>CM019063.1:152223836-152868836 GCA_009667805.1 Leptobrachium leishanense | reverse complement strand
TGGAGAGAGTGGTGTAATCTGCTACTTTCTTTTGCCAGGAGCAGAATGAGACCTAGTACAAATTCACAGTCTCCTTCTGTGATTCATTCATGGTGCTGTGCAATCTTGCAAATGTTAGCTTGCACAGAGCTTAAACTTTGGGTGTGCTGGGCTCCATGGAGTCCTATGGACGTCAGAAGCCAATTCTCACGGCAGCGCACAGTGCCGTTTCAAGTATCCCTTTATACAGCTCTTCTGATGCTAGGCACTGCCATAGGCACATTAAGGCCCGTGTCAGGCGAACGCAGTGATCACGTCCGTGTTGCCGCACAGTTTAACATCTGTCGTAGCATAGAATCATGAGCAATAGAGACCCACACACGAAGTACGTGCGCACCGAACTGCGCACTCACAACGCACGTGGCAAACGGACGCAAGTTAGGCAAGAACGTAAAACCGCTAGACCAGTGTTTCCCAAACCTGTCCTCGGGACCCTCAACCAGGCCAGATTTTGCAGATCACCTTGGGGAAATGCAGACTGAATCCTGCAATCACTGAGCTGCAAATCATATCACCTGTGTTGTGCTTCAGATATCTGGCAAACCTGGTGAGGCGGAGGGTCCTGAGGACAGGTTTGGGAAACACTGCGCTAGACGGACGCGCAGAGTGCGCCACATCCGCGTAGCGTTCTGTGTGAGTGATGAGATGTCAGACGCAGAGCATTTGCGACGTCCAGCACCGCGACGCATAAAATGGCTTTTCATATCCTTTTCAAATTTTTATCATTTTTCATATTATTTTTATTTCCATGGTTCCCTTTTTTGATCTACGTCCGTCAATAAAACGGACCGTGTGGTGTCTACAGTATCTTCCTTCAGTATGTCTGTCCATTATTTACGCACGCAGAGTGTGCTCAGACTGCGTTCGTCTGACTCCAGCCTAAAAGGGAGACTGTAAGTAAAATCTGAGGTCACAGATTTTTTTTTTTACATAGCATCTCCTTTTTATTGCCAGCGCTGGACTAGTGCCCACACAATGATTTCTCTGCAGCATTAGATGTTCACTTTATCACACTTTTATATTTGAACATCGATAACGTTTTGTTTTTAACATTTTTGCTGCTTTCCTCTCTCTGTGTGTGCAGCCGACACGTGGAATACATCCTCCGCACAACTCACCTGTCAACCACTCAAACCTCCTCATCTTTCTCCCCCTGCAAATCGGCCAGCAGAGCACGTCTCCAAGGAATTCCCATGGAATGGAGATATTCTGATATCAGGAAAGTCCCTTAATTCCAGCAAAGCTGAAGAGAATTTTCCAGTGTAGGGGGGGGGGAGTCACTCAGTCCCCTCCATCTCTACTTCTTAGGTCTTAGGTCTTTGTCTGACCTTCTCAATGTTTGCAAAAATGAGTATGACACTGTATAAAAAAGTAATTTTAAAATTATAATGCACCGTCATTGTCTGCTTTTCACTTCATATGCGACAGTGGTGCTGCCATTACTCATCTTCTCATTTCCTCTGCTGGGGCTAAGTTGGGAGGTGCGCGGTGCATCATCTACAAAATAAGGGAAAGCTTCCAGCTCAGTCAGAATAGCTGCTTGAGCCATTAAGAGTTCCAATCATTACCTTAATGGCTCAGCTGGAATAGAGCCCTTAGTTTTTTACTTTTGATTAAAATTGCTTATTTTCATAGAAAAATGCAGTAACATGTTCTCCACTTCGGATTGTTTTTTTTTAAAAAAGCACCAAATACAAATAATAGAATATGTAAACAGAAAGGTTTGGATGATAAAATGTGATAAATATACACGCTGTAAATGATTTAAGTCTGAATGGAAATAAATACTTTTTTTAACACTTTTCATATAGCATTCTAACGTAACATGATATATACAGAGAGTGATGATATTCTTTTAAAATCTTCTAACTCTGTTGTAAAACAATTTAAAAACAGCAGTGAGGGTTAATGGAAAAAACAGCAAATAAACATAAATACGTAGCTTGCTAGTGAAGACTCCTAAGGGATGGCTCCTCTTCACCCGTCGATAATATATAAATAAGAATATAAGGAGTCTCACTGTAAGACAAATGAAAAAGACATAGGGCAGAACTGCATATATAAATGATACAGAAACCCCATCTCATATAACATGCTCACAGGATATTAATGCGATAAGGACACATCAATCAATTTACTCAGCCGCTGTAATCTGCCTGTAGACCTGTGGTGTAGCTGGAAATCGCTGGTAAATCAGCTTTCAGAATCACTGAACACCATATAGGATGCAGAGTGTAGGATACAACAAAACACAAGTGTGGATTGTGCAACAAAACATGACTTCAAAATGCTTTTAACCCCATAAGGACCAATGAAGTATGGGGTACCTCCTGGGGAAAAAGTCCCTTACGACCAAGGACACACTCTGTACGTCTTGGTCCTTTAATCCCCATCCCTTTCTATACTTACCTCTCTGGCTGGGATCCCGTGGTGGTCCAGAGTCCTGGTGACCAGTGGTGCCTTCCTCGCTGCACGCTGGCTGACCGCCGAATATGAGTTAAAATGCAGACGCCTGCTTCATAATAGGTGGGGATTTTAATGCAACCTTATGTCCACCACTAGACCGTTCTTTAAGTTCTTCACGTTCTGCTATAACCCCTACGTTGTCCCGTCAGGACCGCCAGCTGCATGCACTTGTACATTCGTTGGGCCTAGTGAATATATGGACCTCCCTCTGTCCCGCCTCTCCCCCCTACAATCCATCCTGAACGCCTCTGCCAGGCTAATTCACCTCACCCGCCGCTCTGTCTCTGCCGCTCCCCTCTGCGAGTCCCTTCACTGGCTCCCCATCCACTGCAGAATTAAGTTCAAAATCCTTATCCTTACCTACAAAACCCTCACTAACTCAGCTCCCCACTACCTGTCCTCACTAATCACCAAATACACACCAGCCCGCTCCCTAAGGTCAAACAGTGACCTGCGCCTAGCTTCTCCCCGCATCACCTCTTCCCATGATAGACTGCAGGATTTCTCACGCGCAGCCCCCACTCTCTGGAACGCTCTCCCTCGTACTGTCAGACTTTCCCCTAACTTCTCTCCCTTAAAACGTTCCTATTTAGGGAAGCCTACCACCCAACTCACTGACGCAACCATCAATCACTCTCACCTTACAGTCCTCTCCTCCTGTTTCCAACCGCAACCCTCCCAGATTGTGAGTTCCTACGGGAATAGGGCCCTCATCTCCTCCTGTACTGTTTGTCAATTGTTGTTCAATGTATTGTAACCCTGTCTATACTGTGCTTATTGTACAGCGCTGCGGAATATGCTGGCGCTTTATAAATAAAGAATAATAATAATAATAATAATATGGAGGGTACAGAACCCATCAGTGAAAGATTATACTTTTTACTCCCCAGTTCACCATGTTTATTCGAGAATTGATTACTTTTTTGTATCTCCTGATTGCATTCCTATAGTTGTTAAGGCTTCGATTGGTTCTATTATGTGGTTTGACCACGCAGATCTGCTGTTGCACTTCCACATTTTTATGCATGGTGGAAGAGGGCAGTGGCGATTGGATCCCATACTCTTATCAAAAACGGGGGTTCGGGAGGCTGTTCGGGATGCTCTGGACACATATTTTAAGACTAATGATACCTCTGATATATCAGTCCAGACTCTATGGAATGCTCATAAGGCAGTGATTAGGGGGTTTTTTTTGAGCCAGGCCTCTTATCACAAACGTAAAAAGCTGCAGTCTATAGTTACCTTACAGGCTACTCCTAAGGCGTTTGGAAATTTTGCATAAAAACATACCTTCGGATAACACTTATTCTAGACTTGCCCGCACTCGAGCAGAATTGAATAGTCTTCTCCTAGATGATGTGGGCCGTTCATTACTTTGGTCTAAACATCGGTGTTATGTAGGTGCCAACAAGGCAGATACTATGTTGGCTAGGATATTATGCCCTAGGCACCCTACAACGATGATTCCCGTGATTAGGGATGAACAGGGCAAGGTGCATTGGTCTCCGGAGTCCATTAGGGACGCATTTACGGCGTATTTTGCAAATTTGTATAGGCATTCTCCTACACATACCTTAGAGAATACATTATTATTAGAAAAAATAGATGCAGATTTAAACCGCCTTGCTCTTCTTTCTCTTAGTGCAGAGCAGATAGGCAATGCCATCGTGGCTATCACTGAGGAGGAGATAAAGAGGACACTGGGTTCGATGCAGCTTCAGAAAGCCCCAGGACCGGATGGGTTTACGGGACAATATTATAAAATTTTCATGCCTAATTTGTCACCTTTTATGTGCCGTCTCTTTAATGAGGCCAGGGAAGGGAAGCCCTTCCCAGCAGAGTCTCTCTTGGCTTCAATAGTGCTAATCCCTAAACCAGGGAAGGATCCTGAGGGTATAGCTAATTATAGACCAATTTCTCTTATAAATACTGCTATAAAAGTGTTTGCGAAAATCCTGTCTCTACGCCTGGACCCATACCTATCTTTATTTATCTCACCAGATCAGGTGGGTTTTGTTATGGGACGGCAGGCGTATGAAAATACGCGTAGAGCAGCAGATCTTATTTGGTTGGCTCATGAGCAATGCATAACCTCACTGTTTATATCATTGGATGCGGAAAAGGCTTTTGATAGGGCTGAATGGCTGTTTCTATTTACCTTGTTAGCACATCAGGGGTTCCCTCCATCTTTTATTCGGCTTATATCGGCCCTGTATGATTCTCCGGGAGCACAGATATTGATACCTGGTACCTGGGACAGAGAGGGTCCCCTTTCGTGTTTGGAATGGTACCCGCCAGGGGTGTCCATTATCCCCGGCTCTATTCGTTCTTTTTCTAGAACCTCTTTTACAGACTATTCGGGATGATCCAGGCATAACTGGGTTCAAGGTGGGAGAGTTACAATTTAAACTGTCAGCATATGCAGATGATGTTCTTATCTCTCTGACGAACCCCCAGAAGTCTGTTCCAAGGGTAATGGAAAGATTGCAGGAGTTCTCAGAGATATCGGGATATAGAATCAATGTGGGGAAGTCAGAAGCTATACCAGTTGCGCTTCCCGCGTCCGTATTGTCTGATATCACTGCTTCTACTCCGATACAAATGGCTGAGTCAGAAATTAAATATTTAGGAATACGTCTACCAACATGCCCAAATAAACTGTATGATGCAAATTACCCCAGATTAATAAAGAATATAAAAAAGGACCTGGAGTCCTGGGATAAACACAATATTTCGTGGATAGGGAGGGTTAATTGCATCAAAATGAATGTGCTTCCTCGGTTGTTATTTTTTTTCCAAACTTTACCTATTCCTCTCCTTATTACTGAATTCGATATGTTACAGCGTGCAATAGACCAGTTTGTATGGGCTGGGAGGCGCCGTCGGGTGGCGAGACATACACTCTATCTCTCGAGAGCATTGGGTGGGCTAGGGTTGCCCTCACTCCTTTCATATTATTATGCCACCCAACTGGCCCAAATTGTAGCATGGCATTCCCCGAGAAGCTCTCGAAGATGGGTGGACTTGGAGTCGGGCCTTATGAGGCCCAATGCTCTCGATCAATGGTTATGGATAGGTCGGGAACTCCATCCATTCTTATGTACAGCCTGTCCTGCGATTAAGAATTCTCTTCGCATCTGGTATAAGTTAGCAGAGAAATGCAATTTAACCTCCTTTCCATCCCCATTAACCCCAATTTTTGGTAATAAGGAATTTGTGCCGGGTCTTACTATAGGACCACTTTCTGGACCTAGGTGTGTTCAGACTATACTAACTTTACCCCAATGGGTCACTAATCTCTATAGACGAAATGGCTACTAGATCAGAAGTGAGAGGGCTATCATTCTTGCATCTGCGGCAATTACAATCTTTGCTACGCGCCCCCATGTCCAAGCAGCAGCTGTGTCTAATCCAACATTTTATGAGCGCCTTTGTAAGAATTGCACATATCCGAAGGGACTTATATCTATTATATATAGAGAATTGACATCGTTGTTGGACTGGAGAGAATTATCATATATTCGAGCATGGGAAAAAGATATAGGCGAAACATTGGACCCAGAGGATTGGCTGGATATATGGGACAGGTCATGCTCGGTGTCTGTATGTGCCTCCTTACAAGAACAGTCGATTAAGACTATTATGCGATGGTATGTTACCCGGATAAAATAGCGCATATGAACCCAAATATCCCAGATGTCTGTTGGAGGTTATGTGATATGCGCGGTTCTTATTTTCATATGTGGTGGACCTGTCCGTTTATGGTATCATATTGGAGGGAGATACGGGATTTGCTGCAGTCAATATTGCATAAATCTGTTCCTATGGACCCTTGGGCATTCCTGCTCTCCAGACCGGTCACAGGGTTTACGTTTCATGAGAATAGGTTAATGGCCAAAATCACATTGGCTGCTAGACGAGCGCTGGCAGAGGTTTGGCGACAGCCACAAGTACCAAAGATGGCTAAAGTCTATGCTAAAATTAGGGATACCCGGGTTATGGAGGAGCTGACTGCGTTGGTCCACTTTACATTACCTTCGTATAATAAAACCTGGGGGCCATGGCTGGAGTCAGGACTGTAGCGGGTTTATATTTTTTATTTTGCCTATTTTTCTGTTTTGGGTTGTATTTATTTATATATATGTATGTCTAATAATATTATAGATGTGTATACGGATGTATATATATTATATATTTAGATGTGGGTTATTTTTGTTATCTGGCTTGGGCTGAGCCTCTTTCTCCCTTTTTTTTTCTTTCTCTCTCTTTCTTTATGCTCTTTCTTTAGTGATGATAGCGTCCAGGCAGGAGCAAAGGACCATCGCATGGACCAGATCGCCCAGGCATTGCATGCCCTCTTAAATCAGTCAAACAGGGCACCATCCTCACCCCCTGTCCCTGTGCTCGTTATGTGTGCTCCTGGTGTGTCTGACCCACCTATCCTTTGGACCCCTCTGCTTCCTGAACGGCCAGGACTTTAAAAAAAGAGAGGCATCACTGGAAAAAGGCACAGTCTGCCCTTTCCAGCGATGCCTCTCTTTAACCCCTTAGGTGCCGGATTGAAATTCTGTGTCAATCGGCACCGGATCAGGTCCTCTCCCAGAGATAGCTGACATCTTGGATGTCAGCCAATCCTCCGGGGCCTCCCCCCACCCACTCAATGATCTCGTCGCTATATGCGTGATAATGTCAGTTGGGCACTTAACACCTTAGCTGGCAAGTGGAGATAGGGGGATCATTTAGAGGGTCATGTTCCAATGACTCCAAACATGACCAGGTTTGATGTAAAAATAAACAAATAAATAAAAATTTAACTCTTTCCATGCGGCGAACGCACTGAGTGCATCCTGCCGCATGGCCACTTCGCTGCGGAGGACGCGCTGAGTGCGTCCTCCCTTTGCAGCGGTGATCGGCCGGGATTCCGGCTGATTGCGGCTGCCCCCAGGTGCGGGCTGACATCCTCGATGTCAGCCCAGCCTCCGGGACCCCGGCGGACACGATAGACGTCATCGCGCCTGTGCGATGACGTCTATTTCAGGCAACCCCCTGCCATTGCGGGGAAGGTGCCTGAAGGGGAGGAGCCTTCGGACCTCTCCCCCTCCCCATCCGTGCGGGCCAGCGAGTAAAGGCAGGCACCGCTTGGAAGGGCACAGCCTGCCCTTCCAAGCGGCGGCTGACTTTAACCCCCTAGGGGGCTGGATCGCGATATGGCGCAAACATGTGCCGTATCGCAGTCCCCTCCTGGAGCTGGCCGACATCTTGGATGTCGGCCAAGCTTCCGGGATATCCCCCTAACGACTGGCGTCATCGCGCATAGCACGATGGCGCCAGTTCCGCAATTAACCCCTTGCTGCCACCTATGATGTCCCGATCCGTGACAGCTAGGGGTTAATGTTTGATATCAGAGCATGGCCTTTCCAATGATACAAACCTGAATATGTACAGTGTAAAAAAAAATTAAAAATAAAATTGTAAAAAAAAATTACGTTTTTTTGTTTTTGTTTTGTTTTATTAATGCAGCAATATTGTTCCCATTTCAATTATAATGTGAACAATGATGCTGCACTAACGATTTTTTCTATGGGGGCGTTTGCTAAAAAACACGTCATTTTCCCCCCAAAAAAATAACGATTCCCCGTTTCTAATTTTTTTAACAAGTGCAACCCATAGAAAATATAACTGCAAACGCTTGCACGTTAAAACGTGAAAAAAAAAACACTTTACACGTTGTAAATTATTGAAAATTCTAATTTTATTGCATTTTATGTTATAATACACAGACAGGACATAACGTATACATATAATAATGATATATTATGAATCTGCCGAGTCTGACGGAAAGAACGATATATAATTTGTCTGGGTCATGTAATAAAATGTGACTTCAAATCGCATTTAAACATGATGAGCGAAACCGGTGTGAAAAGGCTCAGCAGCGAAAGGGTTAAATTTGGGTTTTTAAAAAAAATTAGTTTGGGTGGTATAATAAAACAGGACTTCAAAACACGTTTAAACATTATGAGCACAAACGGTAAAAATGAGCTCAGCACACACAGTGAAATGGCTCAGCAGGGGTTAAAAATAAAAACCATGTAAACATCGGGTATTTCTAAGCTCAGGACAAAATTTTAAAACTATTTTGCTGGGGGTTTTTTTTGGGCGGTTGTAGATTTCGAGGGTCGAAGACCGAAAAACTGGTGTTTTTACAATTTTTTTATCATATTTCTTAAGATTTTTTTATAGTAAATCATATGATATGATGAAAGTAATAGTATATTTAGAAAGTCCATTTAATGGTGAGAAAAACGGTATATAATATGTGTGGGTTCCATGATCAAGTAAGAGGAAAATGAGATAAACACAAACAGTATTCAGCGCTATGGAATATGCTGGCGCTATATAAATAAAGTATAATAATAATAATATAATAATAATAAACAGCACAGAAATGTAAAAACAGCAGTGGGTACTTTCGCACTGACAATAGTAAAACCACCTGGTAACTATGGGGTTAAACACAATGAGCGAAAAATGTTCAAAATGAGATCAACTAAAGGGGGTTAAATAGTTCCGCTCTCTAGGGCAGAGGTCAGCAACCTTGGCTCCCTGATGTTTTGGGAACTACATTTCCCATGTGGCTCCGTCAGCCTAATGGGTGATTGAACATCGTGGGAGAGGTAGTTCCCAAAACATCAGGGAGCCAAGGTTGCTGACCCCTGCTCTAGGGGGTTAAAAGATTCTTTCATAGAAATAAAGATGTATATGTTTCACACCACTTTGATCTCCAATTATCTTGCCGTCACATTTGTTCCTATAATGTGTCTATCTTGAGTGTCCAGAAGCTCACGATCTTTTGAATTCCAGTAGCTTGGTCTGCAGCAACTATCCTACTGTATCATCAGGTCCATTCACAGACTCCAGTAGAAATGAAACAATAACATTTGGCATGGTAATATTCTCTGATAAAGAGCAATTGTGGCCCAAAGTTCTGTTAAGTGGATCAATTCTGTGGAGTCATGGGTTCGATCCCGACGAGCACCTTTCCAGTAAGTGTCCTTGGGCAAGACACCTAACGGTACATACTCGCCACCCAGGACATACTTGAAAACAAGAGAAATCTCAATGTATCCTTCCTGGTAAAAATCCTTTCTCAAAAAAAAAAAGTGGATCAATTGGAATATTTTAACAGTTTCCATTGTGGTTTTTTTTTTTATTCCATTTTCAGAACTTTGCTCTGGAACAGCTCCTTAGTCAGACCCTCTTAAGAGTCTAGCACCAATGTGTAAAGAAGCTACAGAACTTAACACCCTATGAGAGATTGCTTTCATCTTTCCCAACTTCTCCTACAGTTGCTAGGCAGCTGCCACTCAGATGACAGCTCCTCTTTAGTTCTTAGTGACTATATGGTGGCATACTCATATGTAGCATTCCTTGCCTGCTTTTTTGCTCTTGAAAAACCTGCATTGATTGGCTGCTTTATGTATAAATGTTTCTCAATGAGCAATATGAATTAGTTATAAAATCCCATTAATTGGTTACAAAGTATACATCAGAGACTTTACAAGCTCCATACTTACAATTCTTCATATTGCTAACAATAATAAATCTCTTTCTATACCCAGATATTATAATATGTGACAGAGCTAGGATTGTTTATAAATATCCTTTTTACTGCCAATGCTCATAACAATACTAATTACAATTAAATAAAGGGGTTGTGCAAATGAAAATCCTGTAAAAGAGTTTTTAATGCATCTACTTTTGGCTTCACCCTCTTGAGACTGCAGCAGTGAAGTAGCAGCTGGCATACAAACAGTAAATGCACAGCTTCTTAGAAGAAAAAAGCAGTAGGTTTGGTTTGGGATGCCCCAGGTAATCCTTGCTAATACCCTCCTGCATTTCTGTGCTGGAGTACCTAAGCTATTTTCTGGAAGCAGAGCAGGATTAAAAGAAGAAGAAAAAAAACACAACCCACATTTGCAGTGGTTTGGTCCATGACAGTCAGGCGCAGATGACCCTCCTGTGATATCTTCCTGGTGGTGGAGGAAGCAGCAAGGTAGTGCATAGGAGGGGGGAGGTGGGAATCAGGGATTCAGTCTGTGTAGATGAGCAGAAAAAAAAGCCACAGCTGGGAGGGAAGTCAAGAGATCTGGAAAACAGAAGGGATAGCCATCTTGGGAGAAAGGGAGGAGGAGGAGGAAGTAGTACTATGTTTGATAGGCTGTTGCAGCTGCTGCATGCTTGCTGATGCTTCTTACACTGGCTTTGGGCAGTCATGAATCATTGTGATCTGGATCCCAGCATTGCTAGTACACCAGTACTCCTGCTGCCTCTGTCTGCCAGGAGATAGATGGATACAACACATTGCAGCTGGTCCTGGGTTGCAGCAGCATCACTTCCAGAGCAAGGTAGGATGGAATACATTGTAGCCAGCATCTCTTCCTGGAGGGTGGGAGCACTGACAGCACTAAAGTTGGGGCATTTAAAGAGGAGGTGTATGTTTCTCCCTCTACCAGGAGGAGACAGCAATGGAAATTAATTAACAGTTTTTGTGGGTTAGACTTCCACTGCAGATATTAACCCTTAGGTTGAGAGGATGGACAGTGTTCATTGCTTTGCAGTAGCAGAAGGAGTTAACCATACTACCTCTTCTTGTCATCTGTTTAAATTATTCAGGGAAGAGATATCAGAAGAAAAAAAAATGAATAATTAGCTTGTTGCATATCATTGTCAATGTGGCTTATGTTACAGGTCTCATGTTACTGTCAGAACCCCCCCCCCCACACACACACACACACTCTCTCTTCTCCACCTCCCACTGAGTCCACTCTGAAAGATCCCTCTATAGCTGGTAGTTCTCAGTGCAAGTCTGAACTAGGTTACAAGAACTATGCTGAGATGAGGGTGTGCAAACTGCAGTGGGTGACCTTGAATATTTCATTGGGAAGCTTTTGTACCACTCTAGGGATGTTACAGAAATTCTATTCAGTGAAAATCTAAACAGATCTATTTATAAATATTTGTTTTGTTATACTGCTGCGATATAACCTGTGTATTTGATATACACAGTGCTTATTGATAAACATACATGTAATTATATCCAGCACCAGTTTATTCTAAAGCAGGAGCTGTGAGAAAATTTGATTAAAAAAAATGTGTTAGTGGGGGGATGTAATATAAGTGCTGCTTCAGAGTATGTGACAGGCATCATTGTCACGTTGACACTCTATTAGTAGCTATATATACACACATTATAAATAAATATATACGGTATATAATCTGATGATGTGTGTGATAGTATTCTGAACTTCATAGAAAAATACATAATGAAAATGTTGTGTAAACTAATAACAAGTATGTATACCTTTGGCAGTAATTCTGCAATTAATTAGCTCCTTTATATCTCATACTTTGCTTGTGCTCCGAAAATAAACCCAGACGTGTACACAACCAGCAGAATTAGTCTGCACTGCCAGCCATTGATTATGTGGTTTAAAATGATATTTTGTTCCTGCTTGTCGGCTAGCATGAATAGGGAAAAAAAAAAATATCTGGATATTACCCAATATGCACCAGCGAGATTTCGCAGAGCAAATGAGTTTTAACATTGTGGCAGAACACACTGCAGCATCAGGAAAATGGCTTTAAACCTAAACTTGGACATGGCATCTTCCATCAAACCGGTACATGGATTCATTCTGCTTTCACAGGCCAATAATATGCAAGAAAAAGGCCAGCGGTTTGTGCTGCATTACCCAGAGAATTGCCAGGCTTTCCTTTTAAGTCTGTTACTTGTTTTGTTGAACATTATATATATATATATTTATAGAAACTATGTAGTATGCGATATGCATGAAAGCATATGTTAATTACCGTACTTGTGGGGCATATTAAGGTATTCACACGTTTTAGGTATAAATAGGGACATATTATGAATTTTCCAGCTTTTTGATTACTTCATCTGAAAAATTTTGACCTAAAATTTGCAATTTTCTATCAATTTGTCCCGACTTTGTGAATAACCACTGTAACCACACTAAAACCCCTTTTATTAGCTCATTGATAAGACCTCCAGTCCCTGATATGATCGAGATTTAATACATTGTAGGCTTTATAGTCTAGTACTTTTAATGGTGGTACATATTGGGGGAAGAAAACACTGACCTGGATTTCTTTACGTTTGTGCCTACTGACCGTAGCCTGGTCATTAGCGACGTGCTATTGGATTTGCAGTGCTTCGCAAAGTCATACTTATCATGAAGTGCATCTCTCAAGAGAGCTAATGCTTGGCCAAGTACTTTTTGGGTTTTTTCCCACAGATTCTCTATTTTATATAGTAATTATTATTATTGTTCATGGTTTGATGATTTTATTAGTTTTAAATATCCAGATCTATTTATTTGGCTATTTTTTACTTAATTTCTTACATTGATAGGCTGCACAATAAAAGATTAGATTATCAGGACTTGCATGGTGGGTATTGGTTGGATTGCAGGATTGACCACTGATTTGAGGCATAAGGGTTTATTCTCTAACCACTGTCCTTTCATTTCAATAAAGCTGTGGAATTCTCTGCCTGTTGAGGTGGTTGGGTCAGAGTCTGTACAGACTTTTAAAAAGCGACTGGATGACTTCCTGCAGACACAGAATATTAAGGGTTATAATATTTAATATGTGGGTAAAAGCTTCTTGATCCAAGGAGAAATCTGACTGCCATTCTGGGGTCAAGAAGGAATTTTGCCCGTCTGTTGCATATTGGCGAGCATTTCAGACTGGGTTTTTTTGCCTTCTTTTGGATAAACAGCAGTAGGTGATGTGTGAAAGCCTGAACCTGATGGACGCTTGTCTTTTTTCAGGTTATGTAACTAGAATGGTGGATTTGCTTTGGTTAATTAACTATAGTGGTGCAAGTACGGTGAAGCAACAGTGAATTCCAAATTTAGGGTACTTCCACTGCAGTTTGCCATAATTTACACTGTTCTTTCCTCTGTCGTTTCTGCCAATACTGTCTATTATAGTTCTCCGTAGTTTATATTGGGTTTCCACCTAGTCATTTAGCTTAGATTTCACTGTATTTTCCACTGGTGTTTCAGTTGAGGTTGTCTAGGGCTCTTTTCGTTGTTTCTATGGAGATTCAATGGAGATTAAAATTTTAAATTTGCCAAAGTATATTCATTCTCCTTGGGTTGCAAACAATGCAACACTGCTATATGAAAAGAGTCACAGTTTTACAGAGGATTAATAGTGATAACATTGTTCAGAATTTTTTGCCATTTTTTTTGCAACAACTTTCTCTGCCATTGTAGAATTCTCCTGCTATGGATAGCCGAAGTTCACTGTAGTTGCAACAACAGTAAACACAGACCATATTTGTGAAAAACACCTATAGTTTCGACATGCCCACTGGGAAGTTGAAGCTCTCTGTCCCAGAAAACATGTCATCTGGTAACCCTCAGTGTGGAACCCATTTAGTAACAATATAATCATAATAATTAGGGTAATTAGGATTCTTAGATTGTAAGCTCTTGAGCATTGTCCTTTTTTACTATCGTTCTCCATGGGTCAAGATTGTTTCATTTAATTTCTTTTGTTATACCCGTTGTACAGTGCAACAGAATAGGTTGACGTTTTATAAATGGACCTCCCGGTGGTTAGGTGGTGCTTAAAGCTGCTGGGTGTCAAAGCACACACTACAGGCTCTCAGGTCATCCTTCGGTCTACATTCCGCCCCAGCAGTCAGAGTGCATCATTGGCTGCTGTGGGACCCCCTTGATTTCAGGCAGTCCCGCTGCAGCCAATGATGCGTTTTGTGGGGGTGCAAGGGGGGCGAGGCGTAGGTAGGTATAAGAAGCCAGCAGGGCGTGCCCACGGAATTTAGACCCACCTGCCATGAGGACGCCTTAGCGTGCCAGCAGCGGGAAAGGGTTAAGAGCTGCTAGACCAGGGTTTCTCAAACCTATCCTCAGGACCCACTGACAGGCCAGGTTTGTCAGATATTTGAAGCACAGCACAGGTGATATGATTTGCTGCTCAGTGATTGCAGTATCCATTTTGCATTTCCCCAAGTTGATCCTTAAAACCTGTCCTGTTAGTGGGTCCTGTGGGCAGGTTTGGGAAACACTGCACTAGGCCCTGCTTACAAACTGCTGCATATTCTCTAGGCGCATAGAGAATGAGCACATCGCTGTCATCATAGCAAATCAGCAAAAACTTTCAGTAGAAAACATGTATCTACTGATGATTTAAAAGGACGCTCCACTCATCCTGACCACTTTATTGTTTTAAAGTGGTCAAGATGTGTATAGTCTCCACCCTCCCCCACTTGCTGCCCGTATCTATAAATATCACTCGGGGAAGTGGAGGAGCTTCCTCCACCCCACCCAACGTCACCAGCAGCCAGGATTTTTAATTTCTCAGCTGTCGGTCACTTCTGGAGTCAGAAGTTTGAAAGCAGAGAGCGTGCGGAGGTCACCCCCTTTGAGACCACCTGTGGTAGCGAGTGGTCTCAGAGAGGCAGCCATGGATCAGACCTGCACATATGCGTTCGCTCTGATTCATCGCTCTATGCAGCTGCAACGGAATTTGCGGCCGTTAAGTACGCAACTCCTATAGCTGTGTGCAATTTGCGCATCCTAGTCTACACAAGTTACGTATGAGAACAACCAAAATAAAAATAATTGGACAGAGGCTGTCAGCAGCATCTTCCAAACTATTTAAGGGAAAGAAACAGGAACTATTTTTATTTGAGTATCCCTTTAAGGATATTGTAAGATGTGGGACATCCACATTTGGTCAAAAAAATCACCAAATTTGCGGTTTGTTTATCCACTTGGCTGCGAAGAATGGGCTCAGAGCGTCGTCTCCATCTCTCTCTCAGTGTGCAGATAACGCGCTGGGCGCGTCCTCCCTGCGCAGCCCACGATCAGCAGTTATTTTGGCTGATTGCTGTGGTCTCACGGTGTGGGCTGACATCTCGGATTTCAGTTCCACCTCCAGGTCCCTGGCCAGCATCCTGATGTCATCGCGCCCAGTGTGATGATGTCCGTTTCAGACCTTTTCCACCGGCCAGAGCAGGAAGAGTGCCTGAATGGGAGGGGGTCCTCCCCATCGCTAGCAGCCAAAGAAGAAAGAAAGGCACCGCTGGAAAGAGCACAGCCCCTTTAACCCCATAGGTGCTGGATTGCGATTCAGCGCCAATCAGCGCCGGATCGCAGGCCTCTCCTAGAGGTGGCTGACATCTTGGATGTCAGCCAAGCCTCCGGGATCTCCTTTGGAACCCCAAATAGAGAGTCATTTTTGGTATCTTTGGAAAGGTCAGAGCATGACCTTTCCAATGATACCAAACATGACCTGGTTCAGTGTAAAATAAAAGTTTTAAAAATTTATAAATATAAATAAAAATATATTTTTTCTTTTAACATTTATTTATGCAGCATTATTGTTCACTGTTAAATTATAATGTGACACAATGATGCTGCACTTATGAAAAAAAATGTTTTTTTCACTTTTAGCTAAAATTGAGTATTTTCGGCGAAAAATACAGTAATGAGTTCTCTTTTGTAATTTTTTTAACAAGCGCACCCCATAGAATATATATATCTGCAAAGGCTTAGCTAATTAAATGTGAAAAAATTATTTTACACGCTGTAGATGATTAAAATTTTAATGGAAATTCAAATTTTTTTTAATTTTTTGCTATAGCATTCTGGCGGGACATGACGTATGCATATAATAATGATGTATTCTGCCAAGTCTTCCGTAAAAAAGGATATGTAATTTGTCTGGGTCGTATAATAATACATGACTTCAAATCCCGTTGAAATGTGAGAAGCAAAAATGGTAAAAATGAGCTCAGCACACAGAGTTGAAATGGCTCAGCAATGAAAGGGTTAATAAGCTTTGCTGTCTAGTCCCTGATGATAAACCATGTTTATAAATACCTCAGTGACATCATTATAATGTTTTTAGATTTCACACAACCAGGAGTCTGTTCACTGTATGGACAATTAGAAAGGGAATTGCATGTTCTGGCACAAAATAACTGATGTGAGAAAAGTTCCACCTCTGCGGTTTTTCCAACCCATGTATTTGGGCCTGAAAATTGTTATTCCCTCGTTAATTGTAAACTGTTCCTGGTTTAATGAGTAAACCCCTCTGTGAGGCTGCTGCTGCAGGTGTTTTGTCTCCAAGTAGTGGAGGTGAGCATATTTTTTCTGGAGTTACTCTAATGAATGGACCATTTGTATTTGTACACTCTACCCCTCAGAGCTGGAAGCGGTGACGCCTGCCTCATATGTGACGCCTGCCTCATATGTTACCGCTGCTTATTTTCTTAGTTTGTTTGAAAAAAATAAAAAAGTTATTAAGGCTACCTCAGGTTATTCAATGGAAGGTAAATGTTTAGGTTTGAATAATAACGGAATAATACAGACCCCTAGAACAGGTGTCAGCAACCTTGGCCCTCCCGATGATTTGTAACTACATTTCCCACAAAGCTCTGCCAATCTGATGAGTGGGTAGATGTAGTTCCAAAGCATCTGAAGGGCCAAGGTTGCTGATCCTTGAACTAGAGGTTGGTTTCTCACAGAGATTAGTGGTCAGCTGTAGATTTGACATTTTCCAGCTATTTATCCAGATTCTCTGTTTTCTAGGTCACTATATATTATTCATGCTGATGGGTAGTGTGTGAAAACGTAACCCTGTAGTAAGTAGAATTCATAAGCTGCAGCTAATATTCCAGAGTGGAGTACGAGATCATCTGACAGATGATTGGGTAACATCATACACTCCCCTTGCAGATGACTTATGAATTATACATATTACAGGGATGCACCTTTCATGTGCTCTTCCTAGTAAGGAAACAGTAGATCTGGTGACCTTGGCTAAAATGTCAGCTAATGTCTGCTTTGTTAGGTCGGGGTCAGATGAGCACACTGTGCACTCGTACTGACGTGCCTTCCGGCGTCCAGCGCAGTGTTGTGGCACTGCGACGGGGCCGGCACATGCTGTAGCGTGCACACCAATTGCGTGCCCTATAGCGGGTGTGTTGCGGACGTTCTGAAAGCCTCCCCATCCAAGCTCTACGGCATGCGTTTGATGGGGCTGCAAAGTGCGATACTCCATAGTAGGATCGATTCTTGCAGCGATGAGCGCACTAACTGCGCCCAGCGAGGTGGCCAGACGTTTGTCAGAGTGGAAGGAACATTTACTCTCACGGACGTTCCCTCTGCTCTTAAAACGCTCATCTGACACCAGCCTTAGATATATACAGTACATCAGTGTGCATGGGGAAAAAGGTGCCTGCTGGTTGAATTGGTCCGACAGTTGAAAGGGTGTCTAGAAAACTGAACAGCCAATTTAGCGTCCAAGTCATAAATAAAAATGGCTAGAAAGCTGACTGATAATGATGATGTGGGGTCCTAGGCTGTTGAGACCTGTAGATTTGCAAATTTGTCTACGGCATTGCAAAATGCAGGCCAAAATAGAAAAAGTAGTTGTTGAAAAACGTAGAATAGAAACATAGAAAAATGTCGGCAGATAAGAACCTTTCGGCCCATCTAGTCTGCCCAATTACATGGATACTTTACCTGGATTTATCTCTTGTTTAGGATAGCCTTATGCCTATCCCATGCCTGCTTAAATTCAATTACTGTTTTGGCCTCTACCACTTCAACCGGAAGACTGTTCCATGTATCCACCACCCTCTCAGTAAAATAATGCTTTCTGATGTTACTTTTAAACCTTTGCCCCTCTAATCTAAGACTATGTCCTCTTGTTTTGCTACTTTGTTTCCTTTTAAATATACTCCCTTCCTCTACCTTGTGGATTCCCTTTACGTATTTAAATGTTTCTATCATATCTCCTCTGTCTCGTCTTTTTTCCAAGCTGTACATGTTAAGATCATTAAGCCTTTCCTGGTAACTTTTCTCCTTCAAGCCGTACACCATTTTAGTAGCCCTTCTCTGAACTCTCTCTAAGATGTCTATATCCTTCTGGAGATATGGTCTCCAGTACTGCACACAGTACTCCAAGTGAGGTCTCACCAGTGCTCTGTACAGTGGCATGAGCACTTCCCTTTTCCTACTGCTAATACCTCTCCCTACACAACCAAGCATTCTGCTAGCATTTCCTGCTGCTCTATTACATTGACTACTTACCTTTAGATCCTCTGAAATAATGACCCCTAAATCCCTTTCCTCAGATGTTGAGGTTAGGACTGTATCAAATATTCTATATTCAGTCCTTGGGTTTTTACGTCCCAGGTGCATTATCTTGCACTTATCCACATTAAAACTCAATTGCCACAGCTCCGACCATTTTTTTAGTTTACCTAAATCATTTGTCATTTGGCTGATCCCTCCAGGAACGTCAACCCTGTTGCAAATCTTTGTGTCATCAGCAAAAAGACATACTTTTCCATTAATACCTTCTGCAATATCACTAATAAAAATATTAAATATAAATACCTTTATATTCTAGAATGGACATGTCACCATAAGCACCACATGTAAAAGGTATAGAACACAGTGATAGGGGATGCAGGTGGGTTTAGATATGCACAAAGGGCATTGGGGATTTGGAGGCATATTTACAATTCAGATTATACTCTTTTCAATCATTACTTTAGATTGAGTTCAGTGAAATAAAGGGCACCATGATGCACAGCAGTGCAGCTACCATCCCCCAAATCCTAATGGCTTATGTAACACCAGGAAATGAATGGGTTGTAAGCTGGGGGTCCTCAGCATGGTCAGACTGTGACTACATTAGGATTATTATTCTTCAGGTCACACTCGCAATGTAACCAGGTATTAACAGTACCAGCTTGTGTAAATAATTAGCTACCTTTCACCCAATGGGATATTGCATATTTCCCAGTACAGACTGATATTTTGTTCAGGTTTTGTGTGGATAGCTTTTTGTAATGTTTGTGTTGTTCACTAGAGCATGGCTGATATCTCCAATGTGAAGGAGTGGCATTACAGACTGAAAATTCATTGTGAATACTAGCTGGAGCTGACCTAGGTTCTGAAGTATGTACAACCAGTGATGGCTAACCTTGGTACCATAATGTTTCAGATCTACATGTTTCATAATGCTCAGCCAGCTAGAAATAATGGGCCACCCAACTGAGAAATACATGCAGGGTTATTCAAAGAGATCCGAATTGTGGCCGAAAGGTAACCGAACAGTGAAATTCAGCGTACGGTTACCTTTCCTGGCCATTTGGCTATTCAGAGAGCAAGCTGTTCGCCAAATGTTGGCGAATTGCCTGCACATACGGTGCCTGTTCGGTGCCTGTTTGAGGGCAGTGAATTCCCCATAGAGAAGCAATGCTTCGTCTATTCAGAGAACAAAAACCAGCAGTGAAAAGTTGCCAAATTGCCCTGCTGTTCGGTGGTTTCATTCGACAAGTTTATTCAGGAGAATCCCATAGGCTTCAATGTTAATAATATTCCTGTTTTAGTTCAATATCTGATAAACTGTTCATTATAATATTCTGCAGTAAAAAGTCTCTTTATTTATAGATTCTTTAGGATGTTTTAGGCATTTTTCGGGATGTTTTTGGAAAAAGTTTTGTTTTTTGTGGTTTTTAAATTGTTTTCTTTTTTTCTGTAACAGACCTTTTTATTATCATTCATTGGATCTCATATGTAAATTTCAGACATTTTTGTTCTGTAGTTTCTTTGCAAACAGCGTTTCAATTTTCAAACATTCAAGCAAACTGTTTTTTGGTTTTTTTTCACTCCATTCGTCTGTGGTGTCGGGTTTTTCCGGCGGCTGCTCTGCACTGTGATCGGCGGCTGATCGGGTTTCTCCAATGTGTTCCGCGGGGTTAATCCAGATGTTTTTGCGGATTTCAGCATGCATTCCCCGGGTTTTGCGATGAGTGTTCTTCGGGTTTGCGGCAGCTTTTCCCTAGACTACGACCCTGTGGTGCTTGCTGAATACACCGCAGGGTCGCCGAAATGGGATCGCCAAATCGCACCAAATTGAAGAGAACGAAAAGTCACCGAACGTGCGGTGGCTTTTCAATTCTCTTTGAATAACCCTGTAGGAGTACTAAAGTTAGCTTTCACTATGATCTGTGCTATTGGGTTTGTATACTTTGCAGTGGCTTGAAAATGAAGGCTGAACTGCAGCTCCCTCAGCTATTTATGGACTACAACTCCTATAATCCTCCATACGTCACAGGCTTGAAGACCGTGATGGGTCTGTATTGTCTAGAGTCTGCGGTCCATTACTCAACATCCTTGTAATAGTACAACTCAACATCCTTGTAATAGAACTGATCTGGCCAAAAAAAGCCCAGGGAGCTTTTATAGTAATTCAGTCAGCACTGTCACACAAGGAGGACTTTTATGTCTTGTTTGCATCTTTAATTTGTGGTCATTTTTTAGCTCGTATGTTAATACTGCCAGGACCAGTGCAGTTAATTATGACTATGTAGATAAAGATTAATTTGTTTTGCTTCCTATCCCCTTCACATCTCTAATGGCCAGCAGTGAGATAAACAGGGGTAATTAAATAGGGAAGCCATCAAAGTGAGGGTAGTAGCACTCACACTATTCTTGATAGCAGGATACATTAGTCATTAACCTCTCCTGATGCCAAATGAAGGGCAACACTATCCTCAGATTGCTGTTTCACCCCTCCAATTGGATCTTTGTGCCTCATTGCCATCCACTAGTTAAAAAAAAATGATAGGTGCCCTCCTGCAATGAGGGTGTCACTTGTTCTGTCTGGTCATATACACAGATAGGCAGACTTTTGACAAATATGTACATGCACAGGTACAGAAAGACAATGACAGATGCAAAGAGGGAGGCACTCATAGATTACATACCTGCAGAAGCAAGGACCACAGTATTCCATTTCATCCAACAACAGGAAGTACGAGGTAGGGACAAGGATGGGTGAACTGGAAGGAAGCATGCTCAAAAAGACGGGGCCTGCTAGGAAAATGTTGCTGCAGCTCAGCCAACCATTAAAGGGTGCCTTCACCTGGAATGGGACGTATGTCTGTCAGCTTTGCTGACTACTTCCCCGATAAGATTACTAAACTCAGACTGGAAATCTCTTCACTGCCCGCCTCCATTAACCATTCTACCTCATTTACTCCTTCACTTTCTGTTCCCTCTTCTGCTATGTCTTCCTTTTCTGTGGTCTCAGAGGAGGATGTCTCAACAGCTCTCATGTCCTCGTGCTCAACCACTTGTCAGCTTGACCTAATCCCTTCACACCTTATTCGGTCTGTCCAACCGGTTATTGTACCTGCATTGTGTCATACTGTCAACCTCTCCCTCTCTTCTGGAGTCTTCCCTTCTGCATTCAAATGTGCTCTGATCACTCCCATTCTAAAGAAGCCATCTGTTGATCCCACCTCCCTTTCTTTTTGCTCCCCTTTACATCCAAAATCTTAGAACGCCTGATCTATAACCAGCTGTTCGAATTTCTTTGCTGCTAACGCTCTACTTGATTCGCACCAGTAAAGGGCTTTCGCACTGACCAAGGTGACTAATGATTAAGTTGCTGCTAAAACCAAAAGTCACTTCTCCCTGCTTATTCTTCTTGACCTTTCCGCTGCATTTAACACCATTGACCACCCTCTCCTACTCCTCATGCTGCATCAACTTGGCCTCAGTGACACCACTCTCTCCTGGTTCGCTTCCTATATCTCTCTTCACTCCTTCGGTGTCTCCTTCACTGGTGCCTCTTTACCCCCGGTTCTTCTCACGGCTCTGTGCTGGGTCCCCTACTCTTCTCAATTTATACCGCCTCACTGGGCAACCTCATTTCTTTCTATGGATTCCAATATCATCTCTATGCTGACGACACCCAAGTCTACCTTTCGTCTCCCGATCTCTCTCCTCCCGTTGGATCGTGTTGCAGCCTGTCTTTTGGCGGTCTCTGACTGGATGGCTTCCTGTTTCCTAAAGCTCAACCTCTCTAAAATGGAACTTCTCGTCTTCCCTCCCTCTTCAACCTTCATTCCTGCATCCATTTCCCTTCAGGTGAATGGTGCCACCATTACTTCTACCTCTCAGGCTCGCTGCTTCGGGGTCCTCTTAGACTCTGATCTCTCCTTCACTCCTCACATCCATGGCTAACTAAATCTTGCTACTTTCACCTACAAAACGTGGCACACATCCTTCCTTGTCTTAATCAGGGCTCTACTCAAATGCTCATCCAAGCTCTTATTATCTCCCGCTTTGCCTACTGCAAACTCCTTCTCTCTGGCCAGAAGAGATCCCAGATTCTCCCTCTGCAGTCTATAATGAATGCCTGTTCCAGGCTCATCCACCTCACCTCCCGTACCACTCACACCTCACCCCTTTTGTCAATTTCTACACTGGCTTCCTGTTACTCTTAGAAGTCAATTCTAACTACCAGTGCTCATGTACAAAGCTCTCCATAACCACGACCCTGTCTACATCTCCTCCCTTGTTAGCAGGTACATCCTGTCCCGACCATTTCCCTCTGCCAATGATCTGTTGCTGTCAGTTCCTCGTACCTCCACCTCCAACTCTCGCCTTCAGGACTACTCCTGAGCTGCCCCTTTCCTATGGAACTCTCTTCCCCGCAACATTAGACTCTCCCAATCTTTCCAGTCCTTCAAGAAGTCTCTGAAAACACATTACTTTAAAGCAGCCTACAGCTCACTCCATGATCTCTTCACTGTCATTTCTTGCGCCATCTTCCCACTCAGTTCCGTACACACCTGCTACTTCACATGCCCAGCTCTTTGCCCTCACCTAGTGTGTCACCCTTCTCCTTTTAGATTGTACGCTCTTGAGCAGGGTCCTCTCTCCTACTGTTCTGTGTGTGTTACATGTATGTATATTTGTTATTCTGTCTCACCCATTGTACAGGGCTACGGAATTTATTAGCACGTTATAAATACATGTAACTGTCACTGTCTTGCCAACAGGGCGGGATATGCATCTTAGGAGCCTGTAGGCACAGAAATGTTGAGCGCCCCACCCCCCAAACAAAACAAAAATGGAAACATGCCAAAATGACTTTTAAAATTTTTGTTTTGTGGCAAACTAAAAAAAAATTTAAAAACTGTTTTTCTCTGCATGCAAGTCAAAAGAAGGGGCAGAATGTGTTGCCTTAGTTGAGTTAGTGTGGTGGCATTGTTTTGTTTCATATGTAAAAACATATATTGCCTCTGCCGTAGAACAGAGAAAAAATTGAAACTTTGCATTTACTTTTTTACATTTTTTTTATTTTTACACTTTACATGGTCATGTTTGGTATCATTGTAAGGACCAGACTGACCTTTCCAATGAGACCTCCGCTAACCTTGTGTGGTGTACAATTCAGAGATGCAGGTTTAAAGTCTCTCTGTATCTCTTCACTTCTTCAGCGCCCTGTCGGTTGTCGATGAAATATTTTATGCATCATCAGCTTGGCATTTGCTGGCAGTGTGGGAAATGAGAAGTTGATTTAGCGCAGCATCACTGTTCACTTTATAATTGTAAACTGAATAATAGTGCTGGAGTTAGAAAAAAAAGAAAAACATCATATTTTATTATTTTTACATAAATCTAAGATGGTTATATTTGGAATCCCTGGATATAATCTGACCTTTCTAATGATGCCTCGTATGCTCCTCTAGCCCTCAGGGCTCCAGAGATACAGTGGTCTAAATGATTGGAAAAAAAATGTACAGCACAAGGTGTCTCCCTATGGCTGGCGCCTGTAGGCACATGCCTACTCTGCCTAGTTATAAATCTGCCCCTACTTGCTGAGATAGTGGGACAGATTGCACTGTCCCTCCAGGAAAGCATTCAATTCAGTTATGACTAACTGCAGGACATATGGGACTGGCTGTAGTAAAGCTTGCAATATTGCCAATAATGGACCTCACACCATTGCTTATTTGCAAAGAGGATTGTTCCCCTGCAGCAGCATGATCTATTAAACTGATATATATCCATCCAGAGAGCGCAAGATTAAACGTTAAAACATTAGAATTAATAAGTCTGGTAACTATTATCAGCCAAGCACTAGTGCATCATGTGCATACCATTACAGGTCACTGCAGACAGGCTACAATACAAATCTAGCAGAAGAACATATGGGACTATTTATCTGTCCAAAAATGAAGATGCTCTGGATGTATTTGGTCTGCTCTTTTCCATGGGGTTCCATAATTTACATTAGCACTAGTACATAACAGGTTCAAGAAAGCTGTAAAATTGTAGCACAAATAGACAGCAACTTGTAATCTAATCTCTGTTTATTGGTAGCTTTAGACATTAATTAAATGACATACAAGAGATGCCTTGTGAAAAGAAACAAAACTATAAACTCAGCTTCTTCTATACTGTCAGTACCAGACTAACTTGTCAATATTTTCTATATTGAGTGGAGTAATAACTTTACAATTTTTTAATACTGGTTTGAAGTGCTCTTATCTTTATTGTTAGTGCTAGGGCTGCTTTATTCAAACTCCCCTTTTAAGCTCCTCTGTTCTTCCTCAACTCCAATCCCTCTAGTCCAGTGGTTCGCAAACCTGTCCTCAGGTCAGGACCCGCTAACAAGTCAGGTTTCCAGATATCTGAAGCACAGCACAAGTGATATAATTTACTTCTCAGTCATTGCAGAATTCAGTCTGCATATCCCCAACGTGATCTGCAAAATCTGGCCTGGTTGAGGGTCCCAAGGACAGGTTTGGGATACACTGCTCTAGACTGTAAGCTCCTATGAGCAGGGCCATCTACACCGCTTGTCTCCATCCTATGTCCGTTTATCTGTATCTCGTTCCCATTGGTTATTGTAAAGCGCTGCGGAAACTGTTGGCGCTATATCAATGATGATAATAATAATAAAAGTAAAAGAAAGTACAACAGTTCAGTAACTGTGTTTAAAGTCTACAAACTCTTGTTGCTACTCACTTTGTAATAACAATTCAAGCCAAAACGCCGGCACAAGGCCCTGGTGCTTACCTATAAGGCTGAGGTCATGCGAGCACAGAAAGAGCTTGTGTTGTGGCAGACATATCTTTACACAGATGTGCTTGTGGACACCACATGATGCACATGAATTTTGACGTAAAGGTAAAAAAACTCTAAATATGGAAGCTCAAGAAGTCGTTGCATTTTGTAGTCTTATTTTTTCTACACACGTGACACATCAGATGCGTACTCGTCTGATGTCATGTATTCCCGTTTGTAGAGAGCATCACATCCGTAGATATGTCTCTACATGCGTCGTAGCATTCTAATGCTGGTCAAAAATCCACTTCTAACGTGCATGGAACAGGGCGCGCATACATCGTGTGTTGTTTCCTATATGAACCGTCAAAATTTGATGACAGATGCCATGGCGCGTTTTAAAATGGACTAGTACGCTCACGTGTCCTCAGCCTTAGTGGATGAAACAAACATTGCACTGCCATCCCATACAATGATAATGCATATATTTTTGGTACAATAATACAATATTTATTTCTGTTTTGTCCATCACCTCTTACAAATGCCTTCATCCTGCAGGATTTTTATCTTTACAGTCTGTGGTTACTGAGCATTTTGGGAGTTGCATAGGAATACCTCATGAGGGTCTTTAGCCTCATTAACGGCTGTTAAATGAACTTCTTGTTGACTCACCGAAATGTGTATTGATGTCAGCCTTTGATACTCACTCAGTGGAACACATACTGGTTGAATCAGCACTCTTTTTATTGTCCGCCGTGCAGACTGCTGATTTCTGATTCCTGTATTGTGATTCATTTAAATAGTCTGTAAAGAGAAGCCAGTGTTTTAAACCCTCCACCTACGCAGACAACTACTTGTCCCCAACTAGCCTCTTGTCAGGGTTAACACATGGTGAGATACAGCAAAGAAGCCTTTTGCCCCCTTTTTCTTGTATGTGCGTTAAGAGAGTTGTTTTGTGTGTGTCTGGGCAGTGGCGTCAGTAGGGTTGGTGTCACCCGGTGCGGTAACTTATGGTGTACCCCACCCCCGAGTTTTACGGTACGGGGTTTTTTTTAACTACTTTTACTCATAAATTAGTACTCCCATATAACACTGAATGCTCATAATACACGGCGCACATTACTGTGAGGTCTATTGCTAGAGCTCTGTGATACGCTCTTATACAAATTTTGGCAAACTGACAGCAAGTACGGTGCCTGTTCGAAGGCAGTGAAAGTCCCCATAGAGAAGTAATGGTTAATCTGTTCAGAGACACCGAACAGCAAAGAAATGTCCTGATGTCCGGTGTTTTCATTTGGCAGGTTTATTCAGGGCGAACGAACACCATAGGTTTCAATGTTAAAAATATTCCTGTTTTTATCCAATATCTAATAAACCGTTTATTCCTTTAATCCATAGTAAAAAATCTCTTTATTTATTGATTTTATTTTTTTTGTATCCATTGTAACCATTTTTTTTTTCTAATAGCAATTTTTCTTTTTTTCTGTTACAGACCTTTTTATTATCATTCATCAGAACTTACAGATGAAACTCTAAAAATTAGAATATGGTGCAAAAGTTAATTTATTTCAGTAATGCAACTTAAAAGGTGAAACTAATATGAGACTCATTACATGCAAAGCAAGATAGTTCAAGCCGTGATTTGTCATAATTGTGATGATTGTGGTTACAGCTCATGAAAACCCCGAATCCACAATCTCAGAAAATTCGAATATTACATGCAATCAATAAAACAAGGATTGTATATAGAACAATATGGGACCTCTGAAAAGTATAAGCTGCAGATGTACTCAGTACTTGGTTTGGGCCCCTTTTGCAGCAATTACTGCCTCAATGCGGCAATGTGACATGGAAGCTATCAGCCTGTGGCACTGCTGAGGTGTTATGGAAGACCAGGATGCTTCAATAGCGGCCTTCAGCTCTTCTGCATTGTTCCGTCTCATGTCTCTCATCTTTCTCTTGGCAATGCCCCATAGATTCTCCAAGGGGTTCAGGTCAGGCGAGTTTACTGGCCAATCAAGCACAGTTATCCCAGGTCATTGAACCAGGTTTTGGTGCTTTTGGCAGTGTGGGCAGGTGCCAGGTCCTGCTGGAAAATGAAGTCAGCATCCCCATAAAGCTGGTCTGCGGAAGGAAGCATGAAGTGCTCCAAAATCTCCTGCTAGACGGCTGCGTTGACCCTGGACTTAATGAAGCACAGTGGACCAACACCAGCAGATGACATGGCTCCCCAAATCAACACAGAGTGTGGAAACTTCACACTGGACTTCAAGCATCTTGCAGTGTGTGCCTCTCCATTCTTCCTCCACACTCTGGGTCCTTGGTTTCCAAATGAGATGCAACTGTTGCTCTCATCAGAAAAGAGGACTTTGGAGCCACTGAGCTACAGACCAGGTCTGTTTTTCTTTCGCCCAGGTAAGACGCTTCTGATGTTGTTTGTTGTTCAGGAGCAGATTGACAAGAGGAATACAACATTTGAAGCTCATGTCCAGGATCCGTCTGTGTGTAGTGGCTCTTGATGCACTGACTCAAGCCTCAGTCCACTCCTTGTGAAAGTCCAACACTTTTGAATGGCCTTTTCCTGACAATCCTCTCCAGGCTGCGGTCATCCCTGCTGCTTGTGCACCTTTTTGTTCCACATAACTTTCTATTAATGTGCTTTGATACAGCACTTTGGGAACATCCAACTTCTTTTCAATGACCTTTTGAGGCTTTGCCTCCTTATGGAGGAGGTCAATGATGGTTTTCTGCACAACTGTCAGGTCAGCAGTCTTTCCTATGATTGTGATTCCTACTGAACCAGACTGAGAGACCATTTAAATGCTCAGGAACCCTTTGCAGGTATTATGGCTTAATTAGCTGATTAGAGTGGGACACTTTGAGCCTAGAATATATTGCACCTTTTCACAATATTCTAATTTTCTGAGATTGTGGATTTGGGGTTTTCATGAGCTGTAAGCCATAATCATCATAATTATGACAAATCACAGCTTGAACTATCTTGCTTTGCATGTAATGAGTCTACCACATATATTCGTTTCACCTTTTAAGTTGCATTACTGAAATAAATGAACTTTTGCACGATATTCTAATTTTTCGAGTTTCACCTGTATATGTTAATTCCAGATATTTTCATTCAGTAGTTATTTTTAAAACAGCAGGCGACAGGTTTGCAGCAGCATTCGGTGGCTGATTCCCTGCACTTCAGGGACCCTCTGGTGAATTCACTGGGGAAATTTGATTCCCCAAACTGCGGGGAACAACAGAACACTGAAATGTCTGCGTCATTTCAGTGCTCTGTGAATATCCTCTTTGTGATGTTTTCTTTGCCACCCCATGGAAAGTGCCAGCCTAGGCCTTGCCTACCCAGGACATACTTGAAAATGAGAGAATTCTCAATGTATCCTTCCTGGTAAAATATTTTTGTGTTTAAAAAAATCATATATTTTTTTTTTAGGGTGTCACCCTAGGGGAGGTGTCACCTGGTGCGGGCCGCACCCCCCACACCCCCGTAGCGACGCCCCTGTGTCTGGGGACTACCGGTGTGTGGCAGTAGGTGAGTATGGGCAGTGTGACTGCGTAGGTGTATCTGAGTGGCCTAGAAGTGTGTTGGAGTTGTTTGAGTGATATGTGTTTGTTGTGGATGCCATTAAAGACTTACAGTATTCTGGGCCATCCGGTACAGTTTGCTAACAAGCACTCTAAGGCTGGCCGTCCACTGGCACCTTAATCAGGCGACCGAATTGGTCACCCTATTCCGGACAACACCAACAGCCGATCAAAGTCATCCATTGGAAGCATCTGTGGACAACCCACATTGGCTATTGGACTGGCCGGCCTGGTTAAAATAAAACCCCGCTGCATATTACCAATACTCCAAAAACACACACTCTCTTACACTCACCCCCAGAATAAGCTGGGAACCATGTGCCATTCTTGTTAGTATTTATATCACGTAGATTAAGCTGTGAGGCTGGTTATATGTTATATTAGTGTAATAACTGTCAATCAAAGTTCAAGGTTAGCCATGTTTGATTATGGGATTCTTTGGTACTTGCAGCATCTTGAACTATAGAAGCACTCTGTGGAATGGATGTTTATATTGCGTTGGGTGCTGACACTGAGCGCTCAACATAACTTAATTTACCACAATCTGTCCTTACAACATGGTTTTGTGTCTGTTGTTTTGCAAAGTGCTTCATCAAACCAGTACTAGTGTCTTGTAATCCAATTCAATACATTGCAGTAGCAAAGTGACTGTAGGTTTTTTCAGTTAGAAAATGCCATAATATATATATTTCTATGTTATAGACAGAAAGAATTCATTGCTTGCATGTACATTAAAAATATGATGTGTGCTTTCATAGAAGACATGAAAATTGATATCTTGATTAGTGTTGATCATTTTGATATTATGGGGTCAGTAAGACTATTCTAGTCTCATTCATGTGTCTATGTTATTACATTCCTGTGTAATGGGATATCTAATGGGAAGGTGATGGTAAAAATATTTATTTACACCTTACTTATGAAAATATCAATGTTTTTCCAATTATGTGCCATGGGAACAATATTCTGGCTTTGATGTCCTTTGTTCATGGATGGACTACAATACAGCAGGACTACAATACAGCAATCAGCTTTAGATTAATGGACCAAACAGGTTACCATGGTACCTGCCTCCTGTGATGATGCCTTCCTGCATCATTTCACATCTGATTATGTCGATTCTGATAGAGCATGCTGCCATGATCTACCACTTTATGTGAACCCACCTGTATCATCAGAACGCTGCCAGATTCCAGCCTCACTCTCATCTAGATTGTAAATTCCCACACCCCTTCTGTATCTGTCTAATGTCCTGTCTTCAAATACATTGTACCTGTCTTTTTAACGGTTCCAAGTGTGTGTGTATGTATATATATATATAGAGCTGTGGAATCTGTTGCCATTTTATACATAAAGTATAATAATAATCTGAGCTCATAGTGATAACATGATCATTTATTGTTATATTAGATTACGTCTTTCTTACCCTGTTATGGTTTTTATGACTTATGCACGCTTTATTTTCTTGTCCTGATTATACTGCATTCCAGCCTTTAGGCTAGTTTTTGTTGGTTTCATCTTATCCTGACCTTGGCTTGGCCGACTTGTTTATTCTAGGGTACCCCACCCTGACTTGTCTCCTCTATTGACTCTGTCTGGGGTCCTTTAACCTTTGGTTAGCCCCTGACTTATCCAAGGTATCTATTCAAACCTGTGTTACAATGTCAGGACCTCCCCCAGCATCTTCCATCCAGACAGTGCCCTTTCTTTTCTGAAGCAGTCAGTGTTCTGAATGATCGCTCGAGTGTTTGGTCTATCCAAAGCTTTTGCATTGAAAGGCATTGAACGAGCAGCAACACAGACGTGTACCTTGTTGCCCTAATCCCTGGAAAGCTGTGCGGCACAAGTGTATTGTCAGCCTTCCAGGTGAAGGAATGCCCTCCTGTATCGAAGGCTGACAGTACCCTCAGGAACATCTAGTAGGGGTTTCTAGCATATCATTACCATTTAAACTCAATTAAATGGTCATGTTGGCTTATGGGTCCCTGTAAATTACCAGAGGTTCCGTATAGACCTGATTTGACTTTGCTGTCTTTCCATCCTTTTAGCCTTGAATTCAGTCATTTCAACTTTACAAAAAATATAATGCTGACATAAGGCAGGATTTTTTAAACCATTAAATAAGTGGTCTGCTGCTCTGGAATGGATACTTTCAGTTGCCAACATCGCTTCCCTTCAAAAGCATGTTTCTCCCACATACAAGCTTTGCAGAAAGACGAGCAGCCAGATTGTAAAAATACGAGAGGAAAACAAAACAGAATTAATTTCCAAAATCACTCCGTGCCAGATCCAAGTCACTGCATGCGGGCTTCCTAGCTTCCAAGTATGATATATTCATGTATGTGCTGCAAATTTGGGGCTTTTTGTCAATACTATCGTTTAAAATGTAAAGTTGCAGATTGCTATCTCTAACAGAGTGATATTAGTGTTAAAATATTGTATATTTTTCTATCATTATGTGTCCTTATATTCTTTTTTAATTATTAGTGCTTTTAACAGTCACATAGAAACATAGAAACATAGAAAAATGTCGGCAGATAAGAACCTTTCGGCCCATCTAGTCTGCCCAATTACATGGATACTTTACCTGGATTTATCTTTTGTTTAGGATAGCCTTATGCCTATCCCATGCCTGCTTAAATTCAAATTTACTACACTGTATAACTCATTCTGTCGCTTTGTGCTACAATGTAACTACATGACACACCATTGTGACATGTTAAAAGAACTAAACTGGCCATCACTGGACTCTAGACGCACCCTTCACCTTTCCAACCTGGTGTTTAAGAGCTTTTCTGGGAAGCTACCACCCTACCTGAATATGCTGCTTCGCCCGGCAGTTCCCTCATCCTATAACCTCAGATCCAGGACCAGCACCTTACTTGCAATACCGCAATACAAAAAGAAAATGGCTCGATCCTCATTTTCCTACAGAGCACCACAAATATGGAATAACCTCCCAGACACCGTCAAATCTTCCCCCAGTCTAAAGTCCCTTAAGACTTCCCTATTAACATACCTCAATACGAAATGCACCTGTAAACATGTAACATAATGACTTTATTTCCTCCATATTTATTTTTCTGTTAATCTGTGTATTTGGTCTTGTGTTAATATCTTGCATTTTACTATTTTGTATTTCTGTAACCACTCAATGTTCTCGAACCCAGGACATACTTGAAAACGAGAGAAATCTCAATGTATCCTTCCTGGTAAAATCCTTTATAAATAAATAAAATAAATTACTGTTTTGGCCTCTACCACTTCAACTGGAAGACTGTTCCATGTATCCACCACCCTCTCAGTAAAATAATGCTTTCTGATGTTACTTTTAAACCTTTGCCCCTCTAATCTAAGACTATGTCCCCTTGTTTTGCTACTTTGTTTCCTTTTAAATATACTCCCTTCCTCTACCTTGTGGATTCCCTTTACGTATTTAAATGTTTCTATCATATCTCCTCTGTCTCGTCTTTTTTCCAAGCTGTACATGTTAAGATCATTAAGCCTTTCCTGGTAACTTTTCTCCTTCAAGCCGTACACCATTTTAGTAGTCCTTCTCTGAACTCTAAGATGTCTATATCCTTCTGGAGATATGGTCTCCAGTACTGCACACAGTACTCCAAGTGAGGTCTCACCAGTGCTCTGTACAGTGGCATGAGCACTTCCCTTTTCCTACTGCTAATACCTCTCCCTACACAACCAAGCATTCTGCTAGCATTTTCCACTGCTCTATTACATTGACTACTTACCTTTAGATCCTCTGAAATAATAACCCCTAAATCCCTTTCCTCAGATGTTGAGGTTAGGACTGTATCAAATATTCTATATTCAGCCCTTGGGTTTTTACGTCCCAGGTGCATTATCTTGCACTTATCCACATTAAAACTCAATTGCCACAGCTCCGACCATTTTTTTAGTTTACCTAAATCATTTGTCATTTGGCTGATCCCTCCAGGAACGTCAATCCTGTTGCAAATCTTTGTGTCATCAGCAAAAAGACATACTTTTCCATTAATACCTTCTGCAATATCACTAATAAAAATATTAAATAGAATGGGTCCAAGTACTGACCCCTGAGGTACCCCACTGGTAACAAGACCTTGCGCCGAATAAACTCCATTTACCACAACCCTCTGTTGCCTGTCACTCAGCCACTGCCTAATTCATTCAACAATATTGGAATCCAACCTCAAAGATTGCAATTTATTGATAAGCCTTCTATGCGGAACAGTATCAAAAGCCTTACTGAAATCTAAATAAGCAATGTCTACTGCACCACCTGTGTCTATTATTTTTGTTACCCAATCAAAAAAATCAATAAGATTAGTTTGGCATGATCTCCCTGAGGTAAACCCATGTTGTTTCTGATCCTGTAATCTATGTGTTTTTAGATGGTCAACAATCCTTTCCTTTAACATGGTTTCCATTAATTTCCCCACTACTGACGTAAGACTAACTGGCCTATAGTTCCCAGATTCCTCCCTACTACCCTTCTTGTGAATGGGCACAACATTTGCTAATTTCCAGTCTTCTGGGACGACTCCCGTTAGCAAGGATTGGTTAAATAAATCTGTTAACGGTTTTGCTATTACATCACTGAGCTCTTTTAATAATTTAGGGTGGATTCCATCAGGCCCCATTGACTTATTTGTCTTTACTTTAGACAGCTGTTGTAGAACCTCCTCCTCTGTAAACTGATATGTAATTGTCTCGTTAGTGTTTCCTCCTAACTGAGGTCCCTTTCCTTCCTTTTATTCTGCAAAGACTGAACAAAAATATTCATTGAGGCAGTCAGCGAGACTTTTTTTTTTTACATATTCAAGTTTATTGTGAATTTCAGGCATTACAGAGAAGTTTTGCAGTGGTACATAACAGGAGCATGAACAGCAATACCTTTTGCAGTATACAACAAAGTAATTTAAAAGGAAAAGGGGAAAAGGGAGGGGTAATGGCATCAAGTCAGATAACATAATGTAAATGTAAATACAGGTGATCAGTGGACGATCCACCGACAGGCAACCCAAGTCACTATCTAACTATGGATTGCGGCGGGAGTGCGGTAGTACGTCAGTCAACCAATAGAACCATTTACGAGTATAAATTTCATAACGATCAGCTGCTCGGGACGCCATCTCGTCTACACCACGAATGAATTCCACTTCATCTAGCCACATAGCAACAGGAGGTGTAACTGCCTGCTTCCAAAACCTGGGGATGGTCAGTCTGGCTGCGTGTATAAGACAAGACATGACCGACTTTTTGTAGGCCGAGATGGTAATGGATGTGTGGTGTAGAAGATACAGTTCTGGAAGGAAAGGTGGGTGTGGTTCCACCACCATACATACGTAGGCATGTACACGAGACCAGAACGGCTTAATCAAGGGGCATGACCACCAGATGTGCAAATGGTCAACGCCGGGTGCTTGGCATCGCCAGCATTGATCACCACCCCCTCCCGTGATGTGTCGCAACCTATCTGGTGTACGATACCAGCGGTACATGATCTTATAGTTCACCTCCTGGATCCTAGTGGAAGGGGTGCAGCAGTACGCTAGTTCATATACCTTAAGCCATTCAGCGTCCGTCAGAGCAATCTGGAGGGACGATTCCCATTTAGTACAGAAAAGAGTGGGGGGGGTATTTAGTGTCTGCAGCATACTATAAAGGAGGGATATACTATGTGCAGGGGTCTTGCCCTGTTTAATTGGTAATGGCACTGGTAGATTACCTGTTTGCCTGCAGTATGCCTCCAGCGGCGCAAGTGCGCATAGGTAGTGTAGTAGACGATGTAAATTAAATTTGGCTAGAAAGCCCAGAGGCTGAAGATACGGCAATTGTGCAGCCTCCGCCCTGTGCCCGTCTACAACAAAATGGCCCGGGAGGGGGGAGGGCGGTTTATCCCGAGGAGCAGTGGGCAGTAAATGTCTGGAAAATACCGGCAAATGTTGTAGTGGCATTAACGGCGATGGGAAGGGGGCTATATTATCAGCGAGACTTTTATCCTCTTCTACATACCTTCCTTCCTTTGTTTTTAATCTAACTAATCCTTGTTTTACTTTTCTTTTCTCGTTTATATATTTAAAAAATGTTTTGTCCCCCTTTTTTACTGACTGAGCTATTTTCTCTTCTGCGTGTGCTTTGGAAGCTCTTATAAATTGCTTTGCCTCTTTCTGCCTAATCTTATAGGTTTGCCCATCTTCTTCACTCTGAGTTGTTTTATAATTATTGAATGCTGTCTTTTTGTTCTTCACTATTTTGGCCACTTCTGCAGAGTACCACAGTGGTTTCTTCCCTTTTTTGTTTTTGCTAACAAGTCAAATGCAATTGCCTGTGGCCTTCAATAATGCTTCCTTTAAATAATCCCATTTCTCCCTGGACTCCCACATTAATATATATAGTCAGGTTCAGAAATGTTGGGACATCGACACATTTCTAACATCTTTGGCTCTATACACCACCACAATGGAGTTGGAATGAAACAAACACAATGTGCTTTAACTGCAGACTGTCAGCTTTAATTTGAGGGTATGTAGTTTGTACATCCAACTCAGGTGAACGGTATAGGACTTACAGCAGTTTGCAGATGTGCCTCCCACTTGTTTAGGGACCAAAGGTAATGGGACAATTGGCTTCTCAGCTGTTCCATGGCCAGGTGTGTGATATTCCCTCATTACCCCAATTACAATGTGCAGATAAAATAGATATTTCAAGTGTGCTATTTGCATTTGGAATCTGTTGCTGTCAACTCTCAAGATGAGATCCAAAGAGCTGTCACTATCAGTGAAGCAAGCCATCATTAGGCTGAAAAAACAAAACAAACCCATCAGAGAGATAACAAGACATTAGGCGTGTCCAAAACAACTGTGTGGAACATTCTCAAAAAGAAGGAACGCACCGGTGAGCTCAGCAACACCAAAAGACCCAGGAGACCACGGAAAACAACTGTGGTGGATGATCGAAGAATGCTTTCCCTGGTGAAGAAAACACCCTTCACAACAGTTGGCCAGATCAAGAACACTCTCCAGGAGGTAGGTGTATGTGTGTCAAAGTCAACAATCAAGAGAAGACTTCACCAGAGTGAATACAGAGGGTTCACCACAAGATGTAAACCATTGGTGAGCCTCAAAAACAGGAAGGCCAGATTAGAGTTTGCCAAACAACACCTAACAAAGTCTTCACAGTTCTGGAACAAGATACTATGGACAGATGAGACCAAGATCAACTTGTACCAGAGTGATGGGAAGAGAAGAGTATGGAGAAGGAAAGGAACTGCTCATAATCCTAAGCATACCACCTCATCAGTGAAGCATGGTGGTGGTAGTGTCATGGCGTGGGCATGTATGGCTGCCAATGGAACTGGTTCTCTTGTATTTATTGATGATGTGACTGCTGACAAAAGCAGCAGGATGAATTCTGAAGTGTTTCGGGAATATTATCTGCTCACATTCAGCCAAATGCTGCAGAACTCATTGGACGGCGCTTCACAGTGCAGATGGACAATGACCCAAAGCATACTGCAAAAGCAACCAAAGAGTTTTTGAAGGGACAGAAGTGGAATGTTATGCAATGGCCAAGTCAATCACCTGACCTGAATCCCATTGAGCATGCATTTCACTTGCTGAAGACAAAACTGAAGGGAAAATGCCCCAAGAACAAGCAGGAACTGAAGACCGTTGCAGTAGAGGCCTGGCAGAGCATCACCAGGCATGAAACCCCGTGTCTGGTGATGTCTATGCGTTCCAGACTTCAGGCTGTGATTGACTGCAAAGGATTTGCAACCACGTATTAAGAAGGGAAAGTTTGATTTATGATTATTATTCTGTCCCATTACCTTTGGTCCCTTTAACAAGTGGGAGGCACATCTGCAAACTGCTGTAAATCCTACACCATTCACCTGAGTTGGATGTACATACCCTCAAATTAAAGCTGACAGTGTGCAGATAAAGCACATTGTGTTTGTTTCATTCCAACTCCATTGTGGTGGTGTATAGAGCCAAAGATGTTAGAATTGTGTCAATGTCCCAATATTTCTGGACCTGACTGTAGATATACCATATCCCATGATGCTCTGTTTTTTAGACTGGCTGAGATAATCAAGGGAAATGTTCCCAAATGTTTGGGGCTCCAGTGTTGTTGACAACGAGAATACCACCATGCTCAAATGTAGATTGTTTTGCAAAATCTAACATTAAAGGAAGAATCTCCTGCTGACTCGCTCACACACTCACTCTCGCTCACAATCAGACTCCCTCACCCGCTGACACGTTCACTTGCGCTCTTTCATGGTTTACATACTCACTGTCTCACTCAAACTCCCTCACACAGTCACTCCCTCTCACACTCTTTCTTGTGCTGTCTCTTGTGCGCACTCTCTCTCACTACACATTTTCTTGTGCTTTATCTTGCTGTCTTTGTCTCTTTACCTTTTCTTGCTGTGTCTCTCTGCTTTTCATTGTTGTCCCTCTCTGTGCTGTCTCTTTTTCTCCCTGTGTGTATTGCTTTCTGTCCTTCCCTGTCTCTGTAGTATCTGGGGGTGAAAGCGTTACAGATTGGAATGGCACACAGCCTTGCCCTCCCCTCAGCTCACACTGTAGGAGAGAGATGGAGAAACTCAGTCGCACATGCTCAGTTTGCTTTTATCTATTCCTGGGAATAGTCACTGATTGGTTAGCTCAAAGAAAAGCAAGTAAATATGAAAAAATATCACATTTACTTGCATTTTATGCCTGCGGACCGAGAGTACTGACTCATTGAAATGGCATTGCACATTTTTAAAAGAACACTTGCAAAGCATGCATGTCCCTTTACGTTGGAGACATAAAGGGAGCAGACCCCATTATGTGTAGAACAAGTACTGTTTCCAATTACCAGAGGCCTGGCATATATTATGTGCTTGTTCCAACCATATCTAACATTTTCATTAGAGTCACACATTTTGTTAACATTATAGAATGATCACATTATATTACATTATTGCATTCTGCAGTACTCTACAGAAATACAGACAAGACATAACTGTACAGAATGGATACAGAGCAACTTGGGATAAAAATCCAGAAATTTCAGAACTTTACACAAATGCTCTGCCAGATGACCTGGGAGTTTACAATCTAAAGGAATTAAAGGGGCATGAGAAAAAAATGGAGCAGGGGAAGTGTGAAGCTGGTGGCCAGAGAAACAGCAACAGGCAACTGAGTTGCAGAAGTACAGAAGTAGGGAGAGAATAGAGCGAAACAGGGCACCTCTGGACCAGAGAGAATAGACTTGTGTGGAGGACAGGGTGGGCGAGAGGGAGAACAGTGGGAGATTCTTCAGCGGATACCTAGTTATGAGAGCTACAGAGAGGGAATATGGAGTGAAAAATAGTTAAATACCTTGGAATTTACGGCAACAGAGAGGAAAAACTGACATAGATTAGACGGAGAGGTTCCATGTGGCATAATATCATGACTACTGGGGTGCAAGGTTTACCAGCTGATCAAGTTCCAGCAGATCAATGGTACAGAAAAGAGCAATGCCCCACAAAAAATGAGTACCAGATGTTAATAGAACATAAATGTCCTGCAGCTTTCCTTGTGAGTGTAGTGATATAGCAAATTCCCAATGCTATACAGTGTGCAGTTTTCAGTTCAGATGCACTAAACATTTTAAATATACAATGATACCTCAACACATATGTGTTTATGGTGAATAGTGATTTAATAACCCAAAATGCTTCCCACACTTTTTTCTCGTGCTCATCAACTTTAAATAAATAATACTTATTTGTCAAATTCCTTTTCCCGTTCACAGAATGCACCCAAGTGATAGACTCAGAAGACAAAGTACAAAACAACAACAAATAACATAATGTAGTAAATCTTCAAATTAGTCATTTGACAAGAGAGATGCTGCCGGCAGGTCGGCGTAGTGATCCGCAGAGAGAGACTGGGGGACTTTTTACCCCAGTCTCTCCCTGCTCCCGGCAGACAGAGGAGGCGGATGGAGCCGCGGTCCTCGCCATGGGATTGAAGGTAAGTATCTGATTTGGGGGGGGGGTTCTGGCTGGTCCGTTAGCATCAGGTCCAGGCTGTGGTTAACTGTCGGGTTAACCGCAGCCGGACGGTAATTAGCGTTAGTATATTGGTAATACTAACGCTAATTAACACTTTGCGCTCTCCATGTTAAGTATAGGGAGCACAAAGTACAGTAACCTCGCGCTGAAAAGCACAAGATTCCAAATTACTTAACATGTTAACTTCCTTAACATGTTAGCATTTGGATTGCAATATGGTGCGCCCACGTTAGGGCCACCAGGGCAAACGTTAACGCTCACTCAGACCGCTATCGTTGGCGATAGGAATGTAATGTGGCACTTTGTTGGGAAGATGCTAACTATATATTCCTATTCTTTTAACATAAAAGGGGAGGGTTTTACATCTAATAGAGCATATTACCTAAAAGGGTATAAGTTCCTCATTATGAGACATAACTCACAACTGAACGGAATCTAGTTTAGAAAATGAAGGAAGTCAATGTCCAGGTTTAAACCTGTCAGATGCAATGTTTTGAAGTTATAGATTTATTTTTTTGAGAAAGGATTTTACCAGGAAGGATACATTGAGATTTCTCTCGTTTTCAAATATGTCCTGGGTGGCGAGTATGTACCGTTAGGTGTCTTGCCCAAGGACACTTACTGGAGAGGTGCTCGCTGGGATCGAACCCAAGACTCCACAGGCTCTCTCCACGCAGAGCAGTGATGTTACCTCTACTCCACCCAGCCGGCAGTCACCATAACACACTGAAGATGGAGTCGCTGAAGACGAATGAAAAAGTTGCGGAACGTCGTGGAAGACTGTCGAACTGCAACGAAGTGTCCTTGGCGAAATCCACGGAACTGCAAAGAAAACAAAACGGAAGTCTCCTATTCAACTAATTGGTGTTTAAAACAATAAAAAATTATTAAAATGTGTCTAAATAATAAAAAAAGGTCCTTTAAAAAGTAATAGAAAGGTCACAAAAAAGGAAACACAAATTTCAACAAAAAATACAAAGAGGTGTTTTAAAAAAATATGTATTTAAAAAGACTTTTTGCTGAAAATGAAAAGAATAAACTTTTTTTAAAAAGTAAAAATATTATTTTACACTGAAACCTATGGGATTCGCCTGTTTAAAACTGTCGAACTGAAGCCCTGAAAATTTGTTCATTTTGTCGACACTTCAGTGCAGTTTGCCATTCTGTGAATAGATTAACCAATCTCTATGGGACAATTTCACTGCTGCAAACTTCACTGTATTTCGCCGTTAATTCACCAGTATTTGGTTTAGTAAATAGATGAACTGCCACGAAATTGCACCGCATAGTGAAATTCTCTGTTCGGCGCAATTTGGTGGCAAGTTCGGGGCTTAGTGAATAACTCCTTTATTCTTTATCTTGCTTCCTTCTGTTCTCACTTCTGTGATGATTCTCTTTGGATTCTTTGTATTTCGGCAGTTCGATCAATTGCTGCAACAAAGGACGGATTGATTTCTTCTTTGAGGAGGGTGTTGACTATGTATGAATATTTGCCTCACCTTTTAACTCCTCTACATATCAAATGGGGTTTTTTATAAAAGTATCTATTTCAAAACCAGATTCTTTTGTAAAACTAGCCGGTATTTCCTGATTATTCTCCTAACATGTTTGTTTTGGGCCCTATTCCAAGGTTGGTGCTAACTTAACCAGAGCTGTTGTAAACTTTCCAGAACCATTACGGTCTATGGAGTTGTTAAGGTTACAACAGCTCTGGTTAAGTTTACACCAACCTTAGAATAGGGCCCTTTGTTGGCTCTATAAGTATATATGAAAGGCAGTTTTTTATCAGATCGAGACACCCCTACCAAATATTAAAAAATGTATAAACTAAGTTGTAAAGATCATGGGTTCTATTACATTCCTTGAACAAAAAAGCTTGCGCAGCGCGTTAATTTGTGCCCGAAGCGTTAACGCGCGTCAATTAACGCTGGTATTACAATCTGCCCACATTTTTTCATCCACCCAAAAATAACATGCGTAAAAAAGCTTGCAAAAACACGCACGCATTAACGTTGCACGCAGAAAACGGTTTGCATACTGTTTTTTCACGCGATTCAACCAATCATGAACCACAATTGATTCCCGTTAAGTTTTTGCGCCTGTCAAAATCAATCTGAGTATATATGCTGCAGCAATAATAAATACACGAACAACTTCTCCATTTTATTGTTTGGCTATGCGTAGAATGTGTAACTATACATTGCTGTATTTTTATTTTCGGGCTGGTGTATTTGGTTTCGGCCAGAACGCTCAGATTTGCCATTAACACCAGCTTTTCAAAGACGTTAAAATTATATGCGCAAACAAACAAACTGCGCCTCTGTACCTACTGTGGAGAACCAAATCACCAGGCTCGTACTTGCCCAACCAAAGCATCAAGAGGTACTTGTCTTTGCCTTATTTCTCCTCTCACACCCAGAACACTGCTCACCCCGCTATTACTTGTGTCTGTCTTATTACAGTGGCAACAGAAAGAGATTCCGTTACAGGCCATGGTGGATTCCGGGGCTAGTGGGTGTTTTCTGGATGCTGAAATAGCCTCATGTATAGGACTGCCTTTAGTAAATAAAAAACCCCTATTGCAATTCAGATGGTGGATGGCTCATCATTGAAATCCGGTCCTATCAAGTATGAAACCATCTCGGTACACATGTCCATAGGAACAGGTCATAGAGAACCTCTTGTATTAGACATAGTCACTTCACCCACTTTTCCTGTAATCCTTGGGTTGCCATGGTTACGAACCCATGATCCTCATATTCAGTGGTCGACAGGACAGCTGACCTTCTCCTCTCCTCATTGCAACACCTTCTGCTGTCAAAAAATGCATGCCATTAATTCCGTACTGGATACCCACATGGTACATCTTAACGTACAACTACCCAAGGTCTACCTTCCTTTTGCAGATGTCTTTGATGAAAAAAAGCTGAATCATTACCTCCTAGACGAGCATACGATTGTCCCATTGACCTATTGCCTGGTGCTACGATTCCGTATGGTCGTCTTTATCCTCTATCCGGGCCCGAACTGAAGGTGCTAAAAGAATATATCGAAGAAAACCTCCAGAAAGGATTCCTACGCCCCTCTACCTCTCCGGCCGGAGCCGGGATATTCTTCGTCAGTAAGAAGGATGGAGGACTGCGTCCATGTATAGATTACAGGGACCTCAACAAAGTCACTGTAAAGAATCGATATCCTCTACCACTCATCCCAGAACTACTAGAGAGACTAAAGACCGCCCAGATCTACTCTAAGCTTGATCTTCGTGGTGCATACAATCTGATACGAATACGTGAGGGCGATGAATGGAAGACAGCGTTCAGATCTAGATACGGACATTATGAATATACTGTTATGCCCTATGGGCTCTGTAATGCCCCGGCTACGTTTCAGCATTTTGTGAACGACGTCTTCCGAGATCTGCTTGATCAGTTCGTAGTCGTATATCTGGATGACATACTTGTCTTTTCCCCCTCTCTAGCCGAACACCGCAAACACATGACTTTGGTTTTGCAACGTCTCCGGGACAATCACCTTTATGCCAAGCTTGACAAATGTGTCTTTGAGGTTACTACAGTCTCCTTTTTAGGATTCATACTGTCCCCAGGACAGGTAGAAATGGACCCGCAGAAGATAGAGGTTATTACTGCTTGGCCCATTCCAAAAACAAAAAAAGATGTCCAGAGATTTATTGGCTTTGCCAATTTCTACCGGCGATTCATCAATCATTTCTCCAATATCATACAACCCTTGACATGCCTCACAAAACAAACGACCCGATTTGAATGGACTCCTGCGGCTCAAAAAGCTTTTGATACGTTGCGTACCTGCTTCTCCACGGCTCCCCTTCTTTGATTACCTGAACCTCAAGCACCGTACTTCGTCGAAGTTGACGCTTCCGAATACGCCACAGGAGCAATATTATCACAACGGTCCAAAGAAGGCCTATTGCATCCCGTGGCCTTTCATTCCAAGAAACTAGGCCCCTCGGAGCAGAACTACGATATAGGAGACAGAGAACTCCTAGCTATAAAAAGGGCCTTCGAGGAGTGGCGTCACTTATTGGAAGGAGCTGTGTACCCTATAACAGTCTTTACGGACCACCGAAACCTTGAGTATTTGCAAACGATTATGACCACGACAGGCACGTTGGGCCCTATTTTTCGACCGCTTTTCTTTTCATATCACTTATAGACCAGGTTCCCGTAATGGCAAAGCAGATGCCCTCTCCAGAATCGGTGAAGAGGTTCCACCTTCTGCTAACACCTCGCATACCATATTGAAAAAAGAGCATTTCATCGGTGTAAGCATATCACTCCAGGAACAGATCAAACGTCTCACAGCCGCTTTACCCCTGTCAGTCACCTCTGAAGGTGTCCATAGGGTACAAGGCCGTATCTTCGTCCCAGAAAGCACAAGAACAGAGGTCTTACGTCACTGCCATGACTCTTTGGTATCCGGACACCCAGGAGTGAAGAAAACCCTGAACAGAATCAGACGTCAGTTCTGGTGGCCATCATTGCTACATACGGTGGAACAATACGTCAAGTCATGTACCGTATGTCAACGGAACAAAATACCCAAAATAAAGCCTATGGGACTGCTACATCCTTTGCCTGTTCCAACACGTCCGTGGGCCCACATATCCACTGACTTTATCGTTGAATTACCCATGTCACAACGCTGTACTACCATTATGGTGGTAGTCGACCAATTCACTAAGATGGCACATTTTATTCCCTGTACAGGAGTACCCACAGCTAAAGAAACGGTGTCTCTGTTTTTCGTACATGTTTTCCGGCTTCACGGTCTTCCAGATTCCATTACATCAGATCGTGGATCCCAGTTTACCTCAAAGTTTTGGAAGGCTTTTTGTTCCCTTCTTCATATCACAGGCAATCTGACATCTGAGTTCATGAATAAGTCAGAGGACGAAACGCGTCGAACTGACTTGCTCGTTTCGTTTATTTTTCGTTCGTTCGCCCGCCGGATCGTCCATTATTCGTCCGCGAGTCGGATCGTCCATCATTCATTTCGGATGTCTCCAGGTCTTCGGTTCCCCAATTGGTTGTTCTGAAGGACTGTGGCTCCATCTGCGACTTGGACTTCTCAGCACGGAGTGGTATCCTGGCCAGGCTCTCCTGCAGAAAATTACGCTTTAAGGACGATGTCTTTCCGGCTGTGGTGACTATCCGAACGAATCCGAACGAATTGTTTAAATATGCGCTGTTGCACACATTTTATCCATTGTGTGCCACTAATTTTGTGAGTGGCTTCCTTTCTGTGGTTTTATGTTTTATTAAATTTTTGACAGTATTACGCTATGTTCTTGTGTATGCTCTGATTCTAGAGGCTTTGTACTTCTTTGAAGATCCTGTATCAGCAAACATACTTATTTGACCATCTATAAGGTTGTATTGTACTGCATGTTCTATATTTTTTTCTATAAATCTGACATCTGCCTACCATCCTCAATCTAACGGACAAATAGAGCGAACCAACCAAACATTAGAACACTATCTACGATGTTACACGACCCATTTACAGGACGACTGGGTGGACCTCCTTCCTACGGCTGAATTCACCTATAATTCATAACAACATGAAACAACAAAAGAAACCCCCTTCTTTATCTCCTACGGTTTCCATCCTACTTCTATTCCGAATCTACCAGAACCTTCATCAGTTCCTGATGTCTCCCTCCATGTAACTAGTCTACAGAGAGGTTTTGATCTTGCCAAAACGAACTTACTGCAAGCACAATCAAGATACAAAAAGGCAGCCAATCTACGGAGGCATCCTGCTCCTAATTACCATATCGGGGATCTCGTCCTTCTATCAACCAAACATCTTCACCTTTCCTGCCCATCCAAGAAGCTCGCTCCACGTTACCTAGGCCCCTTTCGTGTCGCTTCCATTGTTAATCCAGTTGCAGTTAAGTTAGTGCTACCACCTTCCCTTCAGGTTCACCCAGTGTTCCATGTTTCCCTCTTGAAACCTTGGACCCCCGATCCTTTTCCCACCAGAACTCCCTCTCCCCCTTCACCTATTGTAGTTAACGATACACTGGAGTACGAAGTAGAGAAGATTCTTGATTCCCGAATCCGTAGAGGCAGACTGTACTATCTTATTCACTGGAAGGGGTATGGCCCGGAGGAACGATCATGGGAACCGGCCTCTCAGGTCCATGCTCCCGTCTGTCTTCCTGCCTTCCATCGGGCTCACCCTGAGAGGTCTGGTCCTGTTCGCACCCGGAGGTTGCTCCTTCGGTGGGGGGTTCTGTCACGCCTTACCCCCGGCCGTGTCCGTCCTCGTCCCTTGCCGGCTCTCCCCCTGGTGCTGCCGGGTCGTTGGGGTCCTCTCGCTCCGCGCCGTCAGGGCCTCCGGTCCTCTGAACCCCGCATCCTGGGTGGCCGACTCTCCCGGCGACATGGTCTCCTGCCTGGTGCGGTGACCGGCGGCTGGTGCTGCGGTCCACTGCCATGCAGGACGCCGCACACAGGGATCTGGCCAAGATGGCGCCCGGGGGCTGGATGACCTTTTGATAGGTGTGATGGACGGGAGCAGAGCAGGCCCAAACCCAGCATGGCCCAGGGCGGAGGTACCGACCTCCAACCCAATGGAGGAAGGAGGGGTGGATGCTGAGCTGGAGGCATGTCCACCTCCTATAAAAGACCAGAGACTGCTCTCTGGCATTGCTTCAGTATTGTGCTGTTAGTCCATTGAACAAGTGCTTATTTCTATTCTCCCTTATCTGTGTTTTGACCCTTTGCTCTCTGCCACGTTTTCGAAGTCTGCTGCCGGCCCCGACCTTTTGCTTTCATTGACCACTGCCTACGGATTATCCTCTTGTACTGCGATATATATTTACAACTCCTGTGACCACTTGCACACCGGGTTCCAGCCACCCCTTGAATGAGCGTGACACATGCCTAGCACACGTTTTAAATCTGGTGGTACAGCGTTTCCTAACCAAGTACCCAGGGCTGCCAGAGCTTCTCATCCAGGCCAGAAAAGTCTGCAGCCACTTCAGATGGTCATTCCCAGCAAGCGTTCGCCTGGCAGAAATTCAAAGAGAGTTCCACCTTCCCACAAACCGTCTGATCTGTGACATGCCCACCAGGTGGAACTCAACATTAGCAATGCTGCAGCGTCTGCACAAGCAGCAGAGGGCCATCAACGAGTACCTGTGTGAGTATGGCACAAGGACAGGTTCAGGTCAACTTGTTTTCCCCCCCCCCCGCAGTGGCTGATGATCAAGGATGCATGCACTGTACTGTCACCATTTGAGGAGGCAACGAGGATGGTGAGCAGGGACAGTGCATGCATCAGTGACACAATTCCTTTAGTGTTCCTGCTGGAGCACACTCTGCGGGGAATTATAGATGTGGCTCTAGAGGCAGAGCAGCGGGAGGAAGAGGAGGCCTTCCCTAGCTCTCAAGGCCCCAGTCTTTCCGCAGACAGCATTCCAGCGGGTCCTACTCAGATCAGACAGGAGGAGGATGAGGAGGAGGAGGAATATTTAAGTAGTGGGGGCATTGAAGGTGGGGATTCCTCAAGGGAGGGTTTGTGTGCCCAGAAACAGAAGGGCTAGTGCGTGGCTGGGCCTGGGAGGAGGAAGTGCACGATACGGTCATCCTCATTGACCAGGAAGACTCAGAAGCTAATGCCACCTCCAACCTACGCTGCATGGGCTCCCTAATGATGCAAAGCCTGCTAAAGGACCCCAAGATTCATGCTATCAAGGAGAGGGATCATTACTGGTTGGCAACCCTTCTTGATCCACGATACAAGGGGAAAGTTGCAGAGCTCATCCTGCCCACACACAGGGAGCACAGGATGAAAAAACTTGAGGATGCTCTAAAGCGACACTTGTGTAACACCTTTCCAGGCACTGGTAGATTACCAAGTGCTGACACACGTGCTTCTGAGGCTGTGGGTGATCAGAGGAATAGTGGTGAAGGCCAGGGCCGCTTGACTGATGCTTTTTTAAGTTTTTTTAGTCCTCGATGCCCAGGGACGTCAAATGTAGGCACCCATTGCCAGCGTCTTCACCATATGGTGCAGGACTACCTAGGGGCAAGGGCAGACCTGGATACCTTTCCAGCAGATGATCCACTGGCTTACTGGGTGTTGAGATTGGATCACTGGCCAGAACTTAGCCAATATGCTATGCAGCTACTAGGTTGCCCTTCATCTAGCGAATTTCCGAAAGCACGTTCAGTGCCGCTGGAGGTTTTGTCACAGACAAAAGAGTGCGTCTGTCCACCATCTCTGTAGACCGGCTGACATTTATAAAAATGAATCAGTCCTGGATCAGCAGCTATCAATCCCCTGATGCCGAAGTAACGGAATAGATCGGGTATGTCTTCTGCATGCACAAAACCTCCAGCACTGAACTCTTCCACAATACCACAAAAGGGTTACGGTGTGAATGCACTTGCTGCCATGAAAGGCACAATATTTGGCTGCACTGACGCCTGTGCCAGATTTATATCATTTTAATTTTTTGAACAGCAGGGTCCAACCCTGCACTCTTCCACAATACCACAGAGGGGTTACTGTATGATGATACTTGCTGGCCTGGCATTAAAGGCACAATATCTGGGTGCACTGACGCCCATTACCAGATCAAAAACTTTTCAATATAGGACCGCAAGGTCCACCCCTGCATTCTTCCACAATACCACAGAGGGGTTACTGTATGATAGTACTTGCAGGCCTGGCACCAAAAGCACAATATTTGGGTGCACTGCCACTGACGCCTGTATCAGATTAATATCCTCAGAGGGGTTATGGTGTGACGGCACTGTTGGGGATGCTAAAGGACCAATTTTAAAGCACCTATTGTTACTTTCATCCAAAGCCTGCATATATTTCACAATAATTTAGCCAAAAAAATCAGTAAACTTTTTCTGCGTGTACGAAAATGTCTCCTCTTTTCATACAGACTGCCGCCCCAAGCAGTTGTTTATGGATAGATTAAAGGAAAAGCATTTACCGTCATATGAAACGTCATTTTTTTGTTTTTAAGTGTTTCTATACATCCTAGAAATCCGCCACTTCACGGGCAAGTTATGGGGACCTCCTAGGCACGATATTTGTAGGAATTTTTGGTTTTTATTTTTAACCCTTATTTCATGGAAAACTCACTGTCCCTTTTAAAAAACGTTTTTTTTTTTACTTTTTGTTCTTGTTTCCTGTCCCCCAGGGCACTACCCGGACCCCCATACACCTTTTTATGGCAAATATGTAGCATATATGCCCTCTTGGAGGGCACTCTAAAAACCGAATTTTCAGCCCCATTGACTTGCATTGGGTTCGAGTTCGGGTTCGGGTTCGGACCCGAACAAATGGGAAGTTCGGGTTCAGGCTCGAACCGAACTCGGGGAGTGTTCGGCTCATCCCTAATTGTAATACGACGTTCTGCGCAAAGGGTTTTTCCCCTCGCGTTAATGCGTTTTTGCGCATGCGTTAACGTTTGCGCGAGGAATGTAATAGGGCCCCATCTGTATTAAGCAGAGATGGAAAGGGCTGGGTGCATGTGACAATAGGATGTTGTCTGAAGCCTTGATACTTAGTTGTTCACTCATTTTTATAGTAAATAAGGCTGCAGATATTCCTACCGATGTGAGATGTTCTACAAACAATAACACATTGTAGCTCTATATTTAGCAAATAGATGCTGCTGTCCAGCAGATGCTCAGCTAAAAGAAATATACATGTCTTCGACATGAAAAGCAAGGTTGGATTGTAGACACCTCTTGAAATAATTTCATGTTTATATGATTATAAATTACAGGCTTAGTAGATGATTGCACTGTGTTTGCTTATTCTTCTATTTCAGGTAAGACTAGTAGACTGATAGGATTCCCCAGGTAGAAGTCATTGTGTGGGTATCTTGGGCATGTTAATGCATGAGGACGGTACGCAGGGACAGAGCAATTAAATGCAATACAAATACATAGCAGAAAGGTTGTGGAGTCGCTAGCGTTTTCAAGGTCATTCAGGTGATTTGTTCAAAAGGCTTTTAGAATTAGAGGGGAAGAGAGGAAGAAGACAGGGACATTTGTAAGATGGTAGGGCAGCTATATAGAAAGTGACAAGCTAGAAAGAGGTAAATTGGAGAGCACAGGCAGCATTTGACAGCGAAACAGAGTCATTGTTGATAACTAAGATCTTTGTGTTGTTGCAGTCCTCACGAATGTTCATTTTGAATAGATGGAAGAGTATGTATAATACACACATAATACTTTCTACAAAGATAAGGTACACTCATGATTCCATATACTGTTTAAATTCTCCAAATCTCTTTAAAGAAAAATGAGTGACAGAATTTGAAGGTCTTATGAAATTAAGAAATAGACATGACTGTTTGTTAAAAATTAAATTGTGTTGTCTGGCTAAAGTGTGTGTGTGTGTGTGTGTGTGTGTGTATATATCACCATTAAGTAGTCCAATGGATGAACCTTAAAACTTACACTAATGTTATTTTTCCACATTTCTCGCATCAGCAAAATTATGGTGGTAATGTAACCTATACAGAAAAATTCATGCAATAATGCATATTTTTCTGATGAATGTCTTTTTACTTTATTAGAATTTACACTACATTTTTAAAAACTGTAAAATTTTTACTGAGACACTTTTCTCTGCGTGCACAGTGGGGTAAGAAAATCTATACGACGCAACGTGCTTTGACCTTTACATGCTTTCTAAGACTTAACAAACCAATAGAGTACTATTGGTATTTACTATGGAGACCTTCATAGAAGAACATGGCCATTAGCTGATAATAGCGAGGCACAAAGACATAAATCCAGCACAAATTATGTATCTGCAGCTCCTTATTACCTGCTTAGTTACAAGTCAGTTGCTTTATTAGCGGCTTGACTCAAAATTGATGTGAGCTGCTAATGAACACCAGCCAATGCCAGTGTTCTATCTTGAAGTTCATGGGACTCCATGGAGAATCACAATGAATCAAACAGTGACACCGGAAAGACATTGGAGAATTAAAAATAATCTAATGTAAAAACAATACATTAGTTCTAATAAAGATAGTGTTAAGCATGTAATATGGCCCAATAACGTTGGCACGGACCATCAAACATAGAAACATAGAAAAATGTCGGCAGATAAGAACCTTTCGGCCCATCTAGTCTGCCCAATTACATGGATACTTTACCTGGATTTATCTTTTGTTTAGGATAGCCTTATGCCTATCCCATGCCTGCTTAAATTCAATTACTGTTTTGGCCTCTACCACTTCAACTGGAAGGCTGTTCCTTCATAGAGGTGGAAATTATGCTTTCATTGTGTATTTCTGCTAAGGGTGCAGCACATCTTCACAGTTTCAAAGAGACAATGGACAGGGCCATGTACTGTTAAATCTTGGGTGAGAACCTCCGTTCTTCAGCCAGGGCGTTGAAAATGGGTCGTGGATGGGTATTCCAACATGACAATCACCCAAAACACATGGCCAGGGCAACAAAGGAGTGGCTCGAGAAGAAGCACATTAAAGTCCTGGAGTGGCCTAGGCAGTCTCCAGACCTTAATCCCATAGAAAATCTGTGGAGGGAGCTGGAGGTTCGAGTTGCCAAACGTCAACCTCGAAACCTTAATGATTTGGAGAGGATCTGCAAAGAGGAGTGGGGTAAAATCCCTCCTGAGATGTGTGCAAACCTGGTGGCCAACTACAAGAAACGTCTGACTTCTGTGATTGCCAGCAAGAGTTTTGCCACAAAGTACTAAGTCATGTTTTGCGAAGGGGTCAAATACGTATTTCACTCATTAAAATGCAAATCAATTTATAACTTTTTTGAAAAGCGTTTTTTTCTGGATGTTTTTGTTGTTATTCTGTCTCTCACTGTTAATATAAACCTACCATTAAAATTATAGACTGATCATTTCTTTGTCAGTGGACAAACGTACAAAATCAGCAGGAGATCAAATAATTTTTCTAATAAAGTTTTACTTGTTCCCACCATAATTATAATATGTTCCTCACTCAGCACATTTCATGAATAATTCTTGAGCTTTTTTAATTTATTTTTTATGAAATACTCCAAGCTGTGAGAGGTCTAAAATGTGGGCTAGTGTATTGATCTTTAGGCATGCTTGTCTATTTTGACAGCCTGATTTCGTTTTGAGACAGATGGCCTTGCCAAGTGCGTGTTGCATTTGAAATTACTGCGCAAATTACTGCACAAATCTCAATTATCAGCTCCCTCACAATTTCTGTTGCTTTCATTAGACTGGCATGGGAAGACGCCTACACGTATAACATGAGTAAATATATTACATTGTACAAATACATTATTCTAAATGAATATATACATATTGACACTGAAGAGGTATAATTAAATGTTTTCATAGGTTTTTGTAAAGATATTCTTTTGTAAGCTATGGATTTACTTCATAGCTTGCTAAGGAGTCATGTTGCAGGTATTCAGAAAGAACGAGTCTAGATTTTACCTTAAATTAATTAATTGATAAACCAGTTTAGGTTTAATAGAATAAGTTAGTAAGGGTAAAACGCGTTTCTCCGTTGCCATTAAAGGGTTAATGAACATGAAGGCTTGCTTTCCTGATGAAGTCGTTCATTAACCCTTTATTGGCAACGGAGAAACGCGTTGAATTTAACTATTGACTGGAATTCCTATACCAGCAACCATGTGCAATCCTTCTATGATCTTTGCTACTTTGTAGCCTCACATGCACTCTTCCTGAATGTACACTATTAGGCTAAGGTCAGACTAACGCAGTATTAACGTGCGTTTAGCCGCACTAAATCATGGCCGCGCTAGCAGCAAATTACGTCCAATGCCGGGCAGCATACGAAGAACGGCCGCAAAAAAGTGCGGCCGCGAAACCCAAGTGGCAAACGAATGCATTTTTTCGAGAACGTCAAACCGCTAGTACTGACGTACAGAGTGCGCTGCGGCGGCATGTGTGCGTGATTAGGAGACTTCAGACGCTGCTAATGTCCGGCCAACATAACGTCCAGACGCAAAAAGTGTTTTAGTGATGATCCATACAAAATCATGGACGAAAATGCGCATCGTATGTCCGCTATCGCGTATTCCATGAAAAAATGTGTTCATTCGTTCGAACGCACTTTTTCACGGACAACGCGAAAAATGTGTTAGTCTGACCCTAGCCTATGATGGTCTAGCCCTGGCCTATTACTCCAACCATTCACTCCACGTATTGACATAGGGGCACCATAGCCTGCTTGGCATACGCTGTTCTCCTCCTTTAGAGCAGGGACGGGTTATAAACATTGTTTCCCTGCAGTTTTTGATATTTTCTACTGTAATTGTTAAATTCCTTATCGAGTACAGCACACACTTTTAGATATTTTCTTCTGTTTATCCTTTCATCCTGGACCCACAAAGGCCCGGTTACACCTTTCTCTTGACAGACTACGTCTCTACAACAACCTTTTGGGGTGCTGTACCAAACCTTCCCCCTTTAACTTGAGGCTACATAAGAACTTATGCTTTATGTTGATTTTACATTCCTCTTTTAACATATACAGTTGTGTTCAAAATTATTCAACCCCCACTGAAATTGAGTGTTTTGGCCAGTTTGACATTGATTTTGATCATTCAGTCATCTTGCTTACAATTAAATCAAAGAGGCACGTGTAGGTCAGACAAATATAACATAACATTTGTAGCGCTGTGTTAAAAATCTTGCTGTGGCAGTACCTATTTTTGGCCACAAGATGGAGACTATCGCGATCAGAGAGACTGGACATTGGGACTACAATGCCCGGCATGCTTTGCCAGAAGACAGGAAGTGGGTGGGGACTGGACACCTACATCCTCTGCCTCGTGGAGAAAGTTCCAGAACTTGCCAGGGAACAAGAGAAAGCAGACACACTGAGGAGAACGCGGGAGAACCTAGGCCAAAGCCCGAGGGAGACCTGTTATTCCTGTTTGGGTCACTCAACCTGAGGAGAAGGAGACTTGCCAGAGCCCAGACATTGCTGCAGACCGGCGGAATCGAACGGAGAGCAGGCGGTGAGCTGGACAAGCTGCATGAAGTCATACAACGGATACAGCCGCTAGTATCCCCAGTCAAAATCGGGTGGAGAGACGTCCTGGGTCAGCGGAGCCTAAAGCAATCGTCGGATTGGGTGAGAGGCCTCCAAGGCTGTTTTATGATTAAAGGACGCTATGCTGTTTTCTCTTTAAAGTCCACAGGGCCCCAACTGACTAGTCGAAGACCTTCCTTTGATAAACTCACTGGCCAGTTGAACAGTACCCAGGTACCACACACACATATACACCTTTCACATTCTGGGACTTAACTTGTGCAGGACTCATTTCCTTTTACGAATCGGATAAAGATACGTTCCGAATATATTTTTCCTCTTTTTCCGCTGCGCGTTTACCGTAATACGAAGGGATTGTATGTTTGGGGTTTTGCTACGTGTCCCCTTTTCTGAACTATCGGGAAATTGCATTGCTTTTATGTTCGGTTGCGAATATTTTATTTTTTCCGAAATACGAAGCCTCGTTTCTTTTCCGCTACGCGTTTTACCGTGATACGAAAATACTGTAATAATACTTGTGAATACCGTGTCTCGACATCTGCTCAAATATTTTAGTAAACTATTTAAATGATAAAAACTCACAACTGTGTTGGAGTATATTTATTCCCTAGTGCGGGGAGATTGACCCGTGGTTCATTTTCAGCGGCTCCTCCGGGAGTGAGCGCTACACGTGGGGGCTCGTTTCCGGGATCCAGTCTCTGGAAAAACCGTATCTAAAGGGTCAAATATGGATCCAGACACTGTTGCCGAGTGGTGTGGGGAGCACAGTAGCCAGTCAGAATGTTGTATAGTTATGGATATTCCAGCAGACACTTGGGCTGAAGATCAGATTCGCCAGGCCGTGGACACGCTAGCACCAGATCATCGGGGGTTAATACTGGACATTGAAAAAAACCCAGATACTTCTCACATGTATGTTCTTCTCGAATGGAGAAAGGGTGTTCCGCCATGTTTTCAGGGCACGAGCGTGAAATTGGCCGAAGAGGTGGAAGTCCAACTAATTAAGCCAAGTGCGCCACGTGGCGAATCCGCAAGTGTTTCCGCGCCTAGTCCGTTGGCCATGATAGGGCCTGAATTTATCGTGGCTATTGGAGATCTACTGGCTAAATGTCAGAAAACAAGCCCTCCTCACACTAACTTCGGTTATCGACGGTTAAGAAATTTTACAGGAAACGTACCAACTCCGGCGGGAGAAGAAACCTTTGAAGAATGGGTGGAACAGGCGATGCAGGCTCTGGATGAGTGGGATGTCCCTGAGGCCCAGAAAAAGCAAAGGATCACCGAGAGCTTAAAGGGACCTGCGTCAGAAGCGGTGAGAAACCTAAAACTGAGTAGAAAAGATTGTACTGCTTTGGATTATTTAAACGTTCTTGAAGAAGTTTTTGGGTGAACTGAAAAGGCGGCCGAATTGGTATATCAGTACGAACACACCTATCAGAGAAGAGGTGAAAGGATGACCGAGTACATGAGGCGCCTGGATAAGATTCTACACCAGATACTCCTGAAGAAAGGGCCGAACCGGCCGAAGTAGATAAGATCCGAATAAAACAGATCCTGAGGGGCTCTCAACCTCTAGATCCAGTGATGATGCAGCTGAGAAGCAGAGCAGGTAACCAAGAGTTAAAGTACCTGGAACTGATCCGAGTTGTACGAGAGGAAGAGGCTTTACTAGAAGAGAAATCTTTCAGGCGGGGGGAAAGGGCTTATGCACAACCTGTGAGACATAACGACGGCCTGCAACCTGAAAGCGACTCTCTAGATACCTATGGATCTGACGAGGACGAACAAGAACATCTAGTTGTTTTTAAATCTACAGAGAAGGCTGCCAAAGAGTCGAACCTCCCTGAACGGGGTGAATTGTCCAAGACCGTCAAGAAAGTTCAGGAAGCTCAAGTTGAATTGCAACAAGTGCATGCGGAACTGTGCCGGGTATTGATGAAGGTGACAGAGATGCAGGCAGAAATGCAGAAATTCCTCACAGGTATGCAGACGACGGAGTTGCTGTGGCGTCTGGTCCAAATCCTTTAACCAAATCTCAACAAGCAACTACGTCTCCGCTCTCTAAGAAGAGATGTTTCGGGTGTGGAGAAATGGGCCATTTCCGCGCACAGTGCAAAGGCCGAAAGCCTGAGAAGGATAGAGTCAAGGGACTGTTGGAAGCCCTGGAAGGACTGTTATCTACCTCACCGGCGGGAAACGCCAGAGGGCACCAGTAAAGGAGCAACCTGAGTGCCCGAGGGTTGAACCCCGCTCCAGAAACCAAGCAAAGACTAAGAGGGTGAGAAGGCCCAAAGCCGAGCCAACTGTAGAGCCTGCCAGGACTGAAAGAGTCACTCCCTTAGCATCCGGGTCTACGTCATGGGGAGGCAATGCACGCCAAAAACCTGCACGGGCCAAGAAAAAGGCCAGGGTACAGCAAACTGGGTCTAAGCGTCCGGATACCGCCACAAAATTTCCCGACCAACTGATAGGTCCTTCTCCTGTTGTGCCAATCCAAGTGGAAGGAGTCTACACCAAAGCCCTGTTGGATTCAGGGGCTCAAGTGACATTGATCTACAGAGACTTCTATGAGAAACACTTAAAGCACATTCCTTTGCAAGAATTGAAGGATTTGGAAATATGGGGTATCGGCACTGAGAAACTCCCTTATGACGGGTACCTGCAGGTGAAGTTGGAGATCGGATCTGAAGTCATCGGGCAGTCTGGGGGTTGTGATGCATTGGCTATTGTGTGTCCTCGACCCTCGGGTGCGAACAGAAGCTCCCTGATAGTGGGGACGAATACTGACCTAGTGCGGCGTCTCCTGACGCCTATCGTGTTGGAAGAAGGTTCAACTCAAGGAGTACACCCAATGTTACGTCCGGTCTATCAGAGGATGGTCGAAGAACGAAAGGCACCTGCCGAGGTGGGAAGACTGTGGAGACTGGGTGGAACAGAGAAGGTTCTGCAAGCAGGAGAAGTAGCGAGTTTCCGGGCTTCAGTCAAGTTGAATGGATCGCAACCAGGCCCCTATGTGGTGCTGGGAACCGATTTTGATCATGGGAGTGAAACCGGAGTCAAAGTAATTCCTGAGATAATCTCCACCAAAGCTCTGAAGAGAACACGAGGAAGAGTCTCGGTCAGCGTATGCAATGTGACGGATTCTCCAGTAGTCCTTAAAGCACGAATGCCTATCGGGCAAGTAGAGTCTGCTACACCCCTCTCTACCGATTCAGGAGGGGGAGTGGGTAAAGAGATTCCAGATGAAAGATTCTACCCCAAGGACGCTCCCATTTCACCTGAGTGGAAGAAACGTCTTCAGTCTCAAGTCCTAAAGTGGAAGGAATTGTTCTCAAAAGATGAGTTCGATGTGGGCCTAGCTAAGAGTACTGAGCACCGCATTCGGTTACAAGAAGATAAGCCGTTTCGAGAAAGATCAAGGCGAGTTCCGCTAGGAGACTTAGATGATCTGCGAGAGCAGCTGAACGAATTACAAAGAACCAAGGTGATTCAAGAGTCCAGGAGTCCATACGCATCTCCCATAGTGTTGGTCCGGAAGAAAAATGGTTCTGTCCGCTTATGCATAGACTACCGCACATTGAACCGGAGAACCATCCCCGATCAATATGCCACTCCTCGGATAGAAGATGCCCTACAGTGTTTGTCTGGAGCAAAGTGGTTTAGTGTACTAGACCTGCGAAGCGGGTATCACCAGATACCAATGCATCCTGAAGACAAGGAGAAAACTGTGTTCATCTGTCCACTGAGGTTCTTTGAATTCAACAGGATGCCTCAAGGCCTTACGGGGGCTCCAGCCACGTTCCAACGGTTGATGGAGAAGACAGTCGGGGATATGAATCTAATTGAAGTATTAGTGTACCTGGATGACATAATTGTGTTTGGGAAGACTCTGGAAGAACATGAGCAACGTTTGGAGAAGGTCTTGAAGAGGCTCCATGAAGAGGGGCTGAAACTGTCTCTAGAGAAATGCCAATTCTGTCTACCGTCTGTTACGTATTTGGGACATGTGGTCTCAGCAGAAGGTGTTTCAACAGACCCTCGGAAGTTGGAGGCCGTAGCTTCTTGGCCTAGACCCCGAAACGTCACTGAGCTTAGATCTTTCTTGGGATTCTGTTCATACTATCGAAGATTTGTGGGAGGATTCGCGAAAATAGCTCAACCACTGAACAAACTCCTGCAGAAGGAAACCACAGAAGAAGGCTGCAAGGTCTCTGACAAAAACCCGTCAGCTCCGGGGCCAAGGAAAGCTCGAGAGTCTATACAAGGTGAATGGACCAGTCAATGTGAAGGAGCTTTCGTAAAGCTGAAAGAGAGCCTAACCCGAGCTCCTGTTTTGGCCTAAACCCTCACAAGCCGTATGAACTACATGTGGATGCCAGCCGAGAAGGTCTGGGAGGAGTCCTATATCAGGAGTATGGTGGATTGCTGAGGCCTGTGGCGTATGTGAGCCGGAGCCTTACGCCTTCAGAGAAGAACTATCCTACTCACAAGCTGGAGTTCCTAGCTTTGAAGTGGGCGGTGGTGGACAAGTTGAAAGACTATCTGTATGGAGCTGAGTTCGTGATTAAGACGGATAACAATCCCCTTACCTACATCCTTACTACCCCAAAACTGGACGCAATGGGACATCGGTGGTTGGCCGCTCTGTCAGGGTTTCGGTTCAGCCTGAAGTATCGTCCTGGGGTGAATAATCGAGATGCTGATGCGTTATCGAGAAGACCCTACACTACAGAATGGACTCAGTTGACTCCAGACAGGGTGCAAGCTTTGTGTCAAGGAACAGAGCGCCGGGTCAAAGGAGGGATTGAAGCAGAGGCCATAGGAGTTATGGCTGCGGCTGTTCCTGAGTTCTACTGTAACCCTACGCAGTTAAGGGATGAAAGTTTACCTACCTTTTCGAGACAGGACCTGAAAGCGGATCAGGCCAGAGACCCTTTAATTGCCTTGACCATAAAGGCCCTGTCTGCAAACCAGCGAGAGATTTTGTTAACCAACTCCCCGAGTGGAGCCAGATTGGTCTACAAAGAGTGGGAGCGGTTAAATATGTTGGATGGGGTGGTCTACCGAAGGGGCCCCTCAACCAACTCTGAAGAGATTCAACAGTTATTCCTCCCTACTAAACATAGGGAGAGTGTGCTGCGATCACTACATGATGAGCATGGACATTTGGGTGCAGAGAGAACTTTTAAGCTGGTGCGAGATAGGTTCTATTGGCCTTGTATGAGGGCTGAAGTAGAAAGTTATTGTCATTCCTGTCTGAGGTGTATTCAGAGAAAGACTCTACCGACCCGAACTGCTCCAATGAGCCATCTGCAGAGCCAGGGACCCATGGATTTGGTGTGCATTGACTTCTTGTGCTTAGAGCCGGATGCTAGTGGGCAAGGGAACATTCTAATAGTGACTGATCATTTCACTCGTTACGCCCAAGCTTTTTCCACGAAAGATCAACGCGCTCCGACTGTAGCCAAGGTGTTGATGGAAAAGTTCTTTGTTCACTACGGACTACCAAGGAGGATACACTCTGATCAGGGTAGAGACTTTGAAAGCAGACTGGTGGGGCAGTTGTTAGAGCTGTTGGGAATCCAAAAGACCCGAACCACACCATATCACCCTCAAGGTGATGCTCAGCCTGAAAGGTTTAATCGCACACTGCTAAACATGCTGGGGACCTTGTCGAATGTGGAGAAGCAGAGTTGGAGTCGTCACATAGCTACTCTGGTGCATGCATATAACAGTACGTAGAGCGATGCAACTGGATATTCACCGTACCGTCTTATGTTCGGAAGGGAGGCTCGACTGCCGTTGATTTGGCATTTGGGTTATCCCTAGACCAGACATCAGTAGCTTCCCATAGAAACTACGTGGATAGACTTCGAAAGAATCTGGCTTCTGCGTTTGAACAGGCCCGTTTGACCTCGGGAAACAGGGAGCAAAGAAACAAAAGGAACTATGACCTGAAAGTTCGAAAACAAGATCTACAACCCGGTGATAGGGTTCTATTGAAGAACTTGGGTGCTGCTGCGAGACACAAGTTGGCGGATAGGTGGAGTTCCCAGGTTTACATTGTCTGCAAACAACTGCCGGGTTTACCAGTGTATCAGATTCGCCCGGATGGAAAGGCTGGGCCTCTTAAGAACTGGCACCGAAATCATTTGTTACCTTTGAGAGAGGCTGTAAGGATGCCAGTTGGGGACGAATTGCCTCGGCCAAATCCGCCTGTTCCATGTTTGCCTCCTGTTACTCGGTCTCAACAGACCCGGGTTGCCGAAGAGAGCGAAAGAGACAGTGAAGAAGAGAGTTATTGTCTAGATTGGATGCGCTCGCCGGAGCCTGAAGAGGTTGTCGTTGTCCCTGAACGGTGGGAGAGTAACTTGAGGCCTGAAGCTCCTGAATTCTTGTTGGAAGTCCCTGAGACTGTTGATATCCCTGAGCCTCTTGAATTTCAGTTGGAAGTCCCTGAGGCTGTGGGGATCCCGGTAGCTCCGGAGGCTTATTCAGGTGATTATAGTTCTATGCCTTCATTGGAGGGATCATACTCTGAAGAAACGTCTGCTCCAGTGATAGAGAGAAGAATTGAGCCAACGCCTATAGTACTTCCACCTGAAGAGGAACTGATTGAGCCAGAACCAAAACACTCTGTTCGACCGCCCCAACGACTCACCTACGACTCACCAGGACATAGCACTGAAGAGGCCATCACCACGGTGCGGAGGTTGCCCGAAGTGTCTGCTATGCTAGCTGAGGTAGCCCAAAATATGAGTCAACTTGAGGAAGTGTTCCTAACCTACTGCCTGTATGCTGCTGAACCTGTACATGTTATGTAAACTGTATTCAAATATTGTGGAAATGTAATGTAACTGTTGTACCTCCTTGGAGAGACCCAAGAGTTCTAGGAGGGGGAGAGTGTAGCCCTGTGTTAAAAATCTTGCTGTGGCAGTACCTATTTTTGGCCACAAGATGGAGACTATCGCGATCAGAGAGACTGGACATTGGGACTACAATGCCCGGCATGCTTTGCCAGAAGACAGGAAGTGGGTGGGGACTGGACACTTACATCCTCTGCCTCGTGGAGAAAGTTCCAGAACGCGCCAGGGAACAAGAGAAAGCAGACGCACTGAGGAGATCGCGGGAGAACCTAGGCCAAAGCCCGAGGGAAACCTGTTATTCCTGTTTGGGTCACTCAACCTGAGGAGAAGGAGACTTGCCAGAGCCCAGACATTGCTGCAGACCGGCGGAATCGAACGGAGAGCAGGCGGTGAGCTGGACAAGCTGCATGAAGTCAGACAACGGATCCGGCCGCTAGTATCCCCAGTCAAAATCAGGTGGAGAGACGTCCTGGGTCAGCGGAGCCTAAAGCAATCGTCGGATGGGTGAGAGGCCTCCAAGGCTGTTTTATGATTAAAGGACGCTATGCTGTTTTCTCTTTAAAGTCCACAGGGCCCCAACTGACTAGTCAAAGACCTTCCTTTGATAAACTCATTGGCCAGTTGAACAGTACCCGGGTACCACACACACATATACACCTTTCACATTCTGGGACTTAACTTGTGCAGGACTCATTTCCTTTTACGAATCGGAACAGGGGTTAAAGATAAAGATACGTTCCGAATATATTTTTCCTCTTTTTCCGCTGCGCGTTTACCGTAATACGAAGGGATTGTATGTTTGGGGTTTTGCTACGTGTCCCCTTTTCTGAACTATCGGGAAATTGCATTGCTTTTATGTTCGGTTGCGAATATTTTATTTTCCGAAATACGAAGCCTCGTGTTTCGTTTCTTTTCCGCTACGCGTTTTACCGTGATACGAAAATACTGTAATAATACTTGTGAATACCGTGTCTCGACATCTGCTCAAATATTTTAGTAAACTATTTAAATGATAAAAACTCACAACTGTGTTGGAGTATATTTATTCCCTAGTGCGGGGAGACTGACCCGTGGTTCATTTTCAGCGGCTCCTCCGAGAGTGAGCGCTACACATTTATAATGAAATAATCACAAATGTCTTTTCTGTGCTCACATCATTATCAATTTTATTCAACCCCCAAGTGACATTCAATCTTAGTACTTAGTACAACATCCTTTTACAGTTATAACAGCTTTTAAACGTGAAGCATAGCTTGACACAAGTGTCTTGCAGCGATCTACGGGTCTCTTCGCCCATTCGTCATGGGCAAAAGCCTCCAGTTCAGTCACATTCTTAGGCTTGCGCACTGCAACTGCTTTCTTTAAGTCCCACCAGAGGTTCTCAATCGGATTTAAGTCTGGTGACTGCGATGGCACTCCAAAATGTTCCAGCCTTTAATCTGCAACCATGCTCTAGTGCAGTGGTCCCCAACCCAGGCCCTCAGGCCCACTAACAGGCCAGATTTTGCAGATCACCTTGGGGAAATGCAGACTGAATCCTGCAATCACTGAGCAGCAAATCATAACACCTGTGCTGTGCTTCAGATATCTGGCAAACCTGGCCTGTTAGTGGGCCCTGAGGGCCTGGGTTGGGGACCACTGCTCTAGTGGACTTGGAGGTATGCTTGGGATCATTGTCCTGTTGAAAGGTCCAACGTCTCCCAAGCCTCAGGTTTGTGACGGACTGCATCACATTGTCATCCAATATCTCCTGGTACTGAAGAGAATTCATCGTACCTTGCACACGCTGAAGCTTCCCTGTACCTGCAGAAGCAAAACAGCCCCAAAGCATGATTGGCCCCCCGCCATGCTTCACAGTAGGCAAGGTGTTCTTTTCTTCATAGGCCTTGTTCTTCCTCCTCCAAACATAGCGTTGATCCATGGGCCCAAACAGTTCTAATTTTGTTTCATCAGTCCACAGAACACTATCCCAAAACTTCTGTGGTTTGTCCACATGACTTTTCGCATACTGCAGTCGACTCTTCTTATTCTTTGGAGACAGCAAGGGGGTGCGCCTGGGAGTTCTGGCATGGAGGCCTTCATTATGCAGTGTGCGCCGTATTGTCTGAGCTGAAACTTCAGTACCCACATCTGACAAATCTTTTCTCAGTTCCTCAGCAGTCACATGGGGACTTTTCTCCACGCTCCGCTTCAGGTAGCGCACAGCAGTCGAAGTCAGCATCTTCTTTCTGCCACGACCAGGTAGCGTTTCAACAGTGCCCTTTGCCTTGAATTTGCGAATGATGCTTCCTATGGTCTCTCTTGGTATGTTTAACATCTTTGCAATCTTCTTATAGCCATTGCCCTTCCTGTGAAGAGTAATCACCTCTTCTCTTGTCTTCCTGGACCATTCTCTTGACTTCACCATGTTTGTAACCACACCAGTAAATGTCTAGAAGGAGCTGAGTATCACAGTCATTTTAAAGCTGCCTAATTGGTGCTTATTATGCTTTATTGCTGCTCCGTGACATCCACAGGTGTTTTCAATACCTGATTGAAATGAACCTCTGTTCTTCAGAGTGGTAGTCTTTAAGGGGTTGAATAATTGTGTCAATGAAGAATTCACAAAAGAAACATTTACTACTGTATTACAAAACCAATTGATGTCATTTTAGTTGCATATGGTTCTTTAAAAAGTCCTTGTAGGATTTCATTCTGAATACAATTACAAATGTACACTAAATTCCCTAAAACCCTTTACAGCATTGGGGTTGAATAATTTTGAACACAACTGTATATTCTTATTAAAAGTTACGTTTTATTTACACTATGTGAGCTTGTCTCTCCGCTTTTCACTTTAATGCCATCCAACATTTGCTTGCTACCAGTTCATTGGATCTGGCTGGTCCTATTTAAGTGTATCCAATAATTATAACCTGGGCTGTACTATACGTCTGAAAGGTATATGTAAAGGACTGCATAAATAAGAACCAATATATGTACAGTATATGTAGATCTACACGCTGCTGTCTTTGGGGGTGAGCTCCTGTCAGTTTTCCAATTTCAGGCAATAACCTTTTCACTATCAACACTTTGTTGAAAAAAATAATATAACATTTATTTGAAACTTGGAGTGCATTGTTGACAAACTCGGGCAGGGCTACCAAAATTGCAGTACCTCGGATGTTGATGCCTACATTTCTCAAAATTCCTTCAATGAACTAGATGTTGTAGTCCAGAAACATCTGAGAGGTCCCTGCTTCTGGGTTAAATCGGATGGGGTGTGGGGGTTAAATGTTAACCTTGCAAGGGGGTCAGAAGAGGTTTTTATCTGGGAAGTGAGCCTTGATTTGTTCTTGGGGCCAACAGCTTCAGTGGTCCAAATGCTGGTTGTTAGGGCCCCCTCAATGTTGCCCAGAACTGGTCTATCAAGACGCCATGAAATTTTCCAGTGGTGTGCGTTGTCCGTCTTTTAGAGTACTCTGATTTATCACTGAGAACTGGCACTGTGAAGATGTGATTTGCTGAAGGTACAGATTAATTGTCGTCGTCCCCCCACCACATTATGAATTCATTTTTAGGCCCTGGAACACCAGGGACCAGGGATTTATCCTTCACCTTCAAAAATAAGGTAATGAGGAGAGGGGAAATATGTTTTATTTTTAACTAGCTTAATGAAATGGGAGGAGCCCCAAGATTTTTGACTGCCCTGAAAAACCTGTGCTCTCCACTGGTTTTAAGCCGAATGGGTCTGTAAATACTCTCATTGAAGCCCTCTCTGGAGCAGCATGCAGTCAGCTTCCATTGAAGCACACAAAGAAAAAAATACACGAAGAAAAAAAATAATACGATGCCAGTGCTGCTTCAGAAAGGTGCACTAGTGCCACCCAGTTTAATTCCAATGAGGACCAGAAAAAACACAGACGTTTCGGGGGTCACAGCCCTTTCCTCAGTGTGTAGTGCCCAGTTACTTTATGCTTGAGCTTCCATTGAAGCTGCAGCAGTCAATGTGAAAGCACATTGAGAACATCTGCTGATTGAGAATGTACAGAGCTCTACATTTGTGGCCTAAAGTCCAGAAGGCTGGTCAGTGCAGGCAGGCTGACAGATTTCCAGTCTTTTCCACTTGGAAGGCTAAATCAACCTTCCAGGATGCCTGGTGGGGAGGGTACACTAGCTACCATGGACATTTAAGCAATTTTAAATGGTTGTGGGAGGCTGAGAGTGGTCTCGTATAGGATAAAATTGCAATTTTGCGTAAAACCTGTTGACCTTATCTTGCACAATCTCAAAAGAAGTCTGCTTGAATAGTTTACAGGAAGAAATGGCCTTTGAGTGAAATAAAGTGAATGTCACAATAATGGATATTATAAATCATCAGAAATCCTGCTTATAGTTAAGCCCTTGCCGCCCAGTAACTATTGAGGGAATTCCATGTTTAGTCAACAGAAGGAGTAGGCATTTGTTTTATGTTTTGTTTATTTGGTGTGCTGCTGTACTCTGCTGCTTTTCTGATTTAATAATAAAAGAGGGAGTACTAAGCCTTGTATCGAGTGCCTTTATCACAGACCTTATATGTATGTTCCAGGCATTTTCGTTGAGTCGTTTTTTTGCAAACAGTTTCAATTTTGACAATTTCAATCTTTTTTTTTGTACAACCCATTCATCAGCTTGTCGGCTTTTTCCAGTGGCTGGCCTGTGCTGTGTTTAGCGGCTCGTCTGCTTTTTCCGGACATGTTCGGTGTGTTTTTTTCCTGCAGTTCGAGTGATCCGATACTTTGAATCGTATCGGATGCGTTGTTTGGTGGGTTTGCGGCAGTTTTGCAGCGGATTTTCAGGTCCATTCCCTGCACTCCAGGGACCCTGCAGTGAATGCTAATCAATGGCTCCGAAAATATATTCTCTAACTCTTAAAACTTTAGTTTGTTCTACTCAAATATATGCAGAACTTATCCTGACTCCTAAAAATATGTACTGGCTCTACCAACTCTTAGGTTTCCCTTTAGCTATTAATTTCGATGTACAAATTGTCAAGGCTTGTCATAGTATCATTGTATGGAAATCCTTTTCAAGATAGCCCATTATGTAAGGGCTATTTTTGTGCTGCGTTCTGTCTGGTTCTCTGACTGCGCCCCATTGATCGATCAGAAGAATACACAGACTGCAGTGTTCTTCATACAGAGTATGTATATTTAGGCTCAGAATGTAGTGAATACAGATACTGGTGATCGCGTTCATGATGCGCTTACAACTCTGCCCTATAAATATTTAAATAGCAGTTCAGCTTTCAGACCCAGTCACTAGCAACAAAGGATCAAGCTTTGTGACCTTTTGTTAACTTGCAATGTGAAATATGATTCTTGCAGGCGGCTTTTAAATGTATTTTAAATTCTTTTATTTATCCTTTTTGTAGATTATATATGTCATGTAGCCTTGGGGAATATATATTGACTGGGGGAAGGGTTGTTAAAATTGAAGTTGAGATTGAATCTTTCATGTAATTTTATAAACACAGCTGAGGTTTCCGAGACATTTTTTTATGCAACTATTATAGTTTTGCCTACAGGTGATATTATTGGAACAGAAATCTGAGGTCCAATCAGAGCTGCTGATATGTACCTGTCAGGTGAAATCAGTAGAGCCAGCCTATAACAGACAGGCAATGTGGTGACCAGCTGACAGGAGCCCTTTATTTGTTAAAGGGATACTCTAGGCAACATGACCACCTAAGCTTTTTTAGGTGGTCACGATGCCCTGAGTATTCCCCTGCCTGTCCCCCCTCCCTCCGCTCAGCAGATCAGCTGAAAACAGCTGAGAGAGGTGGAGGACTTTACTCCGCCCTCCCAGCTGTCAGTCAGCAGAGTGGGATTCATATTTCCCGCTTCTGCCGACTATTGCCGAGTAGGAGACGTCATCGCGCTTTCAGCGCGATGACGTCTCCAACTCGCCGCAGTAGCTGGCAGCAGCCTGAGGATTAGTGTTGCGCGCATCCTCTTGTGTGCAATACTAATCCTCAGCAGATGGAGCCGGGAGGAAGCCTGCCGATTGGCTGGCTTACGTGAGAGGCGCGCATGCGCGCTTCTCACGTAAACCAGAAGGCAAGTGAAAGCATGAAGGACGGGAGCGGAAGAGGAGGGAGGTGAGTATAAAAAAAAAAAAAGACGCCGCTGGAAACGAGTGGATTTTAGGGTAAGTATTAGTTACAAAAAAAAAAAAAATCCCTACCTCTGGGGTCAAGAAGGAATTTTTTCCCAGTATGTTGCATATTGGCAAGCATTTCAGACTGGGTTTTTTGCCTTCTTTTGGATCAACAGCAGTAGGTTATGTGGGAGAGGCTGAACCCGATGGACGCATGTCTTTTTTCAGCCTATATAACTATGTAACTATAACTATGTAACTAACTATGTTAGTGAGGGAATAGGGATAGTTTAATCTAATTTTTGATTAGAGTGTTCCTTTAATCTATCAAATACCTGTGGGCATAAAGTATTTTAAGGTAGACTGTACCAACTAATTGTTTTAGGGCTGGAGTGAAAATTCCCAGAAATATATATTGTGAACTGGGACGCAATAAACACATGCAGGGTTATTCAAAGAGATCCGAATTGCTTGAGAAAGGTAACCGAACGCTGAAAATCAGCGTTCGGTTACTTTTCTTGGCCATTCGGCTATCCAGAGAGCAGGCAATTCGCTAAATCCTGGCGAATTGCCTGACCATACGGTGCCTGTTCGGTGCCTGTTCGAGGGCAGTGAAATCCCCATAAAAAAGCACTGATTCGGCTATTCAGAGAACAAAAACCAGCAGTGAAAGGTTCCCGAAATGCTCTGCCATTCGGTGGTTTAATTCGGCAAGTTTATTCAGCAGAATCACATAGGCTTCAATGTTAAAAATATTCCCGTTTTAATTCAATATCTAATAAACCGTTCATTATAAAATTCTGCAGTAAAGAGTCTCTTTATTTATCGATTTTTTTTTAGGATATTTAAGCATTTTTCTGATTTATTTTTTTTAAGTTTACTTATTTTTTCTGTAACAGCCCTTTTTATTATCATTCCCTGGACCTCATATGCAAATTTCAGACATTTTCGCTCAGTAGTTTCTTTGCAAACAGCGTTTCACTTTTCAATCATTCAAGCAAACTGTTTTCCTAATTTATTCACTTCACTCTGTCTGCGGTCTCGGCTTTCTCCGGAGGCTTCGCTGCGTGTGATCGGCTGCTGCTCGGGTTTTTCCGTGGTTTTCGGCAGGTTAATCCAGAGGTTTTTGAGGGTTTTCGGCGTGCATTCACTGAGTTTTACGGTTCGTTTTCGTAGGGTTTGCGGCAGCTTTTCCCTGCAATTCGGGGACCCTGTGGTGTTTGCTGAATACACCACAGGGTCACCGAAATGGGATCGGCAAAAGGAACCGAATTGAGGAGAACGAAGAGGCACCGAACGTGCGGTGACTTTTCGAATCTCTTTGGATAACCCTCATGGTCTTTATGAAAAATACAGTCCTTTTTTATTTTATGGTCTGGCAAAAAAACAAATCAAAAACCTAGCTCCTCTGAGCTCTAACATAAACCACTAACTTTCAGCGGTCTAGTATATAAAATATACACAGACCTCTTAACGACGGATGGGTGGCACCCGGCGGGAGGTGGTTAATACTAGTGGGGCATAACCGTATGCCCCACTGCCAGGTGTTGCCACGGGCCTCTGATTCAGCAGAGGCATTCAGAATGGATTGTAGGGGGAGAGAGATGGAGACCAACTAGAAGATTATTACAATAGCCAAGTCGGGAGATTACAAGAGCGTGGATGAGTTTCTTTGTACTGTCCGCTGTAAGAAGTGGCTGAATTCTGGAAATATTACGTAATTGTAGTGTTCACTATTATTTTGTACTGAGGGCAACAAGCAGAAACATTAAGAGACTTTCATTGAAGTCCCCAGATAAACAGCTAAAAGCCAATTTCGGACTTTAACTTCAAAAGTGTGTATACAAACCTGTACATCAGTCACTGATAATATATACATACTGAGAATGTGCCCACACACACACATTCAAATATATGGAAAAATCAACACTTTTGTACTCTCCATACAGCTCTGTCCCTTATGGCAGAAAAAAAAGTGTGACTCTTCCTGTCTGGCAGCTACTAATTAATTTGTCATCACTTTTGAAGTAGAGCTTGTCTAGTTACTGGAAACAAATGTTACATTCTGTATGCATTTTTGCTTTAATTTGGTAGTAAGAAGGAAGAAATAATCACAGTATTTTAATTTGTTGAATCTGAATATATTTGGATATTTTATTATTTTAACTTCTTGTTGACCAAGCTAATTATCCATTAGCTATTGTGGACCAAGATTCACACAATGTTTCGCTAATCAAAATCGGGCTAGACCTTCTGGGTATTAATCCCCACACATACGGTTCCATTTGGATAGATGCCTATCAAGGTAAAAATGTCAAAAGTATGGTGATCACTGGTATAAAAAAAGAGAGGTCAAATATGGACTAGGAATTCCTAATTATTGTACCAGCATGCCTATTCCTAAAATCTTCACAAAAAATACCATTAAGGGGTTATTCAGAGAGCGACATTTCGGTGCTGGGGGGGGGGGTTTGAACCCCCTACCCCCCCCCCCTTATCTACACCCCTGATCTATATAGTGATAGAGATGTTTTTATACCAGAACGTTACTGCTTCCATTGATTTCTGGTATAATATCTGTTTTTTTTATTATGTTTGCCAGGTGTCTAATACTCAAATGGACATCATGATGCAGGGTAATTTGTGTAGCTAATATCCTAGTTTTCATTATAGATTGTAAATGAATGATGGAAATTAATGGAAGTTTCATGAAGCGTACCTCTACCCTTTGGAAGAGCGCAGGGTTACTTCCAGCTAGATGGCTTGACATACTACACATCACTGAGTCAATGGCGGCAATCTAGAGGTTTTTTATTTTTTTACCTAAAAGGATATGAGATAATTGGAAATGAAAGTGGTAGTTACTAGAATAAAAGAAGGAAACAATGTCAAGTATGGTTTTTAAAAATAAAAAAAAAAAGAAATATGACGTTTAATGTAAACATTGGATAGAGAGGCATTGAAGATGAGGCTGAGAGACAAACAAGGATTGTAGGTGCCGTACAGGAATGAAGGACCTTGCACTGCAATCTAGTAAAGGACCAGTTTATTGGGTGAGCTGTAATGTTTCGATTGTACAAACAGCCTTTTTCAAGCAATAGACAGTATGCTAACTAACATTATAAAGGAAAACAATAATCATGAAAAATAAAACCATGACCCAAATCATGTGGAGATAATCAAGTGAATTAAAGAAATGACAGTACATTGAATAGGGAAGGAATAATAGTTTGTGCAGCTGAAAGGTTGCAGCTCACCCAATAAACTGGTCATTTACTAGATTGGACTGCCGGGTCCATTCCTGTATGGAATAACTGAGAAGTCTTTTGGCCACTCCTGGGCCCTGTAGCACCCATCTTTAAAATGAACACTGTTACGCACTGGTGCCGTCAGTGCACAACCTTTTCTTTAGACACTATTACATAAATCACGCTAAAACGGGGATGCTAAGGAGAAAAACGTCTTAGCGTGATATTACGGTGCAATTTCAGCTGCCTACACCGGAACACGGTGCTATACCGCGGGATGCTTGCAGCAGTGCTAAGCGCTGCCGCAAGCATTCCCTCGATGGAGTCCATCCATTGAGTTTCTGCTCTGACAGTCACATGACCCACAGGATCTCTTTTTTTGGGGGGGGCTTCTGCTGGTTCTGACGGATTCCGGAGAAGCGGAATCCGTTAGCGCTAGGTCCTGGCTGTGGTTAACATTCGAGTTAACTGCAGCCGGACAGTAATTAGCGTTAGTACATTGTAATCCTAACACTAATTAACACTTCGCGTTCCCCCATGTCCCCCATAGGGACCACAAAGTACAGTAAGTTCGTGCTGAAAAGCGTAAGATCCGAATCGCTAACGGGTTTCTTAACCCGTTAGCGTTCAGATTGTAATATGGTGCGCCCACGCTAGGGCCACCAATGCTAACATTAACGCTCACACAGGTGAACGCTAATATTAGCGTTAACATTGTAATAGGGCCCTTTGTGTTTTAAAGATGTGGATAGCACCAGGTGTGGGCTAAGGTAAGCTATCCACATAGAGTGGAAGAAATAAAATGACATGGTTAAAAGAAAAAATACACATTCTAGTTCTTACATAAAAAAAATACATATATAAAACATATACACCAACAGGGATATTCAGAGAAAAGTGAAAACCAGAAGAACTGGCAGGAGAAGAGAACAATCTAGACGAAATAGCTGATTTGTAAAGTTAGATAAATGGGAGAATTTTTCTGGTTTGGCTATTTTGACCTAGAATTCTCACTTCTAATGCCAATGCTCCTGAGTTTCACCTTTAGGCTGGGGTCAGCCGAACGCAGTGTTAACGTCCATGTAACTGCACTTTAGTACGTCCCTGGTAGCAGATAATCATGACCAATGAAGGCTCACACACGAAGTACGTCCGCACGGAAGTGCGGATGCACTACGGACGCAGCAAACGGATGCAGGTTAGCAAGAAGGTCGAACCGCTAGGACGGACGTGCGGAATGCGCCACGTCCACAACGTCCGCATAGCTTTGTGTGCGAGTGATGGAACGTGGTCAGACGGACTGCATTTATACGTCCATTTTTGACGGACAAAATAGTTTTCATATTTAATTTATTTCCCTGCTACATCAGTCAAAAATAATGTCAGTGAAAAAAAACAGACTGTGTGGCCACTACTGCGTCTTCCGTCAAAAAGTGCGTCCGTACTGCACGGGCGCACAGTCTGTAGAAAACGCGCTCGTCTGACCCTAGCCTCAGTGAATAGCCCTGTTAGTTGACTACATTTTCAGTGACAAAAATTAGGCTATAACTGAATAGAAAACCCAGTTATGATGACCAAAACTATGGTGAAAGTCCATTGACATTTTCATCGACTTATAAAAAACTACCCTAAAATGGTAAAGGGGGACAGTTTGGAAAGAGATGCAATCAGAGCTAATCTCTTTGTTACAGTTACAAGTATTTATAAAGCGCCAACAAATTCATTAGCGCTGTACAATGGGAGGAACAGAATAACAAATATACATACGTACATGTTACACACAAGGAACAGTAGGAGAGAGTACCCTGCTTGAAAGCTTACAATCTAAGAGGAAAGGGGTGACACATTAGGTGAGGGTTGAATAGTGTAAGTAAAGTAGCGGGTTGCATGAGGGCTGAATGGGCAGAGGAGCAAGAAATGTGTAGTAGGGGATCATGGAGTGACCCGATAGGCTTCTCTAAAGTAATGTGTTTTTAGAGACTACTTGAAGCACTGAAGAAAGGGGTAGAGTCTAATGTTGCGGGGGAGGGTGTTCCATAGAAAGGGGGCAGCTTGGGAGAAGTCCTGAGGGCGAGAGTTGGGGGTGTGGGTACAAGGAACTCATAACATCAGATCATTGGCAGAGCAAAGTGGTCGGGATGGGATATACCTGCTAATAAGGGAGGAGGTGTAGTTAGGGCGCAGTTATGGAGAGCATTGTATGTGAGCACCAATATTTTGAAATGGATTCTAAAGGAAACAGGGAGCCAGTGTAGAGATTGACAGAGAGGTGAATAGTATGAGTCTGGCACAGGCGTTCATTACAGACTGCAGAGGGAGAATCTGGGATCTCTTAAGGCCAGAGAGAAGGAAGTTGCAGTAGTCAAGGCGGGAGATAAGAGCTTGAACGAGCATTTTAGTAGAGTCCTGATTAAGAAAGGGACGGATACGTGCTATGTTTTTTAGGTGGAAGCAAGATTTGGTTAGAGACTGAATGAGAGGGGTGAATGATAGACTGGAGTCCAAGAGGACCCCGAGTCAATGAGCCTGAGAGGTAGAAGTAATGGGTAAATGGGTGCAGGAATGGAGGTTTTAGCGGGAGGGTAGATGAGAAGTTCAGTTTTCGAGAGGTTGAACTTTAGGAAACGGGAAGTCATCCAGTTGGAGACAGCTGATAGGCAGGCTGTAACGCGGTCCAATACTGGAGGAGAGTGATCGGGAGAGGAAAGGTAGATTTGGGTGTGTGGTTTGAAGGTGTGTGTGCTTGCGATAGAAATGATACCAGTTGTATTCAGTTACATATGAAATCAAGTCACAGAGAACTGATAAAATTCCTATACTCAGATAATACGTGCAATGGTAATATAGCCAACACAGGGTTTTAATACTTTAGAGTTGCAGCGAAGAATGAAGAATATCACAAGTGAGGTGTTATAATCAATGCAGATCCAATCACTGGTAATTTACTGTAAAAAGACAAGGTCATATTCTTATTTCTTTGTGAGACTTTCTTTTATTTATTTTTATAATATCGACATGTTATACAGCATGACAGATCTTTGTCTATGTTCAAATATTAATATCCTATATAACAACAGTTTGATGCTTACTCCAGGAGTATATAATGTGTTTGGAAATGCTACAGAAATGCTGAAATAATGCATCACACTATTAAACTAGTGATGAGCCGAACACCTCTGTGTTCGGTTCGCATTCGAACTCAAACAATTTTCAAAAGTTCAACGCGAACATGAACCAAACTCATTGCAAGTCAATGGGACTCGAAAGTTCGATTTTTAGAGTGCCCTCCAAGAGGGCATATATGCAAGATATTTGCCATAAAAGGTGCATGGGGGTCCGGGTAGTGCCCTGGGGGACAGGAAACAAGGACAAAAAGTTTTTAAGGGAACAGTGGGTTTTCCATGAAATAAAGGTTAAGAATAAAAACGAAAAATTCCTTCAAATATCGTGCCTAGGAGGTCCCCATAACCTGCCCGTGAAGTGGCGGATTTGTAGGATGTATAGAAACATTTAAAAACAAAAAAATGACATTTCAAATGACGGTAAATGATTTTCCTTTAATCTATTCATAAACAACTGCTTGGGGCGGCAGCCTGTATGAAAAGAGGAGACATTTTAGGACACGCAGAACAAGTTTAGTGATTTTTGGGCTAAATTATGGTGAAACGTATGCAGGCTTTGGATGAAAGTAACAATAGGTGCTTTAAAATTGGGCCTTTAGTGTCGGCAACAGTGCCGTCACACCGAAACCCCTCTGTGGTATTGTGGAAGAGTGCAGGGTTGGACCCTGCGGTCCAATATTAAAATGATATGAATCTGGTATAGGCGTCAGTGGCAGTGCACCCAAATATTGTGCCTTTGGTGGCAGCAAGTGCCTTCACACCGTAAGTAACCCCTCTGTGGTATTGTGGAAGAGTGCAAGGGTGGAGGTTTTGGTAATGCAGAAGAGATCCCCGATCTATTCAGTTACGTCAGCATCAGGGGATTGATAGCTGCTGATCCAGGACTGATTCATTTTTATAAATGTCAGCCGGTCTACAGAATAGGTGGACAGACGCACTCTTTTGTCTGTGACAAAACCTCCAGCGGCACTGAGCGTCCTTTCAGAAAGCATGCTGGATGAAGGGCAACTTAGCACCTGCATAGCATATTGGCTAAATTCTGGCCAGTGATCCAATCTCAACACCCAGTAAACCAGTGGATCATCTGCTGTAAAGATAACCAGGTCTGCCCTTGCCCCTAGGTAGTCCTGCACCATACGGTGAAGACGCTGGCAATGGGTGCCTACATTTGACGTCCCTGGGCGTCGTGGACTAAAAAATTTAAAAAGGCATCAGTCAAGCGGCCCCGGCCTTCACCACTCTTCTTCTGATCATCTGCAGCCTCAGAAGCACCTGTGTCATCTCTTGGTAACCTACCAGTGCCTGGAAAGGTGTTACACAAGTGTCGCTTTAGAGCGTCCTCAAGTTGTTTCATCCAGTCCTCCCTCTGTGCGGGCAGGATGAGCTCTGCAACTTTACCCTTGTATCGTGGATCAAGAAGGCTTGCCAACCAGTAATGATCCCTCTCCTTGATAGCACGAATCCTGGGGTCCTTTAGCAGGCTTTGCAGGATAAGGGAGCCCATGCAGTGTAGGTTGGAGGTGGCATTAGCTTCTGAGTCTTCCTGGTCAATGAGGATGACCCCATTGTGCACTTCCTCCTCCCAGCCACGTACTAGTCCTTGGGTTTCTGGGCACACAAAACCCTCCCTTAAGGAATCCTCACCTTCATTGCCCCCACTACTTAAATATTATTCCTCCTCCTCCTCATCCTGTCTGAGGACCCGCAGGAATGCTGTCTGTGTAAAGACTGGGGCCTTGAGAGCTAGGGAAGGCCTCCTCTTCCTCCTGCTACTCTGCCTTTAGTGCCAAATCTATAATTCCCCGCAGAGTGCGCTCCAGCAGGAACACTAAAGGAATTGTGTCACTGATGCATGCATTGTCCCTGCTCACCATCCTCGTTGCCTCCTCAAATGGTGACAGTACAGTGCATGCATCCTTGATCATCAGCCACTGTGGGGGGGGGACAAGTTGACCTGAACCTGTCCTTGTGCCATACTCACACAGGTACTCATTGATGGCCCTCTGCTGCTTGTGCAGATGCTGCAGCATTGCTAATGTCGAGTTCCACCTGGTGGGCATGTCACAGATCAGACGGTTTGAGGGAAGGTGGAATTCTCTTTGAATTTCTGCCAGGTGAACACTTGCTGGGAATGACCGTCTGAAGTGGCTGCAGACTTTTCTGGCCTGGCTGAGAAGCTCTGCCAGCCCTGGGTACCTGGTTAGGAAATGCTGTACCGCCAGATTTAGGACGTGTGCTAGGCATGGTACATCCGTCAACTTACCTTGGAGTAGGGCGGAGAAAAGGTTGCTGCCATTTACACAGGCGACCATTCCCAGCTGAAGCTGGCGTGGTGTTAACCATCTCTGCACCTGCCCCTGCAGAGCTGACAGAATTTCTGGCCCGGTGTGGCTCCTGTCCCCAAACAAACAAACCAAACAAACCAACAAACAAACCAGCTCAAGCGCAGTATGGCATATTTTTGCTTGAGTCATTGCGTAGCCCCTGCCACACGTCGGTTTAACTGCCACTTCGCCAGAGACAGAGAAGGAGGAGGAGGAGGAAGAGGTGGTGGAGCAGACAGACCTCATACAAGCAGCTTTCTGGAGGCGTGGTGGATGAACAAGCTCCAGCACAGAGCCCCGTCCTGGATCCCTCCCAGCTGCAATCAGAGTTACCCAGTGTGCCGTGAAGGAAATGTAACGGCCCTGTCCATGCTTGCTGGACCACGTGTCTAAAGTCATGTGCACCTTGCTGCTGACTGCCTTTCCCAATGACTCCATAACATGGTCTTCCACGTGCTGGAATGGCCTTCCGTGAAAAGAAATGGCGTTTTGGAACCTGCCACTGTGGTACAGCACATTCAGCAAATTCACGGAAGGAAGCAGAGTCCACCTGCTGGAAAGGCAGCAGCTGCAATGCGAGTAATTTTGCTAAGCTGGCATTTAGACACTGTGCTTGGGGATGGTTGGGACTATATTTTTTCTTACGCTGCAGCAGCTGGGGCAACGTAATCTGACTGCGTAAATCTTCAACTGATGGGATGCTGTCACATTCTGAGGAAGGACCTGGTACACCCATTACTATAGCACCATCCCTGCCAGTGAAGGTTGTAGGCAATGACATGGCAGGACATATAGTGGGGGTAGAGACAGATGAGGAAGAGAAGGACCTATGCAAAGTGTTGTGCCAACGGGATGCATGGCAGGTGGTCATATGTCGCCTCAAGCACCTGGTACCCAAGCGTGGGATGTCTTTCCCACGCTTGATCCTCATCTGACATAGATTACAAATAGCAACAGTGCGGTCTGCTACACATTTCTTAAAGAACTCCCAGACAGCAGACTTCGTGTACATGTGCTTTGAGACAACAGCGCTCTGCACCTGAGCAGCTGTGACTTCTGATGCCTTGGACTGGCTATGGTTGGTCATAGAGGACGTTCTGCCTCATTTTTGTTGTGCCTCCTCCTCCTCCCTTGACTCCTCTGTTCGATCAGGCACCCAGGTGGAGTCAGTGACCTCATCATCGTCATCACTCCCTATCTCCTCGTCACTGGAGCCAACTTGGCAGTATGCTGCAGCTGCTGGGGCAACTTGAGTGCCAGTTATTTGTGTGTCACTGGCACCCCCTTCCTCTAGGTTGATTATACTCCTTTCCTCAACCTCAGAGTTTGAATCAGAACACTGTAGTTGCTGCGCATTCTCAAGCAGCATGTCACTGTCATTGTAGTCAAACAATTCAGCTGACTCCTCCGCGTGTTAGTGAGGCTACGGCAGGAGTAGCTGTGGACATGGAGGCTGAATTAGATGTTTTGGCAGCTGAGGTGGACTGTAAACCACTACAAGCCTGGCTGGCAGAGGACTCGGAGGATGAGGATGGCCTGGTTAGCCAATCCACCAGATCCTCTGTATGTTGCTGCTGCTTAAGACAGCCAGCACCAGTTAGAAAGGACAAGTGTGCCCCTGCAGAGGATGCACCACGTCCACGACGACCAGAGGCACAGCCTCCCGACACAGAGGCTGCTTGCCCTCTTTTCTGTGTCTGGGAGCATCTGCCTGTCCTTTTTGGTCTTTCTGACATGGTGAGTGATATATAGATTAAAGATATACAGAACTCTGATTCAACTCTGTTATAAAAATTGGAGATATGCAGAACTCTGATTCAACTGTGTTATCTAGATTAAAGATTTCCAGAACTCTGGTATAACTCAGTGAGACACCCTGATAGCTGGCAGCCAGTGACAAGACACAGATTAAAATTCCCAGAGAGACCCCCTGATGGGTGGCAGTGACAAGACACAGATTACAATTCCCAGATATCTTGTAGAAGTGAGACCCCCCCCCAATAGCTGCTGGCAGTGAGAACACACAGATTACAACAATTCCCAGATATCTTGTAGAAGTGAGACCCCCCCAATAGCTGCTGGCACTGAGAAGACACACTAACAGAACAATCTCCTCTCAAAAAACATGTGCTGGTCGCTGTGTGAAGCCTTATATAGTGTGCTGCGGGATTTAGCTCTGTGAGCCCATGATTGGGCAAAATTTGCCGTGATTGGCATAGTCTTGCACCTGACCTGTGGTCAGGTGTAAGGCTGTAGCCAATTAGAAGCTTCAGGCCAGTGGAAAAGTGCATTGTGGTGCATTGTGGGCGAACTCGAACCGAACACGCGGAAATGTTCGGAGTTCGCGAACAGCCGAACGGCCGATGTTCGATGCGATCTTCCGAACAGATCGAACCGTACAGCTCATCCCTATATTAAACCTGTTTGATTAAATCTTTAGTCCACTATAATTTTGTGACGTTAAGATGTCTAAAACTAAAACAATTCAGATGACTAAAATTTGACTAAACTAAATGGAATTTTAGTCAACAGACTATGGCCAAATCTAAATTAAAATATTCTGGCAAAATTAACATTGGACACACCATGAACTCCTCTTCGTCTACACACAAACAGACCATGCAAACAGGCATACCACACAAATACCCACCAAATCCGTACATAGAGGTGATTAGCACAAAAAGAATACTAACTTTGGCAGGTCTGAGATCGGGAGGGTTGGGGCCTGGCTATTAGTACCATGATTGTAAGGAAATCTTCATCACTAAAAATGCCCATGCCTCCAAAAGGGTGACTTCACCCCTTCGACAAACATCCCAGGATAGCAGGCTGCTTAGCTAAGCAGTCAACCAGGATTGCCCATACATGAAAGCTGCATTTGCCATGCAAAATGTTTCCTGCAACCACAAACTGTGGACATGACAAAGATATCCCCAGCATCTAGAGTATTGCCATACAGATTCCCCTCTTTATTCTTGAATAGATGTTGCACACAGGAGAACTTTGCTTGGACAGTTCTATCTGCACACAAGACTGTCCATTACATTTTTATTCTCTTGAAAGCGCTCTCACTTCCCATGGGCATGTTAAGATTGTTCAGTATTTGTGGTGGAGAGCTGAAAACACTAGTTTGTATGCAGGGGTCAAGTCTAATGGGAACGGGCAGGAACGAAGTTTCTCCACTATTTTTGCAAAAGGAACGGAGTTCCCTTTGGTCCCCTACCCTTTAACGATTGGCTTGGCTGTCCAACGCAGTGCCTGCTCTAATGCTGCCAGTCACACTGCCTGTCTCTAGAGGCAGTTCGCTTTGCAGGGAGGCCTGGCTGTGAGAGAAGTGGTAGAGGATTTCGGGGACATGTCAGAGATCTCTGCCACCGCCGAGCACCAAGTCCCTGGGCCTCTGGCCCAATCATCCCTTGTACTGCCCTGATGCCGGCCCTGTTGTAGAGTTTATGAAGTAAAGTGGCAAACTCTGTGACAAAATGGCTGAATTAAATATTCTCATTTTATGTTCATTTCCTTTAGTATAGACATTAGTACCAGCTACACTAACTGAAACAAGGGAAAAAAGTAGCTTTTCATCCTGTGGTTATCTATCATTCCCTTGAAAGTTCGCCAACATGGCCCCTGTCAAATGTTGTCCATAAACCAATAAGAGAAACCAGTAAAAAATAACTACTTAAGGGTAATCAACAATGTACATTTACTTCTAAGTGTAAATGAGCTGAGATTTACCTTGCTGCCATAATGAGGTCTGATGGATACCGAGACGTTTGTCAGGAAGGATACTGAAGGCGTGGATATATTGGTTTATTTATATCCTGCTGTATACTTATTGGTCTCCAGGGAACTTCATGTGGAACTGAGACTTTCCATTGCATTTTACACACACACACGTGCGCGTGCTAGATTTCTAGCCCGGTGTAAACTCAACCAGGGTTCTGGAAAATGTAACACCACCATAGATTTTAATGAATCTGGACCCTTGTGGTTTCTAATGTGTATTTTGTCAACTGTTAATGCTGCCTCAAATTGTTGGTATTTTGCATTTCCTAATCTTTACATACCTTCTTGGAGAAGGCAAAAGTCACCTGAACTTAAATTTGAGACCGATTGTGACTTGTAGGCATCCATTCCTTTTCAATTAAAGTGTGCTCTATTTGCTTGCAATAATTGTGATTTGAACGTATACAGACAAAAGTGGAAATACCACATGGTCAGCCTGTGATATGTCATCAAATGATAAATTGTGCCATTTCAAAGTTTACAGAAAATGCCAAATATATAAAGGTCTTCAACTCACTTGCCCTCAGGCGGATTCATAGCTCTAGAAAACCATTTAATTCTATTCTACTGAATTATTTGATCTTTAATAATCCAAAATATTCATTTTTTTCTTAGTTCCAGGGCAAACAGCAATTATTGTAAATGTATGAAAAATAATATAGATGTTGACTGTATTCTTGGGACAGTTTAGAGGCTGAATGTGTGATTCTCTTAGGACCAGGGAACTAGGCTAACTGATAACAAAAGGCACTAGATCAACAGACAGAACCAGGGAACAAGGATAACCGATAAAATGCACTCAATACACAAAATTAACAAAACCAGGGAGTGAGGATAAACTAATAACTGAGGAGACTGAAGGAATAATGGGAAACTAAATAGGTACTGGATATACAGAAAGACAGGACCAGGGAGCTAGACTGAATAATAACAGAGGAATTGGATACACAGGGAGACATGACCAGGGAAACTGATTATAACAGATACACAGAAAATATAAGATTGAAAGTAAGGAAGAAGCCTTTAAATCAATAGCAGCAAATTTCCAGCAGCAGGGTAACAGCAGAGGAGTAGGCAGTAGCAGATCCAGTATCCAGGCAGGGGTTCGGCAGCGGGCAATCAATAGTGTGGTTAGCCAGAGACAAAGTCCAGTAATATATGCAGAGGTTCAGTAAGAGATATCAATATATATAGGGTTCATCAGTAGAATTGTCTAGATCAGGCAGAGGTTCGGCAAAAGAGGGTCCAAGTAACAGGGATTCAAGCAGGGGTCTGGTAGTCAGGAACCAGAGGCTTGTTGACAGTCGGCCAGTCAATGCAAAAGCAAAGCACTATGGGTGCTTTGCTTCTTTATAGGGAGATGCAGGCTTGATGAGAAGCACCTGCAGCTCTTGCAGGCTAGGATAGAACGGAGCTGAAGGTATAGAGGGGTGGATTCATGAAGTTATGAATAAACCAGCACTGGGTTTGTTTTTCCTGCAGTGCTGGTGACTAGATATGTGACACCACCCCTGTTTACCCCTGAATTTTTCCAATGAAGTGGGACAGACACCCCCCCCCCCACACACACACACACACACATTGAGGCTCCGGGAAGTAGAATTTATCTGCTCCACGGTAGAGAGGATTGCCATGGCCCAGGGGAAGGCTGCAACTCACAGTTTAACTTGGTATTATTGGCTGACAACCTCTCCACTCCGACTGGGGTGCCACCTCGAACCCACAGCCCACCTCTCCCAAGATTCTAGTCCCGAAATGCTGACACCCTAATTGCTGTTGCCTAAACTTTGACTTCCTTTTATTCTTGTTTCTGTACCATGGTTGCCCATACTGATGCAATACCTGTATTACATTGTCAGTTTACTTATTCTGTTATTACATGTGTATTTCAAAAAACTTCAATATGTGAAGAAAAAAAGAGATGTCAGTCTTATTCCTTCTATTTTGACTGAATATGCATTTATCAACACCTTTCAGCAGTTGATTATTTCCCCCTTCATAAATCGGCATACTAATACATTCAAATCGAACCAATATTTTAATGGGAATCGATATCCCGGTAATCCCTTAATTAGGCATGCCAAACCAAAAATTGGACTATTTGTGTCCATAAAACCTTTGTCTGTAAGAGGAAGCCGCAGAGAAAATATTGGGACACTCTTTTTCCTATGGTTGTCACAGCAAGCCATGCACTAGGGCAGCGCTGGTGAACCTATGGCCACGGACCACAGCTGGTAAACGAGACATAAGTTCACCAGAACTGTTACTAGCCCCAGACTGGCCATTGAGTGTACCTTGCTGGCCGGTTGCAGCCCTGTGTGTGCTGTGAGCTGTGGCCTGTGTAGGAGCAAGTCTAGATATATATACTAGGGGTGTTTAGGCACCTGCATATTTATATAACGGGGATGTGGAGGCGTAACTATTTGTTTGCCGTGTTCCACTGCAGATTCTCCAGAGGACAAGATATAGCAGGTGTTTTGCATTTGTAGTAGAAGGTTTCCTATTCATGCACTTATTTTTGTTCAGCCACAATGTGTCAAGTATGAGGTATACACATTTTTCTGTATTTTTCGTTTAACATATATTCTAGTAGAAAATGACAAGCTACACTTCCCCCCTAGTGGGAACAACAATACTACCTTTCTGGAAAACCAATGTATCTAAGCTAACAATTTTCAGAGAAAGACATATTTTATATGTTTTGTTTCTGCTGCAAGCCCTGGAAGCTGTCTGTGCTGTTACAGAACATTGGCAATTTAAGAATCATTTACAAGGTTTAATATAAAACATATTTTTTTGTTTATTTTCTCATGAAACTAACATTAATGTCATCAATTTGCATTAGATGTAGTAGCTGTCATGTATGTTTAGGATATCAAATTTAGACATGTGCAAGGGATGCAGCTCCAGGTCTCTACAAACACAGTTTAACTAGGTGTGGGTGGTAGGGGTTCAAGAGGTGTTGGTTGGAGTTTATGGTCAGGTGGTATATTCATGATTCAGATATAGGACAACATTGCTGTTTATGGAAATTTACCCCACAGCCATGACTAGCACTTACCTTACCCAGCCATGACTAGCACTTACCTTACACAGCCATGACTAGCACTTACCTTACAGTCTTAGTGCTTTGGTTGATGATTAGCTTATGGTCATTTGGGCCTACTGGGCATTTGCCTGATTTGTGCAGTGGTCAGTCTCAACTTGATTTGTGGTTAGATCTAAATCGCAGAAAATATAACAGTGATTTTCTTAAAATTGATTGAATGATTAATATTTTCTAAAGATATGTTCTATCAATCAAATGTCAAATCATTAAACTAATGTAGTAAGACCGTTAAAGCTACCATATTGTCAGGTCTCCCAACACTAATATGCAAGACTTGACAAAGCTAGAACACTATATATGAATACCGATCCCTATAATGCCCAGGTTAGAGAACTGAGAAATATGTCAGTCAAACCTAGCCAAGGTCAAGAACACCAGAGAAGACACAAAACAAAGGACAAGGCAAAGATCATCGCAATCGGAATAGAAGGTAAAGAACAAAGCAGGGCAGCATCGAGAATGAATAATATCAATGGTCAAGTACAAACCGGCTGGGTGGAGTAGAGGTAATGTCACTGCTCTGCATGGAGAGAGCCTGTGGAGTCATGGGTTCGATCCCAGCGAGCAACCTCTCCAGTAAGTGTCATTGGCAAGACACCTAACGGTACGTACTCGCCACCCAGGACATACTTGAAAACAAGAGAAATCTCAATGTATCCTTCCTGGTAAAATCCTTTCACAAAAAAAATTACCATTGTTTCACAAAACCAGGCAAACAGACAATAAACACACTCTTGGTTTACTAGGACCACAACAGGGCACCCATTAGAGACAAAGCAATTTATACAGGTCAGTGTGGATTACATTATGCTGGGCATCAGTTCAGAGCACAAAAACATAGATGGATGGTGCATAGGAAATAACCCAAGCTGTGAGGTCCCATGAAGGTGCCATGGCACGGGGCTGTAAGAGGCTGACGTGGGTAAGTGATCCACATCAAATATCTTGTTAGAATGATGCCAGGTGGCAGTACAGGTCACATCGATATGAAAGGAAGTCACTACTCGGTGACTGGAGGCAAGTAACGTTTACATTTCTTGGTGACTACTGTTTTATTGGACTCATTTGGTCTAATACTGAGTTTCATATCCAATAAAATCGGAACTTGTGAAATGTATATTTCAACTGGCGATCAAGTGCTGGAAATAAAAGTGAGGAAATTCCAAGCTTTTGTGCCACTCCACTCACCCTCCCCTTTCATATATATGTAACTTATACTTATACACCACATACATGCACATGTATATACAAACACACATATATATGCACACACAGACTACCCACACATATGCAGTATGTAAATATATAACTATACACACATATATGTATAAACACACAAAGACTATACACTACATATATATCACCCACACACCACCCACACCCAGGCATGTACTGGCCATAGGGACTACAGGAAGATTCACAGTGGGCCGGTGTCATTGCTGGTTCACCGCACGACTCGCACTGCCCTTAATGGATGAGGTGAGAACTTTCTCACCATCTGTAAAACAGACGCAGTCTGCCGTACTCTCATATTGGGGCCCGCTGTACATCCACCTCACCTTAAGACATGGTGCACGCCCAACCTCAGTGCCACTGCGTTGCTTTACCCAATCGCTGTGCAGCAACTCCAGTATCTGTAGAGCGATTGGTTTATATACTATTTTTGTGCATAGAGTGGGCCGGTCTGGATGACGTCCAGGGCTGATTTTTTATTTTTTTGTCCCAGTCCAGCCCTGCCCATACCACACACAATAGTAAACAGACACCTGTACACACAAAAAAGGCATACCAGACCATTTGCTAGGGCAAATCAGCTATTTGGTCTAGATTGTTCTCTTCTCCTGCTTATTCTCCTGCTTTTCACCTTTCTTTGAATAGACCTGATAGTGTGCTCCTTGGTGTGCAGGGGAGGAGGAAGAGGGCAGCCTGAGAGCAGATCGATATTCAGGGGATATGTACACCTTCAAAGGTGCCTGAGATCCCAGACTTGTAAAAGAAAGTTTTATGCAAAAGGGAACTGCCTTCCTGCTGCTGCAGAACTGCAGGGATGAAGTTCCTATATGTTCCGCCTGCACTCGGCCCCTGGTTTCAATGCTTTAAACAATACACTGAGGAAGAAAGAAGCTAGGTTTGTGTAGAATGACTTGTATCTCTCAGACGTAGTACGAGCACCACACCTAGCGAAGTAGTTCCTTTTCTGTGACTGGTAGCTTGGCAGACTTTCCTTGAAAATTCTGAATAACAATGATATTAATTGTGTAATTGTGTTACCTTCTTGAGCCTAGTGAGATTATAAATTAATTCCCCATCATCCTATTCCATATGCAGATGACTGTGTTCGTGCAATATTATGAAAAGTATGCATTGAAAGCTGTCTAGCACAAGTAATTATTTTATGATGCCTATTGAATACTCTATAAGAGGGGTAGTGAATTCTTAGTCTGCAAATCAGTGCTGGATTAAAGAGTGGGCCTGGAGCTGAATATTTGTGTGTACCTGTCACAATTCTCTCTGCTCTCTTGTGCCCCTGCCCCAATCTTATCACCTTCCGTTATTCACTGGTTCCATTCCCCTCACCTCCTGTTATGCCCCTGTATGCCCTTTCCCTTTTAATCTCATTGTGTTGGTGGCAATTGGTGATGACTTTACATTGGGCTTTTTGTGCCTGGAGCTGCAGCTCCAATAGCCCTTATGTTAATCCGACCCTGCTGCAAGCAAAAACGTAGCTCGAAATGTTTGGTACATCCGGTTTGTGTTGGACCATTGATTTAAAAATTTCACCAAAACATTTTGTTTAATAAATAGATTTGTCACTGGTAGATGAGATAAAACACATGTGCACAGGCTGGTTTCCGCTTAGCTAATTAATAATTTAATTAAAGAGAGCGCGTCGGCTGCTGGGAAGCCCACCTGTTCTCTACCCCTATGGCTGTTATATATAAATTACAAATAATTCATTGTAATGTCTTTACATGTACATTATTAATAACCATGTGATAAGCGAAATGCCATGCAATCACCCTGCATTTCTCTAGGACTGTGTTATACTATTCAGCAGTAAATATTCATGGAGTAAAGTAAATAAGATGATAATATATAACTCACAGTGGTTTATAATGAAATTGAATGATAAAGGGAACCATTCTAATGTTACAGCTATTAGTGATTATTCATTCACACATCATTTAAAATCTGTGGCTGAACAAGAGTTGCAACATAGAAACACCAGTAAACTGCAACGATCATCAGACCAAAGACGTTATAAAACTCCAAACTAACAGGATGAAGTCGCAAACAAATCACATTTTACCTGTCTCCTTAAATATTTTGAATAACATATAATACAGCTAAAAAATACCAAATTTTAACAACAACAAATGGAAAATACTCTACACAAAAATCTGAACTCAAACAAATTAAAATAAATTTAACCAACTGCAGGGTGAACTGTTACTTTTGTCTTTTTCCCATGTACTGTAAATGGTGCTATTTACCTGCTAAAAGAACAGAAGACATACAGGGTTATTCAAAGAGAATCGAAAAGTCACCGCCCGTTCTGTGACTTTTCGTTCTCTTCAATTCGGTGCGATTTGGCGATCCCATTTCGGCGACCCTGCGGTGTATTCAGCAAGCACCACAGGGCCGTCGTAGTTCAGGGAAAAGCCGCCGCAAACCCGCCGAACACTCACCGCAAAACCCAGCGAACACTCACTGAAACCTGCAAAAACATCTGGATTAACCCCACCGAACACGCCGGAGAAACCCGAGCAGGAGCCGATCACAGCGCAGAGCAGCTGCCGGGAAACCCAACACCGCAGACGAATGGAGTGAAAAAAAAAACAGTACGCTTGAATGTTTGAAAAGTGAAACCCTGTTTGCAAAGAAACTACTGAACAAAAATGTCTGAAATTTACATATAAGATCCAATGAATGATAATAAAAAGGGCTGTTACAGAAAAACGATTTAAAAAGAAAGACGAAGAAAAATTTCGTCTCAAATTGTCTAAAAGATCCTAAAAAATCTATAAATAGACTCTTTGGCTAGGGACAGATGAGCGCATTTTCTGCGGCCACCGTCAAAATGTACGTCGATGCGTGCGCACGCATTTTTTCACGGAATACGCTTAAGTGGTCAGACGATGCGCAATTCTGGACGTATTTCATGACGATGGGGTGAAAAGAAGTCTAGGGAAATCCGGCTGTTTGAACGTTATGTTGGCCGCACACTAGCAGCGTCTGACATCTCCTAATCACGCACACACGCTGCTATGCGGCCGCAGCGCACTCTGTACGTCAGTACCAGCGGTTTAACGTTCTCGAAAAAATGCGTTCATTTTCCACTTGCGTTGCGCGGCCGGACTTTTGTGCGACCGTACTTCGTATATTGGCTGTCATTGCCCGGCATCTGCTGCTAGTGCGGCCGTGATTATGTGCGCCAGAACGCGCGTTCGCACTGCCTCAGTCTGACCCTAGCCTTAACTGCAGAATAAAATAATAAACGGTTTATTAGATCTTGAATTAAAACGGGATTTGGGGGTACGAGGAGATAATACATCAGATCATTGGCAGAGCGAAGTTGTTTGGACGGGATGTACCTGATACTAAGTGAGGAGATGTCGGCAGGGGCGCAGTTATGGAGAGCTTTGTACGTGCACATCAATATTTTGAATTGGATTCTATAGGAAACAGGCAGCCAGTGTAGAGATTGACAAAGGGGCGAGGTAGGTGAGGTGGGTGAGCCTGGTAAAGGCGTTTATTACACACTGCAGAGAGAGAATGTGAGATCTCTTAAAGGAACACTCTACTCAAAACCCCCCCCCCCCCCGTTTTTTTATCCTAACCTATCCCTATTCCCTTAATAAATCTTTCGCTTTTATTTATTTTTTTGTAACTGTAGTACTTACCCTAAAATCCACTTCTTTCCAGCGGCGCCTTTTTTTTTTTTTATACTCACCTCCCTTCTCTTCCGCTCCCGTCCTTCTTGATGCTTCTTCGCTTCTGGTTTACGTGAGAAGCGCGCATGCGCGCCTCTCACATAAGCCAGCCAATCGGCAGGCTTCCTCCCGGCTCCCTCTGAGGATTAGTGTTGCGCGCAAGAGGATGCGCGCAACACTAACCCTCAGAGGGAGCCGCCAGCTTCTGCGGTGAGTTGGAGACTCCTACTCGGCAAAAGTCGGCAGAAGCGGGAAATATGATTCCCGCTCTGCTGACTGACAGCTGGGAGGGCGGAGTAAACTCCTCCGCCTCTCTCAGTTGTTTTCAGATTTTTCAGCTGAACTGCCGAACGGAGGGAGGGGGGATAGAGGGCAGGATACTCCGGGCATCATGACCACCTAAAATAGCTTAGGTGGTCATGTTGCCTAGAGTATCCCTTTAAGGCCAGTGAGAAGGAGGTTACAGTAGTCAAGACAGGAGATAATGAGAGCTTGGAAGAGCATTTTAGTAGAGTCCTGATTAAGAAAGTGGCGGACACGTGCAATGTTTTTTAGGTGAAAGTAGCAGGATTTGGTTAGCGACTAAATGTGAGGAGTGAAGGAGAGATGAGTCGAAGAGGACACTGAGGCAACAAGCCTGTGACGTAGAAGTAATAGTGGCACCATTCACCTGAAGGGAAATTGGTGTAGGAATGTTATCTTTAGAGGAAGGGAAGACAAGAAGTTAAGTTTTATAGGGGTTGAGCTTTAGGAAACAGGAAGTCAACCAGAGACAGCTGACAGGCAGGCAGTAAAATGGTACAACACAGGAGGAGAGAGATCGGGAGAGGAAAGGTAGATTTGGGTGTCATCAGCATAGAGATGATATTGGAATCCATAAGAAGGAATGAGGTCGCCAAGAGAGGCGGTATAAATCAAGAAGCGTAGGGGACCCAGAACAGAGTTTTGAGGTACCCTGAATGAGCGAAGAACCCAGGGATGAAGAAGCGCCAGCGAAGGAGACACTGATGGAGCGAAGAGAGACATAGAAAGAGAACCAGGAGAGAGTGGTGACACTGACTTGCAGATAATTGGAAATTGAGTCAGGAATATTATGTAAAATTAAATCAAGTGGCAAATTGTTTGATTCATGATTTAGTGAATAAATCCTTACTTGTTCAATGTTTGTTTTAGCTAGCCCAAAGAGGGTGTATTGATCTATGTATTGATTTAAAAAATCCCAGATCCTCTCTCTGCAGTCTTTAATGAACGCCTGTGCCAGACTCCTCCACCTCACCTCCCACACCTCACCCTCTGTCAATCTCTACACTGTCTCCCTGTTTCCTTTAGGCTGGGTGCACACGGGACGTTTTCTTTAACGCACATTACATGCGTTAAAGAAAACCAGCGTCGCACTCGACGCCCGCCCATCCCCCCTCGCGTGATCTTCCATAGGAGGATTGCGCAGCCCCGTCGACGCACATCCTAGTGCGTCGACAGGGCTCCGCTATCCTCCTATGGAAGATCACGCGAGGGGGATGGGTGGGCGTCGAGTGCGACGTTGGTTTTCTTTAACGCACGTAATGTGCGTTAAAGAAAACGTCCCGTGTGCACCCGGCCTTAGAATCCATTTCAAAATACTGGTGCTGCTCACATACAAAGCTCTCCATAACCGCGCCCCTGCCTACATCTCCTCCCTTATTAGCAGGTATATCCCAACCTGACCACTTCGCTCTGCCAATGATCTGATGCTATCAGTTCCTCCTAACCGGACTCTCCCAACTCTCGTTTTCAGGACTTCTCCCAAGCTGCCCTCTTTCTATAGAACTCCCTCCCCGCAACATCAGGCTCTCCCCCTCTCTCCATTATTTCAAGAAGTCTCTGAAAGCACATCGGCCCACTCCATAATCCCCCACTGTACATTTCATGCACCATCTTCCCGTTCAGCCCACGCGCTCTCACTTACTCTGCTCTTCATGCTCACCTAATGTGTCACCCTTGGCCCTCTTTCCTCTCAGATTGTAAGCTCTTGAGCAGGGTCCTCTCTCCTACTGTTCTGTTTGTTGTTCGCAAATATACAGTTGTGTTCAAAATTATTCAACCCCCAATGCTGTAAAGGGTTTTAGGGAATTTAGTGTACATTTGTAATTGTATTCAGAATGAAATCCTACAAGGACTTTTTAAAGAACCATATAAAACTAAAATGACATCGATTGGTTTTGTAATACAGTAGCAAATGTTTCTTTTGTGAATTCTTCATTGACACAATTATTCAACCCCTTAAAGACTACCACTCTGAAGAACAGAGGTTCATTCAAGTGTTTTCTATCAGGTATTGAAAACACCTGTGGATGTCACGGAGCAGCAATAAAGCATAATAAGCACCAATTAGGCAGCTTTAAAATGACTGTGATACTCAGCTCCTTCTAGACATTTACTGGTGTGGTTACAAACATGGTGAAGTCAAGAGAATGGTCCAGGAAGACAAGAGAAGAGGTGATTACTCTTCACAGGAAGGGCAATGGCTATAAGAAGATTGCAAAGATGTTAAACATACCAAGAGAGACCATAGGAAGCATCATTCGCAAATTCAAGGCAAAGGGCACTGTTGAAACGCTACCTGGTCGTGGCAGAAAGAAGATGCTGACTTCGACTGCTGTGCGCTACCTGAAGCGTAGAGTGGAGAAAAGTCCCCGTGTGACTGCTGAGGAACTGAGAAAAGATTTGTCAGATGTGGGTACTGAAGTTTCAGCTCAGACAATACGGTGCACACTGCGTAATGAAGGCCTCCATGCCAGAACTCCCAGGCGCACCCCCTTGCTGTCTCCAAAGAATAAGAAGAGTCGACTGCAGTATGCCAAAAGTCATGTGGACAAACCACAGAAGTTTTGGGATAGTGTTCTGTGGACTGATGAAAGAAAATTAGAACTGTTTGGGCCCATAGATCAACGCTATGTTTGGAGGAGGAAGAACAAGACCTATGAAGAAAAGAACACCTTGCCTACTGTGAAGCATGGCGGGGGGTCAATCATGCTTTGGGTCTGTTTTGCTTCTGCAGGTACAGGGAAGCTTCAGCGTGTGCAAGGTACCATGAATTCTCTTCAGTACCAGGAGATATTGGATGACAATGTGATGCAGTCCGTCACAAACCTGAGGCTTGGGAGACGTTGGACCTTTCAACAGGACAATGATCCCAAGCATACCTCCAAGTCCACTAGAGCATGGTTGCAGATTAAAGGCTGGAACATTTTGGAGTGGCCATCGCAGTCACCTGACTTAAATCCGATTGAGAACCTCTGGTGGGACTTAAAGAAAGCAGTTGCAGTGCGCAAGCCTAAGAATGTGGCTGAACTGGAGGCTTTTGCCCATGACGAATGGGTGAAGATACCCGTAGATCGCTGCAAGACACTTGTGTCAAGCTATGCTTCACGTTTAAAAGTTGTTATAACTGTAAAGGGATGTTGTACTAAGTACTAAGATTGAATGTCACTTGGGGGTTGAATAAAACTGATAATGATGTGAGCACAGAAAAGACATTTGTGGTTATTTCATTATAAATGTTATGTTATATTTGTCTGACCTACACGTGCCTCTTTGATTTAATTGTAAGCAAGATGACTGAATGATTAAAATGAATGTCAAACTGGCCAAAACACTCAATTTCAGTGGGGGTTGAATAATTTTGAACACAATGTATTTATATTTGTTATTCTGTCTCTCTCATTGTACAGCACTACGGAAATTGTTGGCGTTTTTTAAATACTTGTAACTATGATAAAAATAGCATATTTATTACATCGAGAAATTGATTCCTCTTACCATTTTTCTGTCTGTACTGATAATTGATAAAGCATCAAAGAGTCTTCATATTCACTCCACTAAAGGATCGCTATTTTATATTCTCTTAGTAATAAGTCATATAATAATATTCTATTACTATTTCAATATTGCATGTCATTTTAACTTGGCTGGACATCAGAATTATGTGTTTTCTCTATGCAAAAACACCCAAATTTACACATAACTAATCAGTGTGTGAGTCAATTCTATGCTACCAATGCTAACAGCAGGGTTTTAGATTGTTTTTAATCCCTTTTGTTTGTGATCAGACACATCATTCTGTTGGCCAATTGGGTCAAAAGTACATGTGCTATTAAACAATATTGCGCTAGTCTGGCTCTTTTAATAGGACCCAAACAAGTTAAATGAAAACTGTTGTTTATTATAAATGTTTGTTGTTTTTAATTGACTGTTGAATTTACACTTGTTCTTATGTTTCTTTTAGTTTAGAAATGACATCCAGTGCCTACCACCTTCTGTGCAACATAGAACATATCAGCAGTTTAATTTCCTAGAACAGAAGTCTCACTCTTTCAAATCAGATGTCACTGGCGTATCTACAGAGAAGGTGCACTGGAGTTTCCTAGTAAGTCCAAGTACATTTTTTAATGTCTTGCATTTGAAAGAAAATAATGAGTCGGCCTGCTGCTTAGCTTTTTATCTCCAGCTTCACAAAAATGGTAGTTGATTTTGTCCCATAGCTTTCAAGCATTAAGGTTTGTGAAAATTGCTTGTGATATCATCTTGTAATTATATAGATTTCCACTAATCATACTGAGGTAGAATTTAGGACACCATGGGCCCTATCACTTCCTTAACGCTCACATACGTGAGCATTAGCGCTAGGATAAATTAGGTTACCCCATGCCACCCAGATCACATCCCGAATGCTAATGGGTTAAAAAACCCGTTTGTGCAACAGTGATAGCGTTTTATACTGTGAGCTTACTGTAGTTTGCGCTCGTCATGCTTAACATGGGGAGCACAAAGAGTAATTAGCGTTAGGATTACAAAGTCCTAACGCTAATTACCACACCACTGCAGTTAACTAAACTGTTAGCACCAGCTTAGAGCTGTGGTTAACTGATTCTGCTTCTGCGGAATCAGTTAGCACCAGCTGAAAACCCCCCATCATCCCGCAGCGCAAATGGAGGCCTGATCCACCACTTCTGCCTGCCGGGAGCAGAGTGAGACTAGGAACAAATAGTCCCCAGTCTCCCTCTGAATCACTCCGCAGCCCTGCATGAGAGGGACATTGTGCAGGTGAAGTGGCCCGGCAGCACAAGCCTCCATGGAGTCCTATGGACTCTAAGAGGTTATACTCGCAGCGCATTGGTATGGTGTTAAAAAAGGGACGCTAAGCTGAAACCTGCTGGCGCAGGTTTTTCCTATTGGCATCCCTGTTTTAGCAACAGGGACGTGATATGCCCTATAAGTGTAGTGTAGGGAACCTGGGTCAAGTTGAGCTGCAACACTTGATGGACAGAGTTCCATCGCCTGGTGTAGACAATCTCTGTCGGTGACCTTACCCTTACCAAGAGTCGTCTATTGGTTCAACAGAGATGTATCATGTGAGATGCATATAGCGAACATTCTACATCAATATAGTCAGTCGTAAAAATAATGCAGGGTGGCATAAAGGGCACAGAGCAGGTGAGTGATGCAGATCATCCTGCCAGAAATACAGATGATGCAATGTATCTCAAATGGTACATGGATGGCAAAAGTGCCCTGAAGGGCTCACAGATGACCCTACCTGGCCAGTAGTTTATAGTCCAAAAATTTTCCAATAGTGAATATTAAAGGCTCTATAATGTTGAGAGAACTCTAGAACCTAATATCCCAAACACTGAATGGATGGTCCACTTCCTGGAATATTAGAGGAATAAGAAGAAACCATGACCACAAGGCTCCAATCTGCTTCTTAAAGACTCATTTAACAGAAGATATCCAGGTCTATTCACTAAAAGGTGAAACAGGAGAATTGTCAGAAGTGAAAATTCTAGCAGGGCTATTGAGAGACAGGTGAAAACCTTGAGAATTGCCAGGAGAATGAACAATTTAGACCAAATAGCCGATTTGGAAAGTGAGATAAATGGGAGAATTTTTATGGTTTGACTAGTTTGACCTAGAATTTTCAATTCTACAGTCATTCTCAAGGTTTTCACCTCTTTCTGAATAGCCCTGTATGTCAAAATAGCCAAACCAGAAAAATTCTCCCATTTATCTCACTTTCCAAATCCGCTATTTGGTCTAGATTGTTCTCTTCTCCTGACAGTTCTCCTGAGTTTCACCTTTTAGTGAATAGACCTGATTATCTCTGCTTGGATATCTGAAGAAGTTCGGTGTTTAGGATTATTTTTTTTCTATTGGGAATACACAAAGCCTTTCTCACTTTCTATAGCTTGTATCTGGGGTCAGCAACCTTGCGACTCCAGGTGTTTCAAAACTACATCTGCCAAGGTTGTTGACCACTGACTTATGTTTACAGTTTTAGAGGACACAAATGCATCATAAAATTTGACACATATAGGACCCGATTCTGACCTAGATGGTAACAGGGAGAGATGGTATCTGTGAGTGCAGATTTCTCTTACCGTCTCCTTACTGATCTTCTTCTGACCCAGCTGCTGGGTTTGTTACTGGGCTCTGAATAATCGTGATTCGCATGCAGATATCTGTAGCCTTGGGCTTGGGTATCAGCTCCTGGAGTCCATAAGACCCAATGGAGGAGCCCTTCTCGACCCTGTTCGAGCTCTGTGGGAGCTCGAATGTGCAGGGGCTGTGGAAGGAGCAGCGGAAGAACGAACAGCAGAAGAACACTGGGAACTATTTGTCCCCAGTTTTCTGTTACTTACGGCCAGATGAAATGGCTGATCGCGCTTCTATTTGTGCCCCGAGACCTGAGGTAAGTATGGGATTATGATGAAGGGGGGCAAAATCAATTAGCACTGTGATTTCAGAGTAGCTATTAATTTTCGGAATACTGGCTCGTTTAGAGGAGGATGAGTTAGGTTGGAATAGCCCGCCCTTCGCTAGGGCATAGGAAACGTGAATTTACAGTATGCAGCCGCAACATCTGAGCAGCCGCAACATTTGAGCAGCAAACAAGGCTTGTGGTTTGGCTATAATAGCTGCGGAAGATTTTAGGATAAAGTCTAGAGCTGTTTTGACTAATGGCTCCAGACCTTAACGACAAATGTAATTTGGAGATATGATTTTCATCTGATTGTACATTTCCTTGCCAAAGCACTTTATTTATATCATTCCTCCCTCATGGATTGTTTTATCTTCTGATAAAAAACCTTGATTCTGAGCTGCATCCCATGGCCCAACCTAGGGCTGTCTAGGGATGATTACTGAGCAATGGCACTTGTTCAGGGTTCTACAGGCTACATTAATCTTTACTTGTAGTTCCTTCTAGACAACCACACACATAACAATTGCTCGAAATAATGTTTTGCCCCCATCTCCTCACCTGATATATTGCCTTACAGTGGCTTATACACGTCATTATTCTGCGGAATTAATTAGGTGTGTGCCAGCTATCAAAAAATGTAGATTAGTTAATCTTACCCTGAAAACTGAGCTTCATCAGTTAGAAACACAGAATAAAAGTCACTGGCTTGTAAAAAGACATTGCGTTTAGTTTACCAGGACACTTACATCACAACCGTACAATAGCTGAATCCCCAGGCTGGGCACACTCTTAATCTTGCCTCATTAATCTTCTCTGTACATGAATAAAACAGAGATCCGAGGCACGAACCTCTCCGTTACCAAGTGACGGTGGCCTGTACCACTGACGGCAGCTGTCGATAAACATCACTTGCTGAAATAGAAATAAAAGTGCAGTGTGTTGGAAAATGGGCACAGATAAGAGATATTTTATGATTTTAATAGGTACAGTATATAACATTCACCCTATGGCTGCTGCTAAGATACCTGTAATGTATGTTATGGTTATGTTTTTCTTTTTAGTAGTGGGCGAGTACAATCAAGCATACAATTTTTGTTGCAAAATAACTAGACATCTTTTTGGCAAAATGAAATTGTTAAAGTCCAAACTGAGGGCTAAATGTAATCATATGAGCATCAATTTTAAGAGGAAAACACTGAAACGTAATTTCTTAAAGAAGGAAGAATTGACATTCTTGATTTATTCTCCAAAATTCTCTCATTTTAACTTGTTCGATCCAAACTATGGATTGATCTTTACCACACATTTTATACAATGTCTCCAGTCTCAAATAAGCTTGGATAAATTAGTGCCAGATGAGACTAATGAAAGTTTATGTATTTTTGGACAAGATAGGGTAAATGAGGTAGAGAAATTGTCCATATTTTCTAAACTCCACATTATATTCTTCCTAGGGTACTGTAACCTCATTGGCCTTGAAATATCCCAGATTCTCCCTTTGCAGTCTGTAATGAATCTCTTTGCCAGGCTCATTCACCTTACACCCCATACTTCTCACATCTCGCCTGTAATTCAATTACTACACTGACTCCCTCCCTGTTTCCTTTAGAACTAAATTCAAGATACACGTCTTGCCGTGCAAAGCACTCTATAGCCATGGCCCTAACAAGATCTTCTCTCTTATTAACAGTTATGTTTCCTGCCAGTCACTGAGCTCTGCCAATGATCTGATATTATCCTCTCCTCGTACCTGCACTCCCAACTCTCGCCTTCAGGACTAAACCCAAGTCTCCTTCTTATTCAACTCTCTCCCTCAAACCTTTCAAGAAGTTTCTAAAAACACATTCAGAGAAGGCAATCTGCTCACTCCATAATCCCCCACTCCTGCACCTTTCCTGATCGATCTCCCACACAGCCCCCATGCATCCCATTATTTCTCATACTCAGCTGCTTACCCTCACCTCTGCGTATCATCCCCCTCCTCTTAAATTGTAAGCTCCTGAGCAGAGTCCATATTTCCTATCGTTCTCTAGAGTCTAACTTGTTTTGTCAATTTGGCTAGTTTAGTGCTACCCATTGTACAGCGCTACAGAATTTGTTGGCGCTTTATAAATACTTGTAATTGAAGTAAGGAGCAATGTACGCACTAATTTCCCAACACGTTGCACCGTCAATGGAGGTGTGATACAAACAGCAAACAAAGGTCACACAAGTGAAAATGAACAGAACAATCTTTGTGCAGGGGGCCGGCCTTCTTTTAAAACAGCCAATGATCTTCTTGCGTAATAGGTGATAAACGGATTCATTTTTTGAAAATATGATACGGCCTCTTCCTTATGCATGGGTAACATACTGCCTTGAACCCGCAGTTTTATTTTAGGCACGAACATTTCTTTCTCTGTAAATTCTTCTCATAAATAAATGTAACAACATATATGCATGTTTTGTGATATTAGAATTTAATAATGTATTGCAGATGTTCTATGGATTGTATATACTGTTGATAAGTATGTGGTGTACATTGTCTTTGCTTATGCCATTATGTCAAGCTATTGCTGACATATGCTGGAGGCATCCAGTTATCGCCTGTCCTCCTGGGCCTCTGTTTGCCAAGCCAGTGTGTGCCAGGCATCAGGTACTCTGACGACAGCTGTGCAGCTGAGGGCATCCTGTGTACCTTGCAAATGCTAGAGTTCAGCATACACTGGGCTATTGTTAGACTGGTACAGGTCACCTTAAAAGTAGCCTCATCATACTGATTATAATACTATGTGATTTCACATAATTTTACTTGATTTCATCTTTATGTTCATTATTACATTTTATTATGTTATGCTGGAGTTCGGAACAATCGATTCATTTACTATGCTTTGTTCAGAGGTGATAATGGATGAAGATAAAAGGTGTGGCTTACAAAACGGATAGACTTGATATGAGATTATTTGGGTACATGAATCTCCCAGTTTTGAAAACTGTAATTTAACATTACTCTACTAACCCTAAAGTTGACGGTACAGAATAAGCATTATGTATGCTGTTTTTAATTTGCTCCGTGCCAATGTATCATATGTGAAAAATATGCCTAATTAAATTATAATAGAAAGAGCTCTTAACATTTTCTCTGATTTTAAAGTGCACTTTGACCAGATGTTCTGGCTGCGATATCGCATGAAGGATGGATATCAATCACGTTGATGTTAAAGATCAATGCAATATCTCATCCCCCTGAGATATTGCAGCTGGGATTTACCCGGTTCTAGTGCCGGGCACTGACATGTTTCCCCTCCGTGGGTGGTGTTTGTTGAGGGCCACTGAGAGCACCTCGCAATTTGACCTTGGTGATCACATCGGAGTGTTGACTAGTCTGTGTGCCAATAGTCAGTCACTGGCAGGGAGTGAATGATGGACATTTTTTTCTGAGAAAGTACTTTACCAGGAAGGATACATTGAGATTTCTCTCGTTTAAGTATGTCCTGGGTGGTGAGTATGTACCGTTAGGTGTCTTGCCCAAGGACACTTACTGGAGAGGTGCTCTTGCTGGGATTCAAACCTGTGTCTTCACGGTCATAGAGCAGTGATGTTACAGGTTCGAATTCTGGTAAGACGGCTCAGAGCTCACGCCCACCAGCAGCGTGCCGAACGGAATTGAGTGACCACAAACTTTAAAAGGGAATTTCTGAAACTTTTTCAATACTAATGCATAGATTTGGAGTAATTTCTTATTAAATGAGCCTAACTTCTGGTGGGCAGCATAGGTTTACTTTAAAGCTGGGGCATATCCATGAGAGCTGCTGGGGCATATCCATGAGCTGGGGGCAATATCCATGAAAGCTGCTGGGGCATATCCATGAGCTGGGGGCAATATCCATGAGAGCTGCTGGGGCATATCCATGAGCTGGGGGCAACATCCATGAGCTGGGGGCAATATCCATGAGAGTTCCTGGGGCATATCCATGAGAGCTGCTGGGGCATATCCATGAGAGCTGCTGGGGCATATCCATGAGAGCTGCTGAGGCATATCCATGAGAGCTGCTGAGGTATATCCATGAGAGCTGCTGGGGCATATCCATGAGAGCTGGGGCATATCCATGAGAGCTGGGCAGTATCCATGTGTGCTGGGGGCATATCCATGAGAGCTGGGGCAATATCCATGAGAGCTGGGGCAATATCCATGTGTGAGCTGGTCTGGGGGCAATATATCTATGTGTGAGCTGGTCTGGGGCAATATATCCATGTGTGAGCTGGTCTGGGGCAATATATCCATATGTGAGCTGAGGCGCAATATATCCATGGGTGAGCTGCTGGGGGCAATATATAATTGTGAGCTGGGGCAATATATCCATATGTGAGCTGGGGGCAATATATATCCATGGGTGAGCTGCTGGGGGCAATATATCCAGAGCTGCTGGGGTCAATATATATCCATGTGTGCTTTCACTGCCTTCGAACAGACACCATACTTGCTGGCAGTTGGCAAAAATATGTGTGAGCATATGAGAGAGCTCCACAGCAATAAACCTCACAGTAATGTGCGCTGTATGAGCATTCAGTGTTATATGGGAGTACTGATTTAGGAGTAAGAGTAGTTAAAAAAAATCCATAAAACTCAGGGGGGGGGGCCGGGTGACACCATAAGTTACTGCACCGGGTGACACCAACCCTAGTGACGCCACTGGCCAGGTTTCTGCCTGTGTTGCAGAAGACTTATCCTATGCATCGTCACTACGTGGCAGCGTCTGGGTTCTAAATCACAGATCCTGACCATCTCCCACAGTGGGCTAACATCTTGGATGTCAGCCCTGACTGTGGAATACCCCCTTGTCTGTTGGTGTCAATGCAACAGGAGCACAATAACATCCGAAATGGGGATTACCCCTGCCTGGCAGGGAGATCCTATTACAGGAAATGTAGGGGGCATGTGGTTCCCAACCGCAGTCCTCAATTACCCCTAACAGGTCAGGTTTTCCAGATATCTGAAGCACAGCGCAGGTGATATGATTTGCTGCTCAGTGATTTCAGGACTCAGTCTGCATTTCCCCAAGGTAACCTTTAAAACCTGGCCTGTTGGGAACTACTGCCCTATACCTTTAAAGACATACAAAACACAGGGTCGATTGTGAGTGATGCCATTAGAAAAGTCAGAGTCTGGCGTTTCAGATGATACCAATTGTGACCATGTGTAGTGTAAAAATAAAAATATTAAAATAATTTAAAAGAAAATCCTTTTTTTTCTTACAAAGGCAGTAAGTAGTATTGTCTGCTTTTCAATTATAAGTAATACCTTGGATTACGAGCCTGAGTGGTTCCGGAAGCTTGCTTGTAATCCAAAGCGCTCTTATATCAAAGCGAGTTTCCCCGTAAGAAATAATGGAAACTCTGACGATTGGTTCCACAACCATTTATTCATATGAAAATGATTACAGTAATACAAAATACTGTACAGTATAAAGTAAAAATCAAACAAATTAACCTGCACATTGCCTTTGAGAAGAATTGTGGAGAGAGAGAGAGAGAGAGAGAGAGAGAGAGAGAGATTGTGCAGGACGTTTTTCACTAACGGGATCACTGCTATCTGTTGGGAGGGTTTCAGCACGTCTGGTGTAATGTGTGACACTGTTACGCATGTTACACCATGTGGCTCTCCCTGTCAAACTGCCAGAATGCTGCGACGTACGCAAGGAGGAAAGGTGACCGTGGCCTCAGTTGTGACGTGATGCTCGGCAGACAAAGCATATGTACTTTGACATGGCTTGTATACCAAGTCAAAATTTATAAAAAAATTGCTCTTCTTCCAAAACACTCTCAAACCAAGTTACTCTCAATCCAAGGTTTACTGTAAATCCAAAAATGCTGCGGCCATTATTCACCTTCCAGTATGAAAGATATTAATGTGAACACATATTTCCACTCAAGATCCTGATTTATCTGTTGGTGTCTCTGCTTTCCTGCAATGAGATCATGCAGGCTGTCATTGTGCAGAGTTTTGGGCTTGCACTTGACTCTTACATCACAGCCTGAGGCTTTCCTGATGTTTCTACCCTCTTAGTTATATGCAATGGATAGTGGTTTAGCCATGTTTGGTCGCAATGCACTCAACCTGGAAAAAACGATCCATAGTCAATCTCACCCCAAAATGCTACTGCTGAGATGCAACTGTATTCTACAAAACTTGTATAATTGTATTCATTTTTTTCCTGTGGTTTTCTTGCATAATATTAGAAATAAGCCATTGGGGAAATAACAGAAAATAGCTGGACCATTTAACCAAATTGGGAGATTTCTGCCAGCTAAAGCCAAGCGGAAATATTCATCCCACACCCCTATACCTAGGGCCATATTACATAGTTGGTGCTAACTTAACCAGAGCTGTTGTAAACTTCCCAGAGCCATTATAGCCTATGGAGGTTTTCAGTTTACAACAGCTCTCGTTAAAGGGACACTCTAGGCAACATGACCACCTAAGCTATTTTAGGTGGTCATGATGCCCGGAGTATCCTGCCCCCTGTCCCCCCTGCCTCCGCTCAGCGGTTCAGCTGAAAAAGCTGAAAACAGCTGAGAGAGGCGGAGGAGTTTACTCCGCCCTCCCAGCTGTCAGTCAGCAGAGCGAGAATCATATTTCCCGCTTCTGCCGACTATTGCCGAGTAGGAGACGTCATCGTGCTTTCAGCGCGATGACGTCTCCTACTCACCGCAGAAGCTGGCGGCTCCCTCTGAGGGTTAGTGTTGCGCGCATCCTCTTGCTCGCAACACTAATCCTCAGATGGAGCCGGGAGGAAGCCTGCCGATTGGCTGGCTTATGTGAGAGGCACGCATGCGCGCTTCTCACGTAAACCAGAAGCCAAGAAGCATGAAGAAGGACGGGAGCGGAAGAGGAGGGAGGTGAGTATAAAAAAAAAAAAAAAGACGCCGCTGGAAGGAAGAGGATTTTAGGGTAAGTATTACAGTTACAAAAGAAAAATATATATATATAAAGATTTATTAAGGGAATAGGGATAGGTTAGGATAAAAAAACGGGGGGTGATTTTTTGAGTAGAGTGTTCCTTTAAGTTAGCACCAAGTATGTAATATGGCCCCTAGTTTGTTATCACAAATTACGTGACCCAGTTGCAACATGTACTAAAATGTTTACTTGTAGATACAGTCAAACACTCATTTTATATTTTTCCCACCGTGAGAAATAAAGAAAGATTGATACAGTTATTGTTTAAAATAAGCACCTCACTTGCTGTTCTCATCTCTAGAGCAATTAGAAATGTATGAGGCTATGATTGGGGTATTACAGGCTGCAGAAACAGCAATTAGAAGACATTAGAAATCTCTGCATGATTTTAAATACATTTGGATTCAGAGAAAAACACAGAAGCCCTTTCATTTCACAGTTAGTGATGAGACCTATAAATAGCTTTTGCAGAAATGTACAAAACTCTTTCAAATTGTTCGAAAATTATTGAGAGGCATGTGATTGATGTGAACATATGGGTTTTAGGAATGGAGGGGGCCAAACCGAGAGATTTCTTATCTGACATCTCTCAGCTCACTGTGTAAATATTAGCCGTATGTAAGCTCATCAAGTCAACCAAAGCATACGTCTTTTAGCTCATGTTTACCACCGAATATTTCCGTGGTGGACAAATAAATCATTAGCATTACTATCAAAATATATTACATAAGGCACGCACTTATCTCCAATGACACATATTGCTGTTAACCGATCAAAAGTGTAAATTGCATTTGTTGTTCACTAATTCATATTCTTTCTTGAACTAGAGACTATCTTTGTGCTTTGTAAATAAAATAGGAATCCACTGACTCGATTCACCTGTCGGGGCTTGGAGAGGAGCCTCTCGGCTGTGTAGTACATAACCTGAATTATGCCTGGGAGCACAGAACCAGTCATACAGCAAACCTGATTAAATCATTAAGCTGCAGACCAGCAGGCCCTCTAAATGAATTCTCAATCTAAAGGCCTACTCTCCACAATGACATTTCCGCCAAGAGGTCTGAGCCGCGTTAGCAAAAAAAAAGGAAGCAATTACATTCTCTAACTAAATATTCTTTAATTTGTCCCTATACTGGCTGGTCATGAATTCCTAAATTAAATTAATCTCATTAACAAGACCCAATTGATTTAAAGAAATTCTATTTCTATATTCATTGGAGTCTCTTGATTCAAATGGGATTTCATGTAGGAAAATGGAGTTTCACGATTTTACGGGTTCTTAGTAGTTCTAATTTGAGCAATTTGAAGAAAACAATATTGACTCGTGTAAGTCCTGGCAGGTGTGCCTCCTTTCTCAATCCATTGCGTGATGATGGTTTATTGAGATGAAACCGGAGATGTGAATATCCAGTTCCCTGGTCAATCTCTGGATATCAACTTGTTCACTCTCTGTAGGTAATTAACTGGAGAATGATCACAGGCACAGATCTCCCATTCCCTCACACTATCGGAAGAGTGGGTGCCTCAAAATATTCATGCACCTCTCTATTTTCGACATTATGCCTCACCTATCAATAAGTCCTGTTTTGTATTGATTCTCTTCTGTTGTTCAGTCAAATACACTTTATCACATCTATTGCAAATCAGGTAATACATTTTATATTTAAAGTACAATACTGTTATATTTTTTATATACAGGTGAAACTTGAAAAATTTGAATATCGTGCAAAAGTTCATTTATTTCAGTAATGCAACTTAAAAGGTGAAACTAATATATGAGATATTTCAAGCCGTGATTTGTCATAATGGTGATGATTATGGCTTACAGCTCATGAAAACCCCAAATCCACAATCTCAGAAAATTTGAATATTGTGAAAAGGTGCAATATTCTAGGCTCAAAGTGTCTCACTCTAATCAGCTAATTAAGCAATAACACCTGCAAAGGGTTCCTGAGCCTTTAAATGGTCTCTCAGTCTGGTTCAGTAGGAATCACAATCATGGGAAAGGCTGCTGACCTGACAGTTGTGCACAAAACCATCATTGACACCCTCCATAAGGAGGGAAAGCCTCAAAAGCTAATTGCAAAAGAAGTTGGAGGTTCCCAAAGTGCTGTATCAAAGCACATTGATAGAAAGTTATGTGGAAAGGAAAAGTGTTGAAGAAAAAGGTGCACAAGCAGCAGGGATGACCACAGCCTGGAGAGGATTGTCCAGAAAAGGCCATTCAAAAGTGTTGGGGACTTTCACAAGAAGTGGACTGAGGCTGGAGTCAGTGCATCAAGAGCCACCACACACAGACGGATCCTGGACATGGGCTTCAAATGTCGTATTCCTCTTGTCAAGCCGTTCCTGAACAACAAACAATGTCAGAAGCGTCTTACCTGGGCTAAAGAAAAGCAGACCTGGTCTGTTGCTCAGTGGTCCAAAGTCCTCTTTTCTGATGAGAGCAAATTTTGCATCTCATTTGGAAACCAAGGACCCAGAGTATAGAGGAAGAATGGAGAGGCGCACACTGCAAGATGCTTGAAGTCCAGTGTGAAGTTTCCACACTCTGTGTTGATTTGGGGAGCCATGTCATCTGCTGGTGTTGGTGCAATGTGCTTCATTAAGTCCAGGGTCAACGCAGCCATTTACCAGGAGATTTTGGAGCACTTCATGCCTCCTTCCGCAGTCGAGCTTTATGGGGATGCTGACTTCATTTTCCAGCAGGACTTGGCACCTGCCCACACTGCCAAAAGCACCAAAACCTGGTTCAATGACCATGAAATTACTGTGCTTGACTGGCCAGCAAACTCGCCTGACCTGAACCCCATAGAGAATCTATGGGGCACTGCCAAGAGAAAGATGAGAGACATGAGACCGAACAATGCAGAAGAGCTGAAGGCCGCTATTGAAGCATCCTGGTCTTCCATAACACCTCAGCAGTGCCATAGGCTGTTAGCTTCCATGCCACGCTGCATTGAGGCAGTAATTGCTGCAAAAGGGGCCCAAACCAAGTACTGAGTGTGCATCCTTATACTTGCATGCTTATACTTTTCAGAGGTCCAATGTTGTTCTATGTACAATCCTTGTTTTATTGATTGCATGTAATATTCAAATTTTCGGAGATTGTGGATTTGGGGTTTTCATGAGCTGTAAGGCATAATCATCACAATTATGACAAATCACGGCTTGAACTATCGCATATATTAGTTTCACCTTTTAAGTTGCATTACTGAAATAAATGAACGAGTTTCACCTGTATATACTGAAGTTAATGCTTAAATAACATTAAATGTGCACTTATGTAGATATTTAGCTTATGAGTGGAGCAGCGTCTCTGTTGTTAATGTGGCATTTGCAAATGTCACATTATTGTAATATTGTTAATACATCCACAAATTTGTTGGCGTGTTTGCTGTGGATTAATTACAAGATTTATCTGTAATACAGTCTATAGTTTAATAAAAGTTATATTAAGATAATTGGTACCCTACTAGGTGCATTGATTTTTTTTTCCACAGGCTACAGTTACATAAGTCGTTTTGAACACACAAGGCACTTATGCATACAGGAGCATATAAAAATATGTGTTATAGTGTTTCTAATCCCTTCACTACCAAGTGATTTTCCAAAAAGCCATTGTTAGAAACCAGTGGTTATTTTGGGGGAATTTGTTTTCTTTCTACCTCTTTATTTAGAAGTTTGACAAGCACAGAAGCAACAACATAACAATAATACTGGAAACATCCATCGTATAAAACAGACAAAATCAGACAACACCCAAGCCCAGAGAAAGCCAGAGTCAAGGGCGGACCGCCATGAAAATAGATAAATAAGAAATAAAACAATATCATATCCATGCAGGGAAAATAATAGAAGGGGAATGCCAGGGGTGGGAGAGATTAAAAAAAGGGGGGCCCCAGAAGGTAGACGAACATCCTGTTAAAATAACATTGGTACTCCCATCTCTCCCCCAAGCTCCTGCAGGAAATCTAAGGGCTGTGGAGGGAGCCACAGGGCCATCATAGCTAAAAGGCCAAGCCGGGTGGCAAGAGCCTAGGTAGCCGCCCGCGCGGTGCACCCACAGTGAACCCATACTCCTCCTTCACCCTTGTAGAGCAAGGGGGTAGAGTCTCCAGTAGACAATTCCACCAAGGTTCATCTAGCCAACATTACTCCCAAGTCCCAATCGTAGAACAGAAATAATAGGGGGAGAAAACAGAAAAAAAGGGCAAGGAAAAACTGGGTAGAAAGTCATTCAACTGGGTTCAGTTCGCAGTCTGGATGAGACGTCTCAAGTCCCATGCAGCAAGCACAGCCCATGCCTCCTCCAGTGTCACCACCGAGTAGGTCTTGCAAGCATGGGCAACGACAAGGGAACCGGAGATCCCCCAGCTGTGGTTGACCCCGTGGCCACGGAACAAAGAAGTAACCTTCGGAAACATCTGGGGGCCGCCAACGCCAGGAAGAGCAGGTCCTGATAGAGAATAAGACAGGTGAGGCGGAAATTACCGTATAAGCAGGGCTGGCCGCAGCGAGGATCCAGGCGTGGGTAACCATATCCTGCACAACCAAAATGACATCTCTGCGGGGCCTCCACTGGAGCAGTGGCCGCCAACCGGACACGCATGGCCAAAACTATAATAGACTCCGGTGAGGGCACATCAGGCAAAAGGAGAGAAGTCACTAGGCATTGAAGGTAGCCGAGGAGCTTCACCCCCCCCCGCACTCAGTCTCCGGGATCCCCTGCAAATGGTTGTTCCTGCAGCTATTTTGGGTCCCCAGGGCCAGCACCAAGGAGCCCGGACAGGCAACCTGCGACTTCAATTCAGCAGCCCTGGCGTCAGAGGTAACCAGCACTGTCACCACCGTCGCCTGAGACTTGGTGTCCACCTCGGTAAGCTGGGGCTGCAAAGATTTAACGGCAGGGTGCAGGTCACTGCGTCAGAGGCCTCTGAAGTCTTCCATCACCCTCTTCAGATCGGTCACCATGAGCGGCTGACCCTACTTTTGCACCATCACATCTCTGTCACTCATCTCCAGAGACGGGGGGAAAGGTGGGCCCTTTGCAAGGAGGCAGAACAGGACGGAGTCCTGACATGGCAGCCCCTTGTCCCTCCATTACGTCCAGTATCCAGCAAGACCCTGATGTCTGGGAGGTGAGGCCAAGACACAGGCCAATATCTGGGGCTTCTTCCCCATATGTGAGCAGCTCCTGAGTCGGGGCCAGGTCACAGGGAAAGCAGACACAGGCCACAAAATGACTGCCACCATCAGCAAGCCGAGAAGAGAGAGGAGGCAAAACCCTGGATCACACTTCCATAAATCAGAGCAATCGAGCCTGGAACACTCAGCAAGGTACCCAAGGAGAGTGCTCCAAGTTTAGGGCATCAGAAAGGCCGCAATTGCACGAAAATTGGTGTTGCGGACTGGAGCTCTGTAGGACGGCGGCTGCTCTCCTCAGGGTCCAGACACGCCCCCCTGAAAAATCATTTTAAATTAATTATACCGTGAAATATTTTGGGCATATTCCCAATGTATTTCTTACTGTAATAACATATTTGGCCAGTAGATGGTGCAATCTTCTGCCAAAGTGAGTTACAGTATGTAAATAATAAATGTGACCTGTGCATACCTATGGGATTGTGTTAAATTCTGCCCTGTTTATTATCCACCTTTTTTTTGCCCAGCTCCGTTCTCTTATTTGAAGGAATAGTAAGGTGTTGGTATCATGCCACCAATGGTTCTTAAAGACCCCTTTTTTAAATTTCTTAATTCATGCATTCATTACAAGGATACATACATTCCACTTTATTTTACATTTACCAGATCCTATTAAAATTCATACACACAATAAATCATGGCTGTATAATTTTAAATTATTCTGGGTGCCTGATGATGGCATGGGCAGTAGTATTTTTCTGGAATAGCATCTCCTCTACCTGTGCAGTCACAAAACTAGAAACATAAAGCAAGCTATTGATTTTCCATCTTTTTCCAATCATTTTCCAGTTTTATCCAGCTGTCTAAAGGAATATGATATTTTAAATCTTAGTGGTTAGTGGATGGCTAGCTGAAAAAGTGCCAAAGGAGACTGCAACACAGGTTATAATGTGAGTTATAATACACGGGGCCGGGGCTGTCAAACTCACAGCCTCCCAGATGTTGATGACTACAAATCCCACAATTCTTTGACTGCAATAGGCCCAGGAACTGTGGGAGTTGTAGTTCAAAAACATCTGGGGGGCCGGAGTTTGACAGCCCTGCGCTAGGCAAAAAGGGTAGGAAAAGAATTGTCACGGTGGGCCAGGCCTGGCTGGATGCAGAAATTTGTGAGCCTAATGTGCAGTGAAAACACTATACAGATTTGGAAAATACCAAGAATTTATTTCTAAACAAGGCTAAATGTAAGGACGGACAATTACAGAATGTAAACCAAGATCAGGGATCTAAAACAAGAGCACAATAGATACACACAGGAAATAAGACCTGAGGACTATAAGCAAAATATAGAGACACAATACCAACGCAGAGTGCAGGACTACAAGCAGGGAACTTAAATCAGGATGCAAGGAAACAAGAATAACAACCTCAGAAACCACAGTATGCAAAAAACAGAACAAACACGATATATATATAAATAAATCCAGGAAACAATATGACTATGAACAGGCGGAATAAACAGAACTAAGCAGAGGGTAATCTAACGTTTAAACCTGAAAACAGATGTTACTGCAAAATACCATGAGTACAGACAGGAGATTCAGAAAACAGAACTGCACATGACCAGGACTGAATAGAAGTGAATGAATGAGATCAGAATGAGGCAGCCCCCTTCCTAGGGTGTTGCCTCCTTTTAAGCACAGTTCATCAAAACTGAAGAGAGTCCAGGTGTGGCTCCAGGGCTAGAGGTCCAAAATCAAACAAAGGTCCTGGAACCAGCATCTTAATGCATAACATGGCAATATAAAATAACCAGTGGGGGCGCCAGGTGCATAGAATGTCCAAAATGTTGCAGTACCCCCTCCCCTCAAAGAGCAACCACTGGACGTTCAAAGCAAAAACAAGACGGACTGTCAAAAGTTCCAAGAGTCAGGGTCCCGTGCCTATAGGACTCAAAATCGGTTTCCTACTCAGAGTCATCAGAATAGATGTCAAAGTTTTTCCAGATGGTGGGGTATCGCTGGAGCACTGCCAGGTGTGCCTCAGGGACCAACAACCCAGAGGGTGTCCTAACATACCCCTTAGGAACAGGCCTTCTTGTGGGAAACATCTTGTCAGTCAGACTACCAGCTTTCTGGGAGTCCTCGAGGACAGCAAGGAGTATGGCCTTATCAGACTCGGAACTGAGAGTAGTCACCCTCCTGGTACGAGATTTGGCATGCAGATCGCCAGCGGTATCATGGCTCTGCGGTGAAGTCCCTTAGACAACACAGCTCGGCTTGTCGGCGACCTCGGCACAACTCGGTTTGTCGGCAACCTTGGCATGGCTCTGCAGCGACGCCTGGCAGCTGGGCTCTGTGACGACACCTGGGCAGCTGGGCTCTGCGACGACGTCTGGGCAGCCGGGCTCTGCGACGATGCCTGGACTCTACGGCGATGGCAACCCCGTGGCGGTGACGGCTCTGAGGTGTCGGCGGCAACGGCCTCGGTTACAGTCTGCTGGGCAGCGGACCTGGAAGAGTCATCATTCTGCTTGGCAGCGGAACTTGAAGATTCATCATGCTGCAGGGTAGTGGACTCGGAGGATTCTTCATGTTGCAGGGCAGTGGACTCAGAGGCGTTCTCCTGCGGAGCAGCAAATGTGGAGTCGTTCTCCTGCTGGCCAGCAAACGTAGAGTCGTTCTCCTGTTGGGCAGCAAACGTGGAGTCGTTCTCCTGCTGGGCAGCAAACGTAGAGTCGTTCTCCTGCTGGGCAGCAAACGTAGAGTCGTTCTACTACTGGGCAGCAAACATAGAGTCGTTCTCCTGCTGGGCGGCAAATGTGGATTCTTCATGCTGATGGTTAGCAAACTTAGATTTCTGGAACAGGAGTTCCTTGACCGAGGCCTGGAGAGGTTTGCTCACAGAGGCCTGGCAAGGCTGGAACATGGAAGCTTTCTGTGGGCGCACTTTGCAATCCGCTAACTTGTGCAGGAAAGAACCACAGTAAAAAAAATAGGTCTTGGGTTTTCCTCCATGCTTTCTCCTCCTGGGTCAGGGGTCCTCTGGGACCTTTCATAGGAACATGAACATACACCTTAGGGAAGACGTCCCTAGGATTGTGCAGCAAGAAAGCACACAGAGTGTCCAGGTGCTGCTTAATCATTTCGTTGGCTCTTATCAGGTTCTCCAGCAGAACTTGGATCACTGCAAACTCACTATTTACTGGTTGCCTCATTATTTCACGGTGGGCCAGGCCTGGCTGGATGCAGAAAGCTGTGAGCCTAATGTGCAGTGAAAACACTATACAGATTTGGAAAATACCAAGAATTTATTTCTAAACAAGGCTAAATGTAAGGACAGACAATAACAGAATGTAAACCAAGATCAGGGATCCAAAACAAAAGCACAATAGATACTAGGAAATCTATAGGATAGGAAAATAGGAAATAAGACCTGAGGTCTATAAGCAAAATATAGAGACGCAATACCAATGCAGAGGGCAGGGCTACAAGCAGAGAACTTAAATCAGGACGCAAGGAAACAAGAATAACAACCTCAAAAATCACAGTATGCAATAAACAGAATAAACACGATATATATATATATATTTATAAATCCAGGAAACAATATAACTATGAACAGGCTGAATAACCAGAACTAAGCAGAGGGTAATATAACGTTTAAGCCTGAAAACAGATGTTACTACAAAATAACATGATTACAGACAGGAGATCCAGAAAACAGAACTGCACATGAGTGAGATCAGAATGAGGCAGCCCCCTTCCAAGGGTGTTGCCTCCTTTTAAGCACAGTTCATCAAAACTGAAGAGAGTCCAGGTGTGGCTCCAGGGCTAGAGGTCCAAAATCAAACAAAAGTCCTGGAACCAGCATCTTAATGCATAACATGGCAATATAAAATAACCCAGTGGGGGCACCAAGCGCATAGAATGTCCAAAACGTTACAAGAATACCAGGCAAGAGGTCAGAAGTAATTTTAATTTACACTTCTGGTTTTCTACGTCACCCTGCAGGAAACATCTTTGTACTTGCGTACTACCAACTGGCACACAGCCAATCATAGGTCTCAAAGTGCATGATCATTCATAGAAATCCAGGGTTTTCGTACGATTGTCCGCAGACTTTATTTTGACTTCCAAAAGGCTGTCCAGCACCTACTAACGGACAGCATTGAAGGCATATGGGGGGCATCCACTTTGAAGGTCTGTCACAGCAGCCAGGGACAGCTAGGAAGCGGCGTATAAACTCCTTTAAATTATCATGGTTTCTAGAGTGTATTTTAAAATTAACACTTTTTTCAAAGAACACAGAATGATAGTCCTTTCACATTGCAAAAAAAATCTTCCCTTAAAGGGACATGCATGCTTTGCTAGTGTGCTTTTAAAAACATGCTATGACTTTTGAATGAGTCCGTAGTTTCATTCAGCAGGCAGAAAAAGCAATATGATCTTTTTCCATATTTACCTGCTTTTCTTTCTTGGCGTTTCCCACGCCCACCTCAGGAGGTACTTTAAGCTAACCAATCAGTGTGCATACTATGGTATACATAAGAAACGCACTGAGCATGTGCGACTGAGTTGCTCCTCCTCCCTCCTGCACTGCGAGCTGAAGGGAGGGCGGGCTGAACTGTCACCCCCAGCTACTGCAGAGACAGGGAAGGAAAGAAATCCGTACACACAGGGAGAAAAAGAGACAGCAGAGAGAGACAGCAAAAAAAATCACAGAGACAGCAAGAAACAGTTAAGAGAGAAAGACAGCAAGATAAAGCCGAGAAAATGCAAGAAAAGGTGCAGTGAGAGAAAGCGCACAAGAGACAGCACAAGGAAGAGTATGAGAGTGACTGTGTGAGGGAGTTTGAGACCGCGAGTATGTAAACCATGAAAGAGCGCAAGTGGGCGTGTCAGCGGGTGAGGGAGTCTGTGTGTGAGAGAGGGTGAGTGTGAGCGAGTCAGCAGGTGAGTGGGAGAATGAGGGTGAGTTTTGCTTTCACAGTTGAGCAGAGATGCTAATATTCAGTTCCTCAGTTTCCCCAGTCTGAGGTCCTGAGCTGCACAGCTTGTGTTCGTTCAAACAGTCATACCTATTTATAAAGCATTAGCAAGTTCTGTAGCGCTGTACAATGGGAGAGGCAGAATAACAAATTTCCATATCAGTTAAACACACAGAATAGTAGGAGAGAGGACCCTGCCCAAGAGCTTACAATCTAAGGGAAGAGGGTGACACACTAGGTGAGGGTAATAGCTGAGTATGTGAAGTAGTGGGGTGCATTTGGGCTGTGGGGAAGATGGAACAAGAAATGCAGTTCATGTGAAGCTTTGGTGGGTGGAATAGTGGGCAAGGAAGAGGCGGGAATAGACAGGAAGTGAGAGCTGAAGAAACACCCCTAGCTGAGGGCGTCGCCGGAAAAGATGAAATGACAGAATTTAAAGCAAGAAAATAAACATTTTTTACACATTTTTAAAACGTTTATTAATTTATTCTAGTTTGTCTATGTCTTGTTTAAATGTCAATTTTAAAACAATATTTCTAAACATGCATATCCCTTTAATTTTCACCAAACAAAAAATAGCCTTCCTGTGCTCCATTATGTCACGGTGGATTGCTGTACTTTCTCTGGCCGTAAATTATGTTTGCCCTCCCAGGAAGTACAAACACCAATGGCAGATGTCCACAGATGATTGACAGTTCAGGCCATCATACTTCAGAAGTCGAATTGAAAACCTGTGAGCAGGACCCCATTGTAATGTTTTGTCTGTTTCACCTTGTCCTTATTCTTTCCTTACTTTACAAATGCCTACTATAACTTTAAGGCATTGAGCCTCTTGGTCTTCCGTGTCAGTGATCACTGAAAATAATTTCAGAGCATGACTGTATAAGACACAGGAGGCTAATTAACCTAGTTCTAATAAATGTTATGCATTTATTTGACTGCTTTTTCTGCTTCTGCCGCTGCTTGGGGCATCCGATGGACCTCAAGAAAAAACCCCCACAGGAATTTAATTCAAATGAGACTGTGTTTGTTTTAAACAATATCACTGCTACATTACCTTACTCTTTGCTTAGTAGTTTTGTAGCCACGTTTGATGGTGGCTAAATGTTACTGCCTTCTAACATTGGTGAACTCCCTTCTCTAGTTCCATCAAGACAAAAATAGCCTGTGACTGCAGAGTTGTATCCTGCAGTTAGTGCTGTGTGAATATTAATTGAGCTTACTTTGGATGGGAGTCCTCGGGATTTAAAGCAGAAGACCCTGGAAGCCTGATTGCTTGGGATGTGGACAATGCCCTTTTTCTGCTTCCTCTATTAACTCCATCACTATCTCATGATTTAGAAAAAAAAAAAAACATTGTCAGAAAGCAGTGGTTTTTTTTGTAAAATCATTCTTAATTAATTATACCATAAGAAATAGTTCTTACTGTAAATAACCTATTTGGCCAGTCGATGGTGCCATCCTCTGCCAAATTGAGTTACAGCCATTACAGCTGCAGCTAGATCCCCCCCCCACTTCCTGCATCGGCCACTGAAAGTCCGATGTTTCAGGGCATTCATCAGCTGATTTTACAGTTTTAGCTCTTTGGGCATTACGCCCACAGGGCTAAAACTTTGGGGGCACCTTCTGCAGTCCAAAAGCAAATGAATTTAATTTGCTTTTCAGATCAGCAGATCAAGATATCTCTATCGGGGCACCGGATGGTGCCTTTGAAGCCTAAGATATCTCGATCTTGGTAGTGAAGGAGTTAATTCCGGACAACACAAAGTCCCGAAAGCGTTTTGGCTTGAGAATTACACAAATATTAATTTTACAAGTCTGCTGTCTCTGTCTTTATGATGGCAATTTGCATATACTGTACTCAAGAATGTTATGAAGAGTGATCAGATGAATTGCAATTAATTGCAAAGTCCATCTTTGCTATGAAAATTAACTTAATCCCAATAAAACATTTCCACTGTATTTCAGCCCGGCCACAAAAGGACCAGCTGGCATCATGTCAGTGATTCTCTCGTTAACACAGGTCAGAGTGTTGATGAGGACAAGGCTGGAAATCACTCTGTCATGCTGATTATGTTAGAATAACAGACTGGAAGGAGGGTGGTGCTTGAAATCATTGTTCTTCCTCTGCCATCCATGGTTACCTGCAAGGTCATCATCGCTTTGCTCAAAATTGGATTGACAGGCAAGGATATTGCTGCGAGTAAGATTGCACCTAAAACAACCATTTATCAGATCATCAAGAACTTCAAGGAGAGAGGTTCAATTGTTGTGAAGAAGGCTTCACGGTGCCCAAGGACATCCAGCAAACGCCAGGACCGTCTTCTAAAGTTGATTTAGCTGCGGGATCAGCGCACCACCAGTGCAGAGCTTGCTAAAGAATGGCAGCAGGCAGGTGTGAGTGCACCTGCACCCACAGTGAGGCGAAGCCTTTTAGAGGATTGCCTGGTGTCAAGAAGACAGCAAAGAATCCACTTCTCGTCAGGAAAAACATTAGGGACAGACTGATATTCTGCAAAAGGTACAGGGATTGGAAAAATGAGGACTGTGGTAAAGTCATTTTCTCTGAATCCCCTTTCCGATTGTTTGGAGCATCTGGAAAAAGCTTGAACAGAGAAGAAGAGGTGAGCACTACCATTAGTCTGTGTCATGCCAACAGTAAAGCATCCTGAGACCCATTCATGTGTGGTATTGCTTCTCAGCCAAGGGAGTGGGCACACTCACAATTTTGCTGAAGAACACAGCCATGAGCAAAGAATGGTACAAAACCTTCCTCCGAAAGCAACTTCTCCCAACCATCCAAGAAAAGTTTGGTTACAAACAATGCCTTTTCCAGCAGGATGGAGCTCCTTGCCATAAGGCAAAAGTGATAACTAAGTGGCAGGGGAAATAAACATCGAAATTGTGGGTCCATGGCCAGGAAACTCCCCAGACCTTAATCCCATTGAGAACTTGTGGTCAATCCTCAAGAGGCAGGTGGACAAACAAAAACCCACAAATTCTGACAAACTCCAAGTATTGATTATGCAAGAATGGGCTGCTATCAGTCATGATGTGGCCCAGAAGTTGATTGACAACATGCCAGGGTGAATTGCAAAGGTCTTAAAGGAAAAGTCAAGAATGCAAATATTGACTCTTTGCATAAACTTAATGTAATTGTCAGTAAAAGCCTTTGACACTTATGAAATGCTTGTATTTGTACTTTAGATCTTTTTGTCAGATGTTACTATGGTTACTAAAGTCACTGAAGCAGCAGACTTTGTGAAAATTAATGTTTCTGTCAGTCTCTTAACTTTTGGCCATGGCTGTAGAAGATCAACTGTTGCAGACCGTATTGTCTGTATCATGATTCTGGCAGACGCTGCTTGCTCCTTGACTTTGTTTATGGATTGTAATCTGCGCATCGGCCTCCTCCACACTATGACTTGATCTATCTTACAAGTATAGCTCTTTATACCCTTCATTTAATCACTTCATATGTATGAAACAAATATTTTTGTCGCTAAAGTCAAATGACCAGTGCTTTTTTTATTTAAGACCGTTTGGAAAATTGGTGCAGATGTGATGTGGTCACAGAAAAGCTATTTTTAAATAGATCTATATAACTGCTTATACGGAAAGTCTTTAGAATAAGTTCTGTATTGCTACCTGACACAAATTGTGTTCAATCCACACTAGACAAAATACAAAGTAGGAAGCTGTACTGTGGCAAAGCATATACAGTTGTGTTCAAAATTATTCAACCCCCTCTGAAATTGAGTGTTTTGGCCAGTTTGACATTGATTTTGATCATTCAGTCATCTTGCTTACAATTAAATCAAAGAGGCACGTGTAGGTCAGACAAATATAACATAAGATTTATAATGAAATAACCACAAATGTCTTTTCTGTGCTCACATCATTATCAGTTTTATTCAACCCCCAAGTGACATTCAATCTTAGTACTTAGTACAACATCCTTTTACAGTTATAACAGCTTTTAAACGTGAAGCATAGCTTGACACAAGTGTCTTGCAACGATCTACGGGTATCTTTGCCCATTCGTCATGGGCAAAAGCCTCCAGTTCAGTCACATTCTTAGGCTTGCGCACTGCAACTGCTTTCTTTAAGTCCCACCAGAGGTTCTCAATCGGATTTAAGTCTGGTGACTGCGATGGCTACTCCAAAATGTTCCAGCCTTTAATCTGCAACCATGCTCTAGTGGACTTGGAGGTATGCTTGGGATCATTGTCCTGTTGAAAGGTCCAACGTCTCCCAAGCCGCAGGTTTGTGACAGACTGCATCACATTGTCATCCAATATCTCCTGGTACTGAAGAGAATTCATGGTACCTTACACACGCTGAAGCTTCCCTGTACCTGCAGAAGCAAAACAGCCCCAAAGCATGATTGACCCCCGCCATGCTTCACAGTAGGCAAGGGCTGTTCTTTTCTTCATAGGCTTGTTCTTCCTCCTCCAAACATAGTGTTGATCCATGGGCCCAAACCGTTCTAATTTTGTTTCATCAGTCCACAGAACACTATCCCAAAACGTCTGTGGTTTGTCCACATGACTTTTGGCATACTGCAGTCGACTCTTCTTATTCTTTGGAGACAGCAAGGGGGTGCACCTGGGAGTTCTGGCATGGAGGCCTTCATTACGCAGTGTGCGCCGTATTGTCTGAGCTGAAACTTCAGTACTCACATCTGGCAAATCTTTTCTCAGTTCCTCAGCAGTCACACGGGGACTTTTCTCCACTCTACGCTTCAGGTAGCGGACAGCAGTCGAAGTCAGCATCTTCTTTCTGCCACGACCAGGTAGCGTTTCAACAGTGCCCTTTGCCTTGAATTTGCGAATGATGCTTCCTATGGTCTCTCTTGGTATGTTTAACTTTTTTGCAATCTTCTTATAGCCATTTCCCTTCCTGTGAAGAGTAATCACCTCTTCTCTTGTCTTCCTGGACCATTCTCTTGACTTCACCATGTTTGTAACCACACCAGTAAATGTCTAGAAGGAGCTGAGTATCACAGTCATTTTAAAGCTGCCTATTTGGTGCTTATTATGCTTTATTGCTGCTCCATGACATCCACAGGTGTTTTCAATACCTGATTGAAAACACTTGAATGAACCTCTGTTCTTCAGAGTGGTAGTCTTTAAGGGGTTGAATAATTGTGTCAATGAAGAATTCACAAAATAAACATTTACTACTGTATTACAAAACCAATTGATGTCATTTTAGTTGCATATGGTTCTTTAAAAAGTCCTTGTAGGATTTGATTCTGAATACAATTACAAATGTACACTAAATTCCCTAAAACCCTTTACAGCATTGGGGGTTAAATAATTTTGAACACAACTGTATGTGAAAGAAGCTGGTTTTTATATACTTTTGTTTTTTCAATACAATATTTTCTTGATGGTAGATAAAAACAAAAAAAATCTCAGTATGGTATTCCATGAAGGGGGGAAGGGGAAATAATGAGGGATGGTAGTCCACTGACACTATAGGGGTTATGCAAAGAGAGCCAAATTGGCTCAAAAATTGTACCTAACGGTGAATTTCCCTGTACGTTGCAATTTCGTGGTATTCTGCTATTCAAAAAGCTGTCAATTCGCTAAATATTGGCAGATTGCAAGCAAAATACGGTGCAATTCAACGGCAGTGAAATTCCACATAGAGAAGTAATTTTTAATCTTTTCAGAGAACACCAAGCAGCAGTAAAAGGTTGGCGAAATGCCCAGATTTACGTTGCTTTTGTTCGTCAGGTTTAAACCGGCACATCCCATAGGTTTCAGTGCAAAAAAATACAATTTTTCTTTACATTTTTATTCAATCGTTTATTCTTTTCATTTGCAGTAAAAAGTCTTTTTTTTTATTATTCTATTTTTGCATTTTTTTTGTCATTTTTCTGGATTTTATTCAGCGACATTTTAGATTACAATTTTTTTTATCTTTATTTTTACTCTTGTTTGGCGGCTGGTCGGCTTTTTTTGACAGCGCTCAGCAACAGATCGGAGGCGTGCGGCGGAACGTTGGCTGCGTTCGCCGGTTTTTCGGATGCTTTAGTTTTTTTCTGAGATTTTGCAGATGTGTTTGGCGGATGCATTTGGCGGGTTTATCGGTGGCGTTCAGCGGATCAATTCGGCACACTTCAGGGACCCTGGGATGAAAGTGGAATTCACCACAAGGTCGGCGAATCGAGCTCGCCGAATGGTGCCGAATGAAAGAGCACCAACATTTCACTGAATATTCCACAAATAATTCACTCTTTGAATAACCCCTTATATCTTCCCCTCTTCGTGCACCATACTGCTGAGGAACTCTGACCAAAATCTGGTCTGAATACATAGGCAGACAAATTCTGTCCACCCTCTATTAGATCATGTGGATTCCAAATCTATGACATAAAATAATCAGTTCTCAATATTATCAACTCTCTTTTTTATGTTTTATTTTTGTGCAGCTTTAAAAGTAAAACTTTAAATTGTTTGATGGACTTAAAGAGGTCAGGTTTATACCGATCACGATTTCAGAGGTGGGTAAAATTGTCTCATTTGTAGCCGATTATAGCTTTCCCACTGCAGCCGCGTCTCAGAGGACGGTGAAATTATTCCTATTGTGAATCTGCTGAAAGTAAACACGTCTTTGGTTTCTAAATGTTATATTCTGCTTGGAAGTGTTCTTGGACAAAAACATTTTTGTCTTTTGTTCAGATGCAGATAGCCACAGTTGGGCTAAACCTTTAGATCTTCAATAAAGCATGGCAAAAAGGACTGACACTCTTAACATAGGTGTCGCTAGAGGGGAGCAATGGGGGGCAATTCCCCCCTAGGTTATTTCGTGCCCCCCCAGCCAGGAATCGGCAACCAGCTTCCCCCACTATTTCAGACCTCTGTATCTCCGTCCCCATACATCGTACATGGCCGATCATTAGAAAGGGCAGAGTCTGGCCTTTCCAATGATACCCAACTTGACCATATTCAATGTAAACACAAAATCATAAATACTACAATAAAAATGTAAACTTTTATTTTTTCACAGGGCTGACATTTCAGCAGTGAAGCAGTTAATGGTCATATTATGTATCACATTGTATATTACTTTCTTTTTTCCCTTGATTTAGTTGTATATTAAGGGTTAATAGGCAGTCTTCATCCCTCACAGAATACGTTTTATTTTTTCCTTGAATAATGGCCTTTTAACGGTTAATGGGTAAGCTACATGCATCACAGTTTATATATTTCATATTTTTTCTTGATAACTGGCATTTTAGCGGTTAATGGGTAGACTACATGCCACACTGTTTATTATTTTTATTGTATTTCTCGGTTTATGGCATTTTAGGAGTTATTATGGAAGGTGGAATCTAAACCTTTAGATCCTTTGCTTTTCGTCACATTTCAGGAAATCTATTTCGCCAAAAATATGGTGAATTCCCTATTAAGCCAATAGTCACCGTAATTTGCGAAAACTGGAATCGCTGAAGCAGTTATCGGACGTCGGTGAAAACCGCCGAATTGCAGCAAATAAAATAGCCTGATAAATAAATTTAATATTTTAACACAACAAAAAGGTATCACTGCACCACATTACTCTGGGATTTTGGAATCTTATTTATATATACGTATTTAGTTTTTTCCAGTGGTATAATTTGTTGGCGAAAATTATTTGTGCCATCCAAATTTTGGCTGTTGCATCTTCTGTGCCCCTCCTAAATTTTGTTCCTAGAGACGCCACTGCTCTTATACTGTATATTATTATAACACTGTATTTATATAGCACCGACATATTCCACAGTGGTTCACAAATGGGAAATACAAACAAGAAATGTGACGGAATTCAGCGCCGTGCCTGTGGGATAACAATCTAGCAAATAAAGCACTTTATACAGTAAAGAGCAAGTAATCATTTTCCTTTTAAATGACCAATCTCTCCCATATTCTACCTTTTGTGCAGTAAAGGGGGACTGATCTCTGCACCCTCCTCTCCTTGTGGAAAATCCTAGGGAGTGGTACTCTGTCTTCCAGCTGGCATTAAAAGGTCACTTCTAGCTAGCAGGATCATTATATTTTACCCACGCTTCTTCCAGTCGCTGGGACATCTTTCTGCTCTTGTCTGGCAATAGATACGAATGAAGATAGATGTATATTAAAAAAAAAAATCCCTTTTGGGATGTAAGTGAAATATCTAAATTCCACTGTGGGATGATGTTAACACGTATCAAGGTTAGGCTATGCCACACATAAAATTAGCTAATATTACATGTCTGTTGATGTAAATTGCCTAATTTCCATGTTCTGCTAAAAGAACATTTTCAGCTACTATATATATCAATGTTAAAATGGAATGCTGTCATTAAATAGCCAACCTATAGGCCATTGAGATTTGTTAGTAAATGTCGTTCTTTGTTTTTATTATAGAGTGTCTAACAGAAGACTACAGACAGGGGCAGATCATCTCTTGCACGTCTAATGCTTTACATGAACACAGTGTCAGTGTCTTTAAGGGGTTATTCACTAACCTTCAAACCTGCCACCAAATTGCACTGGTGTAATTTCAGGGCAGTTTGTTTATTCACTAAGCTGTCAATATGCCAAATACTGGAGAATTGACAGCAAACTACATTGCAATTTGCCGGCACTGAAATTGCCCCATAGAAGACTAACGTGCCTTCTATTTACAGAACGGTGAACTGCACCGAAATTCTGGTGAAATGCCCTGATTTTCGGTGTTTCAGTTCGGCAGGTTTAACCCCTAAAGGACGGGAGTAATTTTACAAGTTCGGCGCTGTTTCGAAGTAGAAGTTTGCTGAGCTCATTTTGACGGTTTTAAACGCGGTTTTAAGTCACATATTATTGTACCACCCAGACAAATTATATATCGTTCTTTACGGCAGACTTGGCAGATTAATAATATATCATTATTATATGTATACGTCATGCCCTGCGAAAATGCTATAACAAAATTGTAAAAAAAAAAAAAAAAATTCAATAAAATTTCAATTATCCACAGTGTGTAAAGTGTTTTTTTTTTTGCATTTTACTACCTGAGCCTTTGCGGATATTTTCTATGGGGTAGATTTGTTAAAAAAAATTGAATTTCTTTTTTTTTTTGGGGAGAAATTACGTGATTTTAGCTAACCCCCCCCCAAAAAAAATCATTAATGAAGCATCAATGTTCACATTATAATTGGAATGTGAACAATAGTGCTGCATTAAAAAAAATAAAAAAAGCACGTTTTTATTTTTATTAATTATTTAAATTTTTTTTACACTTTAATTTTACTAGTAATATGGTCATGTTTGATATCAATCGAAAGGCCATGATCAGGCCTTAGGAAATCCCTTGGCAGCTAGGGGTTCCCTGGTTAGCTGACGTCATCGGATGGGGAGTCCCGGAGGTGGGGCTGCCATCCAAGATGGCGGCCCCCACCGGAAAAAGGCTGTGACCTGGCATCGATTGGTGCTGGGTCACAGCCTTGCCATCAAGGGGTTAATGCCATACATCCCTGGAAAGGCCAGGCTGTGCCCTTTCCAGGGATGCCTGGCATTAGCTGATAGCCCCCGGCGATGGGGAGATAGAGGGATCCAAAGGATCCCCCCTCCCCTCCAGGTGCTTCCCCTGCTCCGGCTGGGAGGGGACGCCTGAAACTGACATCATCGCGTCCGGCGCGATGACGTCAGTGTGCCGGGAGGCGCCAAAAGTGCCGGTCTGACTCCGTGGGAGTCAGATCAGCGAGGGAGCCGAAGGAAGAGGTGAGTATCCGCCGCCGGGGGGCTGCAGACGCCGGGGACGTACAGTTACGTCCTGCGGCGTTAAAGCCAGCCTAATGCAGGACGTAACTGTACTTCCCGCGGCGTTAAGGGGTTAAACAGCTGAATCCCATAGGATTCAATGTAAAAGCAAAATATCTTTTTACATTTTTTTTTGTTAAAGACCGGTTATTTTCTTCATTTTTAGCAAAAAGCCCTATTATTTTTTTTACTTTTTAGAACACTTTTTTAGACTAAATTTTTGTTTCCCAATTTTTAAAAAGCCGTTTTTATTCCGTAACAGACCTTTTAATTATTTTTTAAATTACCTTTTTATCATTTACAAACATAGTAATACATTCTTTTGGTTTAAACACCCATTAGGAGAATAGGAGACTTTTTTTTTTAATTCGGTGAAATTCGCAAATGCCGATGAAATCGGTGCAGTTTGGCGGTTTTCGGCAACTTCCGAAAACTGTTTTGGGAATGCCACTTTCATCAAAATACGGTAATCATTCGCTAAATAGTGAATATACTGTATTTTCTGCAAAAGGGAATCGCCAAAGTATGGCAAAAATCAAAGCACCAAAATTGCATTCAATTTCGATGCTTTGTGAAATAGACCCTTCATTCTTTACCACTTCACGTTTGATCCAATGTGTAAGACTCTATAATAATTTTATAGCAATCCTTAGCTTTCCTGAAAATATAAAACTTTTTATTGATATTACAGAAGTAAGAATGCTGTTATTATTCCTTTGCACCAACATATTCCGCATCACAGTACAGACCGGGGTTACAGTAAATTAGAGTTATATATCGTTAATCTGCAATGAGGTGGAGAGGCAGCTGCTCCCTAAGGATCTTACAGAAGTGAGAACAACACAGAAAACGGTCTTCCCTCTTTTTTGATAGTTTAATTCTGTGCTGTTTCTCAGTCTGCTCTGCTCCTCCCTCCTTTAGGTTGTATCGCATACAGATTGTTTAGAGGGCACAATCATGTAAAAGTCCTTCAGCGGTGGTCTTTTCCTTCCTCCTTATTCTTTAAATACCATGGTACTCAGATGCAAGTAAAAAGGGGTATTTTATTGTTAGAAGGTTTAGGAAGCAAATAAAAGCAATGGCCAGACCCATTTCGCCCTGTAGTTTAAGCGGCCTTCATCAGTGGTATGAAATATTACATTTGTGTGAGGGGTTTTATAGTGTCCTTCCTCATTGCGGTCCGCCTGTCAACTGGCTGCTACATCCGTTTCCGTCTTCTATTGATGACGTCATGAACTGAGCTTCAGACGCTGGACCAGGATGCCCCTTGTACCAGGATACCACATCCGTCCATCCCTCCTTCCCTCCCAGCCTGCAAGCCAATGAAACGTGACATGCTTCACCTTCCTCTAAGCTGGGAAATGCTAGCAGAATGCTTGGTTGTGTAGGGAGAGGTATTAGCAGTAGGAAAAGGGAAGTGCTCATGCCACTGTACAGAGCACTGGTGAGACCTCACTTGGAGTACTGTGTGCAGTACTGGAGACCGTATCTCCAGAAGGATATAGACCTCTTAGAGAGAGTTCAGAGAAGAGCTACTAAAATGGTGTACGGCTTGAAGGAGAAAAGTTACCAGGAAAGGCTTAATGATCTTAACATGTACAGCTTGGAAAAAAGACGAGACAGAGGAGATATGATAGAAACATTTAAATACGTAAAGGGAATCCACAAGGTAGAGGAAGGGAGTATATTTAAAAGGAAACAAAATAGCAAAACAAGAGGACATAGTCTTAGATTAGAGGGGCAAAGGTTTAAAAGTAACATCAGGAAGCATTATTATACTGAGAGGGTGGTGGATACATGGAACAGTCTTCCAGTAGAAGTGGTAGAGGCCAAAACAGTAATTGAATTTAAGCAAGCATGGGATAGGCATAAGGCTATCCTAAACAAAAGATAAATCCAGGTAAAGTATCCATGTAATTGGGCAGACTAGATGGGCCGAAAGGATCTTATCTGCCGACATTTTTCTATGTTTCTATTTTACTTTCGAAAGATAAGAGGACACCTGAGCTGGGTATGAGGTTCATTTTAAAAAATAATTCTAGGTTGAAATGGGAGGGGGTGCAGAGGGGGTCAGGAGGGACTTTTGTTTAACCCCTCCATTCTCCTATTCCATATTATCCCTAGAGCAGTACAAAGCAACCTGGGCCTTCCAGATGTTTCATAACTACATTTCCCATAAGACTAAATCAGCCTAATTATTGCCTGACCATCATGAGAGATGTAGTACCAAAACGTCCGGAGGACCACGGTTGCTAGACATTACCTGTCACGACCCAACTACGCGCGCTGCTGTGCAAGGACGCTGGGTTAAGCCGCGCACTATCTATCTATACTAGACCCAGATAATTACGCGCACTTCTCTACCCGTCCCGGCCACACTACCTCTCACAACAGGCACATAGAGCGCGATATACTGATCCCAGGATTGCAACACAGCACAAGCCTTCTCCTGAACCGCAAAATAACTACGTCTCCCACAATCCTGGAACTCACTTTCTTATTCTATTAGTAACGCTGCCACCAGTCCTCACGGACCCTATGCGCGTCGCAACAGGAGACGCAGGGCTTAGCAGCCGCACTATCCTAGACTCGGACAGTGACTACAATTCCCACAATTCCCTGCCATTTCCTGACGACCGCAACACGCAATTTCTTATATATAACCGAGCTTAAGGCAAATAGCAATTCTCCCAATCTCTTAGTTAGCGTGGATTTCATCAGCCAGAGTCAAACTTAAATACTTTTTGTTTATTTAGGATAGAAAAATCAGTGCTTAGTTACCTAAAAAATCATAACTAGAATAAATCAATTACTTATACAATACACAGCAATAAAAAGAAAAAGGTTTAACCATAGAGCGTAACTTATGAAGAATTATTCCTCTATGGCCTCCTGGAGTCTGGAGATAGGAACATGGACCGATCAATCCTCTTTAGAAGGCATCCCCAAGTGATCAGCCAAAGCACATGGCCAGTGTTCCGAATTTATAAACTTCCTGATCTTTCCAGCCCCCACCCATAAGTGGCCCAGTGTCCTGGACTTCATTTCCCTGCGTGCAATTCTCGGTCACGCTCAGTAAGCTTGTCAATTAATCTTTAATTGCCTAAAGGTGTCCCTCTTGCCTCCAGACCCCCCTTCGAGATCAAGGATGTGCTTCCTGTCTTTGAAGACTGCGTGCCCATCTCTTGGGGGCCGACCTGGCTGCCAAGGTGTGATCTCTATGTCAGTGAGTGTACAAAAGAAATTCCCTTTTTACAGCTACGTGTTATATCCTCCCCCCAAGGGAGAAAGCTAAACATATTGATTACATTCCAGCTGTGAACCCAGGGATAAACTTACCAAATGGCCAGACACAAATATGAACATAACTCTATATGGAGGAGATAAACACATATATACAGGCAGACCTTTATATAGAGATAGAAATATAGATCTAGTCTGCCACACTACCCTTGAGTATCCCTTTTAACAAGGAAAATAAGAAACAATGCAAATTGCATACAGATACTGTCCTGTGCAAATACAACTCATTTGCAATAGTGGTGATATACTTGTATACCGTTTTCTGTTTTTCAAATGCTAGGTTTTTGCAGCTTGTTAAGAATATGTAATTAGATTATAACCCCTAGAGTTTATGTTGAATGTGATGCAAATCTTAACCCTTTCACTGATGCGTAAAGTACGGAATCCTGGAAAATTACCCACTATCAGTCTGGAAGAAATGCTACCGAACTTTGTAATGCTAAAATACACTACTTCAGCCAGAATGAAGATATTTTTTAATATTCAGTAGCTAGTTTTATTAGGTAGATGCATACAGAAATCACATCAAAGATTGCATCACCTCTGCATTTAAAGGTCAGCTTCAAAACAGTGGCATAAGGAGTGGGTTTGTGAATGATGCTGTTACAAACCGACATATAACGCTAAAATGGGGACACTAACGGTAAACCCTGCAGCTGCATTTTTCCCTGTAGGGTCCCCATTTTAGCGTTAGATTCTGGGGCAGGCACCACTTCAGCACCTTGCCGCAGAACGCAACACTACCCTCAATGATACTCTCGTTAGCGCTTCTGCACCACTGCGCGTATCACCTCCCGGAGTCCATAGGACTCCATGGAGGGTTGCGCTGTCAGGCCATGTGCCCTGTGCGATCATGCTCTCGCAGACACTCAGAGTGATCATGGAAGAAGACTGGGAACTGTTTGTCCCCTGTCTAACTCGGACAGGGCCACCATTCTCGCCGCGAGATGAGAAGTTAGTATCCGATTTATTGGGGGTGGAGGGTTATAGTGGGTCCTAAATGATTCTGCAAAAAGTGGAATCCGTTAGCACCAGTTTTTTGGAATACCTAGCACACCTGTGCAGTAATTAGTGCTAGCACTTTGTAATACCTTGACTGATTAAGCCTGAGACCTTCCCAACCCATACCCCAATAACCCCTTCCCAACCCATACCCCAATAACCTGAATAAAACACAAACACGTATATGTCAGTTGGAATGTGCGTGGGCCACAGCTTTATTAAACCATATATATAACCATCCCTTGCAGTGCTTACTCAAACTGCCCTATCGCTCCATGCAATAGGCATTACCAAACCATTGAGCTCATCCCCGCAAGCGAGGTCCGTCTCCCCCAGGCCTCACCCGATGGCGGCTCAAAACCTCCATTAAGCACTGCTGTCCAGGGAAACCGCCAACCTTCAGCTGTGACACGACTTGATGAAATCCAAGGGTGGGTGGGCGGGTCTCACCTTGATGCACTTCTCACGTTGGCAGGAACAAGAGGAAGAACCCTGCACCCATCACCAGCATATATAGTCCAGTTAAGCAACACTGTTGCAACCACTCCACCAATAACACCATAGCTTTCCTTGACTGACAGGCCCATGCACACATCCAGCCCCCCCCCTCCTGAGGGGCCCCAGGGATTCTATACCCTTCTAGATTCTCCCTTAACCTACAGGCCCAGGCCATCAGTCATGTCCCCCTTCCTGAAGGTCCAGGGGGTTCTTGACTGATTAAGCCTGAGACCTTCCCAACCCATACCCCAATAACCCCTTCCCAACCCATACCCCAATAACCTGAATAAAACACAAACACGTATATGTCAGTTGGAATGTGCGTGGGCCACAGCTTTATTAAACCATATATATAACCATCCCTTGCAGTGCTTACTCAAACTGCCCTATCGCTCCATGCAATAGGCATTACCAAACCATTGAGCTCATCCCCGCAAGCGAGGTCCGTCTCCCCCAGGCCTCACCCGATGGCGGCTCAAAACCTCCATTAAGCACTGCTGTCCAGGGAAACCGCCAACGCCAGGGGCCGCCTCAGCGTCCGCCCCTGCGCCCCCCCGCAGACAGCGCCTCCTCCACACCAGACTGCAGACCCACCAGGAAAATATCCAACCCAATATCCGTGAGATGGACCCCATCCCCTCTAATGACATTCCTATTGTCCCCCTCCAGCTCCGTATGTCTAACTGACACTCCACCCAGATCACCCACAAACCTCGAGATCTCCTTGTTAACCCGCTTCCGAGCCTTGTCCAGAGCCCTGGGAGCCGCAAATTCCTCCCAACTGGGGCGAGAGACTATCTCTGAAAACACCAGTGATAAACCCCGGAAAATGGTGAAACAACTGGCTAAGTCACGTTTCATCCTCCTAACCAAGTCTACAGATCGGACCACCCCAAGATCGTTTCCCCCTGCATGTACCACTAACACCACATCCCTAGCCGCTTGTCTAGTCAACACCCTGCATTGTCCAGCCACCTGGGCCCAACGCAAACCTCTGATGCCAATCCACCGAATCGTAGCCAAGTCCGTTGGAAAACCCAGGTTCCTGCCAAGCGGCCGTTGTGCAGCCCGCTTGGCCGCCCAGTGTATATACGAGTGACCGATGATCCAAACGGTTGACGGGGATGAACCTGTAATTATAAGAGGTTAGGGTGCACATAGGAATGACAACAATCCGATCGCCATCTACCCAAACGCCTAATCATGTCGTCTGACGCACCCGCCTCCGCCGCCATTGTCGCTGCGCCTATACGAAAAGAATGCGGAGCGAACCGCTTCGGGACGTAACCCAAAGATGCAATACAACGCTTAAAATTAGATCGATATACGCAAACAATACAACCCTGCGCTTCGGGAATCGCTCGCACCCGATAGCACAAGAAGCCAAGAAACCCTGTCGCCCATTCCCAAAAGTGGGAGGAAGTGTTTCCTTCAACTTCTTCTACTTTTCCATGAACAGGTCAGGCCGTTAGGGACGGTCCACCGTAGGGCTGTGCAATTAATTGCAATCGCAATCGAATCGCGATTTCTGACCCTGCAATTTCTAAATCGCATAAGGCTGCAATTTTCGGCTCCCTGTTAACTTCCGGCGGCATGGTGCTTTGGTCGCTCGCAGGGGGAACCACGTGACTAGCCGCGTTCTCGCGGCTCGTCACATGGTTCCCCCAGGCGAGCGCTCAAGCTCCATGCCGCCGGAAGTTAACAGGGAGCCGAACACGTGGCGCACAGAGGTGAGCTGGGGCAGTATTTCCATGTGCTGGGGCAGTATTTCCATGTGCTGAATACTGAATTCATTTAGAATGTATGTAGCATGTTTGAAAAAGCAAAAACAATTGGCTAAATCGCAAATAAAATCGCAATCGCAATATTCATTCAAGAAATCGCAATATGATTATTTTGTCAATATTGCACAGCCCTAGTCCACCGTCTCCCTATCCACAGAAAGTAGTGTAAGCACATCCACCTATTCGTTCTCCAAATCTTCTCCCGTAACCCGCAGTGACCCGCAAACCCATTGGGGACAACTCGCCGGACCCATAAGAGATGCCCGCACCCCAACGGGAGGCACCTCCCCAGCACCCATCGCTGAGACCCCAATTAACTTGCAGGCCCAGTCATTCCCCCTGACCCCGAAACCAAAACTGCGCCAGCCTCGGAAATCCCCTGCTGACCCGACCTGTGCCCAAAACCGGCGCGGGCGCTGCCCCAGATGTGCACGCAGACACGGGAACCCCAACAGCAGCGGAGCTAGGCGCAAGAACCGCCGCCGGTACCGCGCTCCCAGAAACGACGTGTCCCGCCACACTCAGCGAAGACTTCCCCCTAGCCGCGTCCTCCGACCCATCCTGCCCGCGCCTAAAAGCAGCAACCAGGGTTTCTAGCAACCCCGTCGTTACACCACCAGCACCACCCGACGCATTAACCCCCGAAAGGCCGAGCGATTCGAACGCTGCACCCCCAAAATCCGACTCACGTGCAGCCAGCAGGGGGATCCTCCCGGAGCCCCAGAATCACAGCCAAAGGTGATCCCAGCGATGGTCGCCCAGGAATAGCACCTCCACTGGTAACCGGCACCCTTCACCGACCTCCATCTCCTGCCTCCAAGACACTCCTCGGCTGAGAGCGTTGAGAACGTCCATTCCGAATTGAAATACGCCATCCGATATCCCCTGCACCAGTACCGGTACGTCCCCAGCCACCGGGCTCCCTGCAACTGCTGCCGACATGATCCTCCTCCGATGTCCAGCCGCACGATGGGCGCCGCCATGTTGCGGGCGGGCCGAACGCGCCGCTCGAGACGCTGCATGCCTGCAACGAGTGGGAGGGGGCCTGGAGGCAGCCGCTGCCACTCTCGTCACTCTCCCCCTGGCCCCCGGAAGTGAAGGACCTCCACGCGGGCTCCTCGAGAGCGACCTCCGTCGGCCATCTTACCTGGTCCGCGGGGGGGGGGGGTGGTTCCTTCCAAACCCCCCCAAGTCCTTCCATCCCAGTCCCCTCGACCAACTCCACCAGACTCCACACCTAAAGACAGGGAAGAAACAGCAGGCACCCGCACCATGCTCACCCTCCTCCGCACACTCGAACGCAGGTCCCTGGGTGGCGTGTCCATGACGACCGCCCTTCACCCGATTGGGAACCGGCTGCATCCACTTCCTTCTATTGATATTAAACCGGGCTCCCCTATGCCCGGGGGGGGGCTCGGGAGGGGCATTCTACCAATTTTGTCTAGACAGGGCCCTGGGAATGGCAAATCCGCAGGGAAACCCCACCTGGAACCAAATAACCCTTAAGGACCAAGAGAAAGTGGCTCGAATCACATCCACCCACAGAGCACCGCTCCCACGGAACAACCCTCCAAACACCACCAAACCCCCCCAGTCCAAAGCCACTCAAGAGCCCCCCACCAGCACACCCCAACACAGAATGCACCTGCCAACATGCAACCCAATGACCATATCCGAATGCACCTGCAAACATTATCCAATGACCATATACTGACTGCACCTGCAAACATGCAACACCATGACCACACCGACTGGACTTGCGAACATGCAACACAGTGGCCCCACACAGAATGCGCCTGCAAACATGCAACACAGTGACCATACCCGGAATGCACATGCAAACATGCAACAGTGACCCCACACAGAATGCACACGCAAACATGCAACACCGTGACCACACCCGGAATGCACACGCAAACCTGCAACACAGTGGCCACATACAGAATGAGCCTGCAAACATGCAACACAGTGACCACACACTGAATGCATCTGCAAACATGCAACGCCGTGACCACGCACAGAATGCACGCGCAAAAATCAACACAGTGACCATACCCGGAATGCACCCGCAAGCCTGCAACACAGTGGCCACATACAGAATGAGCCTGCAAACATGCAACACCGTGACCATACATGGAATGCACACGCAACCATGCAACCCAGTGCCCACACACAGAATGCATCCGGAAACATGCAACACAGTAACTATACCACCCACACCTCCACCTGCCGTATTAATCTGTATATTTGTGTTCCGCTTCCACCTGCAAAAAACCTCCACACCCCGAACCCAGGACACACCCAAAAAACAGAGAAATCCCAATGCATCCCTCCCGGCAAAATCCCTTATAATGAAATAAATAAAAAATTGACAAAACTGTGTCGGAAATGCATTGACTTTTAAGACCCTCGGTTCCTAAGGGGTTAATGGGGTATTATGCTGCAGTAACCCTTATCGAAACCGCTAGTAAAATAAGCATTTTAGCAATAGAAACTGTTTACTACAATTATGTATTCAAACGTTTCCTGCACCTTATCTCCCTTGCTCACACGAAGGGATAAGAGTTTTTCTCTGTCCAGTGCAGGACCTCAGGGTACCGGACCCCAGGGTGCAGGACCTCAGGGTACCGGACCCCAGGGTGCAGGACCTCAGGGTACCGGACCCCAGGGTGCAGGACCTCAGGGTGCAGAACCCCAGGGTGCAGGACCTCAGGGTGCAGGAGCTCAGGACCTCAGAGTGCAGGAGCTCAGGACCTCAAGTTACAGGACCTCAGGGTGCACTCGCTAAAGGACACTGAAATTTCATTCAATGCACTGAATTGTGAAGTATTTGTCCGCCGGCACCTGCTGGGTAAAGCACAGAACAGGAGATGCAGAGGAACCATTCCCATGTGATCCCATTGCAGCCCGAATAATGAGCGGGAACATGGAGACACAGGCAGCAGCACTAGCAGATATTAGACGGGTCTGTATGGCAACAGCCAGCCTTAGTGACCAGCCGCATGTGTGCGCCTTGTATATTAGATTGTAAACTCTTGAGCAGGTCCTCACTCCTCCCGCTCCGCTTATGCAAGGTGTACGTCGACCTGTCATTGCTTCACCCATTGTACAGCGCTACAGAACCTGTCGGCGCTCCATAGACCCAGTAATTGTATCGGTGTGTACACCTTACGCATATATACTTAAAATATATTGTGTTGAATAACCAAGGGTTTTCTTTGTAAGAGCCACCACGTTATTTGATCATTTGTGCACCAGATCAAACCAAATTTTTTTTTTCTTTTTTTTTTTTTATTTCTACACCTTCAATGCTGTGCAACTACTTATCCCACAGCGCTGCTATCTGGCTGCCTGAGCATTGTGGGATCTGCAGCCACAATACATGCAGGTCCTTAGAACAAGAACAGAAAATCAACAAAAACCAAGGAAATAAAAACCATTTGCCTTTCTCTTTAACCAAATCTAGTCACACACAGACCCACACACACAGACACACACTACACCTGAAGAAAATGCCCCTTTCCTCCCTGCTGATATACTTGCTTCTTGCTGGGGAGTGGGAATCCAGCAGCTCTGCCCCCTATAACAGCAGCACATGGCACAGTCTGCACTTCCTGTCACCCTCTCCCCTTACACACAGAGGAAGCTCCCGGTCATGTGATCACACAGGCACTGCTAGTAACCTCATGGCTCCTCACCACTCATCTTCCCCTGTCGTTTATCAGAAAGGAGGTGAGGATGGGAGGGAGCCCTCGCAAGATGGTGCCAGGACCTCCACCATCAAATCCTGCAGCGAGCCGCAGAGTGCACCCTCAAGTGTTCCAGCAGACATGTAGATGCCCCCCCCAGCCACCAAGTCACTTTCCCTCTCCTTTCTCTTTCACCAGAAACACCTGAAAAAACATGATCTCACCTTGATGCACTTCTCAGGTTGGCAGGAACAAGAGGAAGAACCCTGCACCCATCACCAGCATATATAGTCCAGTTAAGCAACACTGTTGCAACCACTCCACCAATAACACCATAGCTTTCCTTGACTGACAGGCCCATGCACACATCCAGCCCCCCCCTCCTGAGGGGCCCCAGGGATTCTATACCCTTCTAGATTCTCCCTTAACCTACAGGCCCAGGCCATCAGTCATGTCCCCCTTCCTGAAGGTCCAGGGGGTTCTTACTTATCCTAATGCTCATTACTGCTTGACAATCCTATACTTTACATGGGGAGCGCAAAGTACAGTAAGCACGTGGAAGCTGGTGCAATCACCTATGCACTAATGGATTTTTAACTGGTTTAGCGTCAGGAAGATAATATAGGGGACATACGTTAAAGTCATTTATTCTAGTGTTAACACTTACATATCCGAACACTACAGTTAGCGTTCACTCTGTAACCGAGCTCAGTATGTCTTGAACCCGGATGTCCCTGAAGCTTTTCTATGTAATTTGCGCGCCTACGCAACTTGTGTAGTGTAGGAACTGCAAATTGTGCACCACTATGAAACTTAAGCAAGTTCCGTTGCACCTGTGCAGAATGATAGTTTGGAGCTGTGTGCATGATCAGATCTGATCCATCCGCTGCCTTTCTGAGGTCACTTGCTAAAGCAGGTGCTCTCAGAGAGTGAGGTCGGCACCATCTCCATGCTGACATCAGTGACCGATCTGGTAACCGGCAGCCAGGGAATTCAAAATCTCCGACTGCTGTTGATGCTGGTTGGGGTGGAGGAAACTCCTCCACTTCACCCAGCATTTTCACCAGAAAAGGACGGGCGGAGGGCACTCCTAACATCCTGACAACTTTAAAAAGATGAAGAGGTCAGGATGAGTAGTGTCCCTTTAATTTAACAATAATACTACTACTTAATGTATAAAATGGCTGAATTATGCTGTGTAATTGACACAACTGCTAGGCCATGTTCTGTGTTGTTTGATAATCCATCTTAACCTACTTGTTTGTTGTATATTAGCCAGGGCTTTTTTCAGGGGGTACTTGCCGGTACTCCGTACCGGCACCTCCCCACTCAGTACCGGCACTTCACCACCAGCCCAAACTAACAGGAGAGAGTATGGTGCTCCTTCCTCCTCCTGCAGTGGCAGGCAGAGAATCAGAAGCAGTCGGCAGCTCATATTGCTCCTGAATGCTTCCGATTGTCAGGAGTGAATGTAGGGACCGATAACCCCCCTCTTCTCCCAGTAAGTGACAAGGGAGGGCTGTTTAAATAAAATCTCCCCTCTGTTTCTTCAGTGCACCAGCTCTGGCAAATGTGTGTAAACATGCTGCACACCCCTCTCTGCAGCCGCTGAAACTTTGAACTGCATGGGGAGGGGGGTGCAGCATATTTACACACATCTGCCAGAGCTGCGGATTGTCAAGCAAGCGGTGTGATCAGAGGAGCTGGCACTGTAAGGCGGTACAGGCGGCCGCCTAGGAGCGCAAGACCAGGAGGGGGTGCAAAAAATTTGAATCCCTGGTTACTTGCCTTGACAGGAATCCAAATTTTTAAACTATCTGCCCAGCGAACTGCATTGTATCTTGCCCAGCGAGCTGCATTGTATCTGCCAGGTCAGAGAGCAGACTCCCCTGCGGTGCTGGATACGGAAGCCTGCGCTCTCTCTCTCCTCCTGGTCCCTTCTTCCTTGCTGGTGCCTGGCCCCCTCTGATGATGTCAAGAGGAGGGCATGCCGCCTTACCACCAGCCTCCCCAGCAGTTCCAGACATTGTGTGGTGCACCCTGGAAGGTGAGAAGGTGGAAATTTAAGTCCTAGCTGCAAAGCTCTGCAGGGACTTAGTGATAGGCAGAACAAAGAAAAAAACTGCTGCTGCTGCTTCCAAATACACTTCAAAACAGCATTTAAAAATATCAGCTCTGACAACACAGGTATGTTCACCTGGTCCTGCTGTTACCACCATGTGGAGTTGTTCTCAAGGTCAAACACCCTATTGGAGTCCCCCAATATTATTCAAACAGTACTTGGTGGATAGTGGAGTTTTATTGCTGTGGAGCTCATACACACTGTGCAATACTGTGAGTTTCATTGCTGTGGAGTTCATACACACTGTGCATTACTGTGAGTTTCATTGCTGTGGAGCTCATACACACTGCGCATTACTGTGAGTTTCATTGATGTGGTGCTCACAAATGATAGAGGATTATCCACTCAGTGCCAGCGTTGGAAAAAAGAAACAAGCTAACTGCATTGCAATACAGTCTTTTCTTGCAACAGAGGCACTTAGTGGATAACCCCCATAGGGTTTCAACAATAGTTGTAGTTCATTTAAAGGAACACAGTATTAAAAAATATGGTTCCCTTTTAGTGTCTTCCTTTAAGTGAGCTACAACTATTGTTTATTAGGACACGAAAATAGTCATAATAATCAGTTTTTCCCTGGGCCCCCCCCTATTTTTCCAGAAAAAAGCACTGATATTAGCCATTCCAGTTTCTGAGAAGAATCCAACTGTAATTTCCTACGTAAATTCAAGTCCAAACCCTGTAGCAAATCTTGCTGAAATCACTGTTAAATGTCATGTAATCATTAATTAATGTAGCCTTTACTCTAATTATTCCCGGTACGACTCTTAAACTTATTGATCTATTCTATAATCACATAAGCTCATTTTATTGTTCTATATACTATATATTTTTTTTTTTTTCTGAAGTCACGTTGTAGACAGTCAATTATTATAATGGTGTAAATGGCATTAACCCTTTTATGACTGAGGGTTTTCCCCATTTTTCCATGCATTAATGACTGCGCCATTTTGATATGTTTCCTCTGTATTGATTTCATAGTAACCGTTTGCTCGCTTGTTATTCTGTAGCGGACAGGTTCACTTTCTCAACAATGTCCTATCAGGAGATGGGTTTTGCGTTGGCCATATGGTCATATCTTCATGAGCTATCACAGCGGTGGCAATGGCTATTTTTTTTTAATTGTAGGATTAATGGGATTTTGTGCACAATTGATAATTTTCTTCTGTGTTGCAGCCCGTTTTACATTGGACCATACTGAGTATTTTAATTTAGCGATTTGGTGATTTACTTTATTTGCTATGAAACAGACCAGCATCAAAATGTTCACCCCAGTTTAACATACCGAATCACAACCCTAATATCTATGTGTAACATTATCCACCTAGCCTAAATTATACTTCAAACCCAAAAAATGCAAACTAAGACAAATCATTAATGAAGTTATTCACTCATCAACTTTGCTTGCTGCAGTTGCAAAAAAAGAAGTTTAACAATTAATGATGCTTCTCCTGCTGTTGTTTTAATCTCTCTTTTTGAAATGCCAAAGTTTTCGTGGTTGCCAGTACAGCATACATCAGTGATTCCCAGGGCTGGACTGAGACAGAAAATCAGCCCTGGATGTCATCCAGACTGGCCCAATTTAATTATGCAAATACGCACAAAAATAGTATATAAACCAACCGGATCACCGGATAGTATATAAACCAACCAATCGCTCTACAGATACTGGAGTTGCTGCAGAGAAATTGGATAAAGTACCGCCGTGGCACTGAGGTCAAGTGTGCACCATGCCTTAAGGTGAGGCAGATGCGCAGAGGGTCTCACCGGCACGGTGGCCGCAATATGAGACTGCGTCTGTTTTACAGACAGTGAGGAAGTTCTCACCTCACCCATTAAGGGCAATGCGAGCCACACGGTGAACCAGCATTCACACTGGCCCACTGAGCCATCGGCCCACCGGGAATCTCCCTGTAGTCCCTATGGCCAGTACATGCCTGGTAATTCCTGAATAACCCCTTGAACCTAACCCTAGAAGTAAACTTACCCCTAAAGTTACTTTGAATTTTAATTCTGTCCTTTAACGGAACTGTCTCTTTAAATTTAAACCTGAGTGGTTTTGAGAGTTGTGAAGACCAAGTGAATTAACCCTTTCCAATACGGGGTGTCATATGCCATCCTCACGGCAGGTGGGTTTAAAAGCCACTAGCCAGCATAGCATGCCCCATTGAATCTCTATACACCTCTTTGCCTTGCCTTGCCTCACCTGGACGTGCGCCGAGAGTGTCATTGACTGCTGCAGGAATGGTGTTAGCACCTCGGGCATATTGCCTAGGGTGCTAAAACTTTGGGAAACCATCTGGAGCCCAAATGCAAATGAATTTAATTTGCAATAATACAGCATGGCTCCAGATCAAGGCTTATGTGTCTGCTACTACTGATCGTGTATACACTAGGGGCCACTAACACTAGTTGGTGCTAACTTAACCAGAGCTGTTGTAAACTTCCCAGAGCCATTATAGCCTATGGAGGTTTTAAGTTTACAACAGCTCTGGTTAAGTTAGCACCAACATTGTAATACTGCCCTAGAGGTGTGCACGGCTGAAAAATTAGTTTTGTCTTAAAATAATTTTGTTTTTGGAATTTTGTTTCGTAATTTCTTGGTTTTGATTTGTTTTGTTTCATTATTTAGTTTTAATTTGGCATCTCGGATCACTAAAAAAAACATTGTAATTTGGGATCGATGCAATATTTGATATCGATTCGAATTTCGGATTACTAACTAAAGCCCCAATAAATCAAATTTTACTGTTAAATGGCAAGCTAGGGTTAAATATTGAGCTGTCCATTGGCCTGTGGTGCTGACAACAGATTCAGCACCACAGGCCAATTTACAGGGACATGGTCCATTGTGAAACAGTCAAACTAATCTGATTCGTTTCATAATGATGTTTGCTTTTGTACTGCCTTGTATATAATGTAAGTTGGGATCAATTTGATATTTGATATCGATTCGAATTTCGAATCACTAAATAAAACCTCAATGAATCAAATCCTGCTCAGGAATCATTTAATCAATGGTTCTCTTGTGAAACAGTATAACGAATCATATCGTTTTCATTTCAGTTCAGATGAAATCAATTTGTTATTTCAGAAGTACTTCCGAAATACGAATTAACGAAATTCGTAACGAATTGAGATTCGCTACGAAACAAATGCACACCTCTAGTATACACAATCACAGTAGTGAAGGTGTTAACATTGAAGCAGAAATATATTATTTCATTTATTATCTCCTTCGGCTAAATTATACATTCAGGTTTCAACTCCGATATATGAAATACCGAAAGAATTTTCTTCATGAGATTTGATGATCTAATAGATTTATGCAGATTAAGGACAATGGTATGTGGATGCTATGAATTGTTTTCAATTATTTATTATTATTTATTTGTTCATGAATAAACTATAAAGCAGTGCTCCAGAGGCAGGTAAAGTGGGTGCAATCTTGGTTTATATAGCTCTACATTACCATGAAAGAAAAGGGGAAACTGAAAATATTATTTCATGAAAATATATCTCATCATTTTTTGATAACCTATTTCAATAAATTAATATCTCAGATTAAAAGCTCTGCCCAATGCCCACAAATTATTTGGCTTGCCATTAATTTAAGACTATTTTGATGTGAATTTTGAGATGTTTTTTGAACATAATTGTATTCTTCCATGTGGCAGTGTAGAATCCTATTCTTTGAAAACAACCAAGATCTATTAATCCTGCTACAGAAAAGTTGCTGAATTGTCTTTCTGAATAAAGGGGGGTGAATCCACTGAGAAAATATTCTGATTCTTTTTCAGTCCCTCTTTTTTTTCTTTTTATAACGCAATTTCAAAATGTATAGAAAATTATGTGTAATTGCCTCTGTGTGTTCTGTCTTTTTTTTTTCTTTTCCAGAAAACCAGACCGTAGCAATTCAAGCAAAATAATAATAGAGCTATTGAATATATCCGCAAAATAATTGCATATCAGAGCTTAAAATAGAACTCTGGGTTTAGAAGCCATAATTAACTATACTGTATTCAGGAAGTGATCTTTGCAAAAGGTGTCAAATGACTATGTACCACAATTTGCTGTTCATGCAGTTTTCCATGAAGCCTGTTAGTAAACCTATGTATGTCATGTTTTGAAAATTTGAGTATTTTTTAATAATTTTCATTCGAATTATGAAGTTTTTCTCAGTTTCTTCACTGGACTAAAAAATATAGAGGATTTTGTTTGGCTTTTTTTAGTATTTTCTTTATGTTTATCTGTTAAACTAGGAATTGTGAAAGGAAAACCAGAATAATGACAACATAACCAGGATGGAGAAATATTTCAACTTGGGGTTCATATCCTACAAATTAGTTATACTGTTACCAATACAACATACCATATCTATTACTGGAAATACCCTTTGACCTATATCATATACCTGTCGACTAGAGCATTGAAGCAATGTTAATACTTTACAGATGACTTGTCAAAACTCAGTTTATACTGTAACGTATGACTGAAATTACATAACACTTCAATGACATAGGAGTACGTCACAATATATTTTCCTAAGATTCTAATATATTGCAGGTAAAAGTGCATCTGATGAGTGTATTTTCTTCTAAAGGGTATAAAATAAAAAAGAGTCCTAGACAATAAAAATCTACAATGTGAAGGTCATCTCACACAATTGCTCTTTGGAGTTGATTTGATGGCATCATATACTATTCCAGATCCATAGGAGATATGCATTTCTGGGCAGAAATCCTTTCTAACTATTCAAGTGCCTAGAGGGACTACAGCTTTGGCTATAATTAGGATAGGATGTTTGGTGTCACAGGATGACTACTACTAGTATCAGGGGTATACTTGTTTATAGGATTGTCAGAGCTACCAACCCTACACTGTCTTTAATGTCTAACTATTATGATGGATATGAATTCCTGTGAAGTGATATACTCTTAGTGGACAATGTAAGTGGGCATCAAAAGCCATGTAATGTGGTGGCCAGCATTAGGTATCACTAAAGAGCAAAATATCCTCCCAGGAGACAAAATGGCGATGTAATAAGCCAGTGTTTAAAGAAGGCCACTTTCCATTCAAGAGTTACTAGGACCCACCCTGGTGCGTGGGAAAAAAGGCTGTAGACAAAGCTATAAATGTAACCAGGAAGTGGAGCGCTCTAGTGCTTTCGCTTTTGTCCTGAACACACTGGGCCTTGCAGGCAAGAAATGCGTTATGACTGGATGGATAAAGATGACTGTAGAATGTTTCTCCATGTGCATTTCAATTTCGTAAGCTGAGTATCAATTTCTTGAAGTGTTTATAATTACTATAACATTGATGGTATTTGTTTGGCTTTAATGTCTCCTTCTTCTGGTCAGCATGTATTGCTTATTTGTTAAAGGGACACTACCAGCATAAATGATTTATTTTATTATGTTATGTTGCTAATATCTTACATGTACTTTGTTCTTCTCATGTTTGCTTAGTTCAGAAAATATTTTACTCTGTCACTGGTTGCATCCATTTTGTGATCTTTTGTGTTGTAAACCCCCCTCCCCCAGTATCTTTACAGTGCTTGTTCCTTACTGTGTGACTTTGGGCATCAAATTGGGTGAATTGTTAAGAAAGTCCAGTAAACCGATTCCCATCATTGTATTGTGTGGGATGTATGCAAAGGACATCACCAGGGGGGTAGATTAGAAGTCTTTTGAACTCCTTTCATGTCTCATACAGCTGCTCTCTCTTATCTAGAGTAACCTGGAGAGCACAATACACCCACTGCAGCCTTCTCTAAACAGTCCCTCCTCCACCTCATTAACTGTTAAATACTGTAAGATAAATCATAGCTACAAAGTAAAACTTTTGCACATTTTGGTAAATGTTGCTTCATGGGAAAAATGCACAAAATGGAACCAGGAGTTACAAACCTAACTTTCTCCTTTTTACAAACATTTTATTTAAAGAAAAAGCAACAGCATATGTTTTATAATGTGGTTATATTTGTAAGTCACAAGTGATCTAGTTACAGCTTGTGTAAGTGATAGTGTTCCCTTAGGTCACTATTCATGCACACGCTGAATAGTCAGCGTGTACGTGCCCTCGCTCACTATTCTACAACCTCCGCTATCAGCTGGTGTACACTCTCTAAATATCATATTTTAATTCACAACAGCTATCAACCTGAGAACTCCCAAATAATGTTCTAAGGCGGTTAGTATATATCATTGCCGCCTTCCATTATTTCTGCAAACTGCATATGGGAACTGAGTCAGTGGCTATATTTCACAATGCTGTACAGACCGACTTCATGTATCATAGAACTGCCAACGCATGACAAGAAACAGATCTTACTTGAGTCCATTCCTTTCATTATCTAGCAGAAGAGTTCTGCAGATGTTAAATTTCTAATTTAATGGCAAATCATTATTTTAGATAATGAAATAACTTGCAGTGAGGTAATAATGCATTGCTAATGTGATTCTGAAGCACATTGTTATTATTACCCAGTAGGATATGCATGAAACCATTAAAAGGAAGCAGTGAGAAAACCATCATACTTTTATGTGTGTTTTTGCTTCAAACTATTTTGGACTATTTCAGTTAAATGGGTTTTGCTGCAAAAAATTATTTAATGATAATTTTTACTGTCCTTTAGCTCCTTCACTGCCAAGTGATTTTGGTGGGGGGGAAAAGACTAGTCAAGAACTAGTGTTTTTGTTTTGGTTTTTTTGAAAATAATTTTTCATTAATTATACAGTTAGAAATATTTGGGAATATTTTCAATTTATTTAGTACTGTAATAACTTATTTGGCAGGCAAATATCGCCATCTACTGGCCAAGTGGAGTTATTACAGTTCTGCGCTCCATACAGGATCATCTGGAGATATGTCCCTTAAATATATTCCCAGTAGATTTTAAAAGGTGTTAGCACCGCATTCATTATATCCAGAGTTCTAAGATATAGGGACAACTTCTGGAGCCCAAATGTAGCAAAATTTGTCTACAACAAACAACTTTCACTTGCAATGAAACCGCATAGCCTCAGATCGTATTAAACCAATATCGGGGTGCTGTATCTGCTACTGCTGAAAGTGTATACACAATCACGGTAGAGAAGGGATTGAAGTGCACCTTTATGGATCAGGTGCACTGTGCTGTGCTATCCCATCAGGAGAAAGATATTGTATTGTTTATTCTGGCATGGAGGCCTTCATTACACAGTGTGCGCCGTATTGTCTGAGCTGAAACTTCAGTACCCACATCTGACAAATCTTTTCTCAGTTCCTCAGCAGTCACACGGGGACTTTTCTCCACTCTACGCTTCAGGTAGCGCACAGCAGTCGAAGTCAGCATCTTCTTTCTGCCACAACCAGGTAGCGTTTCAACAGTGCCCTTTGCCTTGAATTTGCGAATGATGCTTCCTATGGTCTCTCTTGGTATGTTTAACATCTTTGCAATCTTCTTATAGCCATTACCCTTCCTGTGAAGAGTAATCACCTCTTCTCTTGTCTTCCTGGACCATTCTCTTGACTTCACCATGTTTGTAACCACACCAGTAAATGTCTAGAAGGAGCTGAGTATCACAGTCATTTTAAAGCTGCCTAATTGGTGCTTATTATGCTTTATTGCTGCTCCGTGACATCCACAGGTGTTTTCAATACCTGATTGAAAACACTTGAATGAACCTCTGTTCTTCAGAGTGGTAGTCTTTAAGGGGTTGAATAATTGTGTCAATGAAGAATCCACAAAATAAACATTTACTACTGTATTACAAAACCAATTGATGTCATTTTAGTTCCATATGGTTCTTTAAAAAGTCCTTGTAGGATTTCATCTATACTATAATTGAGTAAGGCTTGACGTGTCCGTCGCCAAGCCTTACTCTGCGCATGCGCGCGCAACCAGCGGCGGTTGGTTGCGCGCGCATGCAACCGCCGCGGCACGAGCCGGCTGCCGGCTCGCCGCGGCGGTTACAAGATGCACACAGCAGCCGGGTAGAGGCTGCGCTCGCAGCCTCTACCCGGCTGCCGCGCGCATCCAACCCCCGAGCGGCGAAGGGAAAGATCCCTCCGCCGCTCGGGGGTTGGATGCGCGCGGCAGCCGGGTAGAGGCTGCGCTCGCAGCCTCTACCCGGCTGCCGAGCGCATCCAACCTCCGAGCGGCGCCGGGGAAGTGAAAGTTTCCCCACTTCCGCTCTTTGAAGGACCCAAGCCCCGGTCACGTGACCGCGGCTTGGGTCCTTCAACGAGCGGAAGCGGGAAACTTTCACTTCCCCGGCGCCGCTCGGAAAGGTAAGTATGGGGCGGCTGTCCGAATGCCAATAGAGCATTCGGACAGTCGCCCCATGTCTGAGCTGGGGCATATATCCATGAGCGCTGGGGGTATATCCACGAGCTGGGGGCAGTATCCATGAGCTGGGGGGGCAATATCCATGAGCTGGGGGGGCAATATCCATGAGCTGGGGGCAGTATCCATGAGCTGGGGGGCAGTATCCATGAGCTGGGGGGCAGTATCCATGAGCTGGGGACAGTATCCATGAGCTGGGGGCAGTATCCACGAGCTGGGGGCAATATCCATGAGCTGGGGGGCCAATATCCATGAGCTGGGGCAGTATCCATGAGCTGGGGGGGCAATATCCACGAGCTGGGGGCAGTATCCATGAGCTGGGGGCAATATCCACGAGCTGGGGACAGTATCCATGAGCTGGGGGGCAGTATCCATGAGCTGGGGGCAGTATCCATGAGCTGGGGGGCAATATCCACGAGCTGGGGGCAGTATCCATGAGCTGGGGCAGTATCCATGAGCTGGGGGCAGTATCCATGAGCTGGGGGGGGCAATATCCATGAGCTGGGGGCAGTATCCACGAGCTGGGGGGCAATATCCATGAGCTGGGGGGCCAATATCCATGAGCTGGGGGCAGTATCCATGAGCTGGGGGGGCAATATCCACGAGCTGGGGGGCAATATCCATGAGCTGGGGGGCCAATATCCATGAGCTGGGGGCAGTATCCATGAGCTGGGGGGGCAGTATCCACGAGCTGGGGGCAGTATCCACGAGCTGGGGGGCAGTATCCATGAGCTGGGGCAGTATCCATGAGCTGGGGGGGCAATATCCACGAGCTGGGGGCAGTATCCATGAGCTGGGGGGGCAATATCCATGAGCTGGGGGGCCAATATCCATGAGCTGGGGGGCCAATATCCACGAGCTGGGGGGCAATATCCACGAGCTGGGGGGGCAATATCCACGAGCTGGGGGGCAGTATCCACGAGCTGGGGGGGCAGTATCCATGAGCTGGGGGCAGTATACAGGAGCTGGGGGCAGTATCCATGAGCTGGGGGGCAGTATCCATGAGCTGGGGGGCAATATCCATGAGCTGGGGGGCAGTATCCAGGAGCTGGGGGGCAGGAGCTGGGGCAATATCCACGTGCTGGGGCAGTATATCCACGAGCTGGGGCAATATCCACGAGCTGGGGCAGTATCCACGAGCTGGGGCAGTATCCACGTGCTGGGGCAGTATATCCACGAGCTGGGGCAGTATCCACGAGCTGGGGCAGTATATCCACGTGCTGGGGCAATATCCACGAGCTGGGGCAGTATCCACGAGCTGGGGCAATATCCACGAGCTGGGGCAGTATATCCACGAGCTGGGGCAGTATATCCACGAGCTGGGGCAGTATATCCACGTGCTGGGGCAGTATCCACGAGCTGGGGCAGTATCCACGAGCTGGGGCAGTATCCACGAGCTGGGCCATATATCCATGAGCTGGGGCAGTATATCCACAATAGACTGCCCTCTGGGCAGGCTTTCCACCTTGTTCTGAATACAATTTCAAATGTACACTAAATTCCCTAAAACCCTTTACAGCATTGGGGGTTGAATAATTTTGAACACAACTGTAGGTGGGTGATTTGGCAACCAGTGGCTGGATTTAAGCTCTGGTGTGGCTGCCTGATAGTAATGGGATTTATCCTGGACAGTATAGATATTATTTGACTTCTTGAAGTGTGATTGGGGGGGGGATACCTGCCTGGTAAAAATGTTGTGTGTGCTGCTGGAGTAAGCTGGATACTATAAATTAAAATATTATAAATTAAGGTATCACATGTGAGGTTATAGCGGTCATACTGGAAGTATACTAGGTAGTGTGAGGTATTGGATGGAAACTAAGATATGCAGACTTATGATTATTGTATTGGGAGAATTACGATTCATGAGTTGATCCTAGATCCATACCCAACATTGCACCCCAAGACCCTCAATTGTTTTGATATGTTATCTTGATACTATTACTTTCCAGTTATATATTGGGTGAGGATAAGTGAGTAAGCCTATCCAGACTGGTTGGAGAAGAGGTAACATCACTGCTCTTATAACCGTGGAGACACAGGTTCGAATCCCGGCAAGGGCACCTCTCCAGTAAGTGTCCTTGGACAAGACACCTAACGGTACATACTCGCCACCCAGGACATACTTGAAAACTAGAGAAATCTCATGTATCCTTCCTGGTAAAATACTTTCTCAAAAAAAATAAAACTTCTAGTAGAATTCACTTTTAGGTGTACGTTTTTCTTTATATATTTTTAATTGTTTTATTTTTAGACCTTTTATGTTCGCTTTTGGACAGCCATCATTTGCCCTCCATGGGTGCAGCTAATTGACGGCTGTCATTCAGCCATGTATGGGGTGCAAACCTATCATTCAGCGTGCTGACCGTCGCCTGTTTTGTCTATACAAATAAAGTATAATAATATTTATGAGCAGAGGGCTGTCCTGCATGACTAATTAAAATATATGGTCACTGTGGCTGGAGTGTCCCTTTATTAGAAATATAAAGGCCTATCAGTATTTCTATTACAGTGACACTATGGCGTTATTATAATGCACCACCCTGTTTTTACGTCAAAATTTATGTGATGAAGCTGAACAGACTCACCACTCAGGACATACTTGAAAACGAGAGAAATCTCAATGTGGTAAAATCCTTTCTAAATAAAAAGAAATAAACTGACTAAGGGTTTGCAAATTTATAGCAGAGACTGTTAAACTAGAATATCTGAGTTTTAGAAATGATCTTATTAGGCTTTTCCAGCATAAAATACAGCATCAAAACCACTCCCTGGTCAGCATTGACTATTCCATCCTTAGTGAACAATCTGGATTATATTTAGGGGTTGTGATAAAGGGTGGTTACTAGTTATCTCATATATTTGGGTTTGTTTTTTTACATTTATATCTGTTATGTTTGCGGATGGAGAGGGTTTAATTCCTTGTAAAGAGACCGAATACGAGTGTGAAGAGAAAATAAGAGCTGAGCGCAAAACTGTATCTGAGGATTTACATATAATATATTTGGAAATTTCAAGAATAATCTTTTAATCTTTGTAACAGACTTTCTGAGCGTTGAAGTCAAAGCGACCTTTAACTTAAATGTGCTATCCAAGAAATCAGTGACTAGTTTTCTGTCTGATGATGCTTCAAAGTGAATCCTGTGCACTGCTTGTCGTGCTGTAATCAGGAAGCTATTTAAAACATGTTAAGACAATTTAGCTGTAATGGAGTACCAGACTTGGGAGAACCCATGACTACCTTTTATCAAGGAAAGACATAACACTTTTTTTTAACGTACTGTAAATAGAAATAGAACAATCTAATAGTAGACGGAGCTTGTTTAAAATCGCATGTTGCTATATAAAAACTTGCTGTCACAACTATTTGAGCTGATATTGTGTCTCTGGGCGTTTAACACAGTTTTTTCCCCCAGTCAGGCAAAAATAAAACAAAAAAAAAACATCTCTGCTACATCGTTGACCTACTTTTGTGCATCAAACAGTAATATAGTCTACATGCTAAAATAAAGGAATGTGTGGGGACCTCATTTGTTTTCACTGTTTTATTCATACAGGAATCCCAAAATATTTTTTTGTATATACTGTATACACAGATCTCCTACACTTTGGTATAAATTGGCATCTAGACAGAGCAACTTTTAGGCTGGGGTCAGACTGAGGCAGTGCGAACGCGCGTGCAGGCGCACATAATTACAGCCGCACTAGCAGCAGATGATGGGCAATGACGGCCAATATACGAAGTACGGTCGCACGTACGTCCGGCCGCGCAACGCAAGTGGAAAATGAACGCATTTTTTCGAGAACGTTAAACTGCTAGTACTGACGTACAGAGTGCGTTGCGTCCGCTAGAGGCGTGTGTGCGTGATTAGGAGATGTCAGACCCTGCTAATGTCCGGCCAACATAACGTTCAGATGCACAAAGTGTTTTATTGATGATCCGTACAAAATCACGGACGAAAAATGCGCATCGTATGACCGCTCTCGCGTACTCCGTGAAAAAATGCGTCCATTCGTTCGAACGCACTTTTTCACAGACAACGTGAAAATGCATTCGTCTGACCCTAGCCTTAGATGAGCACTTTGCATAGAGAAAGGGTTTTCACCAAATTCTGTCAATTCTTTACGACAATAAATGCAGGGGCACTAGTGCACCCTGGGTTCCTGATTTGGTTTTCTGTCCCCTGTTTAAATTAAATTGTATATTAGACTTGGGCACTTTTTTTTTTTTTGGGGGGGAGGGTTTCATTTCGGATTTTTTCGTCCTTTTTTTTTATTCTTCCGTTTCGGGTCATTTCGTTCAATCTTTATTTAGTTTTGGGTCGTTCATTGTTTATCGCGATTCTTATTTTCAGACCGATCCGATATTTACTATGTTTTTTGTTTTTATGGGTATTTTGCTTTTCGGATCACTTCATTTTTTGTTTTTATGAGTTATTTCATATTTTGGGTTGATTTGTATTTTGTTTTTTGTTATTTCTTTTTTTAATAGTTATTTCAGAATGTAAAACAGATTACTACCAATGAAATGAAAATACCAGCCGTCAACCGTTCATTTTTTTTCACTTGCAGCAAAAAGTTTCTTACTTATCTTTTAGGAATTTTTTTGGAAATTTTTTGGGTGAAATTTTAGATTTTCTAATTTATTTTAAAGCAACAAGGCTTTATTTCCCATAGCTTTCAATATAAAAAATATACACCAATTTTATTAAATATTTATTCAACCATTTATTTTTTCACTTGCAGCAAAAAGTAACTTTATTTATTTTTCAGGAATTTTTAGGCATTTTTCGGCCTGTGAGCTGCCATTAACCCATTGCTGGGATAGAAGGTGTGCCCTGTGAGATGCCCATTAACCCCTGAATGGGATATAAGCTGTGTCCTGTGAGATGTGCATTAACTCCTGACTGGGATAGAAGCTGTGCCCTGTGAGATGTCCATTAACCCCTGACTGGGATCTAAGCTGTGCCCTGTGAGATGCCCATTAACCCCTGACTAGGATACTAGCTGTGCTCTGAGCTGTCACTTACCCATTGCTGGGATATAAGATGTGCTCTGTGAGCTGCCATTAACCCATTGCTTTGGTTTTTCATTGCAGAATTTTTTCTTTTTTTCATCGTTTCTGATCACTGTCGTTTCATTTTTTCATTGTTACCGCAATTCGTATTTTCAGACTGATCCGAAATTTCAGATGGAGACGATTCATTTTTCAGAAGTGCTTCCAATGCACGAATCAGGTGAATTTTGTCTGAATTTTGATTCGGTACGAAACGCACATCTCTATTGCACATGGCAGACCATGCTCACAATCTAATGTCAAATCAGTCCCATTCTCTACTACCACTCGTCTAGAACGCAGGGCTTTTTTTCCCCCACCGGACACTTAAGCAGAATAAAAACATATGTGTTTTTGTTTAATGAGAACATTTGAAATCAAAGTGCAGGTGACAATTTTTTGGTAAGAATAGTTGTTCTGTGCCTTTAGACTCCCCTGTGCAAACCCGTGACAAACAATTAATTCCTACAGAGTCCATAAAGTGTCGCATACCAACAAAACAGTGCTTAATCACTGCTGCTATTGGGGGGATGCCAGGAGCGGCACTAAAGGGTCTAATCTAAAGCACCAAAATTGCATGGAATTTCGGTGCTTTGCTTTACACCGCATTTCAACGCACTTCAGTGATCCCATTTCACCGAAAATACGGTGAATTCACTATTTAGCTAATGTTCACTGTATTTTTCTGAAATTGGGTTCACTGAAGCAGTTATTGGACGTTGGCAAAAACTACTGAATTGCGCCGATAACCACCGAATTGCGCAGAACTGGCAAATTCCACCGAACTGAGAAAAAAAAAAGCCTCTTATTCTCCTTAAATCAATAAGCATGTAGTCCAAATAATAAAGTCCTTTAAAATAAAAAAAAGGTCTATTAAAAAAAGATACAAAAAGGGTCTTAAAAAAAAATATAAAGGGTTTTTGCAAAGAATAAAATTAATAAATGTTCTTAAAAAAAAAATTAAAGATATTCCATTTTTTACATTGAAACTTATGGGATTCGCCTATTATTATTATTATTATTCTTTATTTATAAAGCGCCAGCATATTCCGCAGCGCTGTACAATAAGCACAGTATAGACAGGGTTACAATACATTGAACAACATTTGACAAACAGTAGAGGAGGAGATGAGGGCCCTATTCCCGTAGGAACTCACAATCTAGGAGGGTTGGAGTTGGAAACAGGAGGAGAGGACTGTAAGGTGAGAGTGATTGATGGTTGCGTCAGTGAGTTGGGTGGTAGGCTTCCCTAAATAGGAACGTTTTAAGGGAGCGTTTGAAGGAAGAGAAGTTAGGGGAAAGTCTGGGGAAAGTTAGGGGAAAGCCTATTTATACCTGTTGAATTGAAACACCGAAAATCTGAGTATTTTGCCACAATTCGATCTTTTGTGAACAGAAGACACGATAGTCTATGGGGTATGCCGCCGAATTGCCCCCCCTCCATTTCATTTTCAACTCGCGTGTATTTGGCAAATTGACAGCTTTGTGAATACTAATAGACAATTTGCCCCAAAAGTGCACCTACGGAGAAATACACCCTTCGGTGCAATTTCACGGCCAATTCGTAGGTGTAATAGTCTGCAGGGTGGTCTGAACCCAGTATGCACGGATTCACAGAATACACAGACAGGAGGGGCCAGGATACGTGGAGTAGGCCTTGGGGTGGCAGACAAGACACAAGGGGGGAACTCCAGGCGAGGTACAGGTGGGCACTCCAAAAGAATAGTCAGGGACAGTCCATAGATCAGAGGCAGGCAGAAGGTGGTAGTCATAGTTCAAAGTAGGGTGTCTGGTACACGTGTGATCAAATAGGCGATATCAGGGAGCTCAGGGAAACCGGTCTGGTGAGCACAAAGCGAGGCACCGTAATGCAGGAGCATTGCTGAATGGGGAGGAGAGCTTTATTCTGGCAGGAGGGTGTGGTGTATGTTTTGTGCTTTAACGGTTTGTGTTCACGAGCATGGTGCAGGACATGGGGCAGCACTTTATATGTGACTGCCTGAGTGCAAGAACAGTCAGCAGTGTGGGCATGACAGTTGGTTAGTGAATAACAGCTTAAATGTCTGCCACTTTATTCAGAATCCAATCGGTAATGTTACAGGTAGTGAGATACTTGAGACTGTCGATATGGGGTTGCTGACAAATCACTCTCTCCACCAGAATTTTAAGTGTTTGATAAAGACGTACTTGGCATTTCTCTTCTTTGCATTTTCTAGTCTGTTAAGATTGTTGATGTGGTTAGAGCAGGGGACAACTAAATTGGCTCTCCAGATGTTTAAGAGCCAAGTTCCCATGCCATTCAGTCAATCTATTGAGTACCTGAGCATCACGGGAGATGTACAGTTGTGTTCAAAATTATTCAACCCCCAATGCTGTAAAGGGTTTTAGGGAATTTAGTGTACATTTGTAATTGTATTCAGAATGAAATCCTACAAGGACTTTTTAAAGAACCATATGCAACTAAAATGACATCAATTAGTTTTGTAATACAGTAGTAAATGTTTCTTTTGTGAATTCTTCATTGACACAATTATTCAACCCCTTAAAGACTACCACTCTGAAGAACAGAGGTTCATTCAAGTGTTTTCAATCAGGTATTGAAAACACCTGTGGATGTCACGGAGCAGCAATAAAGCATAATAAGCACCAATTAGGCAGCTTTAAAATTACTGTGATACTCAGCTCCTTCTAGACATTTACTGGTGTGGTTACAAACATGGGGAAGTCAAGAGAATGGTCCAGGAAGAAAAGAGAAGAGGTGATTACTCTTCACAAGAAGGGCAATGGCTATAAGAAGATTGCAAAGATGTTAAACATACCAAGAGAGACCATAGGAAGCATCATTCGCAAATTCAAGGCAAAGGGCACTGTTGAAACGCTACCTGGTCGTGGCAGAAAGAAGATGCTGACTTCGACTGCTGTGCGCTACCTGAAGCGTAGAGTGGAGAAAAGTCCCCGTGTGACTGCTGAGGAACTGAGAAAAGATGTCAGATGTGGGTACTGAAGTTTCAGCTCAGACAATACGGCGCACACTGCGTAATGAAGGCCTCCATGCCAGAACTCCCAGGCGCACCCCCTTGCTGTCTCCAAAGAATAAGAAGAGTCGACTGCAGTATGCCAAAAGTCATGTGGACAAACCACAGAAGTTTTGGGATAGTGTTCTGTGGACTGATGAAACAAAATTAGAACTGTTTGGGCCTATGGATCAACACTATGTTTGGAGGAGGAAGAACAAGGCCTATGAAGAAAAGAACACCTTGCCTACTGTGAAGCATGGCGGGGGGTCAATCATGCTTTGGGGCTGTTTTGCTTCTACAGGTACAGGGAAGCTTCAGCGTGTGCAAGGTACCATGAATTCTCTTCAGTACCAGGAGATATTGGATGACAATGTGATGCAGTCCGTCACAAACCTGAGGCTTGGGAGATGTTGGACCTTTCAACAGGACAATGATCCCAAGCATACCTCCAAGTCCACTAGAGCATGGTTGCAGATTAAAGGCTGGAACATTTTGGAGTGGCCATCGCAGTCACCTGACTTAAATCCGATTGAGAACCTCTGGTGGGACTTAAAGAAAGCAGTTGCAGTGCGCAAGCCTAAGAATGTGACTGAACTGGAGGCTTTTGCCCATGACAAATGGGCGAAGATACCCGTAGATCGCTGCAAGACACTTGTGTCAAGCTATGTTTCACGTTTAAAAGCTGTTATAACTGTAAAAGGATGTTGTACTAAGTACTAAGATTGAATGTCACTTGGGGGTTGAATAAAACTGATAATGATGTGAGCACAGAAAAGACATTTGTGGTTATTTCATTATAAATGTTATGTTATATTTGTCTGACCTACACGTGCCTCTTTGATTTAATTGTAAGCAAGATGACTGAATGATCAAAATCAATGTCAAACTGGCCAAAACACTCAATTTCCTGTGGGGGTTGAATAATTTTGAACACAACTGTAGTTTCAAAACATCTAGAGGAACAAGGTGTTACGTCCTCGGCCCCCGCAGCGCTTCCTGGGGGTCAGGGCGCCCGATCGGTTGCCAGTAGTGAGAGCTGGCAGAACGGCATCTAAGGGGGCGTGGCTTAGCATACTGATGAGGAGCCACCAGCCTTTAAAGCAGGGGGAGAGGATCTGCTCCACGCCCTGACGTGGAGTAAAGTTCCTGCATCGCCTGCTTTTGCATATTGCTAACTGATACTGTTACCGATTTCTTGCTTGTACGAGGACCCTGTATTGTTGACTGACCCGGCTATCCTATTGACTATTCTCTCGCTGTATCCCCTTTGTAATTTTGTCTGTGTGCTTTTCAGGTATCTGGTTTATTGTTTGTACCGCCCTGAGGTCTCTGTTGTTTGTTTATTTCTGGTATGAGCCCTAATCGCAAGGCGTCCAGTTGTGTCTGTCCTGTCTGTTTGAGACTAAATCATTGCTCCAGTGGCCTGTTGTATGTACCTACTGCTTGCAAATTTACATATGAGGTCCAGGGAATGATAATACAAAGGTCTGTTACAGAAAAAATAAGTAAAGTTAAAAAAAAATGCTTAAAATATCCTAAAAAATCTAGAAAGAGACTCTTTACTGCAGAATTTTATAATGAACAGGTTATTAGATATTGAATTAAAATGGGAATATTTTTAACATTGAAGCCTATGGGATTCTCCTGAATAAACCTGCCGAATTAAACCACCGAATGGCAGGGCATTTCGGGAACCTTTCACTGCTGGTTTCTGTTTTCTGAATAGCCGAAGCAGTGCTTTTTCATGGGGATTTCACTGCCCTCGAACAGGCACCGTATGTGCAGGCAATTCGCCAGGATTTGGCGAATTGCCTGCTCTCTGGATAGCCGAATAGCCAAGAAAGGCTCCAGCCATTCGAATCTCTTTGAATAACCCTGTAAGTTATGCTAGACCAGGAAAGATTTGCTTCTGCAGCTCCAGGTCTTGAATCTGTGCAGATATGTGATCTTTTTCCATGTCGTATGTGTTGTTCGATTTGTGCAACCTAGAGTCATAGTCAAACATAAAATGCTACACTGTTTGAAACAATATAGGGAATTTGGCAGTCCTACATTGCGGGTTTTTTTGTGAGAATAATGTGCTTCGTGTGTCATTACCAAGAGGTTTATGGCCAGAAAATTGTAAGCAAACAAGACCAAGAATAAAGGAGCTGTCCACAGAAAACTAATGTTGAAATAATACTGATGATTTTTAATGCTTCTTATTTGAGAGGCATTGGCCAATCAGTGTTGCACAACCTGTACAAAGCTGATAAAAAAACATAGAAGGTTAACCAGCACAATGTGATTGAAAGCCACATGGTGGTAGGGAAGTCCCAGCTGGGTGGAGTAGAGGTAACATCAGTGCCCTATAACTGTGGAGACTGTGGGGACACAGGTTCAAATCTTGGCAAGAGCACCTCTCCAGTAAGTGTCCTTGGGCAAGACACCTAACGGTACATACTCGAAACCCAGGACATACTTGAAAACTAGAGAAATCTCAATGTACCCTTTGTAGAGGTCGGCAGGGCTGGGTCCTGGATGGACAATATGTTTCACCCCTATTTGGGTTGTGGTCCCTTTAAGTGCAACCACAGGATTAATCTTCCTGTCCAGGAAGAGGTTTAAAGCCAGCAACTCCCAGATAGGATTGTGGGAGTTTAGGAAAAAAGGAAAGTAATTAGTGGAAGCTGTGTGTGTGTTCCAAAAGCAGGAGACGTGCTGTGCCTTGCTGGAGAGGCTTCTACATACTGGGGAAAGGATTCCCCAGGTTTGGGACTGTTTAAAGCGTTGGTGAGCCACCATTATTTTTCTGTTTATGTGTGCTGAAGATCAGGACTTTGCTTTAATTTCGCTGAACCCAAGCGTGTACTTATTATGTTGCCTTTTTGACTTCCCTGAAAGGGTGAATAAAGCTGTTTTGTTTGTGAAAGACATTGTGCACATGCTCTGTGGGCCCCCAAATGTCACACCTTATTGGTAAAATATTTTCTCAAAAAATAAAATAAATTTAAAAAGTCTGTAGCGCTGGGTTAAAACACTGTTGCTGTAGTACTTATTTTTGGCCACCAGAGGGAGACAAGAGCAATGTAAGACACTGGACAATGGGACTACATTTTCTAGCATGCTTTGCGGCGGGAATAGGACGTGGGTGGGCAGGAGAGACTTACATCCGCAGCCTCATGGGGAGAACGAGCAGAACGCGAAGAGGAGTGAAGAGAGTAAGACACACGTGAGAGAGACAACGATCGTGACCAGACCGGAGCGCAGGTGCGGCCTTGTGGAGCTGGAGATCGATTCACTTTACTTGCCAAAGACCTACTGATCCACCGCTGGGAAGTTTACACAGATACAGAGTATGCTGAAGGACCCCGAGTTAGGAGACCGCAGATGATCTAATGGGAGTGCAGGCGGTGAGCTGAGCATCTTGTGGCAGAAACAGACAAGCAAGACAGCGGATCCGGTGACACAGAGTCACAGTCAGATCGAGCGGAGATACATCCTGGGTCGAGCAGAGCGCAGAGTATCTGGCGGATGGGTGAGAGGCCTTCCCGGCCACAGTAAAAATAATAAAGCACGCTGCAGTTTTGTCAAAACCTACAGGGCCCCAACGTGACTAGTCGAAGACACATTGAAATCATTCACTGGCCAGTTGAATCTTGTACCCGGGTACCAATACACGCATACACGTACACTTTCTTGTTACACAACCTGTACGGGACTCACACTCCAACCACGAAGGGGTTAAAATTCCTTTTTCTTTGACGCTACGCGTTTCTCGCATTACGAACTACTGTAAATATATATACGTATACCGTGCTGCTCTTTATATGCCAGTTTATTCAGTGAACTTTATAACTTATAAAATCCACAACAGTATTGGTGTATATTTATTCCCGGCCACCCTTTCTGGGTGAGAGCAGGCTGATTTGCATATGGAAAATTCATCCCTGTAATGGCACAATCAAGCTAAAACCTTGTTTGTGAGACCTGAGCGGGCACCCACCGTAGAGCAGGCCATTGTGCTGTTGCTCGTTCTCAGGACCCTCACAAACCCCCCCTTGTTTCTCTATATTTAGTCCCTAGCGCGGGGAGACTGACCCGAGGTTTAAATTCAGCGGCTCCTCCGGGAGTGAGCGCTACAAGTCCTCAGCTTTTTATTATAAATTTAAACATAACAATATGGCATGACTATACAAAGTCGATTTTCTTTGTAAACCGTCCTCAGCAAAGTACAGTTTGCTCCAAAAAAATATGGGCTAAAATTCACAATTCTCTTTATAAGCCTTTTATTCTTTTGCAACTGGTAAAATGGCTATCTTAAATATAAACTGATATATTTGACTCGGTTTGACTCATTATATTGAGAACCACGGCTACGAAACGGTCATTGCCTTGAAGACCTGCAAAGACTTGAAAGACAAGGTAAATATTCTGTGAAATAAAATCTCTTAAAATATTATCAAATGTTGCGTTTAATTTCTGAGGACCCCAAGTAGAAATCAAGTCGTCCTTTTTTCATAGCTAAAATGAATATTAAGAGCAAATTAAATCCAAGGAGTGGAATATTTCAATGAAGCTTTGATCCCAAAGAAGGGATTATAACTGTAATGATTTGAATCTCCCGTGGCAAATATTTAAATATTTATTTATCCTCCGTGCTAGCTATCTGCCTGATGTAAGAGACAATAAAGAATCCTATCCTTAAAACCTAAAGGTTAATTCAAGGTGTAGCAAGAAGAAATCCATTCAGATATTTTTAAGATAAGTAAATGTGATATTCGCAAACAGATGCCTTACTCCAGGCAATGCAGAACTTTGTTACCCTGACAGTATTGTCAGATTGCGTTAGTCTACAAAAATCATCCTTGTACTATGTAATTTCATATCTCGGCTTTTACGCGTCTGAGATAGAGTTCTGGGGTTTTAGCACATTGCAAGCTGTAGAGGAACACAGTGTCTGTCTCTACGTTCATCTCTAAACAGGATGCAGCTGATTTATAATAAGGTAAGAGCGGATTTGTATCAAGGTGTGCTATGCTGTAAATCTGATGATATCCTAGTATTCTGTTTATCCTTCTTCATACACTATAAGAAGAGCCGCATGGTCTCTGAGGTGGCGTTTTCTCTTCATATGATTATTTTTTAGAAAGATGTCTGTGTGTGTCAGCATAAAGTCATCTCTGAATATGATTTTTTTTTATTCGTGATCTGGGACGTAACGTTTAAATGATTGGTTGCTGATATTATCTAGCCTTACAGAGTTAAATTGGTTATTATTTGTTATGTACTGCTAATATTATTGTGTTTTGTTTGGTCCTATAAGACATATGGGGGACATTATGTTGTCATTTTTTTTTCCTTTGTCGGTGGTATTAAATTATTAGATACCAGATGGCCACCCAGGAAAAGGCTATGTGGCTGTACCTCGCTACCTTTGTGAAAAAGATGGAAAATACCTCTTGCAGCTGTAAATTTTATTTGCTTTGCAATGCATTGTTCTTGTAAAAAAAAAAAGCTACTTAATAGAGCAGTAAGCTGTAAATGTGTTTATGTGTCGTTAATGGTGCATGTAGTGTCTTAACAATTCGGTTGTGCTTAGCTGTTTGTCAGAGGCATCCAATAAGTTCATATTACTGTAAACAGTGCAGATTTGTTTATTTTTTTATTAATATTTTAATTATCTATGATACTTGTTATATATCAACTTGTTCTGTCCGTGTCCTGTGGATTTCAAACAATGAATCTGAAGAATTTGTCATATAGCAATCTGCAGAGCCTACGGGTTAATGCTTTTCAATTTAGCTCTCCCTGAAGCAACATTAATTATTTTATAAATACAATATAAAAGATCTGAAATTCACTGAATTCTTTACAGTCATATTGTTGATTTCTATAAAACCCATGCATGACATATGTGTTTTCAATTTAACGAAGAGATCGGTTTTCTAGAGACAAGATTTTAACTCAGTCTCTCTTGCTTTCTTACCCAACCTTGGTCCGTCTTCTTCTGTTGCCACCATGTTCTTTCGTTCAAATGAGAATATATATGTTGTATATCTGCAGAACATATCAGACCAGATTGTCAGGATATCCCCTGAAATGATCAAAATATCATTGTTGTGCTCCTGCATGTGTGCATGAGCATAATAATGTCTATTGTTAAGATTGTTAACAGATTTCCCAATGTTCTGCCATTGGCACAGGAAAAAAATGGCACCCATCACTGGTTGATGAATAATGCACATGGGGGCATAGAAGAAAAACTGTTCCTATCTTTCTGTACTTTATTCACATCAATGTATATTAATTAGTTACTAATTTCTCATACTTAATTTTTTTATTTATTGCGCTCTTCTAAAAAAAATTGTTAAATAGAAACATTTATGCCTTTAAAACTATGCTTGTTTGTTCTTTATTAAACAGTATAACTTTATTTATAACCATCCAGTGACAGACTATCAAAATAATGCTTTTGTTTTTATCCCATTAATATAATTTTAATATAATTTATTTTAAAATAAACTGGCAGGTAAATTACAAGTAAAGATAAAAGTTCAGAAAATGCAGCAGTTCCTGTGAAAACATATATTTTGTTTTTGGTCATATCCAAACCTTTCAACAAAGCAGACAAGTCAAGGTGAAGACATGGTTAATGATAGCTATTTAAATCAGAATTATGTAAATTATCATGAGGATCCATCCAGGTGGAAAATGTTTCACATTAACCTGTAAATGCAAGGCTAATTTCCTTTTCTGAATGTTTTTTTTTGTTGTTGAAAGGCTGAACCTGATGGACGCATGTCTTTTTTCAGCCTATGTAACTGTGTTGTTGATTTATTTTTTTTAATGTAATTTTCATGGAGGACTTTAAATTCTGAAGTATCTATATGCATGAAAGTTTCCTTGAAACAAAAAAACTTCAGACAAGGAAATTAGCCTTGCCTTTACAGGTAAATGTGATTAGGAAACATTTTCTACCAGGCTGGATCATCACCGAAAATTACATAATTTAGATTTAAGGAGCTATCCCTAACCATGACTCTTATATAATATATATATATACTACACCAACTTCAACAGTTAACATTTTTTAAACGAAATCAAGGAAAATGTAATTCTACCCATCTTGGTTTTCATCCATTTAAACCAGGACTGTCCAGCTTGGTCACACAGACACTGCTAAAGCATATATTAAGAAAAGACAATATCTTTACAATACAGCCTGCAATGGATTTCTAGGTAAGCAGAATTACTGAGGTGCGCAAGCTGATCGATAGTGGGTCACATGGGAGATGTCACACCCATCCTTTGGCCCTATTCCATTTGTGACAATAACATGGAGACAGTAAGCAGGAAAGCTATGCTTGCAGACTTTCCCTTACCGTCTCCATGTTGACATCCTATTCTGGGGAAGGACCTCGTCCCGGAACGCAGTGATAACCTCCCAGATACACGCAGTGGCACTTCCATGTCACTGTGAGTATCGGCTCCTGGAGTCCAAAGGATCATGCAGCGCCGCTGAGTGGTCGTTAGGGAGACTAGGAACTATTTGTTTTCCGTCTCACTCTGCTCGCGGTCAAAAGAATTTGAGAATCGGGCCACTGTTCTCGCAAGTGGATGAGAGGTGAGTGTCTGATTTATTTGGGGGGTTTCAGGGGGTGCTACGTGATTCTAAAATGCAAAGAAGCGGTAGATCGGGTCATTATTTTCACCATGGGATTTTTAGGAGGCTTTTTGGAGCCTATTAAATGATTTTGCGTTTGCACCAGCTTTTAGGAGGTGGTAAAATTTTAACATAAACTTCCCGATGGTAATTTTGCACCTGCACTTTGTAATACCTAACGTGTCCAGATGGGAAGTGTTAAAAAATAAATTAAGCTAATCAAATCATTATTTATAATTACCATAACAGGAATTCCAAAAATCTCTGCAAGTTCCTTCTCATATAAGAAAAAGGAGCAAGACGCTGTGCACGCTATAGCGGAGACCTCTGAAAAAATCAATCACAAGACTGTGTTGCTCTTTCAGAGAAATCTGGTCTGTCTTTGTTCAGCCAGATCTCTTTGGCTAGTATTGTGTTTGAATTCTAATAATCAGTAAACAGATATGTTTCCACGTCAGAATTTGACCAACAAAGTCAGCACTTTTTATTACATGTATGGTTCAGAGACGGTTTTTCTGGCTTACAACTTTCACGCACTTTTCCTAACATTCCTAAGCCCAGGATCATAAAAAAGGAGGGGGAAAGGGGAACCATAGCCCATCTGTATTAGAACACGCTTTCCAAATTAATGCATATTAACTTAAGGTACGTATTTGAAGCACAAAACATATATATATATATATTTATATTCATACAGGAAATTAAAAATATCAATTCCTTTCAGGAAGAATAGATTGCGCTGCCCAGGTTAAGAAAAGGAGACGCTTAAGTATAGTAAGCTCGTGCAAACTGCGGGCGCAAAACCTTTTCACCTGATGATAGCGTCAAGATCAGCATATGGATGTGAGACGTTATACTTACTTCTCCTTGCGCGATCGCTTACATATGGAGATGTTGCATTAGCACCAACTATGAAGTAGTGCCCCTTGATCTTGCTTCTCCATGTTGGTAGCTAGTATTATCAGTATGTGTATATCAGGGCAGTGGGATGCCGTACGAAATAATGGAGCTGTACACTTGCAACGATTCAGCTGTGTAGATGAGAAAAAAATGCATCATGGACTATCAAAATGAAGTGAAACCTGTATTTTAAACAGTCCTGTGGTGTCATTGTAATTCTGAATGTTCACTGTAATTTCTAACAGTACATATAAGGCTAGGGTCAGAGTGGGGCAGTCGGAACGCGCGTGCAGGCGCACTAAATCACGGCGGCAGTAGCAGCACATAACGGCCAATGACGGCCAATATACGCAGTACGTGCGTACGAAAGTGCGCCGACACCACGCAACCAGCAAATGAACGCATTTTTATCAGAACGTGAAACCGCTGCTACTGACGTACAAAGTGCGCTGCGGCCGCATGGCAGCGTGTGTGCGTGATTAGGAGATGTCAGACGCTGCTAGTGTGCGGCCAACATAACGTTCAAACAGCCGGATTTCCCTAGACTTCTTTTCACCCCATCGTCATGAAATACGTCCAGAATTGCGCATCGTCTGACCACTTAAGCGTATTCCGTGAAAAAATGCGTGCGCACGCATCGACGTACATTTTGACGGTGGCTGCAGAAAATGCGCTCATCTGTCCCTAGCCTAAAGGGTTGTGTATTCACAAGGATTCAGTTGTGTAGATGAGAAAAAATGCATCATGGACTATCAAAATTAAGTGAAATCTGTATTTTAAAAAGTTCTGTGTTGTCATTGTAATTCTGAATGTTCACTGTAATTTCTAACAGTACATATAAAGGGTTGTGTATTCACAGTTTTTTTTTACCAATTCCTTGTCAGATGGGTGCTCCAGGAACCATGGAGCGGCCAGACAAACTCCACATCAAATTATATAAAAGATAAAGGAACCCAACGCTAGTGCTAGATGCATAATGACAACCATCCCTATCATCCATAGTTTGTTTTCATGCAGGCCTATTCAAAAAAAGGTGAAACTCAGGAGAATGACTGGAGAAGTGAAAAATCCAGATCAAAATAGCCAAACCAGAAAATTTCTCCCATTTATCTCACTTTCCAAATCAGCTATTTGGTCAAGATTGTTCTCTTCTCCTGCCAGTTCTCCAGAGTTTCACCTTTCTTTGAATAGACCTGTTTGTGAATAGACTGGATATTTTAAAGATCATGCTAGTAAAACTATCACTGTATGTCTGCTTCGCCTCTGGTTTGTATTCACTTACATTTTCAAGGATTTATGTTATTATTTTACTTGGAACATTTTGCAGCCCTGCATGGAGCAAATTGATATGTTCCTCTCAAACAGATTTGGGCAGATGTCCACTACCCAGCACTGTGGAGAGAGCAGAGATATAATTAAGTGAGCAGCCAAACGACCCAGTATCAGTTGGCATTTTATAATGACTGGATAATGCTATTTGTTTCGAAAAGCAAATGTTAATTCCTGTCAAAACCATCGTGATTATTGTAAGTGAAGCGGAATTTCACAACCGCTTAAAGGAAGCTACTCCCTATTAATAAAACAATCTTACTATTGGATTTTTTTTATTTTATGTTAAACTTTGTGCTTTTTTAAACACCTATGGCATAATAACATATTGATCGATATCTGTCTGCTTTATCTGCTTGTCCTGAAATGTAAACACACTTCTTTGTAAATGTAGCTATAGCTAATACTGATTTACTTTAGAATTGATTAAACATTCATTTATTTGGTTGGAAAAGTTGCTTGCAACAAATGTTAGATTCAGTCAATGCCGATTATTATTTTATGATTCAGGAGCCATTCCAGGTGCCATGCTCCTTAAAACACAGAGTCAAGTGTCCATGGACAATAATACCGAATACTGATACCCCTAGGACGAGAAGCCATTCTTTAAGAATGTCAACATAAAAAACAGTGTTTGTTCTGTATTCGTCCTCTATAACGAGTATTTCAATGAAACACGTGGAGAACTACTGCTGTATCAGTCATCACTAATAAGTAACTTTCGGCTTTACAGCTGTGGCCTTTGTTTCTCATGATGCAAAGCTGAAGGGGTGGAGGAACATCAGGGGCAATGTAGATCACAGCATCTGTTGTGTGAGATGTTACAGGATAGCTCTACACAGTGAGTACTCAATCTTATCTGAGTGATCACGTTGCTGTGAGCTCTCTGCCCCCTCTCCCCACTCTGAAGTGTGGCTCAGAGGGCTGATTCAGCCATCCTAATGCATTTACTTAGCCCTCTCCAAGACTTCAGCTCAGCACAGATTACAGGGCTTGGAGTACTTTGGATACCAGCCCCATCCAATGGTATCTAAGCCTTTCTGCATTGAGAGCCACTGGATTGGCTGGAACGCCCAAGCCCCCTGTGGTCACATGACATGCTGAGCAGGAAGCACGTCATATCCTGCAGGGCTCAGGGGGAGATCAGTGCAGGATGTAGGTGAGTTTTTAAGGAAATTAAATAGTTAAATAAGAAATGTCCAGTGTGTCTAGAGGGGCTAATATTTAACTTTTCAATTTCCTACCGCTCCTGATTTAACCTTATAGTATCCATTTACCATTTATCCATTTACCTATTTCTCCTCAAACCTGCTTTTATTATGTTTGTGGGTTTGTCTTTCCCACATCAATGCTGCCAATACAGGTGTTTGTTTTGTAATAAGGATGCTATTTTTAATTATACAATAAATTCTGGGATATTTTCAGGCTCACACTGGCTGTAGTGCAATCAGTTTCAGGAAGATGTATGAAAAATGCATATCATAGCTCCAGCATACTGATAAATAAATGATACCTTTTGTTAACGTAAATCCAGACATTATCTCCACATTGTAGTTGTGCAGTTACCATAGGCACCATTGTCAAGATTTTCAGTTTATTAGCACCTAGATGACTGGAATCCAATCAGCTACAATTAATCAAATCTGAGGATTTTAAAGATAGCCACTCTCGAGAATAAGCAGGAATTGCCAGAGAAGGGCTACAAAGTAACACAAAAGAGATCATAAATCATCAATCTATTAATTCAGAAATAATAAAGTAACATAAAAGTCTCCTGGTTGTTTATGTAGCCATAAATGAAGAATCTCTGTGTCCCTATTTTGTCTGAAGCTTGTTATGCTAGGTTTGGTTCTATATAAAGGTTTAAATTGAATTAAGTGGGAACAGAATTCCTTCCTTTTTTGTTATTTGTGCCAAGCCACTAAATACCCACTGAATTTTTTTTGTTCCTTAGGAAGATGAGTTAAAAGATGCCGTTCAAGACAAGACTCGTTTAAGCCTTCAGTATGACAGCTTATCCCACAAGGCTTTGCAGTATGACCAGGTAATTCCTGCTAATATGAGTTTTAATGACGCCCCATTTTCACCAAGCTGAATTATTGCTAATACATAACTGCATGATGAATAACTATAATGATGGCTCTAATGACTGAGAACAGAGCAATTGTTTTGCCAAATGACGTTTGTTGCATTGTGGGATTGCCAGTGTTTTCATGGCCATGAACACATTTAAATCAATTAGACGCAGGGTGGGAAAATGTTTGGATAGTGTGAACGGATCTGTGAAAGAAATGATTATATACTTCATGTTTCTACTGTCAGGTTTATATATATTAAAGTGTGCAAGGCTTGAAAATTGTTTTCAATTGTTTTTGTTTAGTTTCAAAATAATTTTGTTTTCGTTATTTTGTTTCGTAATTTAGTTTTGTTTTTGTTATTTTGTTTTGTTTGGTATATCGGATCACCATTGTAAGTTGGGATCGATTTGATATCGAGTCGAATTTCGGATCACTAAGTAAAACCCCAATAAATCAAATCCTGCTGTTAAAAGGCAAGCTAGGGTTAAATATTGAGCTGTCTATTGGCCTGTGGTACTGAATACAGATTCGGTACTACGAACCAATTTACAGGGACGGGGTGCTCTGTGAACCAGTCAAACGAATCTGGATGAAATCAATTTGTTAACGAATTTTCAAACTAATTGCGATTCGTTACGAATTAGGTATTAGGTTACGAATTAGGTATTAGGTTACGAATATATTAGGTAGGCCGTGTTAGTCCAGATGCCAAAATCACGAGTATAGCAGTCTGTAGTGATACCTTTTTTATTGGACTAACGTTACATTTAAAGTACAAGCTTTCGAGAGGATTCCTCCCTTCGTCAGGTATAGCTTCTATACCTGGCGAAGGGAGGAATCCTCCCGAAAGCTTGTACTTTAAATGTAACGTTAGTCCAATAAAAAAGGTATCACTACAGACTGCTATACTCGGGATTTTTATATATATATATATATATTGATAGAAGCTAGGATTGGTAACAGAATATCTGGGAGAGTTATCGAGGGAAGTTATTTAGGACCCAGAATCCTGCATGGCCTCTATCCTCTCGCACACTTGCTGCCAATTAATTAAGCAAAAGGTAAATTCTCAGATTGCTGACTCCTGGACAGAAGGGTTTTCATCAGACTGCTGAGAGCAGGACAGGGAGCAGTAACACTTCTAAGATATGCTATGATTTTCTTTAGTTAATTAGATCATGTTACCTGGATAGTAAGGATCGCTGTATGTTTAGTTAGTGCTCTAATCGAGCTAGGATTTTGTTTGTAGTTTTTGTTTAATCACCTGCGATAGTGATTCAAAGCCAAGTGTGGCATTTGTTTATGTTGGAATAAAAAGACCTCTCACTTCCTCAACTTCAGGTCGGACAGTATTGCTTGACTGAAACCAAGTATCCTGAGTGGATATGCTGTATCACACTATATATAAAATACACCAGGATGGCAGCACTCAACCTTTACTAAGCTAAGTGGACGGGTGCTCTCAAGGAAAAAAAAAAAAACAATCCAGGAAGAGAGCACTCCAATTCATACTTGTAAAGACTGTAACAGATGCTCATACAATAAAGATTTTAACAAATTGTAAACATTTACAGGTTCTAACTCTTAACCTTTAAGATTTCAACAACTGGTAACCCATTGCAGATTTTATATAAGGTTTTCAGCCCTAAGCTCTGTTAAAAAATTATTGGAGTTTAGTTCACAATATATGGCCATAATTTGCTTAAGCCTGTTACACCGTCAGTGTATCCCATCGATGACAGGTCCTATCCTTGTCACCTAATGGGATTAACTCCCTTAATGTTATTTACTAACGTAATATTTTTATTTCTTTTTCGAAAAAAGCTTTACGCTCTTCTTTAGGTCTGAAAGCTATACTGAGCTGTATATTATATACATATATATATATATATATATATATTTATTTATTTACAGTTATAAATGTCTATTCAAATGTTGAAAATGGAGAGTGTAAAATAAGGGCTAGATGTTGAAAGTGCCCATTTTAACGATACTTTTCCAAAATTACAAAATATATACAAACTTTGGTCACATATACCTCATATCATCATCTCATCTCACCTATTTAGCTGATCCCTGAGAAACATCTCTACGATCATGTAGTTTACTGGGGAATGCATAAGGAACAGTGCATCAGGTTCTACACGGCACAGGCAGCCAACCTAAAAGTCAATATCTGATCCTCTCCGAAGCTTGCCCAGCTCTCTGTTACGTTTTCCCTGGTTTTGGCTGTTCCCCCTGGTGGTGAAGGGCCTTCATGTCTGTTTTTCCCCTGTAGTGTGTTTTGGCCGTGCTGTTTGGGGCTGTTCTGGGGCTCTGTGGTGATCTCCTGGTCTGGGGTCACATGGCCCAATCCCTATAAATATCCCAGCAGCACAGAGCCTCATTGACGGTTTGTGGAGTTTCATGGTGGTTCTGTCTGGTTCGTGTTCCCTATGTTGCTGCAAAGCATTCATGTCCAAGTATTTTCTGGTTCTGACCTCGGCTTTATTCCTGACTATCCCTTCTGACCACTCCTGGTACTGTATATTCTGATCTGTTGCCAACCTCTGCCTGTATGACGATTCTTGTATGTTTCATGTTTTATGTACCTTGTCTGTCTTTAGTTTAGTATATTTTCAGAGGCCGCTTATAAGGACCTCTTTAGTATAGTCTGTCTGTTTTGTTTACTGTCCTGCAGCCTGCTCAATTCACGGATTGTCAGGTGTATCATTGTGTTTCTCTGACTGCCCTGCAGCCTACTCAATTCAGATTGTCAGGCGTGTCTTTGTGTTTCTGAGCGTGTCCTAAGTGGTCTGTTGGACTTAACCTTCGGAGCTTAGTGGCAATTCAGTTCTGTTTTTTGATGCTCCTTTGGTTTTGGAGCAATCAGTCTGTCCTTGTGTCCAGTCAGTAACTCACCTGCCTTAAGGGCTTCACTCCTTGGTCCTAACCACCACGATGGCCCAAGCAGGGGCTAACCGTTACACTCTCCTTATGAACTGTTGTAGTATACTGGGGAGTCTGTTGAAAGTGTGACGTCAGTGATTTAATATCTCTTTAGGATGTCAAAAGGATTGATGCTATTGTAGACTTTCAATTATTTTTACAAAGCAAGATGATATATAGCTATTTTGTAAGCTCTTTAGTACATTGTGCTCTAAGGCTGCTTTTATGCAAGAATAATAAATTGCACATTGTGCCAACGAAAACAAATGTCATAATGTCTTGAAGCATTGGATCCTGTAAAGTGTGTAGTGAAGAGGATGTAAAACAAACTTAATAAATTAACAAAAGTACATACTAAACCAAAAGTTTATAAAACAAACCAGCCAGGTCAGAGCAAAACAAAAATTTTAAAAAGCAAAGGAAAATGTTTCCAGAGACCATGAAAGGACAACTAATGTTGGTGTCATGGGTTTAATTTGGTCTTGCAAGTGATGTCATAAGTGATGTCATAAGTACCTGCGCACCCTCGCTGTCCCCCGCAGTCACCTCTGGCCGATCGCGGCGTCCTGCTTCTCTTCTCGCGAGAAGGGAGCCAGGAAGCAGGACACCGTGATTGGATGGAGGAGAATGTGATTGCGGGAGGTCAGCGAGGGTATGTATCCAGCCCGAGTGTGGCTCGGGGTTACAGCTTTCAGCAGTGAAATTTAACCCCGCCACACTCGGGAAAACCGCCAGGGAGGTTAATGCCTTCCCTTTTGTAAAGAGTTTCAACTATTTAATAGAAGCATTATTGTTAAAACAAGGTCTGTAACCTGCAAGATCAACATACAATGGCAAGAAAAAGTATGTAAACCCTTTGGGATTACGTGGAGTTTTGCATGAATTGGTCATAGATGAAGATCAGAGCACATTTTAAGTCACAACAATTTGAAAAACACAGTCTGCTTAAAATAATACAACTCAAACATTATATGTTTTCATGTGTTTATTGAACATAACATGTAAACATTAACAATGCAGGGTGGAAAAAGTATGTGAACCCCTAGCCTAATGACTTCTCCAAGCGCTAATTGGAGCCAGGAGTGAGCCAACCTTGAGTCCAATCAGTGTGATATTATTGGATGTGTTGCTGAAAGCTGTCCTGCCCTTTAAAAACACACACCAGTTTTAGGTTTACTGGTTTCAAGAAGCACTGCCTGATGTGAACCATGCCTCGCAGAAAAGAGCTCTCAGAAGACCTACGATCAAGAATTGTTGACTTGCATGAAGCTGGAAAGGGTTACAAAAGTATCTCCAAAAGCCTTGATGTTCATGTGTCCACGGTAAGACAGACTGTCTACAAATGGAGAAAGTTCAGCACTGTTGCTACTCTCCCTAGGCGTGGTCGTCCTGTAAAGATGACTGCAAGAGCACAGCGCAGAATGCTTAATGAGGTAAAGAAGAATCCTAGAGTGTCAGCTAAAGACTTACAGAAATCTCTGGCACATGCTAACATTTTTCTTGACACATCTACAATAAGGATAACATTAAACAAGAATGGAGTACATGGGAGGACAGCACGGAGGAAGCCATTGCTGTCCAAAAAGAATATTGCAGCACGTTTGAAGTTTGCAAAAGAGCACCTGGATGTTCCACAGCACTACTGGAAAAATATTCTGTGGACAGATGAAACCAAAATTGAGTTGTTTGGAAAAAACACAAAACACTATGTGTGGAGAAAAAAAGGCACAGCACACCAATATCAAAACCTCATCCCCACTGTAAAACATGGCAGAGGGAGCATCATGGTTTGGGGCTGCTTTGCTGCCTCAGGGCCTGGACGGATTGTTGTCATTGATGGGAAAAATGAATTCCAGAGTTTATCAAGACATTTTGCAGGAAAACGTAAGACCATCTGTCCACCAACTGAAGCTCCGCAGAGGATGGGTGATGCAACAGGACAATGACCCAAAGCATACAAGTAATTCAACAAAAGAATGGCTTCAACAAAACAAAATACGCCTTCTGGAGTGGCCCAGTCAGAGTCCTTACCTCATCCTGATTGAAATGCTGTGGCATGACCTTAAGAAAGCGATTCACACTAGACATCCCAAGAATATTGCTACACTGAAACAGTTTTGTGTAGAGGAGTGGTCCAAAATTACTCCAGATCGTTGTGCAGATCTGATCTGTAACTACAGGAAACGTTTGGTTGAGGTTATTGCTGCCAAAGGAGGGTCAACCAGTTATTAAGTCCAAAGGTTCACATACTTTTTCCACCCTGCACTGTGAATGTTTACATGTTCTGTTCAATAAACACATGAAAACATATAATGTTTGTGTTGTATTATTTTAAGCAGACTGTGTTTTTCAAATTGTTGTGACTTAGATGAAGATCAGAGCACATTTTATGACCAATTCATGCAAAACTTCACGTAATCCCAAAGGGTTCACATACTTTTTCTTGCCACTGTATGATTTTGGTTGTAAAATAGAACTTCCCTGAAACTTAATTTGGTATTTTCCCTCTAAGAACGTATGATAATGCTTTGTCAATTCTGATTATAGTTAAGGCAGCTCTTCCAAGCGATACTTACATTCATTTGAAACACAGTAATTTCATCAGTGTAACTTGACATCTTGATGGGAAATTGAGACTGGCCACGCAATTGTAGGATTTGGGTGAATTGTCCTGTGGGTACTAGTTTATTAGTTTAAACTTTAAACTTTGATGTCCTGATTTAAGAGAGAAAAGGTCTGTGTATTTTTTTGTGTGTAATACTCGTTTGCATGTAAGCCAAAGTTTGGTAGGCAGCAATATTTGTCAGTTAGTGCTAGGACAGAGCTAGGATTTTTGTTTGTTTTGCCAGACCTTAAAATAATAATAAAAAAGACTGTATATTCAACTGGGTCCCAGCTCACAGTATGTATTATCTAGATTCTATTATTGGAAATCTACAAATTCAGTGTGGCAGCAATGAGAAGAAGTGTGTCCTTGAATTAAATGGTAGTATTAGTACAGTGAAACCCCTAATACTTATTAATAATCATTGATTGTTCATGTGAATCATAAATGTGCTTCAATCTTTTTGGCTGCCTCTTAGTGTTACAAGTTTATCTTAGCTGGCACACATGAGGTCTTACATTCTCAGTGGCGCAGAATTAAGTTATGCTGCAGAGGTATAATTTCCTACTGTAGCACTGCAATATAATCCTAAATTGGCAGAATGTCACAAATGCAGGATTACACATGCCAGCCTTACAAACACGGAATTAAATGCAAATCGCTGCATGAGGCAAATATGTACAAGCATTTTTAAGTCAACCATGCAGATTGACCTACTAAGGTAATACATATACTAATAATAAATATTTAAATATAAAAATCAATAATATTAGAATCTTTTCCAATTTGTAAGGAATCATTAAATCCAACCAGCAAATACAAACCTCGAGCATGAAAAGTTTAAAATAGAGGTATTCAAGTCTTCACTTCCCTAGACCTGAGTAGCACCTAAGTAGGTTTATATATTTTAGAACATTGTAGGTGTTGACTGATCTTAACCCTAGAGGGTCATTCTAGGGATAAAATGGGAGGAGTAAGGAAGGGGGTAAATGGAGAAGGATTTACATATTAAAGGGACACTAGCACTACCACTTACATAAGCTGTAACTAGATTACTTGTGCACTACAAAAAAAATCCACATTATAAAACACATGCTGCTGTTTTTTTTTAAGTAATTGCTTCAAACGAAAATTAGGTTTAGCTCCTGTTTCCATTTTGTGTATTTTTCCATTGATGCAACATTTACTAAAATCTGTCCAAAAGTTTTGCTTTGTCTTTTACAGTATTTAACAGTTAATGAGGTGGAGGAGGGAATGTTTAAAAAAGGCTGCAGGGGGCTATTGTTCTCCAGACTACTTGAGATAAGAGATGGCAGCTGAATGAGATATGACAGGGAGTTTAAAAGACTTCTAATCTACGTCCTGGGGATGTCTTTTGAAAACAACCTGCACAATACAATGATTTGCGTCAGTGATCAACCCATCGACTCCATTCTATGGCCATTGCCATGTTTCCACAGAGTGAGGAGCAAGTAATGGAAAGCTACTGGGGGGGGGAGGGTTTACAACACAAAAGATCACACGATGGATGCACCCAGTGATACAAACAGAGTAAACTATTTTCTTAATTAAACATATTTGAGAAAAAAAGCACACGTAAGGACTTCCGGTTTCTGTGCTGAGGAAGGAAGGCAGACAGACATGAGTCAAAGTCAAAGTGGAGGACACGGACCAGGTGGAGGAAAGAAGGATGACAAAGACAAGAAGAAGAAGTATGAGCCTCCAGTACCAACCAGAGTGGGCAAGAGGAAAAAGAAGTCAAAGGGTCCAGATGCTGCCAGCAAACTGCATCTGGTGACCCCTCATACCCAGTGCAGGTTGAAGCTGCTGAAACTGGAAAGAATTAAAGACTACCTTCTTATGGAGGAGGAGTTCATCAGAAATCAGGAGCAGATGAAACCACTGGAAGAGAAACAGGAGGAGGAGCGGTCAAAAGTAGATGACCTGAGAGGAACCCCAATGTCTGTGGGTACTCTGGAGGAAATCATTGATGACAATCACGCCATCGTGTCCACATCGGTGGGATCAGAGCACTATGTCAGTATCCTCTCATTCATAGACAAGGACTTACTGGAGCCTGGCTGCTCAGTGTTGCTCAACCATAAAGTTCATGCAGTAATTGGTGTTCTCATGGATGACACTGACCCTTTGGTGACTGTTATGAAAGTAGAGAAGGCTCCACAGGAAACGTACGCAGATATTGGCGGTCTGGACAACCAAATACAAGAAATTAAGGAGTCGGTGGAGCTGCCCTTGACACATCCAGAATACTATGAAGAGATGGGAATCAAGCCTCCAAAGGGAGTTATTCTTTATGGAGCACCTGGCACAGGTAAAACACTGTTGGCCAAAGCTGTAGCAAACCAGACCTCTGCCACGTTCCTAAGGGTCGTTGGGTCCGAGCTTATCCAGAAATACCTGGGGGATGGCCCCAAACTTGTCTGTGAGCTGTTCAGAGTAGCCGAAGAGCACGCACCGTCCATTGTATTTATTGATGAAATTGATGCCATTGGTACAAAAAGATATGATTCTAATTCAGGGGGTGAACGTGAAATCCAGAGAACCATGCTGGAGCTTCTCAATCAGCTTGACGGGTTCGACTCGCGGGGCGACGTCTAAGTAATCATGGCAACAAACAGGATAGAAACCCTTGACCCAGCATTAATCAGGCCAGGCCGAATTGATCGGAAAATCGAATTCCCTCTTCCTGACGAGAAGACAAAGAGGCGGATCTTCCAAATTCATACAAACCGCATGACACTAGCAGAGGACGTTACCTTAGATGATTTGATTATGGCAAAGGACGATCTCTCTGGGGCCGATATTAAAGCAATATGCACAGAGGCCGGCCTGATGGCTCTCCGAGAGAGGAGGATGAAAGTGACCAATGAAGACTTTAAGAAGTCCAAGGAAAATGTGTTGTACAAGAAGCAGGAAGGCACCCCCGAAGGGCTGTATCTTTTAAATATTAAAGTGTTTTGGTTTTTTCCATGTTTTTTTTTTTCTCCCACAAGTATAAGGCGGCTTTACAATTTTGATGATAATGTGGGGGGAGCAGCTTAAGTCATACCATGGAGTTATTGAAATGTCATTTTTCCATAGTTGCTAAGGGGAATTTAAATTCAAATATATGGGAATCTAGCCGACTTGAGATCTTTACCATCTCCCCAGAGTTCCCTATTTAATGAATGTGACACAAGGTCATACTCTGTCAGCAGATGCTCTTCTTGTGCTTTGCATTAAGGTCAAGGCAGAGGAAGTGTTTGTTACACAAGCTGTATGTTTGAGACCACCACTGTCAAATATACACATTTTCAAAATAAAAGATGTTCAGCCAAAAAAAAAAAGCACACGTAAGATAGCAGCAACATAAAATAAGTACAATAAGGCCATTTCATTTTTTTGGTGGTAGTGACCCTTTAACCCACGTCAGCCCTGATCTCCTTTGTAATCAAGTGTTCTTTAATACTAATTTTCTCGCCAGGACAAGCTTCAATGACTCCGCTCCAGAATTACATAGAAACATAGAAAAATGTCGGCAGATAAGAACCTTTCGGCCCATCTAGTCTGTCCAATTACATGGATACTTTACCTGGATTTATCTTTTGTTTAGGATAGCCTTATGCCTATCCCATGCTTGCATAAATTCAATTACTCTTTTGGCCTCTACCACTTCAACTGGAAGGCTGTTCCATGTATCCACCACCCTCTCAGTAAAATAATGCTTTCTGATGTTACTTTTAAACCTTTGCCCCTCTAATCTAAGACTATGTCCTCGTGTTTTGCTACTTTATTTCCTTTTAAATATACTCCCTTCCTCTACCTTGTGGATTCCCTTTACGTATTTAAATGTTTCTATCATATCTCCTCTGTCTCGTCTTTTTTCCAAGCTGTACATGTTAAGATCATTAAGCCTTTCCTGGTAACTTTTCTCCTTCAAGCCGTACACCATTTTAGTAGCCATTCTCTGAACTCTCTCTAACATGTCTATATCCTTCTGGAGATACGGTCTCCAGTACTGCACACAGTACTCCAAGTGAGGTCTCACCAGTGCTCTGTACAGTGGCATGAGCACTTCCTTTTTCCTACTGCTAATACCTCATACCTCTCCCTACACAACCAAGCATTCTGCTAGCATTTCCTGCTGCTCTATTACATTGCCTGCTTACCCTTAGATCCTCTGAAATAATAACCCCTAAATCCATTTCCTCAGATGTTGAGGTTAGGACTGTATCAAATATTCTATATTCAGCCCTTGGGTTTTTACGTCCCAGGTGCATTATCTTGCACTTATCCACATTAAAACTCAATTGCCACAGCTCCGACCATTTTTTTAGTTTACCTAAATCATTTGTCATTTGGCTGATCCCTCCTGGAACGTCAACCCTGTTGCAAATCTTTGTGTCATCAGCAAAAAGACATACTTTTCCATTAATACCTTCTGCAATATCACTAATAAAAATATTAAATAGAATGGGTCCAAGTACTGACCCCTGAGGTACCCCACTGGTAACAAGACCTTGCGCCGAATAAACTCCATTTACCACAACCCTCTGTTGCCTGTCACTCAGCCACTGCCTAATCCATTCAACAATATTGGAATCCAAGCTCAAAGATTGCAATTTGTTGATAAGCCTTCTATGCGGAACAGTATCAAAAGCCTTACTGAAATCTAAATAAGCAATGTCTACTGCACCACCTGTGTCTATTATTTTTGTTACCCAATCAAAAAAATCAATAAGATTAGTTTGGCATGATCTCCCTGAGGTAAACCCATGTTGTTTCTGATCCTGTAATCTATGTGTTTTTAGATGTTCAACAATCCTTTCCTTTAACATGGTTTCCATTAATTTCCCCACTACTGACGTAAGACTAACTGGCCTATAGTTCCCAGATTCCTCCCTACTACCCTTCTTGTGAATGAGCACAACATTTGCTAATTTCCAGTCTTCTGGGACGACTCCCGTTAACAAGGATTGGTTAAATAAATCTGTTAACGGTTTTGCTATTACATCACTGAGCTCTTTTAATAATTTAGGGTGGATCCCATCAGGCCCCATTGACTTATTTGTCTTTACTTTAGACAGCTGCTGTAGAACCTCCTCCTCTGTAAATTGATATGTAATTGTCTCGTTAGTGTTTCCTCCTAACTGAGGTCCCTTTCCTTCCTTTTCTTCTGCAAAGACTGAACAAAAATATTCATTGAGGCAGTCAGCGAGACTTTTATCCTCTTCTACATACCTTCCTTCCTTTGTTTTTAATCTAACTAATCCTTGTTTTACTTTTCTTTTCTCGTTTATGTATCTAAAAAATGTTTTGTCCCCCTTTTTTACTGACTGAGCTATTTTCTCTTCTGCGTGTGCTTTGGAAGCCCTTATAAATTGCTTTGCCTCTTTCTGCCTAATCTTATAGGTTTGCCTATCTTCTTCACTCTGAGTTGTTTTATAATTATTGAATGCTGTCTTTTTGTTCTTCACTATTTTGGCCACTTCTGCAGAGTACCACAGTGGTTTCTTCCCTTTTTTGTTTTTGCTAACAAGTCGAATGCAATTGCCTGTGGCCTTCAATAATGCTTCCTTTAAATAATCCCATTTCTCCTGGACTCCCTTTAAACTCCTCCAGTCTGATAATGACTCCTTCACACAAAATCTCATTTTAGAAAAATCTGTTTTTTTAAAGTCTAAAACTTTTGTTTTTGTGTGGTGCAGCTCCATCCCTGTTCTTATATTAAACCATACTGACTGGTGATCACTAGATCCCAAATTTTCACCTACAACAACGTCCGATACCAAACCTCCATTTGTGAGTATTAAATCCAATATGGCCTCTTTACGGGTCGGCTCCCCAACTACTTGTGTTAGAGATAATCCCAGTAAGGAGTTTAGAATATCTGTACTCCTGGTGCACCCAGCTGTTTTGGTTTTCCAGTTCACATCAGGAAGATTAAAGTCCCCCATGATAATAACTTCCCCCTTCATTGCCATTTTGGCTATTTCCTCAAGCAGCAGATTATCTAGCTCTTCTACTTGTCCAGGGGGTCTATAGATCACACCTACACGAGCTACTGTATGATTGCCAAATGTTAGCGTAACCCAAACTGACTCTATGTTCACCTCGCTCACTTTTATTTGGTTCGTTTTTATGTTGTTTTTCACATACAGGGCCACTCCTCCTCCTTTCCTACCTTCTCTGTCTTTTCTATATAAAGAGTACCCCGGTATTGTTATGTCCCAGTTATTTTTCTCACTGAACCATGTCTCAGTAACCGCAACTAAATGTACTTTTTCAGCTGCCATCATTGCCTCCAGTTCATTGATTTTATTGACTAAACTGCGAGCATTTATAGACACGACTCTGAGCTTGTCATTTTTTTCCCCGCATGTTGCTTGCACCCTCCGATTTAGTTTTGGGGGCCAATCAGGCATATTGTTTTTTACCCTTTTGTCCCCCCCCTCTTAGTTTAAATATTTCTTTGCGAAACCTTTGAACTTCTCACTGAGAACATATGTTCCCCTATGAGTAAGATGCAAACCATCTTTTTTATACAGTTCCTTTCTGCTCCAATTAGAGCTATCATGGGACACAAAGCCAAATCCTTGCTCTCGACACCATTCCCGAAGCCATAAATTAAATTCCCTATTGCGCATCTGCCTATCCTGAATGTTATGCACAGGCAAAACTTCAGAGAATGACACAGTGGACGCAATCTGCTGTATTTCACCTCCAAGAACACAAAAATCATCCTTAATCTCAGAAACCTCATTGCTAGCCAAGTCATTTGTCCCTAGATGGACTAGAACATCCACTTCCCCTTGCTGCTTTGCTTGTTTGACAATATTTAGACTACGTCTCTTGTCTCTACAAGCAGTAGCCCCAGGAAGACATCTCACCAAACCACTACTCTCCAGCTCAACACCTCTTATGATAGAATCACCCAGCAACAATTGCCTTCTATCATGTCCCACCTTTTCCTTATTGTTCTTGGTTGCAGTCCTGCATACCTTAGGCATAGGGGATGGTGGTTCCTCAACTATGTTGTCTGAGCCTACTTCCGTCTCATCACTACACTCTGAAAGTGCCTCAAAAGAATTAAGAAGAGCCACAGACTGTGGGACATGCCTTCTATCCACAACTCTAAGTCTACCAGATCCTACAGTAGTCCATCTGCCGCTCCTAGGAGGCAGTGTGTCTGTGGCAGTGGCTTTGTAACAGTCATAGCCATAGCCTGAGTTTGTCTAACAGATAATTTACAAATCTCAGACTTCAAACAGGCAATTTCCTGCTGCAATAAAGAGAGCTGCCTACATATCAGGCACACTCCAAACCTCCAAAAATTGGATCTAAAAACAAATGCATGACAGCTCTTACACTGGACCAAGCCTGCCATTATAAAAGAATGGATTTAAACCAACAAATCTTACCTTTTTGTAGATTTTCTACCTCCTGTCTAACCTCAGACTACCTCCAGAGTATCTCCAGGAAATCTATAAGTGCTCGCTTTGAAGGCTTCCCAAGCTCAATTAGGCTTTACAAGCTCGCACCTGTCAGAATTTTGACAGCTGGCGTTATCCTAACCTAAACATCCAGCCAACCCAAAGGCTCTCATAGCTTTACACTATTTTTATTATTATGAAATTACGTTATTTTATTATTTATTTATTAGACGCCAACACATTCCGCAGCGCTGTACAAAGGTACAATGGGTAAAGACAAGACGTTACTGACTTAAAACATAGTAGGCTCATCACAATATATCCCCCTTCTGGAAGTACTGATTGCACTGAGGCTGGGGTCAGACTAGCGCATTTTTAACGTGCGTTTAGGCGCACTTAATCACGGCCGCAGTAGCAGCAATTGACGCGCAATGACGGCCAATATACGAAGTACGGCCGCACGAAAGTCCGGCCGCACAACGCAAGTGGAAAATGAACGCATTTTTTCGAGAACGCAGAACCGCTAGTACTGACGTACAGATTGCGCTGCGGCGGCATAGCGGCGTGTGTGCCTGATTAGGAGATGTCAGACGCTGCACATGTAACATAACCAACATAACGTCCAGACACCCAAAGTTTCCTGGTTTGGATCCGTAACAAATCACGCACGAAAATGCGCCTCGTATGACCGTTTTCACGTATTCCGTGAAAAAATACGTCAATGCGTTCAGACGCACTTTTTGACGGTCGCTGCAAATAATGCGTTCATTTGACCCTAGCCTAAATGATCTTGGTGGCTACAATGTCCCTGTAACCCTATCACTCCCATGATTATGATTACACGAGTATCAGCAACACACACAGCAACCCGAAATAGTGTTAACGCAATCTGGACATATGCTGCATCACTGCAAATAACATTTGTTTGTCGCAAATTAAATTCATTTTCATTTGGGCTTCAAAACATGCCCCTAAAATTTTAGCATTGTAGGCAAGATGCTCGAGGTGCTAACACTTTTTATAGTATGGGAGTAGATGTGTGAGTGTGTTAAAGTATGGGAGTAGATGTGTGAGTGTGTTAAAGTATGGGAGTAGATGTGTGAGTGTGTTAAAGTATGGGAGTGGTTAGGTTTGTATGTGTTTAAGCATACATATAGGTGTATAGTAGGGGTGTGTAGGCGAACATGTAGGTATATAATGGGGTGCGTCAGTCCAGGCCTGATTACGTCCCATTATTTTCACAGACTATACATTAAAGTAACCCTCGTGGCTTGATAATTCCCTTATGGATTGTTTCAGGGTAGTCTCCTTTTTCTATTCTTTGTTTTGGCAACCAATGTTGTATTCATGCATTTTTTCTAAATAAGAAAGTAAATATGTTCTTTCCCGACGAGCACCTCTCCAGTAAGTGTCCTTGGGCAAGACACCTAACGGTACATACTCGCCACTCAGGACATACTTGAAAACGAGAGAAATCTCAATCAGGGTTATCCAAAGAGATTCGAAAAGTCACCGCACGTTCGGTGACGTTTCGTTCTCTTCAATTCGGTTCCTTTTGCCGATTGCATTTCGGTGACCCTGCGGTATATTCAGCAAGCACCACAGGGTCCCCGAATTGCAGGGAAAAGCTGCTGAAAACCTGACGAAACCTAACCGAATGCACGCTGAAAACAAGCAAAAACATCTGGATTAACCTTCGAAAAAGCCGAACAGGAGCCGAACAGGAGCCGAATCACACAGAGCCGAAGCAGCTGTGACGTAGAGGAGGCAGTGAATAAATTAGCAAAACCATTTGTATGAATCTGTGAAAATGAAACTCTGTTTGCAAAGAAACTACTGAGCGAAAATGTCTGAAATTTTCACAGGAGGTCCAGGGAATGATAATAAAGAGGGCTGTTACAAAAAAAATAAGTAAACTGAAAAAAAAAATCGGACTTTTAAAAAAAAAAAAAAATCAGAAAAATGCTTAAAGTGTCCTAAAAAATCTATAAATAAAGAGACTTTTTGCTGCAGAATTTTATAATGAACGGTTTATTAGATATTGAATTAAAACGGGAATATTTTTAACATTGAAGTCTATGGGATTCTCCTGAATAAATTTGCCGAATTAAACCACCGAATGGCAGGGCATTAGGGGAACCTTTCACTGCTGGTTTGTGTTCTCTGAATAGCCGAAGCAGTGCTTCTCTATGGGGATTTCACTGCCCTCGAACAGGCACCGAACAGGCACCGTATGTGCAGGCAATTCGCCAGGAATGGCGAATTGCCTGCTCTCTGGATAGCCGAATGGTCAGGAAAGGTAACCGAACACTGATTTTCAGCGTTCGGTTACCTTTCTCAAGCAATTCGGATCTCTTTGGATAACCCTGAATGTATCCTTCCTGGTAAAATCCTTTCTCAAAAAAAAAAAAGTATGTGAAGAAAGATGTCTGACACATTTTTATCACTTCCATGTTGTAACCCCCTACACGATACAGAATTACTTGATTGTCAGGCCAGGGAGGTTCTGGGATTATAAAGTATGTGAGCCAGCTGAAGCAGACATATTTGGAATGCATTAATAAATGGGAGCTGTGTAGATATTGACTGTGACAGCCGCTCGGTTATAATGAATGCTATTTCTGCACTTGTGGATTAACCATTGTTGAAAAGATGACAGCCTCATGTGAAAGCAGGCGTGAAGTTCCCTGATCCTATTCCCTTAGTCTCTTTTAAAGTCAACCCGTCTCACTTACTTCTGTCTGTCTCAAATTAGGTTTCTTTGCGTCAGTTGATCAAAGTGCAGACTGAATTTTGGACCAACAGGAGCCCTCTGTATTTAGAAGAGGCAGCCTTGTTAATTCTTTACATTGTTAGCATACAGATTGTCATCTTGAACAAACATACAGGGTTATTCAATGAGAATCGAAAAGTCACCGCACGTTCGGTGACTTTTCGTTCTCTTCAATTCGGTGCGATTTGGCGATCCCATTTCGACAACCCTGCGGTGTATTCAGCGAGCACCACAGACCCCCGAAGTGCAGGGGAAAAACGCCGCAAACCCGCTGAACACTCACCGCAAAACCCGGCGAACGCACATCGAAACCTGCAAAAACATCTGGATTAACCCCGCCGAACACGCCGGAGAAACCCGAGCAGCCGCCGATCACAGCGCAGAGCAGCCGCTGGAAAAAGCCGACACCGCAGACGAATGGAGTGAAAAAAACAAAACGTGCGCTTGAATATTTGAAAAGTGAAACGCTGTTTGCAAAGAAACTACAGAGCGAAAATGTCTGAAATTTACATATAAGGTCCAATGAATGATAATAAAAAGGACTGTTACAGAAAAAAAAAGGGAAAAAGTTTTTCGCTAAAAGATCCTAGAAAATCTAAAAATAAAGAGACTTTTTACTGCAGAATAAAATAATAAACGGTTTATTAGATATTGAACTAAAACGGGAATATTTTTAACATTGAAGCCTATGGGATTCGCTTGAATAAACCTGTCGAATGAAACCACAGAACAGCAGGGCAATTCGGCAGCTTTTGTTCTCTGAATAGATGAAGCATTGCTTCTCTATGGGGATTTCACTGCCCTTGAACAGGCAACGAACAGGCACTGTATGTGCAGGCAATTCGCCAACATTTGGCGAACTGCCTGCTCTCTGGATAGCCGAATGGCCAGGAAAGGTAACCGTACGCTGAATTTCACTGTTCAGTTACCTTTCGGCCACAATTCGGGACTCTTTGAATAACCCCCATAGTAAATCATCATGTGAGTATATGCTAGAGAGGCATTGCTCAAAAAGGGCTACACTGATCTTTTGATGATACAGTTTTCTTAATTATATACATTGATGTGAACGGAATATGAAGACCTCTAAAGAGACACTCGTGACACCATAACCTTGACCATTCAATCTAATTTGAATGATTATGGTGACCTAATTTAGCCTGCCTCCCCTCCCAAGGGGTATTACAGATGCCTGCCATTTTTATAGAAACATAGAAACATAGAAAAATGTCGGCAGATAAGAACCTTTCGGCCCATCTAGTCTGCCCAATTACATGGATACTTTACCTGGATTTATCTTTTGTTTAGGATAGCCTTATGCCTATCATTTGAGAAACACCGAGAGGTAAAAAAGTTGCTCAGTTTTTGGGTGTGATTAATGATTTTAATTACATGAAGCAGTGGAATTCACAATTTTCACCATGCTTGGTGGATACCTCATGAAAACAACTAGAGGTGTGCACAGCTGAAAAATACATTTGGATTTGTTTCGCTTGAAAATTATTTTGTCTGAAACTGAATTTGTTTGAATACCGATTCGTTTTGTAATTTCATATCATTTCAAAAATCGATTCGGATCACTAAAAAAATACAAAATGATAAATCAAATCCTGCTCAATTAGTTACATTAGGGTTAAACATGAGGGTTAAAGGGGAAGCTAGGTTTAAATATTGAGCTCCTGTGGTGCTGACAACAGATTCAGCACCACAGCCAATTGACAGGGACGTGGTGCTTTGTGAAACGGTAAAACGAAACTGATTCGTTTACATAATTTCATTTGTAATTTGGGATCTATTCAAAATCGATTCGGATCAATAAAAAAAATCATTCATATAATGGTTCTCTTGTGAAACAATATAACAAATCAATTTTGTTTATACACCGTTTCGTTTCAATTCGGATGAAACCAATTCATTATTAACGAATTTTCAAACTAATTGAAATTCGTCATGAAGCTAATGCACATCTCTAAAAACAACCCCGGGCTGCATTCTGGTGAGTCATTGACATTTGCAGGTGAGTTGTTAAGTTTTACAGCTCAACTCACAATTGTAGCGATTCAAGTACTTTTGTGGCTTGACTTTTGAAGAAGCTAACTGTATATGGTTTCTTATACTTTGTATAGGAAGCACAGATGTACAGGTAGCTTGTGAATAACAAGCAATTTCAGCCACTCATTATTAAACTTTGAGTAAAAAAAATGTTCCTGCTCCCAATGACTGGCGTTAAGTGATTTTGAACTGTCATATCATTCTAAGGCCCCGTTCACACTGTGCGATTTATCGTGCGGATTTTGCCGCGAAATCGCTGCAAAATCCGCACGATGTCGCGCTATGTAGCATCTCCAATGCATTTCAATGGAGCTGTTCACATCTTGTCGCATGTCACATGTCGCGTGTCGCGGTAGCATGTTGCTGGTACATGACCCTTTTTTTGCGATTTGCGTTTTGCGATTTCTATTGGTGGTGTTTTGCAAAATCGTTATGTCACACAACGTCGCGAATATGAAAATCGTGCGGAAAAACGCACGATTTTCAAATCACACAGTGTGAACGGGGCCTAAACCTTAAAGAAGCAAAAACAAAATGCAGAACCTGCCCTTGGTTCTACATTGAAGAGGAGGGTTTAATCCACTCATTCTTTTGCTTTAACCGGAAGGATGCGGAGATCAAATAGATTTCCAGTATTCAGGTGCCATAAAGCATTATCTTACAATACTCCTTGGAGTCTTATGGGTTCTAGGAGGGAATATTGAAGCCAGTATTATGAGTCGAGCTGCTCTATTAGAATGACAGACTCATAATTGAGCCGGTGTTGTACAGCCACATCGATTTTTTTTTATTTTTTTTAGCTTGTGCCAAGTTTATATCTTTGCAGCTACCTAACAGTGACTTAACCAGCATATGATCCCCGGTTTTCATACAATTAAGTAGATTGTGGAAACAAATGTCACTTCTACGATAATGAATGATAGCGATGCCGCATCACTTCCTTCACTATGAGCTTCTTTTTCTTTAATAAATGATCTGAACTGTGAAAGACAATAACAAGAGCATCTGTAAGAAAGCTGCAAGGGAAATCCATTATTGTGCTAAACCTGTCCACTATTGTAACCATTTCCCTCAGCTCAAATGATGTGTTCATAGGGGAGAACATTCAGAAGGATTAACCTGAGGCAACAGATTTCACAAAGTGACATTTACTCTATAATATTTTCTAAGGGCATGTGGGATTTTTGTGCCACATCAAGGCATTAGGGCAAATTAGCATTAAACACGTTTAGCTTAAAAATAAAAATTCTCTATGGTTTTAGGGAATTGCATGAAGTAAAAATATGTACATAGGAAAGTATACTTCAATGTTCCCATCAAGTACTACCAATTCTGAAATGTAACATCCAGTATCATCGCAACAAGCTGTGAAATTCAGATACCTCATTTTCAGCACTTAGATTATAGTTAGCAGTTAGCTTATAGCAATCAAGGTATATGCTCATCTTTAATTGAAAACAGTTAACAAATAAGAAATTGGTGAACTATATGTGATTAGCACACTGGTGGATCCAGAGATGGGACACAGGGAGCGATTGCCCCCCGGTAACCCCATTGTAGAAGATACCGTTGGACATTTGATCTCCTATATCTCCTTTCCATACATCCTGCATGGTCAATGAGATGTCATTATAAGGGTCAGAGTCTGCCCTTAACAAGTGGTGTCTAGTACGTCCATATAGAACTTACAAAAAAATTGAAAAATTTAATACAAGGCAATAAATTGTGTTTTTTCCCGATTTTGGTTAAAATAGCAGATTTCCTCAGAAAAATGCAGTTTCAGAGTCTCAGTTTCTTGTTTTTTTTTATAAAGAGTACCCTGTCAAATATTTAACCGCAAAAGGTTTGGATGATAACATGGAAAATAGAATTACAAGTTGAATATTACTGAAATCTGAAAAGGTGTTTATATTTTTTTAGATGTATTTTGATATGGCTTTCTGATGGGACATGACATGCGCAATGGTATGTTCTGAAAGAAAATTCTATACAATTTGTTTGGGTCCTACAATAAAGCTTGACTAAAATACAGTTTAACCACTTAGCTGTGAAGGACACGCTCATCAGGAAGCGCGTCATCTCGACCGTGCACAGCATGCAGTTGACGCGGTGAGCACACCCTCACTTCGCAGCCGCGATCGGCCATTATTATGGCCAATCATTGTGGTCTCCCGGTGCGGGCTGACATCTTGGATTTCAGCTCTGCCTCCAGGACCCCGGCCAGCTGACTGACGTCATCGTGCTGGATGCGATGACATCTGTTTCAGACACCCCCACCAGAGCAGGGAGAGTGTCTGACGGGGAGGATGGCTCCCTCTCCTCATCGGAAATGGCCAGCTAACCCCATAGGTGCTGGATCATGCCGGAAAGCAGTCCTCTCTCGGAGGTGGCTGTCATCTTGGATGTCAGCCAAGCCTCCGGGGTCTCCCCTCGCCACTTACGTCTTCGCGGATGGCCTTTCCAATGATACCAAACATGACCACATAACCAGGTTCAGTGTAAAATATTTTTTTTTTAATAAAAACAATTTTTTTTTTACATTTATTAATGCAGCCCTATTGTTCATTTTTAAATTATAATGGGAACATTGATGTTGCACTAATGAAAAATTTAGTTTTTTCACTTTTAGCTAAAATCATGTGTTTTCTCTGAAAAAATACAATAACCGGTTCCCATTTCTATGTTTTTTTTAACACGCATACTCCATAGAATATATAACCACAAAGGCTTGGATAATAAAATATGAAAAAATAATTATACATGCTGTATATGATTGAAATTTTAATGGAAATTCACATTTTGTTTACATATTTTTTTGTTATAGCATTCTAGCAGGGCATGACGTATACATATAATAATGATATATTATGAATCTGCCGAGTCTGCCGTAAAAAAGGATATATAATTTGTCTGGGTCGTACAATACTACATGAATTTAAAAGTTTACACACTCCCTTATTCCCCTTAAACAATTGGGCAGATGCTGCTGATAAAATCTGAACAATTATTATTATTTTTTTGATTAGGAAAAAATACTCTGTTTCCCTCTCAGCGCAGCATGCTCCTCCTCTTTGGGCAGAGCCGGCACTACCTATAAGGCAGGACAGGTGCCTGCTGAGGGGCGCCTGTCCAGCAGAGGGCGCTAAAATCCAGATCTCTGGTGATCGGATTTTGAATCCTCTCTCAGCCTGTCAGTGCTGTCTCTCTCTGTAAGGAGAGATCAGCGCTGGGCAGGGAGAGAGGCCCGCCCCCTCCATGACACTGCTCTGGGGCGGGGAGAGAGCAGCCCTCCCACCATCAGGGCTCCCCCCTACTTCCCCTGGCTCTGTGAGCCTGGGGAGAGCCAATGGGAGCGTCCTGAATAATGACCCGCCCCTTCCTGACAGGTGATCACCACCACCACATGTGTGTGTGCATGCAGCTATGTATGGAGGAGGAGAGGAGCCAGCTGCCCTGTCACCCTGGCATGTTGGATCTGAGAGAGAGAGCGCGGCAGGTAACAAAGGGCCAGACATCCCAACCTGCAAACACTCATTTTAGGGAGACTGACCCCCCCACCCATTTAAAAATTTTAGTCCAGCTCTGTGTGCTGCTGCTCTGGGGTCCAGTTCTGTGTGCAGCCATGGGGTCCAGCTCTGTGTGCTGCTGCTCAGGGGGTCCAGCTTTGTGTGCTGCTGCTCAGGGGGTCCAGCTCTGTGTGCTGCTGCTCAGGGGGTCCAGCTTTGTGTGCTGCTGCTCAGGGGGTCCAGCTTTGTGTGCTGCTGCTCAGGGGGTCCAGCTCTTTGTGCTGCTGCTCAGGGGTCCAGCTCTTTGTGCTGCTGCTCAGGGGTCCAGCTCTTGTTATCTGCCTCTCTCAGATCCAACATGCCAGGGTGCCAGGGCAGCTGGCTCCTCTCCTCCTCCACACATAGCTGCAGGCACAGTAGAGCTGGATCCCCTGAGCCACACACAGAGCTGGACCCCATGAGCCGCACAGAGAGCTGGACCCCATGAGCCGCACAGAGAGCTGGGCCCCATGAGCCGCACACAGAGCTGGGCCCCCTGAGCCGCACACAGAGCTGGGCCCCCTGAGCCGCACACAGAGCTGGACCCTTGGGCCGCACACAGAGGTGGACCCCTGGGCTGCACACAGAGCAGGACTCCCTGAGCTGCACACAGAGTTGGACCCCCTGAACCGAACACAGAGTTGGACCCCCCCCTGCCCACGACTAGAGGGCCGAGTGAGCAGCTGTGATGGGTGTGCGCGCAGTTGACTGCGCATTACAAACGCATTTATATATTACAGCGGGTTCCTCTTCCTTCTTAGATTGTAAACTCACGTGAGTGGGCTCCTCTTCCCTCTTAGATTGTAAGCTCATGTGAGTAGGCTCTTCTTCCCTCTTAGATTGTAAGCTCCTGGGAGCGGTTCCTCTTTGATTGTAAACTCACAGGAACAGGCTCCTCTTTTCCCTCTTAGATTGTAAACTCATGGGAGCGGTTCCTCTTTGATTGTAAACTCACAGGAACAGGTTCCTCTTTTCCCCTCTTAGATTGTAAGCGTGCTTTTCTGCACATGAGCTTGTGAGAATTTTTCTTCAGAACAGCCGCTCTCCAGTTTCCAGAGCAGTTTAAGGAAATTACTCCAGCGATTATCCACCAGCTCCTCGCCTATGCAAAAGATGCACATGCTGTGAGCGCGATCCAGTGGTGTTGGATGCTCGCGCAGCCGACCAGTAGGGTTGTGAGCGCATCAGGCTGTGTTGGATGCACGCACAGCCCACCGGTAGGGTTGCGTGCGCATCAGGCTGTGTTGGATGCGTGCGCATCCACCTCTCCTGGATGCGCGCGCATCAAGGACGGTGACGGATTTATATATATATAGATGTATGAGTATCAGTCTAGCCGTACAGCGAGAGTGTATTGAATGCAGCATGCAAACTGGTGCCCGCTCTGCCTGTCACTGCAAAGCAAACACCAGCTCATAGCCAAAATTGTTAGAGTGCCCCTCCTGAAACTTGTGTGTGGATCCAACCCTGGATTATCAAGATCTCAGTTAAAACCTTGTAACTTGGCTGGAAACACAGAAACGTCACAGGATGTGTCTTTCTAGTTTCTATATTTTTCTTTATTATCTATATTTAAACAAATAAAATCTTTATAGAAAGAGGTGTAGGCGGAATAAGACATATAACGTCAAACCTTCCAGGCAGAAGAGACAGTAACTCACCAAACAATAAATATTGTTCCCATGATATGGGAGCATCAACCACTTTAACTATTGAAGTCCACTGAAAAGTCGGATTTCTTTGCCTAAAATGTTTGAAAAGAGGTCTGAGCTGAGACCAGTAACAGTTGATAAATAAACACTAAAACATGTGTTGACAGACTACTGTCAGTGTGCCTGAAGGTTTGTTCAAAGGCTATCTAGCTGTAACTCTCTTCAACAGGGGGTCAAGTCCAAAAAAAAAGTATGCAAACTCGCCAAGATTTCGGTACAGCCATAAATCCTGCAATAAAAAAAGATTTGTAGAAGCTGTAGTAGGTGCAGCCATTTTTTAAGTATGAGGATGCCAGGCATGGCGAGCACTGGAAGCAACCCTAAATAAAGATATTGTAGCGCTCACCCCCGGAGGAGCCGCTGAATAACCCAGGATTGGTCTCACCGCACAATTCACTGTACACCAGCACACCGTTATAGATTTTCTTAAACGTACTTTACTGTAAGCAATAAATCTCAATAATTACACATGTACTTTAACCGCGAAAATCGAGCATTCTAGGAAATAAATGACGGTCATATGAAACCGTGACTATATAGCGTCTAAACCATTAGTATAATTCTCAGTATAATTCTCAGTCCTTTTTGGTTCAAAGTCCCACGTTAGAGATACGTTTTAGTTTAAGTCCTAGGGTACCCGGGTACTAGGTCCACTGGCCATTGGATGGATGAATATCTTCGACTAGTCAACGTTGGGGCCCTGAAATTTAAGCAAGCGATAAGTGCGCACTGTTAGCAAAGTCATAGGCCAGAGGCCTCTCACCCAACTGGGGAAACAGCCTGTCGTGGATTGATAACACTCTGCAGGAATCCTTCTCTGCCGCATGGAGTCCGATGCTGCTGAAGTTCACGCTCCCGAGCTGAATCTATTCTGCCAGAAGTCGAATGCCGACAGCACTCGGCTCCGCCTGCGGCCTCCTTACATGAGGTCCTTCTCGAACACACTTGCCACAGGAACAGTCCAGCGCGATATACTGCAGGTCGATGTACACTCTCCCCGATCACCCAAGCAATGGATGCCGCCGATTCTCCATGCTCCAACTTGCCCGGATCCCAGAAAGTGTCTCTCTAGCGACTGACTCCGCTCACTGCTCTCCTCGTTCTGCCCACGCTGCACATGATGCTCCTCACTTCCTGGCGCCAGAGAGCTTGCTTCCTTCCTTTCTCCCCGGGGTTTCTAGGGGACGTAGTCCATAAGTCCATTATAGTCTTTCCCAAACATTACGCTCTGGCTCCCCCTAGAGGCATAACAGCTGCAGTTCTCAAAGCAGTTCCTGCGCGCTGTAGAACGCCCAAACACGGAAATCCCATGATTTCCTATGGGGCCCGTTCACACCTGGGTGTTTTATAGCGCATAGGAACGCGCTGTAAAACGCCATACACCCAAAGAAGTACCAGGAGCTTCTTTGGGGCGTATTGTAGCGCGTTCATGGCCATAGACTGCAGCGTGAATGTGCTGCAATGCGCGTTTGCATGTTTTTCACGTTTGCACGATACGTGCCAAAAACACGCATATTACGCGCATATGAAAAACGCTGAGGTGTGAACCCAGCCTTAGGGATGAACACCTTTTTGTCTTTGTGGCAAGACTATTTTTAAAAGAGAACATTTACAAATAATGTACATATAGACAGAATGCTGGAAACTACATCGTATTTACCACTATTGAACTGCGAATTTTTTTAACAAAAGAAGAAATTGCACAAATGAAAGATTAGTGTAAGAAAATTAGATTTAATGATTAAATTGGGCATGAAGAACAAAAACAAAACCAATTCCAAGATTACATTAATTAAAATTGTCAAGAATTGGCTGGTAAACACTCAGTTCATTTGATTCTATAGAAATGTGTTAAAAGAAAACCAAAGGAATCGTTTTAACTTCCTTATTGAATCTATATAAAAATATGTTAAGTATAAAAGTTGACTAAATAGTTTTTGCAGAAAATCAATCCAGATGCTGAAATTTATGAAATACATTAGAGGGTTGAGTCTGTGTCAAGAGAAAGTTAAAGTGCACCTGTCATGCCCAACATACAGTATATTTGACTCTTTTGATAAGACAGAGGGAGGAATTGGTAGGAGCTCAAACGCCTCCCCACCTCCTTACTTCTCTATTCCATGGTATCTTTATCTCCCCATCAAGCCATGGTCGTTGCCTCGGAGTTAAACTTGACTCCACTTTTTCCATCATCCCCCACATCCAGTCTCTTTCCTCCTCCTGTTGGTACAATTCTGTAATATTTCCAGAATTTGGCCATATCTTACACCAGGGCTCAAAATTTCAAGTCCCAAGCTACTAACCAGGCCATAAGAGTTACTCGCCACCAGTTGCTCCACCTAATTCCTACCCAGCCCTTAACTCTGCCCCTAAACACACCCCTTAAATTATCTTATGAAATTACACTGTTAAAGGTTTTATTTAGAATAAAATTACAAAAATAAAATTAATACCCAGACATCAGACCCCCAGATACATGTATACCCAGTCATTATTGTGCTGCCAGCGTGTGTATTTCCACTCGCCCTCACTTAATTTTCACTCGCCAAATGCAAGTAGGCGAGTGGAAATTTTGAGCCCTGTCTTACACCACAAAGCAACTCATCCACGCCCTTGTAATCTCCCGACTTGACTATTGTAATAATCTTCTATCTGGCCTCCGTCTCTCCCACCTCGCCCCCTTACAATCCATTCTGAATGCCACTGCCAGACTCATCCACCTCATCCGACACTCGGACTCAGGGCTCCTCTCTGCGAGTCCCTTCACTGGCTCCCCATCCAGTGTAGAATTAAATTCAAAATCCTTACCCTGACCTACAAAGTTTTCACTAACTCAGCTCCCCACTACCTAATCACCAAATACACCTCAGCCTGCTCCCTAAGGTCGAACAGTGACCTGCGCCTACCTTCTCCCCGCATCACCTCTTCCCATGATAGACTGCAGGATTTCTCACGCCTAGTCCTCATCCTCTGGAACGCTCTACCTCATACTGTCAGACTTTCCCCTAGTTTCCCTTCCTTCAAATGCTCCCTTAAGACATTGGTTTTACTTTTTAACTTGAGTGAATGACAGTTATGAGACGAAGAGCCATTCTCCAGGCATCTGATTGCCAACATGTTGACTGATGATTTAACACGTCCACATCAGCAATGTGGGGCTGTCAGTGCTTCTCCCTGAAATTCAAAGTGTGCTCCTTACAAAGAAGGAGCATGGTGGCACCTGCCGCTGGAACTTGGTGAGTAGCAATTTTTGATGTCTCATCAAGGGAGGAACTATCACAAATGTTTATGACTATTGCAATATCCATTCGCTGATGGGACATTGCAGGGAAATTGAGGGGAAAGTGTGGCTATCAGATGGCAATTCTTCCATTAAAGAATATAAGAGGCGTTAAAGCCAATATATTTATTGTCTCATCCAGTTCCAACATTACTTTCTACATCTGCAGTCATTTTAGTGGAGAGTCAGAGCCCTAACTGCAAAACAACAATAAAATGAATTAAAGGTTAATGACAAGTTTACTACTGTGATCATTACTTGACAGCTATATGAACAGGAAACCCTACGTTTCAATGAAGCTCCCCCCCCCCGTTCAAATACAGAATTTTGTAATACAAGAAATTCCATAATATATTATATAATGGAATGTATTTGTTATTATGACAGTCACCTTTAGATTCAGATCAGATTTAGAGAAACAAAGCAGGATAGATGCATGCACTTAAATATAGGGTGTCATGCCCACTTTTCTGTACTATAGGGAGCAGCAGGGTGTTGCACACACCCTGAGTCTGCTCCATATGAATATGGATGTGTTATCTTTTTGCTTATGCTGCTGTGATTTAGCAATGGTCACCTAAGCGTGTGACTCCTCATTTTGCTACTTAGAGGAAAAATTGAACCAAGTCCTCAAGTAACTAAAAGGTATACAAGGAAAACAGAGGATGTCTCCCACTTGTCCTTAGTACTCGAGAGTTAATATCTGGATCATCAGTCTTTCCATCATAGCTACAGGTCCTTAATTTTTGTCCTGTCCAGACAAACACTGAAATGAATCAAGTTTCTGTATCATGAGTGGGAGCATGCTTTAGTGCTGTTCTTTTCCTAAATTTCCATAGATTTTTTTTCTCTTATCTCCAGGCAATAATTATGTAAACGGAACAATTCCTAATCCATGTGACCCATAAATTAAGCAGTTCTGCCATTATATAATACCAGAATGTCATATTATGGTAAAAAATTGTATTTACAAAAAAGTGCAATAACATGCTGCCAACATAAGAGAGCACAGTGTTTTAAATCATATAACAATTATGTTTATGTTGTTCTTTGCTTCAAATTAGGTCAGATTAGATGCTATGGGCATGTCTATCAAGGCAGCAGGATGCATAACTGCTAATGGGCTCTGCACCTGAGGGGGTCGTGGTTTTCTTTTTCCGCTCCCTGAATATCTGCCATCATGTGGTGATAATTGTCCAAATTTAGTTTGGAGAGTTCATTCCTACCGCCTAAGCATGGGGAGTCCAAACCGATATGACCATGAAATCTTTAAGGGAGAAATAACAGCAAACGTTTGCCAAATTGTGTATAAATTACAATAAATGAAAAAAATATATAGTTAAGTAAAATAATATTGAGACTACAATTCAGGCATTTATTTTATTGATACAGAAACAGCATTGATTTGTGGTGTTGTATAGCACCCAGGGGAACACTGGCAAGGAGGGCCACGCCCTCCTCTTCTGCTGATTAAATGCAGTGCAAGGTGAGTTTTGGTTGTCAGTACACACACACTGCATTACAGGGGTGGAGATTCAGGCTCCCATTAGGTTATTTGCTAATTTCTTGGATGGTTTACTGTAAGTATTCAACTAAATGTTCCTGCTGTAAATGATGTTATAGTCGTACTGTGTCCTGTTTGTTTTTTTACACAATGCCTGTGGCAAACAGCAAAAGCATTCACATCCCAAGTTTCTGGCAGGGATCATCTAGCTCAGTGGTCCCCAACCCAGGCCCTCAGGGCCCACTAATAGGCCAGGTTTGCCAGATATCTGAAGCACAGCACAGGTGTTATGATTTACTGCTCAGTGATTGCAGGATTCAGTCTGCATTTCCCCAAGGTGATCTGCAAAATCTGGCCTGTTAGTGGGCCCTGAGGACCAGGGTTGGGGACCACTGATCTAGCTCATTTGGTGGACCAGCTCAGGTCTTGGAGTGAGGCTATGCTTTTCCTAGACAGGGATCACGGTGTCAACCACACCATGACATGAATAGAGGACTTTGTATATGGGTGGTGCAACTGCCAGGGCATACAAAGGTGACCCCAAATGTAGTAAGAAACATATAAAAGAATGTGCACAGATGTGGCTTCAGTTTGCTCCAAACCGGGATTGTCATGCCATTCAACCCATGTGACCATGAAATCATTTATTCTTCCAGAATAAAAGGGGGATGTGAAAGAGGGGCTCTATTACATGTTTGGCGATAATGTTAGCGCCTCTATATATAAGTGTTAATGCGCAGTATAAGTGTGTTTAACGCATGCCACCCATATTACATTCCTGATGCTACTGATGTTCCCAACCCTGGTCCTCAAGTACCCCTAACAGGCCAGCTTTGCCAGATATCTGAAGCACAGCACAGGTGATATGGTTTGTTGCTCAGTGATTGCAGGATTCAGTCTGCAGTTTCCCCAGGGTAATCCTTAAAGTCCGGCCTGTTACGGGTACTAGTTGGGGAACCACTGCGCTAGCACATCGTTTTTTGTGTGAGCCTGCGTGAGCTTACTGTACTTTGTGGATCCTATATTTAACATGGGGAACACAATCAATCGTGTTTTGATAAGTAAGGTATTCATGGCCAGAAGGAGCCTATAGGCACAAATATCTGGGGCGCCCCCCCCCTTCAAAAAAGTGTAAAAACTGCTTTTTTTATTTTTGTTTTGGGGAAACTGGGGAAAAAAATTCTCTCTGTGATCATATCAACAGAAGGGGCAGAATCGATGCCTTAAAATGGAGCAGAAAGGGGTTAACCCTTAACCCTAACCAAAATTTATAAGCCTTTCACTAATTTATAACCCTAGCAATGGAAAATGGACCCCATTTTGGTCCAGAGCATCCAAAATTCTGTGCACTTGACCTTGTGAGGTACAGTGGCAAGAAAAAGTATGTGAACCCTTTGGGATTACATGGAGTTTTGCATGAATTGGTCATAAAATGTGCTCTGATCTTCATCTAAGTCTAAGTTGAAAAACACAGTCTGCTTAAAATAATACAACACAAACATTATATGTTTTCATGTGTTTATTGAACATAACATGTAAACATTCACAGTGCAGGGTGGGAAAAGTATGTGAACCCCTAGCCTAATGACTTCTCCAAGAGCTAATTGGAGCCAGGAGTGAGCCAACCTTGAGTCCAATCAGTGTGATATTATTGGATGTGTTGCTGAAAGCTGTCCTGCCCTTTAAAACACACACCAGTTTTGGGTTTACTGGTTTCAAGAAGCACTGCCTGATGTGAACCATGCCTCGCAGAAAAGAGCTCTCAGAAGACCTACGATCAAGAATTGTTGACTTGCATGAAGCTGGAAAGGGTTACAAAGTATCTCCAAAAGCCTTGATGTTCATGTGTCCACGGTAAGACAGACTGTCTACAAATGGAGAAAGTTCAGCACTGTTGCTACTCTCCCTAGGCATGGTCGTCCTGTAAAGATGACTGCAAGAGCACAGCGCAGAATGCTTAATGAGGTAAAGAAGAATCCTAGAGTGTCAGCTAAAGACTTACAGAAATCTCTGGCACATGCTAACATTTTTGTTGACACATCTACAATAAGGAAAACATTAAACAAGAATGGAGTTCATGGGAGGACACCACAGAGGAAGCCATTGCTGTCCAAAAAGAATATTGCAGCACGTTTGAAGTTTGCAAAAGAGCACCTGGATGTTCCACAGCACTACTGGCAAAATATTCTGTGAACAGATGAAACCAAAATTGAGTTGTTTGGAAAAAACACACAACACTGTGTGGAGAAAAAAAGGCACAGCACACCAACATCAAAACCTCATCCCCACTGTAAAACCTGGCGGAGGGAGCATCATGGTTTGGGGCTGCTTTGCTGCCTCAGGGCCTGGACAGATTGTTGTCATTGATGGAAAAATAAATTCCAGAGTTTATCAAGACATTTTGCAGGAAAACGTAAGACCATCTGTCCGCCAACTGAAGCTCATCACAGAGGATGGGTGATGCAACAGGACAATGACCCAAAGCTTACAAGTAATTCAACAAAAGAATGGCTTCAACAAAATAAAATACGCCTTCTGGAGTGGCCCAGTCAGAGTCCTGACCTCAACCCGATTGAAATGCTGTGGCATGACCTTAAGAGAGCGATTCACACCAGACATCCCAAGAATATTGCTACACTAAAACAGTTTGTGAAGAGGAGTGGTCCAAAATTACTCCAGATCGTTGTGCAGGTCTGATCTGCAACTACAGGAAACGTTTGGTTGAGGTTATTTCTGCCAAAGGAGGGTCAACCAGTTATTAAGTCCAAAGGTTCACATACTTTTTCCACCCTGCACTGTGAATGTTTACATGTTCTGTTCAATAAAAACATGAAAACATATAATGTTTGTGTTGTATTATTTTAAGCAGACTATCAGGGTAATTCAAAGAGATTCGAAAAGTCACTGCACATTTGGTGACTTTTCGTGCTCTTCAATTCGGTTCCTTTTGCCGATCCCATTTCGGTGATCCTGCGGTGTATTCAGCAAGCACCACAGGGTCCCCCAATTGCAGGGAAAATCTACCGCAAACCTGACGAAAACGAAGCGCAAAACCCACCGAATGCACGCCGAAAACCCCCAAAAACATCTGGATTAACCCGTCGAAAAACCCAAGCAGGAGCCGATCACACGCAGCGAAGCCGCTGGGAAAAAAGCCGAGACCGCAGACGAGGCAGTGAATAAATTAGCAAAACAGTTTATGTGAATGTTTGAGAATGAAACGCTGTCTGCAAAGAAACTACTGAGCGAAAATGTCTGAAATTTGCATATGAGGTCCAGGGACTGATAATAAAGAGGGCTGTTACAGAAAAAATAAGTAAACTTAAAAAAAAAAATACAGAAAAATGCTTAAAATATCCTAAAAAATCTATAAATAAAGAGACTCTTTACTGCAGAATTTTATAATGAACAGTTTATTAGATATTGAATTAAAACGGGAATATTTTTACCATTGAAGCCTTTGGGATTCTCCTGAATAAATTTGCCGCATGAACAATGGCAACTTTGCGTACAGGGATCATTTACCTATCGCCACAGGAAATCCGTGACACACATGTCAAGGCCTTAGGGGCTAGGGCCCGATAATCCAGAAAACAACTTTGTGAAGGAAAATCTGTGTGTATTTCAGATGGCAATAAACAGTGCTTATATACAGTTACAAGATCTTGATAACCCAGTTTGACATTGTTCTATACCCGACCCCCCTAGATATCTCAGCACCAGTCCGCCCTGCCCAGCCACAGCCTAATACACCCCTGGGGTTTTTGAGCCCACAGTGGTTAATTCCACTGGAGCGATGTCACTTCCGTCTGGATAGCTCTGGTCCCCCTGCTACTCCTGCTAAAAGAGTGCCCTGATCCATGCATGGGGCACCGAGCAGCATCGGTTACAAGCTGCCCAGCAGCTGGCAATGTGTACCCATGTTAGAGCTCCATAGCAGCAGCCGCTCAATCTTGGGACAGTCGGATGGAGTGGTTGCAGGTGGCGCTTCCCCTTCAAACTCACCCCAGACCAGGCTACCATCCCTAGGGACCTACTGTCCAAAATGTGCCATGGTGGTGGTAAGGGCGGCTCCAGGGCAGGCGGTGAAGAGCTGGCAGGTTTTGGCAGCTTGCCAGCAATGTTTGCTATCTCCTAGGGAGCCGCCTGCATCATGCAATTTCAGGTAAGCCAGTATACACATTACATGGATACAAATACCATATTTTGTTCATACAATTAAGACTGGTACACACTAGATACAAAAGGGAACAAATTTAGCTACAACAGAGGTGCAGGGGACTGGCAAAAAAATTAGGAAATCACATTAGGGAAAACACAATTAAATACAGAACACGGAACATTTTATACTAACTCTAACAAGGGAATCCACTCGCATTAATATGAACAGCCCTAACCATACCCTGCTGGACTGGATTCTCTCTTCATGTCCCGATAGAATACAAGAGACAGGCGTTCTCGCTAATAGCTTCAGTGACCACTGTCTAGTGTACTGTGTGCGCAAAATAAAAGCCACAAAATCTCCTCCAAAAGTAATAATCACCAGGTCTTTCAAGAAATTTATTCTTGAATCCTTCCTAAGTGATCTCAAACAGCTCCCATGGTACAGACTAAACCTTATCCCAGACTTGGACTGTGCAATTGAATTCTTTCAGTTCGAGCTCCTGCAAGTCTAGAATGCCCATGTCCCGCTGCGTAAAGTGCGAGTAAAAGGGGCTCATCTCTCCTGGGTTACAGCTGATCTTACACAAATGTACCAGATTAGAGATTCACTGTGGTCAAATTTCAAGAGTACTGGTTCCATGAATGATCACTGTGAATACCGACAATGCCGGAATGCATGTACAAAACAAACAAAAATGGCTTAAGCCCAATACTTCATTGAAAATCTAAACAATAACCTATCAAACCCTAGAAATTTTTGGAGAATCAGAAGTAACATACAAGCACCCCCAGTCCACTCCCAGCCGGCTGCTATCAAAGTAAACAACCAAACCCTGCAACACCCCCTAGATGTTGCAAATGCCTTTAATAATTATTTTGTTGGGTGCCCCACCACCCTAATTGCTAAGCTAGCACATGACACACCTACAGAAAGACCACACACAGGTCAGGCCCCTCCAACCATGCAAGGACCCCATATCACAGATAAATTCAACTTTAGACCAGTGCCTGTCAGTGTAGTTACTAAACTGCTCCGTAATCAAAAAATGAAATACCAATCTGGACCTGATCAAATCCCAGCAATGCTGCTGAAAATCAGTGCCCCAGCAATTGGAAAACCTGTCGCAACACTCATCAATGAATCACTGGCAACTGGATACATACCCAAACTATGGAAGACTGCAAGAGTGGTACCTATCCATAAAAGTGCTGACAATACTTTGGTATCCAACTACCGTCCAATCTCATTGCTCCCTGTTATGTAAATTTTTTGGAAAAATGTGTGTACACGTTATTACGTGATTATTATCAATCTTCAAACTATTTAACCCCAGATCAATCCGGCTTTCGTCCAAATCACTCAACTACAACCGCCCTTTTAAAAGTTTGCAATGATACCCAAGCTGGCATGGAACAAGGAGACCTAACTGGAGCCATCTTTCTTGATTTTGCCAAGGCCTTTGACACAGTAGACCATTGCATCTTATTACAAAAACTTAAAAACTCTGGTATTGGTGATCACACGCTAACCTGGTTTGAATCATATGTATCCAACCGATCGCAACATGTGTCCATCTCTGGCAGCTCCTCCCTCCCCCTCCCAGTCACGTGCGGAGTACCCCAAGGCTCAATACTCGGCCCCCTGCTATTCACATTATTCATAAATAATCTGCCCAACATCTGCAAAGCCTCAACTGTACACATGTATGCAGATGACACCGTAATCTATACCAGCAAACCAGATCTCCCACAGCTGGAGGCCGTGCTGCAAGAACAATTCACAGAGGTAGAAAAGTGGATCACAGATAACAAACTTTTTCTAAATACTGACAAAACTGTAACAATGCTCTTTGGAACAGCACCTAAACTACATAAACTGCAAAATCCCCATCTACATGTCAGGAGAAAATCAAATGGCACGCTGACCACAGTCACTTCTCTCAAATATCTAGGTATGTGATTAGACCCAAATCTATCCTTTGGCCCCCACATAGAAAAACTCTCATCCAAACTTTACCCCAAACTAGGTGCCCTGTACAGAAACAAATCCTGCCTGAGCCCCGCGGTAAGAAAGCAGATTGTACAACAAATGCTTATGCCGGCTATTGAATACGGAGATGTAGTGTATGCAGTGGCCCCACAAACACACCTTCAGAAACTTACTACATTGTATAACTCATTCTGCCGCTTTGTGCTACAATGTAACTACATGACCCACCATTGTGACATGTTAAAAGAACTAAACTGGCCGTCGCTGGAATCTAGACGCACCCTTCACCTTTCCAACCTGTTGTTTAAGAGCTTCTCTGGGAAGCTGCCACCCTACCTGAATAGTCTGCTTCCCCTAGCAGTTCACTCATCCTATAACCTCCGATCCAGGACCAGCACCTTACTTGCATTACCACAATACAAAAAGAATGTGGCTCGATCCTCATTTTCCTACAGAGCACCGCATTTATGGACTAACCTTCCAGACACCATCAAATCTTCCCCTAGTCTTAAATCACTCAAGTGCTCCTTACTAACATACCTCGGTACAGAATGCACCTGTAAACATGTAACATAGCAACTATATTACTTACATATTTATTTTCCGTGTTAATCTGTATATTTGTGTTTTGTTTTTAATATCTTGCATTTATTACTTTGTATTTCTGTAACAACTGTAAAATTTCAATGCTCTTGAACCCAGGACATACTTAAAAACGAGAGAAATCTCAATGTATCCTTCCTGGTAAAATCCTTTATAAATAAATAAATAAATAAATTCGTTCATATAAATACAGATTAAACGAAATAAAACTAAATAAGAATGAAATGAAACTAAAGGAATATTGTGGCGGCCGTTCTATCACAATCTTTTAAAATATTTTATGTAAAATTATAAAATGAGTGGGATAATAATATATAAAATAGGTGGGGTTTTATAGTTTGGATTTGTTTGCTAAAGGCATATTTGTTTGTACTTGCCCCAGGGTTAAACATGCTAGCTCACCCTGTTGGTACCTACTGCAATTCCACAAATTGTATTTGTGAGAGCAATGAAAATGTCATATATACATTAATTTTCTCCTGTTTATAAACCTTTACCTGTATGTGAAAACAGGAAGGAAAATGCAAAGAGATTTCATTTACTCGTTACTTATTTTTTTCTCTTCTTATAAACACATCTTTGTGCTTTCCTACATTTTGGAGATACCTTCATTCATCGTTGTTATTTTTCAGTAAGAGACAAGAGCATATAATAATTGTTTTTTTTTCCCTTTATCTTATGTTTTTATATTTAGCTTTATCTCTATCAACGCTAAGCATTTGTTTTGACATATTGATTCTTTTTTTGCTGTGCAGGTGAAGTTTGACTATGAGCAGCTCCGAGAAACCCTCACCTTAGTGACTACAGAAAGAGATTTGGCTGTGAAGGAGAATTATCAGCTCCGAGCCAAACTGGAGAACCTAGAGCAGGTCCTAAAGGTAAGAAACCAACTACTATGTAAGTATAGATAGATGGAATTGGCTCCTTTATTGTAGGTTGGGAAATGGCAACGTTTCTATTTTTTAAACTCTACATTTAGAATTGTGCTTTTTAGAAAATTGCTAGCATGGCTGTAACTTATAGTTCATCAAATTTATCTTTAATGTGGATCATGTGATATTGGTGTTTGGGGTTTCATTTATTTAAATAGACACTCTAGCCTAGGTCTGCCAAACTTCGGCCCCACAGTTTCTGAACTACAACTCTATTGATTCCCTGGCCACCTATTGCATCAAAAGAATTCTGCTAATTGTAGGCATCAACATCTGGGGGGGCTGTGAGTTAGACAGCCCTGCTCTAGCCACTATGAACATTTAAGTTATCATACTGTCTTGCTATGTACATGGGTTTGAAGCCAGAATGCACCAATATAAACACATACAGGGTTATCCAAAGAGATCCGAATTGCTTGAGAAAGGTAACCGAACGCTGAAAATCAGCGTTCAGTTACCTTTCCTGGCCATTAGGCTATCCAGAGAGCAGGCAATTCACCAAATCCTGGCGAATTGCCTGCACATACGGTGCCTGTTCGGTGCCTGTTCGGTGCCTGTTCGAGCGCAGTGAAATCCCCATGAAAATGCACTGCTTCGGCTATTCAGAGAACACAAACTAGCAGTGAAAGGTTCGCCATTCGGTGGTTTAATTCGGCAAGTTAATTCAGGAGAATCCCATAGACTTCAATGTTAAAAATATTCCCATTTTAATTCAATATCTAATAAACCGTTCATTATAAAATTCTGCAGTAAAGAGTCTCCTTATTTATAGATTTTTTTAGGATATTTTAAGCATTTTTCTTAATGTCGTTTTTTTTTGGGGTTTTTTTACTTATTTTTTCTGTAACAGCCCTTTTTATTATCATTCCCTGGACTTCATATGTAAATTGCAGACATTTTTGCTCAGTAGTTTCTTTGCAAACAGCGTTTCATTTTCACAGATTCACCCAAACTATTTTGCTAATTTATTCACCTCCCTCGTCTGCGGTCTCAGCTGCTTGGGCTGCTTCGGCTGTGTTCGGCTCCTGCTCGGGCTTGGTTTTCGGCAGGTTAATCCAGATGTTTTTGTGGCTTTTCTGCGTGCATTCGGTTTTGCGGGTTTGCGGCAGCCTTTCCCTGCAATTCGGGGACCCTGTGGTGTTTGCTGAATACACCGCAGGGTCACCGAAATGGGATCGGCAAAAGGAACCGAATTGAAGAGAACGAAAAGACACTGAACGTGCGGTGGCTTTTCGAATCTCTTTGAATAACCCTGATAGACCAGTGTTGTGAATAAACAGGGGCTTATTTGAACACAGAAGGCAATGACAGCAGGGCACAGTATGCACTATAACAGGACTAGAGCAATGGGGGAAGACATAGACAAGGACTTGTAGACAGAACGAAACCATGATTTACAAAGGAACACCAATGAAGCCGGTATGAGGGAGGGGTCAGGAACCAGGTGAGATACATTGATGCCAGGTATACAGAAGACACAGGTACAATACAGAGCGTGCGGAGACACTGGATATACAGGGCAGAGACGACAGCAGATGATTTATTGGGGGGGTTTTAGGGGGTTCAAAATGATTTTGCAAATGCGGAATCATTTAGCACCTGCTTTTAGGTGAGGCTAAAATTTTGCCTTGTGCGTCCCTGCTGTAATTAGTCCTAGGACTTTGTAATACCTTACTTATCAAAGCGCTAATTAATGATTGCGCTCCCCATGTTAAGTATAGAATGCGCAAAGTACAGTAAGCTCGTGGGAGCTAGCGCAAAAACCGATGCACTAAGTGAGGTTTAGCTTTAGGAAGGTAATATGGGAGCATGCGATAAAGTCACTTATCTTGGCGATAATGCTAACACATCTAAAAGCTAACGTTTGCGTTTACTAGGAATTAGTGCCTTAGATCTATTAAGATTTGCATTACTATCCAGTAGAATATCCTAACAAAATTAGCGTTGACACTAATATAGTTTGTATAACCAATAAGAGGCCTCTCTCCTGCAGTGCTGTGTATTGATATCTCAGTGTATTTTATACTGCATTTAATTGTATATGCTACTGGCCCTGCGCCCTTTGCCAACCTTCCCCAAATATGCAGACCTTAGATTAAAAGCCAGTAAGCCCTGCTTTCTTTATATAACCTTGGTATTTTATACAGTCATGGCCGAAATTGTTGGCACCCCAGACATTTTTCCATAAAATCAAGTATTTCTTACAGAAAAGTATTGCAGTAACACATGTTTTGCTATACACATGTTTATTCCCTTTGTGTGTATTGGAAAAAAAAAAAAAAAGTGAGGGAAAAAAATCAAATTGGACATAATGACACACAACTCCAAAAATGGGCTGGACAAAATTCTTGGCACCCTTTCAAAATTGTGGATAAATAAGATTGTTTCAAGCATGCGATGCTCCTGTAAACTCACCTGGGGCAAGTAACAGGTGTGGGCAATATAAAAATCACACCTGAAAGCAGATAAAAAGGAGAGATGTTCACTTAGTCTTTGCATTGTGTGTCTGTGTGTGCCACACTAAGCATGGACAACAGAAAGAGGAGAAGAGAACTGTCTGAGGACTTGAGAACCAAAATTGTGGAAAAATATCAACAATCTCAAGGTTACAAGTTCATCTCAAGAGATCTAGATTTGCCTTTGTCCACAGTGCGCAACATTATCAAGAAGTTTGCAACCCATGGCACTGTAGCTAATCTCTGTGTGGGTGGACGGAAGAGAAAAATTGATGAAAGGTTGCAACGCAGGATAGTCCGGATGGTGGATAAGCAGCCCCAAACAAGTTCCAAAGAAATTCAAGCTGTCCTGCAGGCTCAGGGAGCATCAGGGTCAGCGCAAACTATCCTTCGATATTTAAATGAAATGAAACGCTATGGCAGGAGAACCAGGAGGACCCCACTGCTGACACAGAGACATAAAAAAGCAAGACTACAATTTGCCAAAATGTACTTGAGTAAGCCAAAATCCTTCTGGGAAAACGTCTTTTGGACAGATGAGACCAAGATAGAGCTTTTTGGTAAATCACATCATTCTACTGTTTACCGAAAACGGAATGAGGCCTACAAAGAAAAGAACACAGTACCTACAGTGAGATATGGTGGAGGTTCAATGATGTTTTTTTTTTTTTTGCTGCCTCTGGCACTGGGTGCCTTGAATGTGTGCAAGGCATCATGAAATCTGAGGATTACCAAAGGATTTTGGGTCGTACTGTAGAGCCCAGTGTCAGAAAGCTGGGTTTGCGTCCGAGATCTTGGGTCTTCCAGCAGGACAATGACCCCAAACATACGTCAAAAAGCACCCAGAAATGGATGGCAACAAAGCACTGGAGAGTTCTGAAGTGGCCAGCAATGAGTCCAGATCTAAATCCCATTGAACACCTGTGGAGAGATCTTAAAATTGCTGTTGGGAAAAGGCGCCCTTCCAATAAGAGAGACCTGGAGCAGTTTGCAAAGGAAGAGTGGTCCAAAATTCTGGGTGAGAGGTGTAAGAAACTTATTGATGGTTATAGGAAGCGACTGATTTCAGTTATTTTTTCCAAAGGGTGTGCAACCAAATATTAAGTTAAGGGTGCCAAGAATTTTGTCCAGCCCATTTTTGGAGTTTTGTGTGACATTATGTCCAATTTGCTTTTTTTCCTCCCTTTTTTTGTTTTATTCCAATACACACAAAGGGAATAAACATGTGTATAGCAAAACATGTGTTACTGCATTACTTTTCTGTGAGAAATACTTGATTTTCTGGAAAAATGTCTGGGGTGCCAATAATTTCGGCCATGACTGTAGATAAATGCTACATATCCAGATAGAAAATATATTTATGGTAATCAGACTAACTTGAATTTGGGAATTACAGTTTCAAATTCTTAGCAGAGACAAACACACACTTGAGTATAGTTAAACATCTCATAGCATGTCTTAAGTAAACCCTTCAACATAAAACCTCTCAGTATGCAAGGGACCACATGAATAATGAAGGCAATACACTTTTTTAATGATGGAAGGTAATTATAGAGGATCTTATTATTTCCTGTAATTACTACAAAGCCATTCATTCAGGAACAATGCAGACTGCAACACTAAAACAATGAGAGCAACATTATATTGTCTGTTTTAGTCATTTAACCCAGTGGTTCCCATCCCAACCGAGGTTCTTAAGTACCCCTAACAGGCTAGGTTTCGAGGATTGCCTTGGGGAAATGGAGACTGAGTCCTGCAATCACTGAGCAGCAAATCATATCACCTGTGCTGTGCTTCAGATACCTGGAAAACCTGACCTGTTGGGATTACTTGAGGACCGCGGTTGGGAACCACTGATTTAACCTACTACTGTATATCATGTAAAGTGCTGTACATTATACACTGGGAAGTCATGGTCCACTCATGACTTTAACTCATACCTTCCATTTGTCCAACTGTTGAATTGTGATGGTATGTTCCTTGGTTTGTGAATCTGCTTTCTGTGATGCAGAAGGACATGCCCCTTTTCTAGGTGGTCTGACACTTTCATTGATCCTTGGTAACTCTCATGTCCCTTTTCGAGGCCAATCCAGCTTTTTGGGAAACGCTAATGATGCATGCACCCTAAACGGGCCCACCAGTGTCCTTATGTCATACCTCCAAGTGTTTGGAGAGTATTACTATGTTTCAACTCTTCCAAAACCAAAATTGTGTAAACACAAATGAGAAGCAAATTTAAGCACATAACACTCCATTTACAAACCCTTTTAATGCAGAATCTATGTTTCTCCATGTGGAGAAACAACATTCGACAAACATTATGGCTGGATTGCAACAGAGGGCAGAAAACAGACAGAGCTCCGGAGTCATCCACTACTGTAGAGCAGTGGTTCCCAACCATGGTCCTCAAGTACCCCTAACAGGTCAGGTTTTCCAGATATCCGAAGCACAGCGCAGGTGATATGATTTACTGCTCAGTGATTTCAGGATTCAGTCTGCATTTCCCAAGGTAATCCTTAAAATCTGGCCTGTTAGGGGTACTGGAGGACCGCAGTTGGGAACCACTGCTGTAGAGGGATAAGATTCTGGTTAGTTTTATAAGGGAAAATTTATGTTATGCAGATATAAGATGTTAGTACACATTCTGTATGGCAGTAGCAGGATCACACAGAGACAGTGGTTTTTTTTATATTCTATTGTCTTCTTTTTGGAAGCTGCAATCAATAACATCATTATGATCACTACAAATCCCAAAAGCAGGATATCTGACTATTTTTACTATCTATATCAATTTACTGTTTTTGAGAACAAATATAATTTCTGCCTGTATGCTAATAATGTAGAGATGGAGACCCCATTTGTATCTAGTACTTTCATCTAGACAATATTAGATAAACAAACGTTTAAAAAAAAAAAGCAAATTTTCATTATTTAAATATTTTGATTAGCTTTTTGTAGAACTGTATGTTTTAAATCCTATGTTTAAAAATTAACTACCCATCACATCAAAAAACATACTAGGTAGTGAAGGGGTTAAGGGTATTTTTCTAGTTGGCCTGCTGACAAGTTGATTTCTAGCTGCTACTCTTTTTCTGATATAATGGTACCTATTTAATCAACTTTCAAATTATGAAGGCTTTCATTAACACAAATTAACATTTTACCTTGTGACACCAGCATGCCCTGGTGTTGCAGCTTCTTCTAACTGCATGTTTGATTATAGTATTTTAGCAGTAATCTTTCACTAGAAGGCCATTGTCACTATTGATATAGCCTACTGCCTTGTTTTATGGGCTGTAAAGACCTGACCTTGAGTAATTACTGTGGAGATATGTGCCTTTTGCTCTTGGCATTTACAGTTCTGATTGATATCTTGTTTACTGATCTTGGCTTGGCTGCCAGAGTTTTCCTATCCTGCTTGTGACCCTAAATTAGCCATACTGTCTGCTGATTAGGATATGAGTATTTTGGTAATTATAAAATTGATTTTCTAAAGTGACAACCAGTACCTCTGCTTTCAGAGTTGCAAGGGATCTTTCAGCATAAGAAACACAGGGCACCAACCCTTAACTACCAGAATCGACTGTACTTGATCTGCAAGCAGGGCTGGACTGGGACAAAAAATCAGCCCTGGACTTCATCCAGACCGGCCCACTTTAATTATGCAAACAGCACACAAATAGTATATAAACCAACCAGATCGCTCAACCAATCGCTCTACAGTAGGGATCTCAAACTCTGGCCCCCCAGATGTTTATTGCCTACAATTCCCAGAATTCTTTGAAAGCAGTAGATTGACAGAATCATGGGAGGTGTAGTTCAGAAACATATGGGGGGGCCAGAGTTTGAGATCTCTGCTCTACAGTTACCAGAGTTGCTGCAGAGCGATTGGGTAAAACAACACAGAGGCACCGAGGTTGAGTGTGCACTATATCTTAACCTCCCTGGCGGTCTATTTATTGTGAAAATACTTGTCTGAAAACGGTCAATTGTTTTTTATTCCCCCCCCCCTAGCGTCATTCCGAGTGTGGCTCGGGGTTAAAATCCTATGTTGGAAGCGGTAACCCCAAGCAACACTTGGGATGCCGCTGGATACATTACCTCTCCCTGCGCTCTCTCGATGTCCCAAGCTTTCTCCTCCGGCGACCTTATACTTCCTGGTTTCCTCCTCGCGAGAAGGAATCCAGGAAGTAAAACGCTGCGATCGCCGGAGGAGACTGCAGAGATCATCGAGGGAGTGCACGGAGAGGTGATGCATACAGCCTGAGTGTGTCTCGGGGTTACCGCTCTCAGCGGTGAAATTTAACCCGAGACACACTTGGGAACACCGCCAGGGAGGTTAAGGTGAGGTGGATGTGCAGCAGGTCTCACCGGCACAGTGGCCCCAATATGAAACTGCAGCAGACTGCGTCTGTTTTACAGACAGTGAGGAAGTTCTTACCTCATCCATTAAGGGCATTGCAAGCCGCGCGATGAACCAGCATCCACACTGGCCCACTGAGCCATCGGCCCACCGAGAATCTCCCTGTAGTCCCTATGGCCAGTACATGCCTTTCTGCAAAGCACCTCCTGATACTCCCAATATCGAGTCTAGTCGATCTGGTATTCCAGTGGAGAAAAGCGAAGGAATTACATTTATTGCAAATGAAATTAATTTGCATTTGGGCTCCAGAAAATGCCCCTAATGTTTCCGCACTGGGGGAATGATGCCGGAGGCCCTAACACTTTGTAAAAACCAATTGCGAATGTGTCTGACATCTCCCCAGCTGTTCCTGCATGGTGACCTTAACCACAGTAACTCCTTTTGCAGCAGGTGGCAACATGTGCCTGCCAGACAGGTTATTACAGTAAGGAATACATTGGGAATATTTGCAAATATTTGTTATTGTATAAATAATCAAAAATGACTGTCCAAAAAAACACTGATTCCTGGAGTGGATTTTTTTGGAAAATCCCTTGAAAGTGAAGAGGTTGAACGTTGGACTTATAAGCAGCATCAAACATTGTAGGTTACATTCTTAACCCTTTAACGCTGCGGGACGTGCTATGCCATCCTCGCGGCGGGAGGGCTTTGAAGCCGCAGGGCATGCATGTACGCCCCGTTGACTTCAATGGGCTGCCTCGACTCCTCCCCGCAGCCGGCGCGTGCCGGTAACCACCTGGAGTGTGTGGTTTTTATTACTCTTGATCCTTAGTAAAAATTATGTTTTAACTTCTCACTAATTTCCAGAGACCCCAGTGTCCTAGGACTTTTTTTGCCATTTTCTCCCAGGGTTACCCCCTATCAAGGCCACTGGGCCTATTATGTTATACTGATCTCTATCTCAAGTCTTTATCTGCTTAGATTTACTGTACAATATTAGGAGATACAATGTTACTCTTTTTACCTGGCTATCTATTACCTTGTAAGAATTCTGGGAATTGTAGACCTCAACATCTAGGGGCCATGAGTTTGACAGCCCTGCCCTATAGTCTTGTACTTGACTTCATTAAACCAAAGAAATGTGACTTAAGTGTGTTTAGACATTTTAATGATTGATTTGTTTGGATTACACCCGGTGCCATATTGCCTCTTTTTTTTTTCAACTAAACATTAGGGTAAAGCCCTGCAGTACAGGATTACTCTTAATTCGTACATCTCACTTAGACCTTTTTGGGTATCTCCATGTTCTTATTTTTCTGAAAGAAATTTCGGTCAGGGTTATTCAGAGAGCGTGAAAAGCAGGAGAATGACTGGAGAATGACTGGAGAATGAAAAATTCTAGGTCAAAATAGCCGATTTGGAAAGTGAGATGAAAGGGAGAATTTTTCTGGTTTGGCTATTTGACCTAGAATTTTTCATTCTCCAGTCATTCTCCTGCTTTTCACGCTCTCTGAATAACCCTGAGTATATTTTAGAATTGTTTCATTTGATCCCTTCCACCCTCATTCTTGTTTGCAACATGCCTGTTGGGGTCCACTCATTCAGACCTTAAGGTACACGATCAATAAAACACTGCTAATTGGCATGTGGCTTGAGTAAATGCTTTTCTGCAAACAACCGAGCCTCTCATCTGTGTAATGAAAAAAGTGTCTCTTCTTAACCAGAGGTCTGATTATAAACCCACAAGGTAGATATAGAAGTAATTGCTTTTATTATACTGAAGATCTTAAGGATTCCCAGTTGCTGTAAAATGGTAAAATGAATAATAAATGAGCACATGAAGAAGGCAGACATGAAAAGAAGAGCAAGAGAAGGAAATAAAAAGAAAACAACAACCTTTGGTAGTAATAAAACCAATTCCTGCTATGAGAACAGAGTTACATTGAAGCTACTTATAGTTTAATTGCACTTTTACATATTCATAGTCAGGCTTTCTGGTGTCTGGGAATTAGGTTTGCATATAAAGATCCTTTTTTTTTTTACAACTAATTATATCACTTGAGAATTTGTTAATTTTTGCTAAATTTGATGAGTGTGTAAGTAGGATATTTTAAGTTTACAATGAAAAGACTATAGAAAGGAGTGTATGTGTGTATAACAATATACATAGAGATGTATGTCTCTTTTTTCCCCATGTATATTGCTGTTTGTATTCCTGTTGCCAAATCTATATATATTTAAGTTGTGAAGGGCACAAAAATGAGATAAAAAGCCTCCACACAGCAAATAATAAAGTGTATTATTGCAGAGGTCATTTACACATCCCAGCAATTCAAAGAATCACAGAGCTCATGTGTTACATTCCACATATGCAGCACAGAACTCTGGGTAAAACATGCAAATGATGTCTACAATTTCCCATTTTTTTTGCATCCTGGGTCTGTTTTCAGACAGAACCCTTCAATCAATGCAATGCCATTGTAACCGGAATCCACTTGGTTCACTCGGGGCGAGGTCGGACCGGACACGAGCAAGGATTGTCTGAACACGAGTCTCTTCAGGAAAGGCAAACTTTATTGTGATCTCACAGATGCTCAGACAGGATTGAATCGCAAAGACTGAGCCCCGAACTCACCCCGACAAGGGGTCTTATACCCCGAATACATAATTAGGTACATCCCAATTAGCCCACCTCCCGGTGACACTATCCCACCCCACGTGGGTTAATACCTCCCTTAGTCTAATACAAAGACATTCCATTAAATTGGCAAACTTCATATTAGTTTCGACAGATCATGATTAGCTACTACATTCAGTCCGGGCTGTGCTCGACTCCCTAGCGCCTGTGTTTATTTGTTGCGGGTAACACCTGGTCTATCTTCTATGCTTCTCTTTGTCTCTCTGCGGGCCTCTGTGACCTTGGTGTATCCACTTCTCATTCTGTCCCTTCAGCCGAGGAGCAGCCTAGATCTTTCTCAGCCTTTAATTGCTTTTCTGCTAATCTAACACATTCCTAAATTTCTATGTATGCTTCAATCTAGTTTCAGCTAAAACCTACCTAGTTATTTTCAAGTGAACCAATATTCTGAACAAGATGGCCGCCTGGCTTATAATGGCGGCCAGCTTCCAGCCTGATTCCACTTCACCATGCCATACCAGATGGCATATTTAGCAGAGATCATATACGCAACTGGTGAAAGCCACTCCTGGACAGCGCTGTTTTGGGTCTGGCCACCTCACTGAGCGCAGTTAGTGCGTTCAGTGCTGCCAGGCTCGATCCTCCTATTGGAGATCGCGGTTTGCAGCCCCGTCGTAGCGCTTAAACGTGGAGGCTTTCTAAATAAACGCAGCACACCTGTTGTAGCACGCGCAGTTCGTGCGTGCCCTACAACGTGTGGCCGGCCCCATTGAAGTGTCGCAACGCTGCGACTGATGTCGGGAGGCACTCAGTACGGGTGCACATAGTGCGCTCGTCTGACACGGCCCTTAGCTGGATTGCTCTCCTCCCTGTTGGTTGTATGTTTTTTGCCTTGAGAAGCATCCGCCCTCTATGCTTAGCAAAGGTTGAGTGCTGCCCTCCTCCACATATATTAAAGTTTATAGTTGCAGAGTACGTTTACACATACCATCAATTCAGAGAACTGCCTACAGAGCTCATGTGCTCCATTCCCCATATGCAGCAAAGAACTCTGGGTAGGACATGCAAATGAAGTCCACAACTTATATAGAACCTTTCTAAGGCAATGCAATCTGTGGCAAATGTTGTAAGTGTGACGTCCATTAAATGTTTGGTCTGCTGAGCTCTGAAATGGTTAAAAGGTTTGAGTGCTGTGGATGAAGAACTCTGTCTCCTTGTGGTTATGAATTTTCAGCGTGTTTTCAAGTCATTGAGATGCTGGGAGATGATACTGAGAGCTGCGGGTATTTCCTTGATGATATGGCTTTTGCCGTGTACGTTGTGCGGTTGCTGTGGAGACTGCTAGGAGAGGTTATCCAGATGCATCTCATGCAAGCTGCTCAGGAAGGAAGCTCTGATAATAAAATGTTATTAAAACATGTCACGACTTATCATGGTAGACTTTACCCCCACTTCTTTCATTAAACCTTCACACGTAACCAATGTGAAAGTTTTAAGAGCACTCAATCGCCTAAATTGTCGTGGAAGTCCACATTGGTTAAAAAAAATACATGACAAAAACAAGAAAATAGTGAGGTGGCGATCTCATGTCAACAATGAACTATAACAAAAATAAATTAACATCTCTATTAAAATGTTGCTCAGACAAATGCTCTACCCTGCTGGGCTGAAATATTAAAATAAAATGTACAATAATATAGGTCACATAAAAAAAATAAAAAACACCCAAAAGTGCCACCCTAATGATCTTTACCAGTGTTTCTCAAACCTGTTCTCGGGACCCCCAACCAGTCCAGGTTTAAGGCTGTTAGACTAACGCAGTCTGAACGCACTCTACGTGTGTGCATAATGGACAGACGTACTGACGGAAGATACTGTAGACACCACGCGGTCCGTTTTTTTAACGGATGTAGAAAAAGAAGAGAAATATGGGAATCAAAATTAATTAAAATTAAATGACAGGTACAGTCAGCCAGACCAAAAAAACTTCTGAGCGTCAACGTGATGGACGTCGCCTCATCATGTACACGGGCCGCTATGCGTACGCGGCGCACTCTGGGCGTCCGTCGTAGCTCTTTTAAATGGCATCTGTTGCCACCTGCGTGGTGCATGCGCACTTCGGTGCGCACGTACTTCGTGTGTTGGTCTCTATTGATCACAAATCAATGCTACGACGGACGTTAAACTGTGCGGCGACACGGACATGACTGCGTTCATCTAGCGCTAGCCTTAAGGCTAGGGACAGATGAGCGCATTTTCTGCGGCCACCGTCAAAATGTACGTCGATGCGTGCGCACGCATTTTTTCACGGAATACGCTTAAGTGGTCAGACGATGCGCAATTCTGGACGTATTTCATGACGATGGGGTGAAAAGAAGTCTAGGGAAATCCGGCTGTTTGAACGTTATGTTGGCCGCACACTAGCAGCGTCTGACATCTCCTAATCACGCACACACGCTGCTATGCGGCCGCAGCGCACTCTGTACGTCTGTAGCAGCGGTTTAACGTTCTCGAAAAAATGCGTTCATTTTCCACTTGCGTTGCGCGGCCGGACTTTTGTGCGACCGTACTTCGTATATTGGCTGTCATTGCCCGGCATCTGCTGCTAGTGCGGCCGTGATTATGTGCGCCAGAACGCGCGTTCGCACTGCCTCAGTCTGACCCTAGCCTTAGGATCACCTTGGGGAAATACAGACTGAATCCTGCTCACTGAATCAGTGAGCAGCAAATCATATCACCTGTGCTGTGCTTCAGATATCTGGCAAACCTGGCCTGTTGGGGGTCCTGAAGACAGGTTTGGGAAACGTTGCTCTGTAGTGCTTATATTGGAAACCTTATTATAATGGACACCAGCATTAATGCAAATAATTTAAATCAATCTCAATTCAGTCAAAACTTATTAAGTTGTATACTATATTTTTTGGTGAATCACAGTACAAATGGTGGTGGGTTTGAGTTCTCAGGGTGTAAAAGTAATAGATGGACATATCCCATTCAAAACCGTAGTTTCTAAGCACTCCACGAACTGTAACACTCACAGCCAGATATAAACGGGTAGAGATGCAAGAAAATATGATCCCTTGTCTTGTGATTTTTAATCTGTCCCTACGCAGGGCTGGAAGCACCAGCCAAAAAATAGAAGAGGATCAGCATAGAGAGTGTAACAGGATGCCAATGATGCATACTAGAAAGAGCTAATTGAGCATATTCTATTTGCTAACACATAAATGTTCATATCATGTTTGCTTGTAAGTATTTTGCCACAACAGTATGATCCTTCTTCCAAAACATATTGGCCTAAATATCCCTTACTAGTATGCACCATTGGCACCCTAGGGTGCACCCCACTGTGTCACACGGTTTGCAGGTTCTCCATTGCAGAACCTAAACCTAATCTAAACTTTTCTCTGCCTATTCAATTCTGCAGAGTGCTTCGTGCAGATGGATTTGCTTAATAAGTGAGTTAATCTCATAAAACCAGGCATTGGGTTTATGTGGCAGGGACCTGGCTCATGGGATACATTGACGTTGTGGCAGGCTTATGCAATATGTGAGCACATCTTGTAACTAAACATCCACCTATTTGAAACCTAAGCGCAGTGTTTTTATCTTTTTTAGATGTACACTATATTGCCAAAAGTATTGGCTCACCTGCCTTGACTCGCATAGGAATTTAAGTGACATCCCATCCCTAATCCATAGGGTTCAATATGACGTCGGTCCACACTTTGCAGCTATAACAGCTTCAACTCTTCTGGGAAGGCTGTCCACAAGGTTTAGGAATGTGTTTATGGGAATTTTTGACCATTCTTCCAGAAGCACATTTGTGAGATCACACACTGATGTTGGACGAGAAGGCCTGGCTCTCAGTCTCCGCTCTAATTCATCCCAAAGGTGTTCTATCGGGTTGAGGTCAGGACTCTGTGCAGGCCAGTCAAGTTCATCCACACCAGACTCTGTCATCCATGTCTTTATGGACCTTGCTTTGTGCACTGGTGCACAGTCATGTCAGAAGAGGAAGGGGCCAGCTCCAAACTGTTCCCACAAAGTTGGGCGCATGGAATTGTCCAAAATGTCTTGGTATGCTGAAGCATTCAGAGTTCCTTTCACTGGAACTAAGGGGCCAAGCCCAGCTCCTGAAAAACAACCCCACACCATAATCCCCTCTCCACCAAACTTTACACTTGGCACAATGCAGTCAGACAAGTACTGTTCTCCTGGCAACTGCCAAACCCAGACTCGCCATCAGATTGCCAGATGAAGTGCAATTCCTCACTCCAGAGAATGCGTCTCCACTTCTCTAGAGTCCAGTGGTGGCGTGCTTTACACCACTGCATCCAACGCTTTGCATTGCACTTGGTGATGTATGGCTTGGATGCAGCTGCTCAGCCAAGGAAACCCATTCCATGAAGCTCTCTGCGCACTGTTCTTGAGCTAATCTGAAGGCCACATGGAGGTCTGTAGCGATTGACTCTGCAGAAAGTTGGCGACCTCTTCGCACTATGTGCCTGAGCATCTGCTGACCCCACTCCGTCAGTTTACGTGGCCTACCACTTCGTGGCTGAGTTGCTGTCATTCCCAAACACTTCCACATTCTTATAATACAGCTGACAGTTGACTGTAAAATATTTGGGAGCGAGGAAATTTCACGACTGGATTTGTTGCACAGGTGGCATCCTATCACAGTTCCACGCTGGAATTCACTGAGCTCCTGAGAGCGACCCATTCTTTCACAAATGTTTGTGAAAACAGTCTGCATGCCTAGGTGCTTGCTTTTATATACCTGTGGCCTGGAAGTGATTGGAACACCTGATTCTGATTATTTGGATGGGTGAACGAATACTTTTGGCAATATAGTGTATGTCTTGAGTTGTGTGCACTGAATTTTTTTGTGCTGTGTCTCAGTAGCACCTTTCGTGAGGCGCGCATTTTCATGTTGTATGTATAATCTCAAAAGTGGATGTTAAGTAATTGTCTTATTGCAAAATCACTTATTACCTTAAAAAGAAACCAGTAAAAAACTGTAAAACTTGCTTGAAGCCCATTGAAGAAGACTCTGGGGCTAAATCGCAACCTTCCAGCGTTTGCTGTGTAAAGGACACCAAGAACTGATAGCTCACACGTGTCTTTCTACCTGGCAAGTACAATCTCAGAAAATCACGTTTGCGATCCATACTAGACTGCTGCATTACTTAAAACCTGATCAGGAATCTGGCAGTGGATTAGCTAGAAGGTGAATTTGTGAGCAATCACTTTCAAATCCTTGCTACAACTAGAAGAGTGCAAGTAATGATTTGCAGGGTTGTTCAGAGAGAGGTGAAAACCAGGAGAATTGACAGTAGAAGTGAAAATTCTAGGTCAAAATAGCCAAACCAGAAAAATTCTCCCATTTATCACACTTTCCAAATAGGCTATTTTGACCTACAGGGTTATTCAGAGAGCGGTGAAAAGCAGGAGAATGACTGGATAATGGAAAGTTCTAGGTCAAAATAGACGATTTGGAAAGTGAGATGACAGGGAGAATTTTTCTGGTTTGGCTATTTTGACCTAGAATTTTCCATTCTCCAGTCATTCTCCTGCTTTTCACCGCTCTCTGAATATCCCTGCTAGAATTTTCACTTCTCCAGTCATTCTCCTGGTTTTCCCCTCTCTCTGAATAACCCTGATAGTGCGGCTTCCTTAAGAACAAGGAATCTTTTAGCTGTTACCTAAACGATGAGTGGTCTTTAAAACGTATCTTTTCAATGACAACATTTTAACTGCATGTCAGATAGGTGAGATCAGATTTTAAACAAGAAAAATAAAAATGCGAACGTCCTTGATTCCTGGGGACAAATGTGTTCGCCATGTAGATGAACAAATATTTACTGACACCACACAATGCTATCAATAATAATAAATAATAGACATGTGCATTCGTTTTAGTACTAAAACGATTTAGTCCGAATTTTGGGATAATTTAGTTTTAGTATGACTCAAGAGAAACGAAACTGCTCAGTACAAAAAACGAAAGAAACTAAAATAAAATGCACTACATTTTAGTTTCAGTCCTTTTTGTGATATTACATTGATGAGTGAAGGAGACCAGCAATGAAGATCGCAACATCGCAACATCCGAAGTTCTGCACCCTCCACATGCCAATGCAGTAGGATGTTCTATACAGAGAGTGGCATTAATTAATGCAGGAGTATGTTCTATACATTATACAGAGAGGGGTATTAATGCAGGAGGATGTTATATACATTATACAGAGAAAGGTATAAATTGAGGAGAATGTTCTATACAGAGAGGGACATTAATGCAGGAGGATGTTATCTACATTATACAAAGAGGGGTATTAATTAATGCAGGAGGATGTTCTAAACATTATACAGAGAGGAGCCTTTTTTTTTAGCCCTTTAAATCCAGTGGCTGTGAGCGCTGAGGTCGGCTGCTTGTTACATTATATCTCAGTACTGACAGTAACTGACTGTAACAGCGCTCAGAGTTTCAGTAAAACAAGGAAATAATATTGTTCTAACCTCTTACATATAAAAATATTATTTACTAGTTTTACAGAAACTCTGAGCGCTGTGATGAGCAGCAGTCAGTTACTGTAACAGCTTTGCCTGACACGGGGCAGTATTACAATGTTGGTGCTAACTTAACCTGTTGTAAACTGAAAACCTCCATAGGCTATAATGGCTCTGGGAAGGTTACAACAGCTCTGGTTAAGTTAGCACCAACTATGTAATATGGCCCACATTGTGCTGAGAGTGAGAGATACTGTAACAAGCAGCGATCTCAGCCCTCTGAGGAGCCACTATAATAGTAATTGTATCCACTGGTTTTCGGATGAATGAAATTAGTTTTCATACTAAAGAACTGAAAACGAATTTCTTTAGCAACTAAATAAATTGCATTTTAGTACTAATCCATTAGTTCAAAACGAAATTTTGTGCTGTGCACATGTCTAATAAATAATAAACATTGTAAGCATTGTAACAAAAACTTTTAAAATTTATGCTTCAAGTAGACTAAACGCTTCACTTGAATGAAGTCGTCTTATGAATGGCTATTAAGATAATCAAACTTTACCAACCATAGGTTTAGGCACTGCATCCTTTTTTTTTTCTTCAATTGTGTATCCCTGTATGAGTGATACATACAGTTGTGTTCAAAATTATTCAACCCCCACTGAAATTGAGTGTTTTGGCCAGTTTGACATTGATTTTGATCATTCCGTCATCTTGCTTACAATTAAATCAAAGAGGCACGTGTAGGTCAGACAAATATAACATAACATTTATAATGAAATAACCACAAATGTCTTTTCTGTGCTCACATCATTATCAGTTTTATTCAACCCCCAAGTGACATTCAATCTTAGTACTTAGTACAACATCCTTTTACAGTTATAACAGCTTTTAAACGTGAAGCATAGCTTGACACAAGTGTCTTGCAGCGATCTACGGGTATCTTCGCCCATTCGTCATGGGCAAAAGCCTCCAGTTCAGTCACATTCTTAGGCTTGCGCACTGCAACTGCTTTCTTTAAGTCCCACCAGAGGTTCTCAATCGGATTTAAGTCTGGTGACTGCGATGGCCACTCCAAAATGTTCCAGCCTTTAATCTGCAACCATGCTCTAGTGGACTTGGAGGTATGCTTGGGTTCATTGTCCTGTTGAAAGGTCCAACATCTCCCAAGCCTCAGGTTTGTGACGTACTGCATCACATTGTCATCCAATATCTCCTGGTGTCTGAAGAGAATTCATGGTACCTTGCACACGCTGAAGCTTCCCTGTACCTGCAGAAGCAAAACAGCCCCAAAGCATGATTGACCCCCCGCCATGCTTCACAGTAGGCAAGGTGTTCTTTTCTTCATAGGCCTTGTTCATCCTCCTCCAAACATAGCGTTGATCCATGGGCCCAAACAGTTCTAATTTTGTTTCATCAGTCCACAGAACACTATCCCAAAACTTCTAAGGTTTGTCCACATGACTTTTGGCATACTGCAGTCGACGCTTCTTATTCTTTGGAGACAGCAAGGGGGTGCGCCTGGGAGTTCTGGCATGGAGGCCTTCATTACGCAGTGTGCGCCGTATTGTCTGAGCTGAAACTTCAGTACCCACATCTGACAAATCTTTTCTCAGTTCCTCAGCATTCACACAGGGACTTATCTCCACTCTACGCTTCAGGTAGCGCACAGCAGTCGAAGTCAGCATCTTCTTTCTGCCACGACCAGGTAGCGTTTCAACAGTGCCCTTTGCCTTGAATTTGCGAATGATGCTTCCTATGGTGTCTCTTGGTATGTTTAACATCTTTGCAATCTTCTTATAGCCATTGCCCTTCCTGTGAAGAGTAATCACCTCTTCTCTTGTCTTCCTGGACCATTCTCTTGACTTCACCATGTTTGTAACCACACCAGTAAATGTCTAGAAGGAGCTGAGTATCACAGTCATTTTAAAGCTGCCTAATTGGTGCTTATTATGCTTTATTGCTGCTCCGTGACATCCACAGGTGTTTTCAATACCTGATTGAAAACACTTGAATGAACCTCTGTTCTTCAGAGTGGTAGTCTTTAAGGGGTTGAATAATTGTGTCAATGAAGAATTCACAAAAGAAACATTTACTACTGTATTACAAAACCAATTGATGTCATTTTAGTTGCATATGGTTCTTTAAAAAGTCCTTGTAGGATTTCATTCTGAATACAATTACAAATGTACACTAAATTCCCTAAAACCCTTTACAGCATTGGGGGTTGAATAATTTTGAACACAACTGTACATAACTCATGTCATCGAGAAAGCAATGTTTTAGTTTACCCCGATCAATTCATCATTTTCTTGTCATTCATCAATTCTTCAACAGCTGTATGGAAAGATGCAGTCTAGTCTGTTTGTGAGTTACAGTAACTGCACTTTTCTATTGAACGCCAATATGATAAATATTATGTTATTTAATCCTGGTGGGATGACTTTCTCATTTTAAAGAGACCCAGAACATGAATACCAACATTCCCTTGCCTATTTCCTCACCTTCTGGCCCCAGGATTATCCAGCATCTGACTCCTTCACAATTGTTTGTTGTATTAAGAATTCTCACAGCCTCAAGGGTCTATGTTTATCCATTATTTATCCTTTAGACCTTATATCCAGTAGTTGTGTCTGTGTGCCTTCTCTTTCAGAACGTGACCCAGGGAAAATGCTGCAGGCAACTTCCGCATCATTTTTGTAATACGCGTATAATTCCTCAATACAGCTGCTGTTATGTTTAATTCCTATACCTTAGCATTATTTTCTTTTCTTGTACTGTGCTTCTATATCACAATATTGAAATAAAAGTGTATATATAGAAAAAAACCTTTATGGAAAGAGTTCTAAATGCCAAATGAAAAAAAATAAATATTATCAATGCCACAATGTGACTTGGTATACAGGTAAAATGGCTAAAATGAGAATTTTCCCCATGGTCAGAGATAATAGAGGTGTTTATGAAAGAGGAAGAAAGAGAAGGAAATGAAAAATCATCACTCTATACAATGCTGTGAGGAGCAAGGGAGTTTGGGCCTATCCTATGATACATATTTATCTAATTTCCTGCCTGAGAGATATAGCGTTATTTAATCATGTCAGTGTCTGGAAGTGCGGAATGACATGCATATGTCAGAAAACCTGCCACCTGGGCAGAAGACACTATACTGTAGTGTATACAAACGGCTTCTCACCTTTTTCTACTTCAGCAGAGGAGTATGCAAATGCCTTTTCACGCAGAAAAGTACAATTAATGTATATGGGTTTGCTAAGACTATGAATATTTTAAGCAGAAAGTGTGGGATGATGATGATGGCTGTTTATAAATTATATAGCAGGCTTCATGGAGCACAAAAATAAAGTATGAGTACTAGAAATTCACATTCTTTGTGCACATATACGTAAAAGGGCTGTGATCTTTAGGTGTATGGTTTGCAGTAAATATGTGTGCTGCATTCAAGACTGGATCATGGCTTTTAAAGGGTTAAGTTATGCAAATTTTCTTTCAATTTAACAAACAAGGGCGACACTAAGGCGACAACCATGTTGCATTAGTGAACCCAAACTTGATGGATTTTTCCTTAACAGCTCTTACAGTCAATTGTGACAACCAAGCTGTATCATAAAACTAATCTTCTGCAATAAATAGCATTCCAGCAGTAGATACTCACCAGTCCTCCTAAGACCATTTTACGACACACCATTCCAATATTCGATGTCTTGTGTCCATAAACTACCCTTGAATACTATGGGCCCTATTCCATAGTGACTGCTAATGGTAGCGTTCGGATGGGTAACTGTTATCCTAGCGTTAAGTGATTTTAACGCATGCCCCCTATTCTGACACCCCAGGGTCATATGCAAGAAATTAATGTAACATGCAGGATATGATTAAAGTCAGATAGCTTAAATCATCCTCTTTTGAAAGCACACAAAGTCCTTTATATTTTTCTTCACTTTATTGAGAAAGTAACAGCAAATAAAAGATGTCGTGGGTAGAGAGAGCTTCTCTGTAGTGTGCTCTGATATGAGAGGAAGATGGATAGGTCGCTTCTCTGTATGCTTTGGTTTGAGAGGAAGATGGATAGGGCGCTTCTCTGTATGCTTTGGTATGAGTGGAAGATGGATAGGGCGTTTCTCTTAGTCTATTTTCTAGTAGGAGGAAGGTGGATAGAGCGCTTCTCTGTATGCTTTGGTATGAGAGGAAGATGGATAGAGAGAGCTTCTCGGTAGTGGTGCTTTGTAATAGGAGGAAGGTGGATAGAGCGCTTCTCTGTATGCTTTGGTATGAGAGGAAGATGGATAGAGAGAGCTTCTCGGTAGTGGTGCTTTGTAATAGGAGGAAGGTGGATAGAGAGCTTCTCTGCTGAAGTATGCTTTCTTATGGAAGGAAGGTAAAATGCATCTGCCCAGTATAAACAGGATGCTACTCACAAGCCTCCCTGATTAGAATTAAGGAAGTGAAGCTTTGCTGCACCGGAAATGGAACTGGACCAAACTAACTATGTAAATTAGACAGGGAGAGTGGACTAATCCATTTTTAAGCAAAAGCATAGGGGGCAAACAAATAAGGTATCTAGTTCCATGATACTCCCCATGTTACCTTCCTGACGCTAAACCTGTGAAAAATACGTTAGTGCATCGGTGATTGCGCTAGCTTACTCTACTTTGCGTATCCTAAACTTAACATGGGGACCGCAATCCGTAATTACTGTTTCAATACGTAAGGTATTACAAAGTCCTAGCACTTATTACTGCAGCAATGTGCAAAACAAATATTTATCTACACCTAAAAGCTGGAGCTAACCGATTCTGCTTTTGCAAAATCATTTGGCACCCCCTAAAATCCCCCCAATAAATCTTATACTTGCCTCTCATTCTCACGGATTCTGAAATCTTTAGAATCCAAAACCATTCCGGATAAGGGGTGCTCAACCTGTATAGAGAGATCTTCCAGGGGCCTAACATGCTTAATTGATGAAGGTTAGTAAAGTGGGCATTCACTCGGCTGCTAAGCCATGGAATGTGTTGATAGGATGGAGGCAGGGGACGGTAAATTAAATTAAGTAACCAGAGATGCTTGTCTCAAGTCTTGCTGGTGGCAGTGAGGATAGCAGTATTGTGGGGTGGTGTAATTAAGGTTTTGGGGGGTTATGTGGGTAGCTCGGGACCATGAAACACTTACCAGTAGTAACTCTAGAAATGTGGCGTTGATAACCCTGTCATACCCACCCCTGTACACTGTCACGGCTGGACCAATAGTCTTTGATTGTAACATTTGTATCACCTGGAAGGAGCCCTCAGACTTTTTAGCCTACTTGAACGTGGAAATTATTGAAATTAAATTTTGTAACTGCTATTCTATCCAACTTTCAACTAGTGAATAGCCACATCAGAAATGTATTAAGAATAGTCATTTAGCGATGTAGTTAACACATAATGACTAAACTCCCTTGTGTACATAGTATAAGGTATAAATCATGATCAGGTATTAAGCCACTTAATGTTAATCTCCACAAATAACTAAGGTGGATGCCAGGGTGGAAGACCAAGAGGGATAAATAGAGCACTCGTGGGGCTAATGAAAAATGCAATAAGCATTAATGAGAGAATTGGTCCCGAGGCAATACTGTAGGTTAGTAGGAGTATAAGTAGACAGTAGTTGACAAAAAATATATTTAAATAAGTATTATAGATTCTGCCAAAAGTAACACCAGATGAAGGACAGCCATAGAGAAAGATGTCACCAACTGGAATGCCTGGCTTCGTTTTTACATAGGTTACAGAATACTTATACTCCTTTTTCTTTGTTTTGTTTTTAACGCAGGGCTGTCCAAACTTGCATCTGCTCAATTTTGATGCTCATTCTCGCATCATTTTAATCTTTTTGGCACATCCTAATGAGGTAGATTTATACACTGCACTGCTTAGACCTGACTCTATTCACCTGCGGAGTGGCTATATATAGCCTTTTCACTGGAGAACCTGTGCTGGTTGGTTCCTACTTGCTGCAGGGCTTCCCATGTGCAGCCAGCTAGTGTATCCAATTATTCTCTTTTCTGTACTCCTGACCTGGCTCTTTCGATGACCTCTCTCTGACTGCTGTCCACCCTGACCCTTGGCTTCTACTCGCCTGTCGTACTTTCAGATGTCCTTGAATATTGGCCTGCATAGACGTGCGCAACCTATTGCATTAGGGTGTACACCCAAAAGCTCAAACACACGTGTGTCTAATAAATATATATATATTTATTATACACTCCTATGCATTCATTGAAAACATGTCATTACTATTTGTATAAGACATGTCATCGCAGAATGCCGTGTCAAAAAAATTTAAATTTCCATTCGGATTTTCAATAATCTGCAGTGTGTCAAATTATTTTTCCAAACTTTATCAACCAATTCTTTGTGGTTATATATTCTATAGCTTATGCTTTTTTTTTAAAAAAAAATCAGAAATCGAAAAATGCAGTAACAGTTTCTCTAAGAAGATGCTGAAAATGCAAAACATTTTGCTTATATTTTGGCACAATGCGTTCTATGAATAATATATGACTATGTATAACTCGTTAACTTTCTTCCGGTGTGGGAAATGAGATGGTGAGTAATGGCAGCAGCATTATTTGTTTTATATATTCCTCTTCAGTAACACCTCACTTGTGGGGTGTACAGAATGGTGGTACACAAGTTCAAAGGAACCCTGCTTCTCTCCACAGCAGTGCTGCCGATTGTAAAATGAACCAATGTGTAATGACGCAATGCGCCTTCACCTCCACATTTTCTCCTGGCATGGGAAATGAGAAGGTGATTTAGTCCAGTGGCATTGTTTGCTTTAGAGGTAAAAACAAAACAATGCTGCCGTTTTTTTTAAAAATGATTATTTTATTTTTTATTTTTACTTACAACATGGTCATATTTTATGCTATAATTGAAAAGACCAGACCAAATGATGCCCCCCTATGACCTTGAAGCAACTTTTGGTACTGGAGATACAGGGGAGTAAAGGGATTTCTGAGCTGGGAAACAGCATACGTTTACATCTGTTTTGTAGTACCGGATGGGTGGAGTAGAGGTAACATCACTGCTCTGCGTGGAGAGAGCCTGTGGAGACATGGGTTCAATCCCAGCAATAGCACCTCTCCAGTAAGGGTACATACTCGTCACCCAGGACATACTTGAAAACAAGAGAAATCTCAATCTATCCTTCCTGGGAAAATCGTTTCACACAAAAAAAAAGTCACCTCAAAATTCCTGGTGGTCTGAGTGGCCACATGAGCGGAAAGCGATTTGTGCTTCAAGTAGAGACCAAAAACCACCTCCTATGCTGGACTCGGACGCTGAGTCTGAGAACCAGCAATCACTGACGTTAAATCTGATGCCCTGCGCTCTCTCATGAGTCATGACGTGTCATCTGAGCACCTGAGTCCAGCTTTGGATGTGCTTTTTGGCTGTTCTTGAAGCACAGATCGCTTTTCATTCACATGGCCACTTAAACCACATGGGATTGTAGGAGATTTAAAACAGAAGAAGGGACCCAGCGGTTGTATATGGGATATGGCCAGCCAAGCCCCAGAGTGTGCTGTGATTGGGGTGTGTCTAGGCACACTGCGCGCGGATGCCTATGTTTGCGTGTTTTTTTACTCGTTTGATTATCTTATTTCTTTTGTGGTGCCTTTCTTTCATGGTTAAATACAATAAATCTAAGGTTGGTAATACCTCTTCCTATATAGGCTGGAAGGGTTGCAGGCCTAACACCAACATATTCAAAATAGTAACACTTTACTTTGGGAGTTTGCGGTTTACTGATACATTTTTTGCCACTCAGGAATCCCCATTACAGATGTTTGATTCACAAAGACCGGAAGGACTTTGATCATCCATGAAATGTAGAGATTTCCACTAAATTAAGCGTTTTAATCAATGCCTGTCAAGAATATCAGTGTCAACTGGTTATTTTGTGAACTGCTGATAATTAATTCACAACCTACCACTCTCCATAAGTAAAACTTATTTCGACATACAAATATCGTACCTTGTAACATATCCCGGCCGATATATACTATCGATCTATTCCATTTAAACTGATATTAGATAATAGCGTTTATATCACAATATGGAACATGTACTATAGATTAAAATACATATATAAAAGAGTTCTTGATTAGAAGAGAAATATACACTAAACAGTCCAGACGAACAAGCTATCCCGACATGCATCTAAATTCTGCAAGCAGAAATGGTTGAGGATATGTTAAGCTACTTTTCATCTCTGTCAAAATAAAACATGGAAGGAAAGTAATTATGTATAAAATGGTACAGACCATTAATAATCATTAACAATTAGTTTGGCAGCTGTAAGCACCAAAGGGTTAATTACTGTAAAATCCAATGAGGAGATTTGTTGCTTTATAGGAAATCGGCAGAGAAGCTTAAAGGAACACTCTACTCAAAAATCACCCCCCCCCCGTTTTTTTATCCTAATCTATCCCTATTCCCTTAATAAAAAGTAATATATATTTTTTTTTGTATAACTGTGATACTTACCCTAAAATCCACTTGTTTCCAGCGGCGTCTTTTTTTTTTTATATACTCACCTCCCTCCTCTTCCGCTCCCATCCTTCTTGCTTCTTCTTGCCTTCTGGTTTACGTGAGAAGCGCGCATGCGCGCCTCTCACATAAGCCAGCCAATCGGCAGGCTTCCTCCCGGCTCCCTCTGAGGATTAGTGTTGCGCGCAAGAGGATGCGTGCAACACTAACCCTCAGCCGCTGCCGCCAGCTACTGCGGCGAGTTGGAGACGTCATCGCGCTGAAAGCGCGATGGCGTCTCCTACTCGGCAAAAGTCGGCAGAAGCAGGAAATATGATTCCCGCTCTGCTGACTGACAGCTGGGAGGGCGGAGTAAACTCCTTCGCCTCTCTCAGCTGTTTTCAGCTTTTTCTGCTGAACTGCTGAGCGGAGGGAGGGGAGACAGAGGGCGGCATACTCTGGGCATCATGACCACCTAAAATAGCTTAGGTGGTCATGTTGCCTAGAGTATCCCTTTAAGCTTCTGAAATTTAACTCCAGCAGGGTTATTCGGAGAAAGGTGAAACTCTGGAGAACGTTTTGGAGAAGTGAAACTTCTAGGTAAAAATAGTTGATTTGGAAAGTGAGAAAAATGGGCGCATTTTTCTGGTTTGGCTATTTTGACCTACAGGGTTATTCAGAAAGAGGTGAAACCCAGGAGAATGACTGGAGAAGTGAAAATTCTAGGTCGAAATAGCCGATTTGAAAAGTGAGATAAATGGGAGAATTTTTCTGGTTTGGCTATTTTGACCTAGAATTTTCACTTCTTCAGTCATTCTCCTGGTTTTCACCTCTCTGAATAACCCTGATAGAGTTTTCACTTCTCCAAAAGTTCTCCAGAGTTTCACCTGTCTCGGAATAACCCTGCTTGTGTATAAATTCATTTTCTCAGATTTTCAGAGCATAGAGTTTGTTTATTTTTGCTGGAGTAAATTTTTTACATCTAAAAAAAACCCTTCTGCAAAGCTTTTTAAGGTATTTCACCTATTTTAGAATACATTATTGTATCTATTTCAAAGTTTTTTTTTAATATATTACTAGACATTAAGCCTGGCCAGAGGCCAGTCTGCGCGTGCATCCGGCTCTCCTGGATGCGCGCGCAGCCGACGGGTAGGGCTGCGAGCGCCTCTGCTCCGGCTGTGCTGGACACGCATGCAGCCGACGGTTAGGGCTGCGAGCGCATCTGCTCCGCCTGATAAAACTATTTTATATATAGTGATGTGGCTCCTCTTTCCCCTCTTAGATTGTAAGCTCACGGGAGCGGCTCCTCTTTTCCCTCTTAGATCGTAAGCTCATGGGAGCAGGCTCCTCTTTCCCCTCTTAGATTGTAAACTCACGGGAGCGGCTCCTCTTTCCCCTCTTAGATTGTAAACTCACGGGAACAGCTCCTCTTTCCTCTCTTAGATTGTAAACTCCTGTCAGCGGCTCCTCTTCCCTCTCTTAGATTGTAAGCTCATGTCAGCGGCTCCTCTTCCCTCTCTTAGATTGTAAGCTCCTGTCAGCGGCTCCTCTTCCCTCTCTTAGATTGTAAGCTCCTGTCAGCGGGCTCCTCTTCCCTCTCTTCGATTGTAAGCTCCTGTCAGCGGCTCCTCTTCCTACTATTGGATTGTAAACTCCTGTCAGCGGCTCCTCTTCCCTCTCTTAGATTGTAAACTCCTGTCAGCGGGCTCCTCTTCCCTCTCTTAGATTGTAAGCTCCTGTCAGCGGCTCCTCTTCCCTCTCTTAGATTGTAAACTCCTGTCAGCGGGCTCCTCTTCCCTCTCTTAGATTGTATGCTCCTGTCAGCGGGCTCCTCTTCCCTCTCTTAGATGGTAAGCTCCTGTCAGCGGGCTCCTCTTCCCTCTCTTAGATTGTAAGCTCCTGTCAGCGGGCTCCTCTTCCCTCTCTTAGATTGTAAGCTCCTGTCAGCGGGCTCCTCTTCCCTCTCTTAGATTGTAAGCTCCTGTCAGCGGGCTCCTCTTCCCTCTCTTAGATTGTAAGCTCCTGTCAGCGGGCTCCTCTTCCCTCTCTTAGATTGTAAGCTCCTGTCAGCGGCTCCTCTTCCCTCTCTTAGATTGTACGCTCCTGTCAGCGGGCTCCTCTTCCCTCTCTTAGATTGTAAGCTCCCATGAGCAGCTCCTCTTCCCTGGGCAGACTGGCTGACTCTGCCCTCCCCACTCTTTTCATTAACCCCCGTTCAATTCGGTTCCACTGAGCAGCGGGTCCAGTCAGCGGCGTCCACTGACCGGCAGCAGGGCTTATCAGCTTTTTTTTTTCATTGCACGCGTGCTGTCGTTTTTTTTCCCTCCCCCCCTTCATTTTCCCCCTCTCCCTTTCCACCCCCATCCCTCCCCTTTTTCTCCCCCATCCCTCCCTTCTTCCCCCCCTTTCAGTTCATTAACCCCCTCACACACATCCCCCCGTTCGATTCTACTGAGCAATGGCAGGTCCGGCGTGCGGTGGGTCCGTGGACCGGTGGGTCCCTAAGAGGCTGCGAGGGCATCCGGCAGTCGTAGGATGCACGCACAGCCTCTACCGGTGTGCTGCGAGTGCATCCGGCTCTCTTGGATGCGCGCGCAGCTGAGTGATAGAGCTGCGTGCGCATCCTGTTCTCCTGGATGCGCGCGCAGCCAACCTGTAGTGCTGCGTGCGCATCCAACTCTCCTTGATGCGCTCGCAGCCGACGGGTAGGGCTGCGCGCGCATCCGGCGTCTGTTCGAAGTGGCGCATCAGGCTTCTGTTGGATGCGCGGCGACGGACAAATGTTGTTTGATTGGGTGGAAAAAAGAAACTATATGGCAGCTTCAATAGTACATGTAGTATTTTGAACATATTCATTTCTTCTGGTAGCTGTGAATTTTCTTCTATAAAGCTGAATCACTCTTATTTAGGCCGAGCGCACACTAGGCGTCTTGTTGTGCGCACTAGCACACGTTATGATGCACTTACCAGCACCTGTCGCAGCGTTGTGATGCTACGGACGGAGCCGGTCACATGCTTACGAGCGCGCACTTAGTGCGTGCGTAGCATGCGTGCACCTAGAGATCATCACTGTCGATGCGCTAGGATGCGCGTCGACGGGGCTGCAAAGCGTGATCCTCCATAGGAGGATCGCGCTTTGCAGCGCTGTGGAGGGGGCAGGCGGGCGTTGAGTGGACGCCGGTGCGTTAGCGTTTTCTTTAACGCACGCTAGTGCATTAAAGAAAACGCCTCGTGTGCCCCCGGCCTTAGAGGTTGGTTTGTTGTTCCTGTGGGATATCTTGTGGGACATTTCTTCATTTTGTTCCCATATTAGAATCAGAATGGGTTAATAATAGTCAAAAGGAGTTTCTTATATTATTATTTGGTGAACTTCCTTGAGTCAATAGGTGACATTTAGGCTGGGGTCAGACGAACGCAGTGTGAACGTGCGTTGAGCCACACTTTATCACGGCCGTGGTAGCAGCAAATGACGTCCAATGATGGCCAACATATAAAGTACGGCCGTACAAAAGTGCGGCCGCACAATGCAAGCGGCAAACTAATGCATTTTTGCAAGAACGTCGAACCGCTAGTACTGACGCACAGAGTGTGCTGCGTCGGCATAGCGGTATTCGTGCGCGATTAGGAGATGTCAGACGCTGCACTTGTCCGGCCTATATAACGTCCAGACACCCAAAGTTTCCTGGTTTGGATCCGTATAAAATCACAGCCGTAATTGCGCACCGTATGACCACTATTGCGTTTTCCGTCAAAAAGTGCGTCCATGCGCCAGGACGCACTTTTTGACAGAAGCCACAAAAAAATGCATTAATTTGACCCTAGCCTTAAGGGGTTATTCACAGTGCACCGAAATACCATCGACATTTCGTTGCTCTGTTGTTCTCCGCACTTCAGGGAATCAAATTTCCCCACCCTGCGATGAATTCTGCATTCACCGCAGGGTCCCCGTAGAGTGGGGCAAAGCCGCCGAAAAAAAAGAAGAAAAAGCAGCAAAACTGCAGAAACGATAATTTCAGCAGTTTTGAGGCTTTATTTTGTAAGTCAGGCAGCAACCATCATATCGTATCCGATCCTGTAAACCACTGCAAACAAGCCACCCACCGCCGCCAACCCACCGGACAGAGCGCCGACCAGCCACAGAAAAAAGCCGACAAGCCACTGGAGGGGTAAAAAGAACAAAAAAACAATACAATTGAAAGTGTCAAAATTGAAACGCTGTTTGCAAAAAAACCTACTCAATGAAAATGTCTGGAATTAACATATAAGAACCTATGAATGATAATAAAAAAACTGTTAAAGAAAAAACGCTATATAAAAAAAAATCTGAAAAAAGATCTAAAAGATCCTAAAAAAATAGACTTTTTACTGCAGAGTAAAAGAATAAACAGTTTATTAGATATTGATTTAAAAAGGAAATATTTTTAACATTGAAGCCTATGGGATTCGCCTGAATAAACCTGCCGAATGAAATCACTGAACAGCAGGACTTTTCTCTGACATTTCTCTGCTGTTCTCTGTTCTCTGAATAGATTAACCATTGCTTCTCTATGGGGGATTTCACTGCCTTCGAACAGGCACCGTACTTGCTGGCAAATCGCCAAAATTTGGCCAACTGTCTGCTCTCTGAGTAGCCGAATGGCCCCGAAATGGCGTCATATGGGGAAATTCACTGTTCGGTGCCATTTCGGGGCCAGATCGGCTCTCTGTGAATAACCCTGTTAATCTTTGGGGAGAGTCTCCTACTGGACTCCTCATACAGACCAGGCATTAATTATTATGGTTAATAGCAGCCTGTGTCTTGAAATTAGACCTTGGAAGGCAAGAATCATTCTTATCTATCTCAATGGCTTCCACGTGCTTTCTTCAAACTACACTGTTGTACATTCAGTGTTTGCAATGCGGCATGAAGGCTGCTGGTGTATTTTACATGGAGTATGGTGTGCTCTGCTGTCTATTGACATGTTCTAACACATACCTATTAAATGCAGGTGTAATATATATAATATGTATACATGAGTTGTAAGTGGTGGTTCTCTTAGCAATGTCTCATCTGCTGAAGGCTCTGAACTGCAACTCAACCTCCCAACAAAGAGAAGGACCCACTTGATCAGGCATACAACAGCAAATAAAATTGTTAAGGGGACATGCTTTGCACTGTGACCATTGAATGTCATTTTAGTGGTCACAGTGCCCTGAATATCCTGACCCCGCTCGAAGGAGAAGTCTCAAAGAGCGGAGTCAGTGCTTAATCACCACCAGAACCATTGTGTTGAGCTCAGGTTTCAGGATTTCAAGGCCTTGAGGGCCAAGCTAGCAGCAATAACTTTGTCAGGGTGTACAGGGGTTTTGGACCTGGGATGAAGGTGATACATGAAGATACTGAAGGCAGAGGCTGAGGTGCAAGTTTATTTTAATTTTTTTAAAGAAACAAAGCAACAAGGGATAAAGCAAACAACTGTGAAAACTAAATACAAATGGAATAACTGAGGAAAATAGAGCAGGGCCGGAATGGTCACAGACAGTGGGCAAGGCAGGAATGGGGCAGGATACGGTCAATACACAAACACTGGGAACTCATAGAAGGGCATAGGTGACACTGAAAACACAGAGCTGGAGCAGCAAGGAGCCATGGAGCATTTGGATATGAAGGGGGTCTCGGAGGGACTGGATATACAGGGATTTTGGAACATCTGGTTATGCTGGGAGTCTCGGAGTCTGGATACGATGTGGTTTTGGAGTGTCTGGATACGCTGGGGTCTTGGGACATCTGGATGTGCTGGGGTCTTTGGGGCAGGAACACAGGGCCTCAGGGTGCACATTTAACACTCAATGCAGGGTGAAACACTCAGTGCAGACACCCAGATCTTAGGGTGTATCTTCATTTACAGGGAGTTCATCAGTTGTTTGAGTATGTGCACCTGGAGTTTACTGCTGAAGCGCAGGAAAAACTTATATATTCTGGTTTGAAAACCAGCAGATGGCAGACCTGGGATGGAACACTGCTGAGGACACGAAAGGTGCTGACGTGTCAGGTGTGGGCACGGGTCTGCCTTTGGTTTTTTAGATGACATCTGGCAGTGCCATCTTTAGCGCGGGGCAAAAGGGTCAGTTGCCCTAGCCACAGTCATTGTTGGGGGAAGCAACACCATCTCACCTTCTCATTTCCCACTCTGAGGAAAAATGGGGAGGTGATGGCACAATGTGTTATTATGCATTTGTCCATCTAGAACACAAGCTGCCACACCGCTGCAAAAAGAGTGGGGATACTTTGGACCCCTGTATCTCCATTCTTTACACCCCACAAAACCAATTTAGGAGTCATTGGACAGGTCAGAGTCTGACTTTTCCAATGATACCAAAGAAGACCATGTAAAATCTAAAAGATAAAAAACAAAAATTTTTTTTTTTACTAGTTTGTGTTTTTCTTGGGTGGGGTTTAGTTGTAGTGGAAAGCCGAATTGCATGGGCGGGATGCAAAAAAATGTTTGCCCAGGGTCAAGTCAATATTATAGACGGCCCTGCTGGCAGGCGTCGTGACAGACTCTCAATGGACTTGTTATTGAGAGCTACCGTTCGAGTTGGATGTACATAACCTCAAATTAAAGCTGACAATCTGCAGTAAAAGCACATTCTGTTTGTTTCATTCCAACTCCATTGTGGTGGTGTATAGAGCCAAAGATGTTAGAATTGTGTCGATGTCCCAATATTTCTGGACCTGACTGTATTTGACTGGCTGCCCCTCCTGCGGTCATTTGGCATGCTGCAGCTTAGGGGTGGCAGGAAGCATGTCACGTTTGGACCAGCCCTGATTTGGCCCAGTAGTGAAACCTGGGGGAGTTTAAAAATAAACTAATGGCTAAAATGGGAGGGGAGTGGTAAGGAGGTCAGGGGGGATTCATGTTTACCTCTCAGTTAAACTCCAGCACATCGCTTTCATAATCCTTAGAAAATAATCCGTGAGATCATTACTTATATCTGCCAGTCATTTTTTTTCTCTATAAAAACGTATATTTATTCTTTTTGCAAAGCCACCAAAGCCCAAGTCTAGCTACTTCTTCAATCGGTCCATTCCTTTTCTTCACGCTGCACTATGAATGGCTAATTTATTGATATTGTTGGTAACCCAATATGCAGCATCCATTTATAAGCCTACACAGTGAGATTTAATTAACATTCTGCAACTTTGTTTTGTTAAATGAAAAATCTCCTGCAGCCAGTTCTCTGCCGTTCTGTTTGTACTTTTGATAAATCACTCTTTCTGCTTTATCAGCCGTTTCTAAATAATGTTTCATTTCCTGGCAGACTCCCTTTCAGATTTAACTGGGAGCCCAATAATAAACTCTTGTCTCGCATGACAGCTTCGGCTAACAGTTTTCTTGTTTGGTGAAATTTATCAATCTTATTTTGTATATGTATATTTTTACTCGTCAGTTCTGTCCCAGACAACATCCGATGCATTGATTAGTCAGGAAATGAAAAATGTATATCACTGTGAAATAGCATTGCAGCACTTCAAATCTAAATTAAAAAAACACCTTGAATTGACTTCTTCGGAATTCTACAGGAGAATGTTATCTCTTACTTCCAAGTTTATCAACTGCACACATGCTACTAAAGCCACCCGTGCTAGTCATGCACCATTTACGTTTACTGACCCGTTCGTTTATATCTTGTAAACCATTTTTCTTCCAGTGGGTGACTTTGGTGACTTTGTATACTGCTTTGGAAAAAATTAAGAGACCAACTTTTTTTTTTTTAATATATGAATCCGCATCCCTACATATATATGGCAGCCATTCCATCGGAATTCCAACACAGGCACACTGAGTTAAACCTTTTATGTTCCTGTCAATAGTTTTTGGAGTTTTCTCACATGGTTCATGATAAAGACCATTGAGTTTATCTGTTGGACAATATTTACAGTTTGTAAGTAAATTCACATGTGTGCATACCCTAAAATCTGGGCTGCGTACACCTATGGGCACGTCTGATTCTGCTTAAATAGGTACAGATTAGGTTTTCTCTTGACAACCTCAAACGTTTGGGTCCCCTGGTGTCAGTCCAGTTAAGTCACATATACTTTCAGGTATGTTTGGTTACTGTAAAGTTTCATAAATTATCTTTGGCATTCTGATTAGACATTGTAAACTGTAGACTTCCTCATAGATATTGTATATGATTTATTTTTATGATGTGTTATGCCTTTATAACATATTTAATTTTTTTGGAACAACTAAAAGCTTTAATGACATTTTTATCTTGATAAGGGTGCTTGTTTCTTTCTTGTATTGTAATTTATAGTACTGGATTGTGTGACTGGTTTAGGAATTTGAGCACTGTGACAGACTCAGCCATTACTGGGGCAGTTGGAGGAGCCTGGGGGCTAGACTCCTTCCTACTGACTATGGACCAAGGTGCTACCTGGGGTTTGCCAACTGGATTGCCCAGGGAATCCAGGATTTATGTTGACTGTTTCTGTTTATTATTCCCTTTTGTATTTATTATAGTGTCATGTCATCTCTGTATAGTGTACACCTCTGTATCTACCCCCTCTCTGTGTAGTGTACACTCCCTGTAAGAATATTCCTTTGTTTTCCCTGCTGCCCTCCCAGGATCTAGCAAGTAGTTTAAACTAAAGATTTGCTGTGTAAACGATCCATAGTTTTGAATGTAACTTCCCATTGTCCTGTTACTGGAGTCTGTTGATAGTATCTGTAATTTATTCATGAAGGGGGATTGTCCCTCAACTGTTCTTAGCTGTATGTGTTTCAAATAAACAGTCTTATTTTGCACTCTAAAACACTGGTCGTGCCAGGTGATTTTAGGGAGGACTCGGGGCTGCAGATGCAGGATTTCGGGTTCCAGCAGGGAGAAAGCCAAAGACTGACAGGCGCACAGTCGGTGTGGTCTGTCACAAGCACCTTTTGAAAAACCGTTACATTGGTACTAACTGATTAGATGATCATCTGAACCAAATCTTATTTAAGGAGGAGAAGTATACTAACTACAGCTATGGTCAGCATTATCCACTTGCAGCAGCTGGATGGCACTAGCACCTTAAAAGTAATTTAATAAAAAAAAAAACACAACAAATACTAGTCATGCCAAAAGAGTTTTTTCATAAGGACGTGTTCTAGCAGCAGACATTGAAGTCAACAAAGCTACAGAGTGGCAGAGTGTGAAAAGAACTCCCCTCTGACCACGAGGTACACCAATTCATTCAAATGGGATTTTTGTACCAGAAGTCACACAACAGCAAAGTGATAGCCTGGTGGAGAGCATGCCTAGAGGCACGAAAGCTGTGATTAAAATTCATAATTATTAATCAAATATTGATTTCTGATCCCTTCCCAAGTTAAAACATTAGTATTGTATTGTTTAAAAATGAATATGAGCTTATTAATTTTGCATTAATCGAGGCCTGCAAACACTGCAACTTTTTGTTATTTTGGCCCCTTGTCATTTTCTGCAAATAACAGCTCACAATTACAACATTTGTAAGTGGAATTTGGCAGAAATTTTATTAATTTATAGAATAAAAGAAACATGTTAATTTTGCTCAAACACATACCTTTAAATAGTAAAAGTGGAGAAACTGAAAATTTTACAGCAGTCTCTTAACTTGTTCCAGAGCTGTAAAAACAAAACAACATGCAACAGACATGATGTGCTGTTGTGATATGGTCACGTTATTATTTTATGTCTATCTTTCTCTTAAAACAAGTCTCATTTGACCCTTGTTTTTCAATGGGGTGCTTTAAAAATCAAGATGGTTTGTGCCCCACTACAGTTAAAGTGATAGGATTTGGAGAAAATCTTCTATCATACAAAGAAATAGCTTTGTTCGAAATCATGTACAAATCCCTATGTATGGCTTTCTTCCATACATATAGTAACCCCTTAATGCTGCTGGGTGTTCCGGCCATGCTGATGGTGGGTGGAGCTGAACACCAAGGGGTGGCATAGCACATCCTATGGCTCTCGAGCATCTCTTCTGGCCCGCCTCCCTTGCTGGTGGCCAATCACAGTTATTGGATGCAGCAGGAATGCTTGAACTCGGGCAGCCCCCTGCAGCCAATAACTGTTGATCGGTCGTCGGCAAGGGAGGCGGGCTGGAGGAATTGCCAGAGAGCTGCATGGTGTGTTATGCCCCGATGGGAAATGGTTAAGATGCATGGAAAGGAATGGATGTGGGTATAAACATAGTCATTGGACTACTGCATATCTACAGTTACAAACAAGGTGACCAGGATATGAATAGTGGGTATATATGTAATAAGTAAATATAGTCATGGTCAAAGCACTTTCCATAGCAATATAAATTTACTTTGGAGTTTACTCTTTTATATTGGTTTATTCCATGTGGTCGCTCAATGTTTCCAACTTTTTGCTTCATACAAAATCCCTACAATAATTCAAACTTAAAATCATTGACGTTTTGCTATCCTGAATGACTTGCTGTTCAGCTTTTCTGCCTTGCTCTTCTTACAATCAGAATAAAACCAAATTAAAAGTTAGTCATTCTTCTGGCAAGTTATACTGCTAATGGTTTTGTTCCTAATTGCAGTCTATAGATCTTAAGAGGCATAACAGCCCACATTGCCTTCATCTAATTGCACGTCGTATCATTTGACGGATGAAATATGTGACAGTTTTGTGTCCTTCCAAACAGCATATGCGAGAGGCTGCTGAACGGCGGCAACAGCTGGAATTAGAGCATGAGCAAGCTTTGGCCGTCCTCAATGCAAAGCAGCAGGAGATTGAGCTTCTACAGAAGGTAAGAGAATCATCACAACCATATTTTATAAGCAGGTAAAGTAGTGACCCTTTTACTCTGACTTTTGATATTGATCATATTTCAAGATTACATTCCTAAAAATTTCAGGTTTACATCTCGGCACGTGACAGAACTGCCTACTTTACTCTTTAATGCTGTACGAGCCATAGTTAATAGAAATTATGGAATATTTTGTGAAACATCAATATTTTGTCACTTGCTTCTTTAGCTCTATTTATTTTAGAAAGCAGACATTCATCATGCTGACTTCTCTTCTACATGAGCGCACCATTGCACGATGATGGACTGATGTGACAGCCTTTGACCTTTGCTTTGAATAACTGTCTTGTGTTGAGGGACAGGGGACATATGAAAGGAGGGGGTCACAGTCACAATCATTACTTCATGCTTATTCAAAGGACATGTTAGGCACCATGACTATTCAGTGTAATTTGAATGGACATGGTGAACTGAATGTCCTCTCCCCCTTCCACCTGCAGATGTCCTGGTAGGCTGATTCCCTGCCAAGAAAGCTGTCAATCAGTTTTTGCTGCTCAGCTGTTGTGGTCTGGAATGTACAGTTCTGTACATCCTTTCTGGTTTTAGGTCGGCTATGTACAGAGTTGCCAAATGGCTTTAATGTGTTTGCATTGCATCTAGCCCCTACCATTTTAACTGACGACTGCTGCTCTGCAGAGAAGTGCCGTGAGAGCCTGGCAGCGGAGAGAAGCTAAGCAATAAAGAACTCTCTATGCAAAAAATTGGAGGAGAGATGCAGGTGCCTTTATTTAACCCCTCTGTCCTCTATTTTAAACTTAGGATTTCACTTTATTCTTTTTCTAGCTATTCTCAATGTGTTTTCTTTTTAATAAGACAAACACAAAACAAAATCAATAAATAATAGTATTACAGGACATATTAATGTGAAATGTATTGCTTATGAGCTTTATGGAGATAGCTATGAAATGTGGCTAGTGGTAGGTGAGTACTACCATGCTCAAAGGGTTATTGTAATGACATATTTGTTGTTATTCATACTTTTTTCAGTTTACTGAACAGCTTTATCTTAGCAAAAGCAAAATTACTTACCACCAAGCTCTCTGAGCCGGTATTCATTACTGAATACCGGCTCGAGATGAGAACAACGCACTACCAGATAATAACTCGCTGGTCTCACACTGAGCTGTTTTTAATGGCTCCTATATGAAAGAAAGGAGATGCAAATTCTAAGCCACAGGCAAAGCTTGCTGGGAGCTCAGAATAGTGTCTCACGCCATTAGGATCACATCTGAAGCCTTTATGTATAATGGCTCCAGTCATTATTGTAGCTTGTGACAGATCTTTGTACCCCATCAGGGCCACATCTGCCAATGCCACTTTCTTGCTGCCCCCCCTGGTCTCCCAAGCCAGACTCTGTGCCTTTCTCCAGTCCTCAGACGAAGCTCAAAGACTGGGACACGTAGAGAGCCTGCTAGCATCCCCCAGAAATAAGAGAAGGCTGTATATCTGGGGTCTTTCAGGGTTAGGATGAAACTCCTTTAATTGCGCAGACACACATATTTATATGATCAAACATGGGTCATTTGCATATACAAAATCTGACCCTAGAATAGATTAAAAATTCGCTCAACATTCCCAGACAGACAGGACAATGTAATTGTGATCATCAAACAGATAATGAGGCAGTGTTTGCCTGACAATGCAGTTTACCCAACTCAATATAGCAAACTCAAATATAAACAGATATCAGCACATTCCTATCAGAAAGATAACAAGATACACATGGACCATACAATAGATATATATGCAAGAATAAGGTTATTGTCTAACTCTGATTACATAAACATTCTGCACACAAGAGAGGCCAATAAATAATATGGATTATGAGGCCTGCAGCCTACAAATATGCCTCCAGGCCCATGCACCCCAAGTCCAAAGTGACTTATGTCACATAACTGAAGAATAGGAATAGGGCTCTTGGAATAGCAACAGTAACATAACCTAGCCTGTGCTAACTTTTCTTACCAAGCTTTTAATCAAGCTAAATATTAGTATGATTAAAGACACCAACCTTTTTTCATTTCTCTTAGTTCATGCAGTGTCATATTGTGCTTGTCATTGATTATGTTTGTTGTGATTGATGGGGCAGAGATGTTCAATCTGTTATTTAATTTAGCGAGGAGCCACTACTTTATTGTTCAGTACAAGGAGCACAGAGCTCGGAGAGGAAATGACTGTCCTTATCGATGCCAAATATGACAGATGTTCCAAGACCTAACTCTTTCATTGTTGTTTTGATTGCTTGGTATACACAGAGGGAATAAACTTTTTTTTCCAACTATAATCTGTATCTGCTCAACAGATGCTATTTCTCTCTTGCAGAGATATCAGGGTCAAATAAAATGTTTATAATAGATGGTTGTGCCTGTTTACCCATGCTTTAATTTAATATAAGGAGATGTATAGCAGAAGGTTTTCAAATCCCAGTTTAGGTTTTCAGGATAACCTCTGGCACGTGGATGTGACATACAATAGTGAATACTGAAAGCGATGCTGTCTTTTTATGTGGAAGGACTTCTGAAGCCATGGATACAGCGTGTTCTGACAATAAAGATTGATTGCTATATATCATCACAATATTCCAGTGAGGAAATCTGTGTGGGACTCCAAGCCCATTTACATTCATGGTAATCTCTGCTTGTTCTATAAGCATGATTTATAGACAAACCCTATGTCAACTCCCTGTTAATTGGTTTTTCTTATCGTTTCCACAAGCTTCTTTTTCTTTGCCCTTTCAGACTATTGTTATTTCAAAAATTATTGCTCACCTTACTAGTTTCCTAATTCCAATGTATCATTTCCCTTTTTTTCTCCACCCCTCATTCACTGAGTCCCACGTTTCAGGGCCGGCTTAACAAAGTGGCTGTTGGAGCTGCAGCTCTGGCCCACTCTCCATAATAGGCCCAGAGAAAGGATAACTGTGGTCCTTATCAGCTACAGGGTCATGTCTGTCAGGCACCATTGGAAAGGCTAAAGTATGACATCAAACATGACCAGATTTTATGTAAGAAATAAAATAATAAATAAGTACAATTAAAAGGGCCCTATCCCATTCCTGATGCTAACATGGAGACGGTAAGCAGGAAAATCTGCACTTGCAGGTTGCCCCATACCATCTCCATGTTATCGTCGTATTCCGTGGAAGACACTATGGACCCCTTAATCTTCTTTCATTACACCCCACAAAGTCAAATTAGGAGTCATAGGACATGACAGAATCTGGCCTTTCCAATAATACCAAAAATGGCCACGTGAAGTCTAAAAGAAATTCTATTTATTTATTATTTGTGTTTCCAAGCAATAGCATTATCCGTATTTCACGTATAAAATGAGCAATACTACTTCCATTACTCACCTTCTCATTTCCCACGCTGGGAGCAAGTTCAGTGTGTTATGCATATTCATATTATTAGTAAAATACAATACCCCAAAAGAAGTGAAAACATCTTTCTCAATCTTGGTTAAAATTGCATATTTTCTCAAAAAAAAATTGACATGGAAATGTGTTATTGCATTCTTCAAGCAAGAACACCCCATAGAATATATAACCATAAATAATAACTTTTCACACTGTAAATGATTGAAATCTGAATTGAAATTTACATTTTTCCTACCGCATTCTGACGGGACATGATGTCTACACATAAGTGGTTATTCAAAGAGAACCGAATTGGGCACCGAACGGTGAATTTCCCCATATGGTGCAATGTCATGACAATTCAGCTATTCAAAAAGCTAACGATATGCCAAATGTTGATATTAAACAGGCAAATCCCAAATAGGTTTCAAAAATGTGTTTATTTATTAATGCAGCAATATTGTTCCCATTTCAATTATAATGTGGACAATGATGCTGCACTAACAATTTTTATTTTTTGGGTTTTAGCTAAAAATCACATACTTTTTTTCCCCTGCGAAATTAACGTGTTCCCATTTCTAATTTTTTAATTTGCGTACCCCATAGAATTTATCACTGCAAAGGCTCGGATGATAAAATGTGAAAAGAAATCATTTTACACGCTGTAGATGATTGAATATTCACATTTTTTTTGTTACAATATTCAAGCAGGGCATGACGTATACATATAATAATGATATATTATGAATCTGCGGAGTCTGCAGTAAAAAAGGATATATAATTTGTCTGGGTCGTATAATGAAACGTGACTTCAAATCGCGTTTAAACATTATGACGGAATGCGATGGTGTTCCGCCTGCGGGTGTGCTCTATCTGCGTGACCCCGTCGCTTACCGCTGGCCCGACTACCGAGTGGCGCGCACTCGGCGTCTCGTGCGGCCTGGCGTGACCCTAGAGTAGGGTTAGCGGGCGGTGGAGGGGACCCCTGCCTGGAACCAGTCCGACCACTGAGGCGCGCAGCACTCAGCGTCCCGAGCAACTGGTTCCCTGACCTGGCGGGGACGGGACGCCTGGGGGAAATCGGCCCTAGCAGCCGCGGAGGAAGATTCGGATCTTATTGGGAAACGTTTCGGATCTTAGGCGGGAAACGTTTCCGATCCGGGGGCGGGTGTCTCTTCGGATCTTGGGCGGAGAAGGTTTCGAGTCGGGAAGGGATGGCGGGTCGAATCGGAACTGGAGGGCTTCGGATCGGTATGGGAGGGAGGTTCGGATCTGGCGGGACCAGTGGAGAGTGCGGGTCTTACCGCAATGCCGAAGCGCGGTTCCCGGCGGGGCCGTTCGGTTCGGATCTCCGTCTTCCTCGAATCGAAGCTTCCTGAGCAGCGCCTCTGCCCTGATACTCGATGCAGGGTCAGAGCGCTCGATTCGGATCGTATCCGGGTGGGCACCGTACTCTGAGGCCGCGGAGGACACTCAGATCCGAAAATACGGCGGAGAATAAACACACACCAGTCAGAGCTGAATGTACTGCAGAATCTGGCTTTTTTATTTACAGTCCACGTATTTATTACCTCTGCACACAATTAGAATACAATGGGACTCCTTGCCCGCCCTCCCAGGACCCATTGGCCCTTGGCCTTCAGGGAGTCACCAATTCGGACCGGATGGTCCGAATCGGCCATTTTACGATTCGAACCGGATGGTTCGAATCGGCCATTTTCCGAAACGAGAATTCCAACTGCGCCACACGAATCGGAAAATGGCGGCGAGCAAGGCAAACAAAGGGAAAAGTCATTACACCATAAACCAACGGGGAACACGTTATTAACACCACACAATGTCACATCTAAATAAAACTGGTAAACGGGGTGCGTGCCACCACACCCAAGTGTCCATGTCCCCACTGTCACTGCACCGCCCCTGGCTGAGGGTGCTGGGCCATCCCGTGACACTCCTCCCCCTCCCCAAGGTCCGACACACTCGATTGGACCCCACCGGGTCTTACCGAGGTAGTCGGGGCTCCCCAATCCCCTGGTTCCCGGGCCGACTGTCGCGATAACCCATCTGCGTTACCGTTCTGCGACCCGGGCCGATATTGGATGGAAAAGTTGAAGGGTTGGAGAGCCAGGCTCCACCGCAGTAGGCGGCCGTTCTCCCCCGCCACTCGGTTGAGCCATACCAAGGGGTTGTGGTCGGTCATCACGGTGAAGGACCGACCGTAGACGTAGGGTTGGAGCTTCCGTAGGGCCCAGACCAGGGCCAGGCACTCCTTCTCCACTGCAGCATACCCCACCTCTCGTGGCAACAGCTTCCGACTAATAAACGCCACCGGATGGTCCCCCCCGTCGTCCCCCACTTGACTCAGGACAGCTCCCAGTCCGAACATGGACGCGTCTGTGTGGACAATAAAACGTTTATTATAGTTGGGAGCTGCCAGCAGGGGCGCTTGGGTCAGGGCGGCCTTCAGCTGCCGGAAGGCCTGTTCGCACTCCGGGGACCACAGGACTTGGCGGGGCAGGGATTTCTTGGTCAGATCAGTCAGGGGTTTGGCCAGGTCGCTGTAATGGGGTACAAATTTCCTGTAGTACCCCGCGGTACCCAGAAAGGCCAGGACCTGGGTCTTGGTCACCGGGGTGGGCCAATCCAGGATAGCCTCTATCTTCGCGGGCTCCGGCCGTTGTATCCCACACCCCACCCGGTGGCCCAGATACTGCACCTCGGCCATCCCCACCCTACACTTCTCCGGCTTCAGGGTCAGGTTGGCGTCCCTATCCGGCCAGATTCCCCCAACCAGACCTACCACGATCCATGTTCCTCCCAGGTCTGCTATAGATGGCTATATCATCCAGGTACGCGCAAGCGAATCCCTGGAGGCCATCGAGGAGGCGATCGATTAACCGCTGGAAGGTAGCAGGGGCGTTCTTCATCCCGAACGGCATGACTCGAAACTGGTACAGGCCGAACGGGGTGATGAAGGCCGACTTCGGGGTCGCCTCCTCGGCAAGGGGAATCTGCCAATACCCCTTGCACAGATCCACCGTGGTCAGAAAATGACCCCCGGAGATCTGGTCTAGCAACTCGTCGACTCGGGGCATCGGATAAGCGTCCGTAACGGTACAGTCGTTTATCCGCCGATAGTCGACGCAGAACCTGGTTGTACCGTCCTTTTTGGGCACCAGGACCACGGGCGACGCCCATGGGCTGGCCGACGGCTCAATGACCCCCAGCTCCAACATCTCTCGGATCTCAGCCCGCATGGACTCGCGGACTGCTTCCGGGATCCGGTAGGCGGGCTGTCGGAGTGGTCTCTGACCGGGTGTGTCCACCTGATGGACGGCCTGGTCTGTATATCCCGGAAGGGCCGAGAAAACCCCCGGATAGGCGAGAAGCAGCTGCCGCGCCTGCGCCTGTTTCTCGGGCCCTAGCTCCTCCCCCAACTGCACCTGCTCCACCCCGGAAGGCTGCTTGGCTACCCCCGGGAGTTCCTCCAGGGGAAAGGGTTCCATCTCCTCGGCCGCCGGCGCGCATATGGCGTCCACCGACTCTGGCCGCTCATGGAAGGCCTTCAGCATATTGACGTGGAACGTCCGCTGGATTCTGGTGTCCGCGCAGCTCACAACCACATAGGTGGTATCCCCCAGCTGGGTTACCACCTTGTAGGGACCTTGCCAGGCCGCCTGCAGCTTGTTCTGCCGCTGTGGTTTTTAACACCAGAACCTTCTGTCCCACACAGAACGAGCGGCTGCACGCAGCGCGATCGTACCACGCCTTCTGCTGAGCCTGGGCCGTCTCCATGTTCTCCTGCACGAACCCCTGGAGGTCCGCCAAGCGCTACCGCAGCTTCAGGACGTACTCCACCACGGGAACTCCGTCCTCCTCCGGCGCCCCTTCCCACTGAGCCCTAACCAGATCCAGAGGACCTCGCACCCGGCGTCCATATAGCAGCTCAAAGGGTGAGTACCCGGTGGATTCCTGCGGAACCTCCCGGTAGGCGAACAGCAAGTGGGGAAGATACTTCTCCCAGTCCCTGTTCTCATGCACGAAGGCCCGGATGAGCTGCTTCAGGGTCCCATTGAACCGCTCGCACAGCCCGTTGGTCTGGGGGTGATACGGGGCGCTGTGCAGCGCCTTAACGCCACAGAGACGCCAGAGCTGTTGGGTGAGCTCAGCGGTAAACTGGGTACCCTGATCGGATAGGATTTCTCGGGGAAACCCTACCCTCGTGAACACCCTGAGGAGCGCGTCTGCTACGGTGTCCGCCTGGATGTTGGCCAAGGCCACAGCCTCGGGGTACCGGGTGGCATAATCCACTACGGTAAGAATATACCTCTTACCTGTGGCACTGGGCCGTGGCAACGGCCCTACGATGTCAACCGCCACCCGGCTAAAGGGCTCCTGGATAATGGGCATGGGCCGCAAGGGTGCCTTCGGATGGTCCCCAGCCTTCCCAGCTTTCTGGCAAACCGGGCAGGTGCGGCAATAATCGCGGGTGTCGTTGCTAAGGCGAGGCCAGTAAAACGCGCGCGCCAACCTGTGCCGGGTTTTACTCTGGCCTAAGTGACCGGCAAGGGGGATGTCGTGGGCCAAGCGCAGAAGCTCCTGCCTGGGTCCCTGCGGTACCACCAGCTGCTTCTGCGGAATCTGCTTCTTCTTGGCCCCCTCCCTCACGGTATAACGGTACAGCAGCCCATCCTCCCACTCCACTTTGTCTTTCCCCTGACCGTCCAAGCCCTGACCAGCTCGGTCCCGGTAGCCCTGTAATGTGGGGTCGGTTTGCGTCTGGTGGCGCAGCGTCTCCGGGGTACTCCACGGGGAAGGGAGGACAGGCGGAGGGGAAAGGATCGGGTCCCGTCGAGGTCGGGGAGGTGATGGCGGTCTGGGCGGTTGGGAGGGGTCTGGGGTTTTGGGCTGTCGGGAGGGTCGGGGAGGTCGGGAATGGTTGGGGGGTCGCGGAGGCCGGGGAGGTTTGGGAGGTTTGGGAGGTTTGGGAGGTTTGGGAGGTCGGGATGGTGGTGGTGGAGGTCTCACCTGGGTCCCATTCGGAGCGCCCCTGTCTTGTCGTCAGCTCTGTTGCCTAGTGGTAACCGGGGTAGCTGCATCTGTGGAGTAAGCGGAAATGAGCTGCCCCAAATCATTCCCCAGGAGCACCTCGGCCGGCAGTTGTCTCAGCAACCCCACCCGCACCTCCTTCTCCCCATTCCCCCAGTCCAGGTGCACCCGAGCCGTCTCGAGCCGGAGCACTTTTCCTCCCGCCACCCGTACTGCTACAGTGCTCCGCAGACGGTCACTTGGCGGAACCAAGTGAGGCCGGACCAGGGTGATGGTAGCCCCGGAGTCTCGCAGCCCCTCAGCAGGCTGCCCATTTATCCACACCGCCTGGCGGTGATGTCGGCGGTTGTCATCCGCGGCGGCTTGCACGGGGTCGGCTTCGTGCAGCTGCTCCCACCATTCCTCCGGGGCCTCCGGCCACGGAGCTCCGGCGTCGCAACAATGGGCCGCCGGCGATGGCCTGCCGGCCGGCCGGGCCAATTCCGGGCGGTTGGGGCAGTGTTGTTTGTAGTGCCCCTCCTGGTTGCACCCGTAACAGCGGACGTTAGCCATGTTGGTGGGCCGGCTGGGAGCCCGTGCCACAGGCGCCCGGACCGCTGGTGGTGGAGGTGGTGGAGGTAGTGGGGCGGGGAAAACGGGACAGCTGGCCAGGGTCCGCTCCCCCCCCGGCAACTTCCGGGTGTCCGTGTACTCGTCGGCCCAGGTGGCCGCTTGCTGCACCGTATGGGGCTTCTTGTCGCGCACCCACTCTCGGATAGCGGAGGGTGTGTGCTCGAAGAACTGCTCGAGCAGCAGCAGTTGGGTGATCCCGGCCACCGTCTCCGCTTGGCTTCCCGAGAGCCAGGTGCGCAGGTCCCTCTGCAGCCGATGGGCCCACTCCACGTGGGTGGCGCCACTGGGCCGGCGAGAATTCCGGAACTTCGTCCGGCTAGCTTCCGGGGTCACGGCATATCTACTCAGCAGCGCCTGCTTGACGTGCGAGTAGCTGGTGGCCTCGTCGTCCGGGACCGTACGATAGGCCTCGGCGGCCCGGCCGGTCAGCTTACTCGCCAGGATCCGAATCCAGTCGGCCCGGTGCACGTCATGCACCCGACACAGGCGCTCAAAGTCTTGCAGATAGCTTTCGATCTCTTCCTCGGCTTCCCGGAACTCCTTGAACGCCTGGAACGGCACTTTCCGCCCGGCGTATCGGTCCGATGGCGAGCGCTACTCCGCCGGCTTCGCACTTCGGCCAGCCGCAGTTCGTGCGCCCGCTCTCTCTCCCTCTCCTCTTCCTGTCCGAGTTCCCGACCAGCTTCCTCATCTCAGCTTCCGATGGGGCCGGACCCATCATGGAGATCCGCTCCCGCATCTTCCGGCAGAATTCGCTATCCTCGGCCTCAGCGGGAACGGCAGCCGGCACTGGGTCCGCGGGCAACGCCGCGAACGCCTCTTCCTGGTCAATTCTCCTCAACTCCTCTATCAGAGTCTCCCGACTCTTGGAGCCCGGGACACCGCCCCGATTCTCCAGCATCCCACGCAGGACGTCCCGCTTGTAGGCAGTATACTTGATCATGATGAGGGTCCCCCTGGGGTCTGCAGAGAGCTATCCCACCGCTGCCACCAGTATGACGGAATGCGATGGTGTTCCGCCTGCGGGTGTGCTCTATCTGCGTGACCCCGTCGCTTACCGCTGGCCCGACTACCGAGTGGCGCGCACTCGGCGTCTCGTGCGGCCTGGCGTGACCCTAGAGTAGGGTTAGCGGGCGGTGGAGGGGACCCCTGCCTGGAACCAGTCCGACCACTGAGGCGCGCAGCACTCAGCGTCCCGAGCAACTGGTTCCCTGACCTGGCGGGGACGGGACGCCTGGGGGAAATCGGCCCTAGCAGCCGCGGAGGAAGATTCGGATCTTATTGGGAAACGTTTCGGATCTTAGGCGGGAAACGTTTCCGATCCGGGGGCGGGTGTCTCTTCGGATCTTGGGCGGAGAAGGTTTCGAGTCGGGAAGGGATGGCGGGTCGAATCGGAACTGGAGGGCTTCGGATCGGTATGGGAGGGAGGTTCGGATCTGGCGGGACCAGTGGAGAGTGCGGGTCTTACCGCAATGCCGAAGCGCGGTTCCCGGCGGGGCGTTCGGTTCGGATCTCCGTCTTCCTCGAATCGAAGCTTCCTGAGCAGCGCCTCTGCCCTGATACTCGATGCAGGGTCAGAGCGCTCGATTCGGATCGTATCCGGGTGGGCACCGTACTCTGAGGCCGCGGAGGACACTCAGATCCGAAAATACGGCGGAGAATAAACACACACCAGTCAGAGCTGAATGTACTGCAGAATCTGGCTTTTTTATTTACAGTCCACGTATTTATTACCTCTGCACACAATTAGAATACAATGGGACTCCTTGCCCGCCCTCCCAGGACCCATTGGCCCTTGGCCTTCAGGGAGTCACCAATTCGGACCGGATGGTCCGAATCGGCCATTTTACGATTCGAACCGGATGGTTCGAATCGGCCATTTTCCGAAACGAGAATTCCAACTGCGCCACACGAATCGGAAAATGGCGGCGAGCAAGGCAAACAAAGGGAAAAGTCATTACACCATAAACCAACGGGGAACACGTTATTAACACCACACAATGTCACATCTAAATAAAACTGGTAAACGGGGTGCGTGCCACCACACCCAAGTGTCCATGTCCCCACTGTCACTGCACCGCCCCTGGCTGAGGGTGCTGGGCCATCCCGTGACAAACATGATGAGCAAAAACGGTAAAAATGAGCTCAGCACACAGAGTTGAATTGGTTCAGCAGTGAAGGTGTTAAATGCAGCATGAGTGTCATGGCAGCGTCTGGGGAGCCTGTGTAGCCCTGAGCAGCTGCAAAGCACGGAGCTGCCGAAAAAAGACATCATTAAGTTCCTGCAGGAGCACGCCTCCGACTCGGTACACAGTGCCGCCTATAACGCCAGCCTCTGTTAGCGGCCCCCTATACCCTGCACCTTCCCACACAGCATTATAAACATCTTATGTACAGTGTGTACCCCCATCTAGCAACATGCGCCCCCTGTGCAAGGGACACAACCTGTGTATAACGCCATACTCTCTGTATAGCTCTATGTGCTCTCTAATTTAATACCATGTGTCTATGTAGTTTACCCGCATACCCTGAATTTATAGAGGAGCCACTAAAAATACACCCACAAACCGTGACTATATGGAGGAGATCCTAAAAAGACACCCGCACACCCTGAATATATGGAGGAGCCGCTAAAAAGACCCCTGCATACTCTGACTATATGGAGGAGCCCCTAAAAGACACCTGCAAACCCTGAATATATGGAGGAGCCCCTAAAGACACCCGCACATCCTGAATATATGGAGGAACCCCTAAAATCACCCGTACACCCTGAATATATGAAGGAGCCCCTAAAAACACCCACACACCCTGAATATATGGTGGAACCCCTAAAAACACCCACACACCCTCAATATATGAAGGAGCCCCTAAAAAGACACCTGTACACCTTGACTATATGGGGGAGCCCTTAAAAAGACGCCTGCACACCCTGAATATATGGGGGAGCATCTAAAAAGTCCCCCGCACACCCTGAATATATGGAGGCAAACCACACTCTACAATAGACTGCCCTCTGGGTAGTCTTAACACCTAGTCTTGCTGTATAAACGTTTCATTGATGTTTTTTTCATGTTCGGCTGAGTGTGGATGAAAAATAATGTCCGTGTAATGATAATAATTCAAAATTCTGAATAGTCTGCCACCTAGTGGCTTCAAAGATCTCTGTAACTGGTGCAACAGTAGTTGAAATGTTTTTTCGTTCACTAGAGTTCATATGGAATATCGTATGTATAGCCATTTCTTACTTTTATTTTCTGTATGTACATAATTATATATGTATTTAAAGAAGTTTTCTTTTTAATATATTATTTCTTTGCAGAAATGTTTCCAGGTATTCAGTATTTAACTCATGTCTTTTCTTACAATAAGGCTGGGGTCAGACGAGCGTAGTGTTCACGTCCGTGATTGCGCCTAAAAGTACGTCCGTGATAGCATGACAGAAAGCCCATTGGAGCCCCACACACGAAGTACGTCCGCACTGAACTGCGGACACACAACGGCCGCGGCCCACGGACGCAAGGCAGGCAAGAACGTACAACCCCTAGAACGGCCGCACAAAGTGCGCTGCGTCCGCAACGTCTGCATAGCTTTGTGTGTGAGTGATGGAACGTGGTCAGACGGACTGCATTTATACGTCCAGCATTTTTCACGGACAAAATGGTTTTGCTTTTTAATTTATTTTCTCTCCTACATCCGTCAAAATATATACGTCAGTGAATAAACGGACTGTGTGGCCACTACTGTGTCTTCTGTACTGACGTACGTCCGTGTGCACGGACGTACAGTCCGTAGAAATCACGCTCGTCTGACCCTAGCCTAATTCTGAAAGGTTCAATAAAAGAAATGTGAATGCTGAACGTTGCTAGTAAAATTAAGAACGTTTATGTTTTCTGCTGTATACAATATACTTTTATTAAGGTAATAACATGCCATTTGTTTTTTCCTCATTCATTTTAACATAACTTAAGTTCCAGTCATGGAAAGTAAGCATGAGATCTGCTACAATGAGCTCGCCTACCCAGAGATAAAGTTGTTAATACCATTTTATCTGGTTTTGTTGCATGACTAAGCCATAACTTTCATTCAACCCAGTATCCAGAGCATCTTCTTATATTTTCAAGGCCCAGGTCGAAGCCAAGAAGGAACATGAGGGAGCAGTTCAAATGCTAGAGGTAAGGAATCATGTGCTAATGGGTATGATTAGAAAGCATTGACTGTATGTTGTTAAATATCCTTGCCATGAATGACACTCTTGGAAAGTTGTCTGTGAAGAGAAGGGATGCTCTTCATTATGAGTTGCTCTGCCATCATAATATTTAGGTCGTTCACACATTCTGACACTTAAAGGATTAATGCCTACTTTAACACACAAACAAAAAAATGTGTATCATAAAATAGACCTTGCTGGCATAAACATTGGACTGGACATTAATCAGTTACATTATCTAACATACTGTGTCAGCAGTGGGTGCATAAGAGGTTATGCACAAACCAAAAAGATGTTCTACGGTATTTGTAAACAACGGGAAAAAAATAACTGTTGTTGTAACTACTCTGAATGGATGTTGTTGACAAAACTCTACGATATTGACTGAAACACCAGTGGAACCTATGGTGAACTATATGCTAAGTAACCTCATCAGAAGCTGTGATGGAAACCCCACAGAAAATGTTAATGAGAACTACGGCAGAAACAACGAATTATGAAGTTCCCTAAATATAAAAATACATAAATTTGCAAAAGCAAAACAAACTTAACACCAAAGAGGTTATTCAGAGAGGTCCAAAATATAACCAACCAGACGCTGAAATTCAGCGTACGATGGCATTTCGTGGCCGTTCAGCTTTTCAGAGAGCAGGCAGTTCACCAAATATTGGCGAACTGCCTGCAAGTACGGTGCCTGTTCGACAGCAGTGAAATCCCCCATAGATAAGCAATGGTTAAACTATTCAGAGAACACCGAACAGCAGAGAAAAGTTGCCGAAGTGCCCTGCCATTCGGTGTTCATTCGGCAGGTTTATTCAAACGAATCCTATAGGCTTCAATGTTAAAAAGATTCCTGTTTCTATCCAATATCTAATAAACCATTTATTCTTTTAATCTACAGTAAAAAGTCTCTTTATTTATAGATTTTTTTTAGGAACTTTTAGGCATTTTTTGGGGATATATATATATTTTTTTTTTTAAAAAAATGCATTTTTCTTCTTCTGTAACAGACCTTTTTCTTATCATTCATAGGGCCTCATATGTAAATTTCAGACATTTTTGTTCAGTAGTTTTTTTGCAAACAGCGTTTAAACTTTGACACTTTCAAGCATATTTCCCCCCCTGTTCGTCAGCTTGTCGGCTTTCTCCGTCGCGTTCGGCGTGTTTTTTGCAGTGGTTTCTGCAGGTGTTAGGTGAGTTTTCAGTGAGTTTTCGGCAGGTATTCGACAGGTGTTCGGCGGGTTTGCAACAGTTTTACAGTGAGTTTTCCTTGCACTTCGGGGACCCTGCAGTGAATGCTGAATTTGCGGCAGGGTGGGGAACTTTGATTCCCCGAACTGCAGGGAAGTGTGGGGAACGAGAAAGCACCGAAATGTTGCCGACATTTCGGTGCTCTCTAAATATCCCCCCAAGTTTTGGGTGTCACTATTTCATTCAGAAATACCAGCTCCGAGGAGCATAAGGAGCCACCTTGGAATAGATATTTCTTCTCCATCTAGGTCCAAATTTGCAGCTGTTATACAAACTGTAGGGGCCTTAAATTAAAACCACACTTCTTACTGTAAGGGTGTGAAATGGCTCAATACCCAGGCATAGTTTTTATCCTAATCCCATTGTACACAGTGCAAATTGCAATATTTGTCGACCAATAAAAAATGGCACCTAGTTACATTAAGACATACTGTATTTCAGAATCTGGCAACATGTATCATGATACATAAAGTTATGCTACAAAGGCTGTGCTCTGAGGGAGATGAAGATGGAAATAAAAACATCATGCTTACTTTATGCACAGATCACTGTATAAAACAGTGCACATATAAACTGACTGGATATATCTTCTAGCAATACACCTCTCACAGAAGACAGCAGATTTGGTTTAAATTATACAGTATAGTGTTGCAGACCTCTAAATCAATATGATTGTGCTTCAACTGTACACATGTACGCAGACGACACTGTAGTCTATACCAGCCAACCAAATCTCCCACAGCTGGAGGCAGTCCTGCAAGAACAATTCACAGGGGTAGAAAAGTGGATCGCAAATAACAAACTTTTTCTAACTACTGACAAAACTGTTACAATGCTCTTTGGAACCGCACCTATACTACACAAATTGCAAACACCCCATCTATGTGTTGGGACAAAATCAAATGGCAAACTGACCACAGTCACTTCTCTCAAATACCTAGGTATGTGGTTAGACCCAAATCTATCCTTTGGTTCCCACATCGAAAAACTCTCATCTAAACTCTACCCCAAACTAGGTGCCCTGTACAGAAACAAATCCTGCCTGAGCCCTGCGGTAAGAAAGCAGATTGTACAACAAATGCTTATGCCAGCCATTGAATACGGAGATGTAGTGTATGCAGCCGCCCCACAAACACACCTCCAGAAACTTACTACATTGTATAACTCATTCTGTCGCTTTGTGCTACAATGTAACTACATGACACACCATTGTGACATGTTAAAAGAACTAAACTGGCCATCACTGGACTCTAGACACACCCTTCACCTTTCCAACCTGGTGTTTAAGAGCTTTTCTGGGAAGCTACCACCCTACCTGAATATGCTGCTTCCCCCGACAGTTTCCTCATCCTATAACCTCAGATCCAGGACCAGCACCTTACTTGCAATACCGCAATACAAAAAGAAAATGGCTCGATCCTCATTTTCCTACAGAGCACCGCAAATATGGAATAACCTCCCAAACACCGTCAAATCTTCCCCCAGTCTAAAGTCCCTTAAGAGTTCCCTATTAACATACCTCAATACAGAATGCACCTGTAAACATGTAACATAATGACTTTATTTCCTCCATATTTATTTTTCTGTTAATCTGTATATTTGGTCTTGTGTTAATATCTTGCATTTTTACTATTTTGTATTTCTGTAACCACTCAATGTTCTCGAACCCAGGACATACTTGAAAACGAGAGAAATCTCAATGTATCCTTCCTGGTAAAATCCTTTATAAATAAATAAATAAATAAATCTCTTTCTCAATGCTGACGGTGTCTCTTATAGCCACAATTTCAAGTTGTATATGCTGTCTCCTACCTAAGCTTCATATTACACAGGCAGAAGGATTTAGCTCAGGTGCTCCCCAGTTTAAGGACGTGACCTTCTTAGTTTATGCCTACCATGATTGGCTCGTCTCCTGCGCAAGTGTTATTATCATATATATTAAAATTGATTTCCCTTCTACGTCCAAACCACAGATGCTAATAAAAAATCAGTTCGAGTCTGCTGCCGGTTTCCTGACCAACATCTGCCGGACAGATAGAAGCAGAATTACTAATGCTGTGTTAGTTTCTTCTGCATCTGATATCGATTTGCAACAGCAGATTCGGTAAAGAGTGCTAAACAATGTTTAATTCAGCTGCAGAGAGTTAGATCGTTCCAAGGCATAGTCAATTCACCATTCAGGTTCTCTGATAATTAACTGGCGATGTGTAAACTAGTAGATCTGTCCTATAGTTCATTCACCTTTATTTGAATGCACAGGTTTCTTATATTAAGTTGCCCTCCCTATAAATGTGTACGCTACAACAGGTGTCATGCAGGGCAGCATCAGTCCCATCAGAAGGCCCTATGATACGACAACCTAAATACACGTGTGTGGAAACACATACATTAGAAGCAAAATATGTTGCTATTAACCATATGAGGAATTTACAAAGCGGAATATTGGACTAGATTTGAAAACCACCATTTTATGTCAAGGCACGTATGTGTGCAAATTCTGCATTTGTTTTGTATATATAGTTTTATTAAGTTTTTTTAGGAAGTATTCATAGATATAAAAGGAATAGACATGTAAGTCAAAGCTCGCAGGCTCCGCCATAAGGACACAAAATCTGGACATGTAGGTCCACACTATAACAATTTGTTGGGGGTACGCACGGGTATTCCATATTCTGAAATATTTTAGACTGAACAGACAAAAAAAAGGATGTGGGGGGTTAACAATCCTATGTCTTAAAGGTCTCTTCTCTGAAAGCAAGAGTCATTTCAAGTAGGGGCCCTAAACTGTGTATAAAATAGGTTTAATGTGGGTGGAACACTATGAGCAACGCAAAGATGAGATACCCAAGGGACGCATGGAATTGATATAGCCTCAACCTCCAGGACTATCAGCTCAGACGGAGGCATGTAAGGTTCAAAGAGAGCCCTGAAAGCGAAAGGGGTCACCTGCAATCATCCTAAACCATATAGCTGAGTAGTGGTCTGTTCTGTCAATCACTGTGAAGTTCAAATGTTTAATGCAATGCAGTGCAATTCTTCCATTTTGGTAAATCACAGGACGAGTGAGGGAGGCTCAACATACTTCCAGAACACAGGTATAAGACCCTTGGCCGTGTTCAGGATTTGGATTAAAAGAGATCATTTGCATGTGGTGTTAGACATCTCAATCAGATGTAAAAGCATGACTACCAGTAAAGGTGGGGGGGGGGGGGTTCCGTGAATTCACAAGCAATTGTGTGGATTTTAGCCCAGTATGGTATAATTAAAGGGCAATCCCACCAGATGTGTAACGTCGTCCCCCTCCCACGATTACAACAAAATCATTCGGGGGGGGGGCGTGAGTGAGTGAGTGGGTAAAACATGTGTAACACTGTTAGGGTGCGGGACCATAGCGTGAGGACTTTATATGCCATTTCCTGTGTTTTGCTCGACACAGAGCAGTGGTGTGTAATGTCACATACCTTTCTCCACTGGTCGTCCATCAGAGTCTGATCTAAAAGCATCTCCCACTTGCCCATGAATGGAGGGGGTGCGGTAACTAGTGAAGTTTGGAGCATAGAATATATCACTGAGATACCATGGGGTAGGGAATCTGGGACTACACACAAGTGTTCAAAACCCGATATCGGTGGTTTCAATTGATGTTGCTGTGAAATAGAACATGTACAGTATAATGGCATATTTGGCAATATTTAAATAGTTGGTGGAACAAGGTGACCCGATCCTGCATTAATTCCTGCAGGGGTAGAATTCCAGTGGGACCCACAATGTGGATAATTCTCAGGATCCCCTCCTGTAGCAAACTATGTAGGGCCCAAGGGTCAAGACCCAGGGAAAACTCTTGGTTATAGGTCAGGGGCATCAGAGGGGAGGGAAACGAGGTAAAGGCATGCGATCTAGATATCTTATGCTTAATGACGCCCTCATGTATGGGGAGATACGCATCAACCGCAAGCTCTGTGACTTCAGCAGCCATATGAAAGCCGACATCAGAATCGCCACCTGTGCCAGATCAATGTCTTTCCACGGTTTACAAATGCCACCCTTTGCCCACTCCACTACCCATTGCAGATGGCAGTTCTAATGATATAGAGGGAAGTCCGGTATCGCCATCCCCCCTTGTAATTTGGTGTAGTCAGTGTATGAAATTGTTAACTGGGTCTCTTGCCCCTCCAGACATACCTGATGAGATAAGTTCTTAACTTGTTGAAGAAGATTGCAGGTAACAAGATTTGAATAGTTTGAAATAAGTATAGAAGTTTTGGTAGTAGATTCATTTTTATCACCTCTGCTCTCCTGAACCAGGAGATGTGGGCATGGTCCCACACCCTCAAATCCCTCTGGAATTTAGTCTGGATAGGAGCAAAGGTATCCCTATACATGTGTAGATGGTGAACCAGTTGCCAGATCTCTAGATGTTTAAATTTTATTATGGGACCAGTGAAAGGGAAACGCCTGACAGAGCCTCCGAGCTTATTATTATTATTATTATTCTTTTTTTATAAAGCGCCAGCATATTCCGCAGCGCTGTACAATGAGCACAATATAGACAAGGTTCCAATACATTGAACAACATTTGGCAAACCAGTACAGGAGGAAACGAAGGCCCTATTCCCGTGGGAACTCACTATCTAGATGGGTTGGGGGTGGAAACAGGAGGAGAGGACCTTACTCTGTGGATAGTGACACGTTCAGTATGTTCAATTTGGAATTGTTAATTTTTAAGTTGGAAATGCGCTTATACTCATGGAATAGGGGCATGATGTTTGGTAGGGTAATCAACAGGTGAGATATAAAGAACAGGAGGTCATCAGCATAAGCTCCCACTTTGTGTGAGGGGGTCCCCACAGGAAAATAAACTTTGATTTTCTGCAGACCTAGAGTGCCGCCACGTTATTCGATTCATATATATATATATATATATATTTGTAAAATTGGTTATGGAGTGGTAGCCAAGGGAGGGGGATAGAAAAATGTGAGTGCTGTATTTGAGGAAGGTATCACGGTCTAGGGCCTGGGTATATGGGGATTATTAGGAAAGGTCGCCTGGTGCCTTTCTCCCACCTGCAAAAGAACTTCAGTGTCTGTACAGCCGAGCAGGAATCAAAGCTGTTTAAGGCATGTCCATGGTCCCCCCCCCCCCGCGGTGTCTCATGTCACGGCTGAACGGTGTCAGAGGCTCACCTGCGAGCGTGCAGCTGAGTCAGGCAGGCCCAAAATAGGCCACGGCCAGCTTTTAGCCATCTGTGGCAGCCGCACACCCTATCCACGGTCCGCTCCAGGTCCTGGGTATTCAACAGAGTCCATGTCAGGTCGGCTCCATTGCGCCTGCTAACAGGCAAGACAGGATAAGCCGGCCACCAGGTGCGGACCTCTATCACTCTACATCATGGTGGCCCATGCAGGATCGTATCTCCCCCCCCCCTCATTCTGCATGCTTTTGGGCACTGATTAAGAAGCTTTTCTGCAGAGTTATATTTCTAGGTAAAGATCTAACACCATACTTTGGAAATTAATCTAGGCAACCAATGTTTCTGCTGATTGCTACACTTTCACAATTTTGCCCTCCTGAGTGAAAGGTGAGCATTACATTCAAAAACCTATGTACAGTATCTCACAGAAGTGAGTACACCCCTCATATTTTTGTAAATATTTTATTATATCTTTTCATTTGACAATACTGAAAAAATTACACTTTGCTACAATGTAAAGTAGTGAATATACAGCTTGTGTAACAGTGTAAATTTGTTGTCCCCTCAAAATAACTCAACACACAGCCATTAATGTCTAAACCGCTGGCAAAAAAGTGAGTACACCCCTAAGTAAAAATGCTTCAGTATGTCACAGTACATGTTGGCATTCATGGTTTCCTCAATGAACTGTAGCTCCCCAGTGCTAGCAGCACTCATACAGTCCCAGACCATGACACTCCCACCACCATGCTTGACTGTAAGAAAGACACACTTGTCTTTGTACTCCTCACCCGGTTGCCGCCACAAACGCTTGACACCATCTGAACTAAGTTTATCTCAGACAATTTGATGCAGTGTACGGCGTATGGTCTGAGCACTGACAGGCTGAACCCCCCCCCCCCTTCGACCTCTGCAGCAATGCTGGCAGCACTCATACGTCTGTTTCCCAAAGGCATCCTCTGGATATGACGCTGAGCAGCACATGCACTCAACTTCTTTGGTCGACCATGGCGAGGCTTGTTCTGAGTGGAACCTGTCCTGTTAAAACGTTGTATGGTCTTGGGTTGGTCAACGTGCTGCAGCTCAGTTTCAGAGTCTTGACAATCTTCTTATAGCCTAGGCCATCTTTATGTAGAGCAACAACGTCTTATTTTCAGATCCTCAGAGAGTTCTTTGCCATGAGGTGCCATGATGAACTTCCAGTGACCGGTATGAGAGAGTGAGAGCGATAACACCAAATTTAACACACCTGCTCCCCATTGTCACCTGTGACCTTTTAACACTAACGAGTCGCATGACACCGGGAGGGAAAATGGCTAATTGGGCCCAATTTGGACATTTTCACTTAGGGGTATACTCACTTTTGTTGCCAGCGGTTTAGACATTAGTGGCTGTGTGTTGAGTTATTTTGAGGGGACAGCAAATCTACACTGTTATACAAGCTGCACATTCACTACTTTACATTGTAACAAAGTGTCATTTCTTCAATGTTGTTACATAAAAAGATATAAAATATTTACAAAAACATGAGGGGTGTACTCACTTCTGTGAGATACTGTATGTATGCATGTATACATATACAATGTAGAAGATTTGGACGTACTCAGGGTCTTCATAGGATATATAACCTTTATTTTAATTCTTTAATATACTCTGACGTTTCGGCTCATGCAAGAAAAAGGCTATTGCATGAGCCGAAATGTCTGAGTTTTTTATTGATTATAATAAAGGTTATATATTTTATGAAGACCCTGAGTACGTCCAAATCTTCTACATTATGTTTATATATATATGTACACAGAGAGGACTTGTTGCATCACGGCAGAACTTCATCATGGATGTTAAGTGGAGTGCCTTTTCCTGGTGAATATACTATGTATATATATATATATATATATATATATATATATATATATTCTGCTCTGTTTAGCCACTCGATTGTAGTAATGAGAACTGTCCAGAGTCATGACCAGAATGCAAATAAGTATAATACATTTTTATATTTACATTATTTATTTTTTCATTTATAAACTGTATGAAAAACAATGAGTAATACTATTTATTTCTTGTTTTACTATACTATTATTTAACTTTTTTGCTGCTTTGGTGGCAGTATTGATTCTTTAAATTATTGCTTGGCACCACATAGCACATAGTAATATTGTTTCATTGTCATCAGTTTTATAGACTGTTAAATATTCTATTTGTCTGCCAATTTCATGTGACATTTCCATGCTAATTTAATAGTAGAATTGCATGTTCTGTTTAGCTGTCAAAAGGGCTAAATTGCAATCTTCACGCAAAAATGCTCGCACAAAGCGTGAATATGTGCGGCAAGCGTTAAATGTTTGCGCGCGCAAATCACCTCTGGAATTACAATCCTCGCGCGTTTTTTCATCCGTCGAGCAATAACGCGCGTAAACCAGACGCGCACAAATGCTCGCGCAGTACCGTTGCGCACAGAAATTAGTGTGCGCACTATTTTTTTTTCTCGCGATTCAGCCAATCAGAATTAAGAACCACAATTATCTCACGTTCAGAAATTTCGCCTGCCAAAGTCAATCTGAGCATATACAGTATGCTGCAGCAATAATAAATGCACACACAACTTCTCCATTTTATTGGTTTGGTATGAGTAGAATGTGTAACTATACTATGCTGCATTTTTTTTTTTTGGGCTGGTGTATTTGGGTTCGGACAGGTTGTTCAGATTTGCCTTTAACACCAGCTTTTAGGAGTTGCTAAAATTATGCGCGCAAAGGCTATGCGTTAATTCCTGCACATAGATTGTAATACCATCCGCGTACCAGCGCACATTCGGGTTGCATTCACAATGTTAAGTATAGGACGCGCGCAGTACAGTATGCTCGCGCAGAGTTTGCACAGGTTCACCCGCGGTAGACAATTACACGTGTTTGTTGTGCTGACTATGTAATACGGCATTCGGCGCAAAGGGTTTTACCCCTCGCGTTAATGGTATTTTGTGCCGGTGCAAAAGTTTGCGCGAAGATTGTAATTTAGCCCAAAGTGTCTTAAAATCGAAAAATCACATTAAAGAGAAATTGGCGCATTTTTAGATCAACTGATTTGAAATGTTCAATGCTCCAATGGGCACAAGACGTTTTCTATGGCACCTCTCCTGGATCTATATTCCAACATTGGAGTACACTTAGCCAGAACTGTAGTAAATTTACGAAGCATGGGCCCTAATCCTCACTTGACGATAAGATAACTACAGGAGACATTACACATAACGTCTCCTGTAGTTATCTTATTAACAGAACTCGCTATTCCACTCTTGCCGCAAGCTGTGCTCGCGGTTCGAGTGTTGCAATTCTTTGCACATCCTTATTGTAAATTAACATCTCCTATACCTAGTATAGGAGACGTTAAATTTCAAATGGAAGTGCAAGCTATTCCAAGTTAGGTTGTGCTATCATCCGGGAGATGGTATTTCACAGAGAAATCTGGTGTGAAGTGTCAAAGCTGGTGTTAAGTGATTTTGCATTAGCAAAATCATTTAATACACTGACCTAACCCCACAAAAAAACAATACTCGCCTGTCGCCCCAAGGTGGAGAGAGTGGTGTGATCCACCACTTCATCTCACCAGGAGCAGAGTGAGACTGGGAACAAATAGTTCCTAGTCTCCCTCCATGATTGCTCTGCGGCGCTACATGATCTCGCAATGACAAACTCATGCAGAGCTCGTGGCTGGAACGCACAGGGCTCCATACAGTTCTATGGACTTCAGTAACTGCTACTCGCAGCAGTGTGCAGCGCTGTTCTGCACTTCGTCTGGACCAGACACCAACAAACCATCTACTCTAGAATAAGTACAGTAAAACGGAGATTGTAGCGAAAATTTGCAGGTGCGAATTTTGTTACCATCTCCATTTTACCGATAACTGTGGAATAGGGCCCTATATGGGTTAAACTCATAATAGCAGGTATTAGGTTGGCATAGAGTAGGACATGTCACAGTGAGGTACATTGATGTTGTGGTAGGCTGATGCAATATATGATCATATTTTGTAACCAAACCCTTATCAATTTAAACCTCAAGTCAGATGGTTTGGATGTGTGTTTTTGTGGAGTGCTCTGAATTTTGTGTGTTTTTGTTATTGGTCTCATATGCAATGTTATGTTAATATGTAATATGCACGTTTAGGTTGAGTGTAGCCCTATGTTCTTGTGAAAAGCATTTTATATCCAATCTACATTACATGCTTGACAAATGTAAGAGTTAGAGTAGCATGCAACTACCCCCAAGCCACTCAGAGGATTAAAATATGTGTATTTTACTCAATAATAAACATTGTCATGAAGTAAACTTATCATGCAGGCTTAATGTGTAAATCATGGGAACATTATCAGGCTGTTGGCAGTTGTGATGTAATACAGTGTGTCATGCATGCAATACAAAAACTGTTTTAAATGTGTGTGTGTTTTCTTTAGTTGTGATTTAATGTGGATTAAACTGTTTGCTTTTGACATATTTTTCCCCATTTAAGTTTTTTTCTATTGTGTTTTTGTCTGAACCAATTGCTTTGCCTTTCACCCAGACCACTTTGGACAGCATGCAGGTATTTGAAACGTGTGTTTGTAAATGCAGACCCCTTCCCTGCCCATTGCCTGGTGCATGTTCTTTTTTGTGGAATCATTCTTATATATGGCTACAAGCGAGTTAGAAACAATAGAGATTTCGCCAGGAACCGGTCAACATGAGAGCTAGCCTATCATCATAATGTGGGTCCTACATGTACCATTATAACAGGGATTAATTTGTTCCTGCAGGGTCTCATCAGAACATCTGCAGAGAATTAAGCATTATAACCCCTTTAATTCCTGGATCGCCCTATCTCTCTTGTCAATCTGAATTGGGATGAATCAATCATAGTTCTCTTTTAAAAAATAACTAATCAGGCAACGCTAAAGGAATAGACATTTTAGCACTAAAAGAGGCCTCTGTCTTGGAGGGATATTGTCTCTTGGCAATTCCTTCACTCATCATAGCGAAAAAGTAAAATAGACAAGAATTCAAGGTCCTTGAATATTGCTGTGGTCCTTGAATATTCTTTGAAGATTCGTTAAAACAATGAATCAGTGGAAGGTTCAGGTCTAGCTCAACACGAAGTGTCAACAAGCAAATTCCTATCCCTCTTTGTCATATCATTTTGAAGCGATGACAAAAACATACTTTGTTACTGACAGTCAGAAACCCAGAAGTAAAGGTTATAAGAATGGTTCTATGCATATTGTATGCTTGAATTCAGATTACCTTTCAGATACATTTGTTTGTACATGTGGCACATCTATACGTCCAATATCTATAAATATAGATATATTCTTTGCATCCATCAGCAGCATTTTAGGTATTATATACATATACCGTATTGGTTTATCACGGTCTGTTCTTATATGCTCTGAATGAAGATCTAGTCTTTAAAAGAATACTGGAGCCTTATTTAACAATGTATTGGCTCCTGTAATTTTTTTTCTACACCCTTGAAGTAGCCAGGCATTAAGTATAGTGCAATAAGGTGCAATTATTTTGTCACCAGCCCTCTAACTCCCAAATGTTAATTCGTCTGATCTATGGTAAATTGCAGCTGCCTCAGAATCCTTATTAAAATACGCCGGTAGTTACCACTTACCATACAATCGGCAGTGAAGTGGCAAGTCAACCGTGTTGATTAATCATCGAGACATTTACATTGTAGAACTGGTCTTTGGACAAAGTGATTACTGCCACTTTACACCCTAATATATGTTTTGGTTCCAACTACTGCATGAGTCAGGATAGAGGTGATTCATTAAAGTGATTCATGTGAGTCACGTACCATCAGCTGAGAAGACTGTATGTCCCTGCTTATGTGAATGAAGTGGTGACCTGAATTCAAACCTTCATTTCCGTAGATTACAGTTTGATTCGTGTCAAGGAAGTTTGTAGTAGATTGTAGAATCTGTAATTTCAAAATGAAAATGACTCTTGGGTCTTACCTGAATGTGTTGGCTTAATACATTATTTTATTGTTAATATATTCGTTTTAAATCCTCATTTAGAAAAACTTTATTCCTGCCCTTTTTTGTTGCAAATAATGTATTTTCATTATATATAGATTTAATATAGGGGAGACCCTTGAAAGCTTGTCTTTAATGTAATATAATATATTGTTAGTCCGTTAAAGTGATATCACTGATTAATACAAAGTAACAAATACATTTAAATGTATGATGCTAAATATGTGGTAATCAGTAATAATATAGTGTGACAACAGTTGCAGGCAGAGTATCCAAATGAAAATAGCAAATACAAATCAAACTCTACTCCTTCATTTGAGTCTAACTAAACAAAAAGTCTTCCCTTACAATCAATACTGGGCAGCTAAGCTGCTTACCAGTTAAAACAATGAACAGAAAAATAAAATGTGCTTACTTCCCATAGGATTCAGATTCAGGGTCATGCTCCTCCTCCTCTGGTTCTAGCCAAAAGATTGTCTTCTCAGGCAGAACCGCAACAAACTATAAAGCTGGGCATTCTCAATCAGTATTCATCTGGGAATCAACCCTATACCGAGGGGAAAAGGGCTTTCTCTATCTGCCTACTGATGAAATGGTGTTCTACCACCCTGCCCCTAATCACCCTGTCATGCAAGGTAGAGCCAGCAGGATTATTTTCACAATACCATGATACCTTAACAAAATGAGCATACAGTTGTGTTCAAAATTATTCAACCCCCACTGAAATTGAGTGTTTTGGCCAGTTTGACATAGATTTTGATCATTCAGTCATAGAAACATAGAAACATAGAAAAATGTCGGCAGATAAGAACCTTTCGGCCCATCTAGTCTGCCCAATTACATGGATACTTTCCCTGGATTTATCTTTTGTTTAGAAACATAGAAACATAGAACATAGAAACATAGAAACATAGAAAAATGTCGGCAGATAAGAACCTTTCGGCCCATCTAGTCTGCCCAATTACATGGATACTTTACCTGGATTTATCTTTTGTTTAGGATAGCCTTATGCCTATCCCATGCTTGCTTAAATTCAATTACTGTTTTGGCCTCTACCACTTCTACTGGAAGACTGTTCCATGTATCCACCACCCTCTCAGTAAAATAATGCTTCCTGATGTTACTTAAGTCATCTTGCTTACAATTAAATCAAAGAGGCACGTGTAGGTCAGACAAATATAACATAACATTTATAATGAAATAACCACAAATGTCTTTTCTGTCCTCACATCATTATCAGTTTTATTCAACCCCCAAGTGACATTCAATCTTAGTACTTAGTACAACATCCTTTTACAGTTATAACAGCTTTTAAACGTGAAGCATAGCTTGACACAAGTGTCTTGCAGCGATCTACGGGTATCTTCGCCCATTCGTCATGGGCAAAAGCCTCCAGTTCACATTCTTAGGCTTGCGCACTGCAACTGCTTTCTTTAAGTCCCACCAGAGGTTCTCAATTGGATTTAAGTCAGGTGACTGCGATGGCCACTCCAAAATGTTCCAGCCTTTAATCTGCAACCATGCTTTAGTGGACTTGGAGGTATGCTTGGGATCATTGTCCTGTTGAAAGATCCAACATCTCCCAAGCCTCAGGTTTGTGACGGACTGCATCACATTGTCATCCAATATCTCCTGGTACTGAAGAGAATTCATGGTACCTTGTACACGCTGAAGCTTCCCTGTACCTGCAGATGCAAAACAGCCCCAAAGCCCCCCCCCCGCCATGCTTCACAGTAGGCAAGGTGTTCTTTTCTTCATAGGCCTTGTTCTTCCTCCTCCAAACATAGCGTTGATCCATGGGCCCAAACAGTTCTAATTTTGTTTCATCAGTCCACAGAACACTATCCCAAAACTTCCACATGACTTTTGGCATACTGCAGTCGACTCTTCTTATTCTTTGGAGACAGCAAGGGGGTGCGCCTGGGAGTTCTGGCATGGAGGCCTTCATTACGCAGTGTGCGCCATATTGTCTGAGCTGAAACTTCAGTACCCACATCTGACAAATCTTTTCTCAGTTCCTCAGCAGTCACACGGGGACTTTTCTCCACTCTACGCTTCAGGTAGCGCACAGCAGTCGAAGTCAGCATCTTCTTTCTGCCACGACCAGGTAGCGTTTCAACAGTGCCCTTTGCCTTGAATTTGCGAATGATGCTTCCTATGGTCTCTCTTGGTATGTTTAACATCTTTGCAATCTTCTTATAGCCATTGCCCTTCCCGTGAAGAGTAATCACCTCTTCTCTTGTCTTCATGGACCATTCTCTTGACTTCACCATGTTTGTAACCACACGAGTAAATGTCTAGAAGGAGCTGAGTATCACAGTCATTTTAAAGCTGCCTAATTGGTGCTTATTATGCTTTATTGCTGCTCCGTGACATCCACAGGTGTTTTCAATACCTGATTGAAAACACTTGAATGAACCTCTGTTCTTCAGAGTGGTAGTCTTTAAGGGGTTGAATAATTGTGTCAATGAAGAATTCACAAAAGAAACATTTACTACTGTATTACAAAACCAATTGATGTCATTTTAGTTGCATATGGTTCTTTAAAATGTCCTTGTAGGATTTCATTCTGAATACAATAACAAATGTACACTAAATTCCCTAAAACCCTTTACAGCATTGGGGGTTGAATAATTTTGAACACAACTGTAGGTGTTATGTGGTCAGATTGATGTGACCCCTCCTTTCTATAAAAGTCTGCCAATCAGGAGTAAGGAGTGTTTTTAACAGTAAAGTGACCCAGTTAGAACAGGTTTTTTTTAGTAAGTACAGCTTATTTCAGTAATTAAATATATTTATATTTAATCTGACAAGTCTAATTTGCTAATATTAAAACATTTGACTATAAAGAGCAATTTAGGATTTCATTATTTTCAGTTGCATATTGGTGTCACTATCAAACCACAATACTCATGTTATCGATTGTAAAAAAACAAAAATAAGATTCAAGCCTTGAGGGTAGTCCCAACTATGAGTACCAAGAGATTTATTCTGAGCCAGACGTAAAAGTAACCAAAGGTTTGCTAAATGTTCGATCTTCGTAGATTATAATGATTTGGTGCATTACCATTGCCTTGGTTAAAGTTACATTTAACTTGGTATGTAGCCTAAAGCATTTGTAACCACATTTCCTTTGAAAATTAAACACGATTATCCTAGTTTGTAAAAATGGTTCAGGCAAATTTAGATTTTCAAGATGTTTGTTGGTGTCAGAAAGAATTAACAGATGTTACTCGTTTTGCAATTTAAAAAAATAATTGTTTATTTATTATTTTTGCTACTTGAATTTTGTGACACTTGAATTTTGTTCATAGAGGGCTCATTGTTTTGGTTGATGCCTACTGGCATTGCAAAAATCTGGAAGATTACCCAGTGCAGTGATTATCTCATAGTTCGTGACATATCAAAATCTTGGTCAAGCTGGTAGATGTATTAGTATATGATAATTACAGCCATGTTGAATGATCAGAAATAGCAGTGTCTTCATCTGTACATATTCTGGTAAATCACAATGACTGTGTGCTGTTTGAAGTGCAACAAAGTCATATGTGTCATAATTGAATGAGCCTAGTCTTTTGTAATGAAATATTAAACAATAATATAAAGTTAGTAAATCGTTTTTCAGATTTCCCACCTTAATTCTTTAACTGGATATGCTGGCCTGTTGGATTTAAAATAAACACATTTTTCACGTGAATACCTTGTTTTATATGAACAGAGTTTAGAAATGCCAATTTTATTAATTTGACTTCAATTATTTAATTTTACAGGCCAAAGTTCGAGAGCTGGAAGAGAAATGCCGGACACAGAGTGAGCAATTTAATCTCCTTTCCCGGGAGCTGGAAAAGTTCCGTCTGCAAGCCGGAAAGATAGACTTGTTGAGCAGTAACCCCATTGGTTCTTCTGATGTTCCAGGTTCTCCCAATAAAATTCTTACCCAGTTAATGAATGGAATAGCCACATCCATTGGAAAAGGTGGGTGGAAGCTTTGCCATTGGGATACTAAAGAAGTAAGAAAACCTTACAGTCTGAAAGATTTCAATCTGCTGGAAGATTGAATGTGTAGTGTTACTGGAGTATTTCCTGAGGAATTACAAATTAAATCTCAAGTTATTTAAACAAAATTAGTACATTTAGGTCCCTAGTCCAAGGTTGACTTTACGCTAAGTGCTCATGTCACACAAGATAAAGGCTTCAGAATTTAGCTTAATATCTGAAGTTGCTATTCTGTATTTGGTATTGGGAGCAGCACATTTGCTGTTAGCTAATGAAGAATGAGCTTTTTCAACCTTGCTTGTTCTTCATCTGTGACAGCCATTATTTAACAAAGAATAACAGCTCTTAAACCCTGGCGTAAGGTAACTTTGCTTTCTCACATTAAGTTAAACCCACTAAAAGTTCCCAAACGTTTTTCAGATCCCTCGGTGAAGAGAGCAGCACGATCAACTGCTTCCTCTCTCTCTGTATGCAGTAGGACACAGGGACCAAAAAGTACCCGGAGCTCTGTTGCGAATCTGTCCACTGACGATGTATTCATGTGAGTTCCTACAGAGATTGAGCAGTGTCGCGCAGGGCTCCATAGAGTCCTATGGACTCCTGGAATGGATAACAGTCACGATGTGCTGTTGTTATCCTCCTGCGGCTCACAAGTATTCGGACTCAAACTGCTGATACAGCAGGTCCATCGGAATACAGCCATTACTGTTGAGCCACAAATGGAAAAAGGCTTATACAGGATCTTTCCATTTGTGTCACTCCATTACCTGCTCAGTTTGAATAAGGCCCTTAGTTTTTAAAGTACAGGTTGAGAGTTACTAATCTATGGGCTACTCCTCCTTTTACCAACTGCAAAAGTAAAAAAGGATAAACTGACCCTGCCAGGTATCTGTGCTGTGATAAAAACAAATAAATAGAATGGTCTTCATGCTGGAGATGCTTCAGCTGGAGAATTATTAGCCTATTAGTTTCTTGGTAAATTATCACCGACCTAACCCCGTTTGCCGAAACAACATTTGAAACCATGGCATACTAAACTAACCTAATATCTCTAAAGATTTACCTTCACAGCTAAGCAGTGCTGGAGGAAATCCCACTTCATCTCAATTTCTACACTACGGTTTTATGTTACATCCTGGTTAAACAAGTATATTTTATTAGCCTTATATGCAGTCACTTTCATAGTCCCAAACAACATCATCTTCAACTCCGAGTTCCCTTCACTTTGGGGAATCAAAGTTCCCCACCCTGCGGTGAATTCAGCATTCGCCGCACGGTTCCCGGAGTGCAGGCAAAACCCACCACAATTCCACCAAAAACCCACCGGAAACACTAGAAAAACCACGCCGGAAAAAGCCGATCAGCTGCCGATCACAGCGCAGACCAGCCGCCGGAAAAAGCCGACAAGCTGACGAACAGGGTAAAAAAAAAACACAAAACCATAAGCTTGAAAGTTTCAAAACTGAAACGCTGTTTGCAAAAATGCTACTGAACGAAAAATGCCTGGAATTTACATATAAGGTCCTATGCATGATAATAAGAAGGTCTGTTAAAGAAAAATGAAAAAACTATTTAAAAAAATTTTTGCCTACAGGATCCTAAAAAATAGACTTTTTACTGCAGAATAAAACAATAAACAGTTTATTAGATATTGATTTAAAACGAGAATATTTTTAACATTGAAGCCTGTGGGGTTCACCTGAATAAACCTGCCGAATGAAAACACAGAACAGCAGGGCACTTCGGCAACTTTTCACTGCTGCTTGGTGTTCTCTGAATAGATTAACCATTGCTTCTCTATGGGGGATTTCACAGCCTTCGAACAGGCACCCGTACTTGTTGGCAGTTCACCAAAATTTGGTGAAACTGCCTGCTCTCTGAATAGCCCCGAAATGTCATATGGGGAAATTCCCTGTTTGGTGACATTTCAGGGCCAGATTGTCTCTCTCTGAATAACCCCTATAGCAGTGATGGCAAACCTATGGCAAGCATGCCACACCTGGCACGAGACGCATGCCACACCTGGTACGCGGGGCCGACAGTGTCGGCACGCGAGCCATAGGCTTGCCTCACTGCTGCTCTGAGCAAGCTTCTTCCTCCCAGCACGCGCTGGCAAATGATGCTGCCCAGCTGCTCGTTGAGATCCACCAGCCGCGATCTCGTGAGATCACGGAGTTAACTCCGCGATCTCGCATGATCGTGGTTGGTGGATCTCACCGAGGGGCCGGGCAACATCCTTTGGCAGCGCGTGCTGGGAGGAAGAAGCTTGCTGTGAGGCCCCTGGCAGACGGGAGGACCAAGTGAGGAGGGGGCCAATATATATCCATGTGCGAGCTAGGGGCAATATATCCATTTGTGAGCTGGGGCAATATATCCATTTGTGAGCTGTGGCAATATATCCATGTGTGAGCAGGGGCAATATATCCATGTGTGAGCTGGGGCAATATATCCATGTGTGAGCTGGAGCAATATATCCATGTGTGAGCTGGGGGCAATATATTATTGTGATCTGGGGCAATATATCCATGTGTGAGCTGGGGCAATATTTCCATGTGTGAGCTGGGGGCAATATATCCATGTGAAAAAAAGAGGTTACAGTGGTGCTCAAAAGGTTAATGGCAGGTGGGGCGGATCACTAATACACTATAGTGTATATCCCCAAGGACACTGTATAACATGAAATTAGAAACAATATTAGTGTAGCGCTCCCATACCCCACAGATGGTATATGCACAATTCTCAAATATCTCACAAATAGTCTTAAGGGATTTTTTTCGGAATTAGTTTTAAGGGATTTTTTTCTTTTTTTCGGAAGGATTTTTTTCTTTCCTTCCAAATCTTTATATGTGTAGCACGCCAAAATATCATCTGAAGTTCTATGTGTGAGCTGGGGCCAATATATATACATATGTGAGCTGGGGCCAATATATATCCATGTGTGAGCTGGGGCCAATATATATCCATGTGTGAGCTGGGGCCTATATATATCCATATGTGAGCTTGGGGCAATATATCCATGTGTGAGCTGAGGGTAATATATCCATGTGTGAGCTGGGAGTAATAAATCCATGTGTGAGCTGGGGCAATTATATCCATGTGAGCTGGGGGGAATATATCCATGTGTGAGCTGGGGGCAATATATCCATGTGTGAGCTGGGGCAAATATGTCCATGTGTGTGCTGGAGTAAATATATCCATGTGTGAGCTGGGGCAATATATCCATCTTCTTATACTGTATTTTTCTTTTAAGACTTAAGCACATAATTAGTTTAAATAGTCGTATGAAGTGTTTTTTCTAAAATAAATCAGTATTCAGGTCTAATTGCGGGGTTGGCATTTTGAGACGCATAAATTGGTTCAGCGATCCAGTTTGGGCACTCAGGCTCAAATAGGTTCGCCATCCCTGCCCTATAGTTTCTTAATTGATTGTATGTAAGACTTTATTGATCGTGTTTGCTCAGACTACAATAGCTATAAGAGGTAGTAAACATTCACCATGCCGTTTAGGATATACAATTTTTTTTAGAAGAGGTTTGATGACTAATGCTCGGTACAGAACATTCTGAAGCCTTTTGATATTTTTTTTTATTCTATATATAGAACTATTAGAAGTAATTGCAGAAATGTTAAAAGCCAACTAATGCAACAGTTGCAAAGCCCTCTAAAATTTAAAGTAAAGTGATGTTTCACGTTTTAGAGTGTAGCAATTGAAACGAGATGTTATGAGAGCTTTTTTTATTGTGATGCAACACCGTAAAAGCAGTGCGACATCTGTGCGCCGTAAAATGAAGTATTTGCACAGCCACAAAATTATCCCTTAATAGCCACAAAATATTGCAAGTCATAGAATTCTTTTCATAGGCCACTATTTATACAATTTGTAATGTAAAATGTTCTCACGAATTCATCACTGAATGAATCAGTGAATGAAAGTTCTATAACAACAAAGGTCAGGGAAATATGTCATTAAAAAATTTCTGATACATTGAATTGGTATTCTCACAAACACTATAATAGCCCAATCTATAAAGTGTGGTCCTTACCATTTAGTATACATTTTTACATATACAGTAGAACAGAAATAAATAAAACATTGGTACAGTACAGAGGGCAAAGCATCGGTGCATGTTTAGTCTGATCTTGTTTTTTAATGTCTCCTACACTTGCAAACTGTTAAAAAGGCTGAAAATGATACATTGTCTCACCAAAGGAGGTAATGTGTTTTGCATGAGATTGCTAAATTTGAGGATCAGCATCATGTGATATGAAGGTCGAGCAAAATGCTAAACTAGACTATGCCCCCATTCATATATTAGTTTATTATCTGTATATTAATTGAAAATTGAGTAAAATAATACAAACCACTAATGGACAAAGCAAATAGATGATATTTCAAATGATTATACGCAGCCTTTTTAATCCATGTTTTAGATAGACTGTCGGGGGGGGGGTGGTCTCGGAGAGCTGATTCAGCTCGGCATTCTGGGCACAGCATTTCGTTGGACCACAATGTGCTGGTTGCAGGAAAATATAATTGGACATTATGGGGTTAAAATTGAAAAAAGAAAGAATAAAGCACAGGAAAACAAGATTATATACATCGCTGTCTGCAGGATTATGTGTCTGATGAATGGCTATGTGGTCCTGAAGCTTTTAGTGCTGCTACTGTGTTGTTGCTCGCAAAGATGCCTGCTGTGTCTCTATGCGACCCGTAGAAATGAGAACTGTAGAAACACTCTCCCGTGACTTGAGATAATAGAAGGTTTGGAATTACTTTATTTCATCTTCTTTTAGAAGCTTACCATTTTGGCACATACATTCTGCAATCATTTTAATCTAAGGCCCCAATCATACTTTTATGTGAAACATTTTAGGAGTTTAAAATTAGCTGATGAGGAGGTTATAGCAACACAGCAGATTTCTAGTTTCGCACAGCCCCCCCCCCAATTGAAACAAATGATGAGTGTAGAACATAGCAAAATTTCATTCCAGCAATAATTAACTATTTAAATAAGATAAAATAACATTTAACTGAATGAACTGAGGTATATAGAATCTATAAAGCAAGTAATACTGCTTCTTTACATATACCATGCCAATATGTCACGTTTCCAGACCTGCTCCCTGTTATGTTAGTGATCCGGGTCGGCTCTTACCTCTGTCTGGGCCATTCCTTGCTATCCTTCCGCTCCAGGAATTCCCTGTAGCCAGGCTGGTCTTGGACCACCTGATCTGTCTGCTCTGGCCTGCTTGCTTTACAAGGCAGCCTCTCCCATTGCCCAGGGCTCCTGCATATGAGTCACATTGCTCCCTGAGTTTCTGCCTCTGTATCTGTTCCTGAGCTAGTATTTACTTCACTTATTTTTCCTTGTTTTCCAGTGTTCAATTTCTTTCCAGTTTGTTTCCTTAGTCTGTCTGCCCCCCCCCCAATTGCCTTGTCTGTGATTATATTTTGGTTTATTCTGATCTTTGTGTTTCTGTTATCTGATGTACTGTGTATGACTTTGGCCTGGTTCTCTGACTATTCTAGAGTGTTATCCCTTATGCTCTTTGATCTCCAAGCTTGTCTGATATCCCTCTCTAGTTTCTGATCTCTGGCTTATGTATGACTACCTGTTCTGGTTTCTAAGTCCGGCTCTTGTTTATTACCACTGGAATTTTGGTGCTCTTTCGTTACCCGTATTCCCGGGGAATCAAATTCCTTGACCCTGTGGTGAATTCAGCATTCAGCGCAGTGTCCCCGATGTGCAGGGAAAAGCCACTGACCGCATCCAAAAAAAACAACGCAAAAAACGCCGACCGGAATAGAAAAACCGTCGAAAAAATGCCGAATGCACCCAACGAACCGCTGCAAAACCCCCAACTGAAACTGAAAAAAGCAGACGATCCACCGAACAGAGCACCGACCAGCCGCCATAAAAAGCTGACAAGCTGACAAACGGGGTAAAAAAAACAACACTGCAACTTTTAAAAGCTGTTTGCACGAAAATGCCTGAAAATTACATATACTGTAAGGTCCTATGAATAATAACAAAAAGGTCTGTTACAGAATTATTTTTTTTAAAATAAAAAAATAAAATGCCGAAAAATGCCTATAAAATAAATAAAGTTAATAAATAGATATTTTGCTGCAAATTAAAACAATAAATGGTTTAATAAATATTTAATAAAAACTGGGATTTTTTTTTTTTACATTGAAATTTATGGAATTTGCCTGATTAAACCTGCCAAATGAAACCACCGAAAATCGGAGCATTTCGCTGACATTTCGTCGCTGTTCGGTGTTCTCTGAATAGATTAACCATTACTTCTCTATGGAGAGTTCACTGTCGTCGAGCAGCACTGTATTTCACTGGCAAGGCACTAATATTTGACGAACTGCCTGCTTTTTGAATGGCCGAATGACCACGAAATTGCACCTACAGGAAAATTCAGTGTTCGATGCAATTTCGAAATCAATTCGGCTCTCTTTGAATAACACCTGTAGTGTCACCAACCAGGAGAATGTTCTCCAAAAGAACAGAATGACCAAGCACTCAAGGTTTGTTATGAAAAGGATCTTTATTATGGAGTCACAACATTTCGGTTCGGTACAGAGGACCTTTCTTATTGCTTGGGAAAGGCTCTCTGTGCAAGACTGAAAAGTTGCAGCTTCATAATAAAACTCTTTTTCATGCCAAGCCTTGAGTGACCTGATTGGTCCTCCTTTTCTTCGGAGAAATATTGGACCCCTAGACAATGTACATGTCTGTCAGGCCACACCCACTTACAGGTCTATTCTTCTTGACCTTTCTACTGCTTTCGACGCTGTTTACCACCCTCTCCTGCTCCTCATGCTGCATCAGCTTGGCTTCAGTGATGTGACTCTCCTGGTTCTATTCCTATCTCTCTTTTCGCTCCTTCAGTGCCTCCTTTTCTGATGCCTCTTCACCCCTAGTACCTCTCTCAGTTGGGGTACCTCAAGGGTCTTTTCTGGGTTCCCTACTCTTCTCGCTCTATACCGCCTCTCTGGGCAGTCTCATTCCTATGGATTCAATTATCCTCTCTATGCTGACAACACCCAAATGTAACTTTCTTCTCCTGATCTCTCTCCTCCTGTGTTGAACCGTGTTACAGCCAGCCTATCAGCTGTCTCCAACTGGATGACTTCACGTTTCCTAAAGCTCAACCTCTCGAAAACTGAACTTCTCATATTCCCTCCCCAGGGGTCAAGTACTGGGGGACAATAGTGAGGGAACTCATTCAAGAATTCCACAACCCCCATTACCTGAAGAAGAAAAAAAAAGGATGTATATATACATCCCACCGAGAATCATTTATAACCAGGCATAGACCCCCCCGAATTATATATTTCCAGCACAGACCCCAGAATTATATATATCCAGCACAGACCCCAGAATTGTATGTACCAGACACAGACCCCCAGAATTATATTTTATATACCCAGACAGACCCCAGCATTTTATATACCCAGACAGACCCCAGAATTTTATGTACCACCAGACCCCAGAATTTATAAACCCAGAGAGGCCCCAGAATTTTATGTACCAGCAGACCCCAGAATTTATATACTCGGACAGACCCCAGAATTTTATATACCAGCAGATCCCAGAATTTATATACCCAGACAGACCCCAGAATTTTATATACCCAGACAGACCCCAGAATTTATATACTCAGACAGACCCCAGAATTTTATATACCAGCAGACCCCAGAATTTATATACCCAGACAGACCCCAGAATTTTATATACCCAGACAGACCCCAGAATTTATATACCCAGACAGACCCCAGAATTGTATGTACCAGCAGACCCCAGAATTAATATACTCAGACAGACCCCAGAATTTTATATACCAGCAGACCCCAGAATTTATATACCCAGACAGACCCCAGAATTTTATATACCCAGACAGACCACAGAATTTTATATACCCAGACAGACCCCAGAATTTATATACCCAGACAGGCCCCAGAATTGTATGTACCAGCAGACCCCAGAATTTATATACTCAGACAGACCCCAGAATTTTATATACCAGCAGACCCCAGAATTTTATATACCCAGACAGACCCCAGAATTTTATATACCCAGACAGACCCCAGAATTTATATACCCAGACAGACCCCAGAATTTATATACCCAGATAGGCCCCAGAATTTTATGTACCAGCAGACCCCAGAATATATATACTCAGACAGACCCCAAAATTATATATACCAGCAGACCCCAGAATTTATATACCCAGACAGACCCCAGAATTTATATACCCAGACAGACCCCAGAATTTTATGTACCAGCAGACCCCAGAATTTATATACCAAGACAGACCCCAGAATTTATATATCCAGACAGACCCCAGAATTTATATACCCAGACAGACCCCAGAATTATATATACCAGCAGACCCCAGGGTTATACTTACCCAGACAGACCTCAGAATTTATATTTCCAGACAGACCCCAGAATTTATATACCCAGACAGACCCCAGAATTTTAGGTACCAGCGGACCCCAGGGTTATACTTACCCAGACAGACCCCAGAATTTATTTGTCCAGACAGACCCCAGAAATTTATATACCCAGACAAACCCCAGAATTTATATACCCAGACAGACCCCAGAATTTTATATACCAGCAGACCCCAGGGTTATACTTTTTATATTTTATATAGCAAGACAGACCCCAGGGTTATACTTACCCAGACAGACCCGAGAATTTATATACCCAGACAGACCCCAGAATTTTATATACCAGCAGACCCCAGAATTGGTGCTAACATGATGTCGGAAAGCAGGAATATCTGCGGTTGTAGCTTTTCCCTTACCGTATCCATGTCAACGTGGTATCTTGGCACCTTGCACTGGAGCACAGCGCTAACCTCCCTGATACACGCAGTAATGTTTCTGTGCCACTGCAAATATGACTCCATAGAGGCTTGCAATTCCAGCTCGCAAGATCACGCAACGACATGGGGTGATCACAGAGGGAGACTAGGAATTATTTGTTCCCAGTCTCACTCTAATCCCGGCGTGAAGAAGTGGTGAAATCATGGAAACGGAACTCTCTAAACCACAAACCACTTGATCACTAGGAAGTTTATATCTCTGGCCATGATGATGGATCATAGCAGTTGTAGATTTACAACATGCACAAGTGGTTTGCTTACTGCTTTTAAAGTAATTTGAGCTAACTGAACAGCTAGTTTAAAGTATTATTCTCTCTCTCTGCAACTCTTAAAGTTGTTTTTTTTGTTTTTAAATATTGATTATTTGATATGGTTTTGCACAGGGCATGAAAGTCCATCTGGGAGCCGGTCGGTGATTACAGAGTTTATTCGTCCACTTCAGATAACTGGGGAAAAGCCCGAGCAGCTGTGTGTAAAACCCACTTTCCTCTCAAGGTCCCGGTCTGGGAGCCCGAGGCACAGATTTGAATCCGATGTAAGTTTCAATATTTGTGGCCAAATAATTTTAATCAGGGGCTGCAGATTTTTATTTATTAATTAAAATTTACAAAATTTTTTTTACAATATAGAAAACTAACAATGTCTTATATGTTTACAGTTAATAAATTGACGTTCGCTTTGTTTTTTTTTTTAGATGGATAATGGACAGAATACTAATACCTCAAAACGAAGATACTCTGGGAAAGTCCACCTTTGTATTGCACGGTACAGGTAAAGGAAAGCATTTTGTTTTCATTGTTTTAATCTAACCAGAAAACAGGAAATCATACTTTTTAGAGTGGGTGGTATCAGGAAACGGATAGATAGAGCCATAACAGCAACCAATGACATCACAACATACAACCTTTTTTATATACACTATATTGCCAAAAGTATTCGCTCACCCATTCATATGCGAGTCAAGACAGGTGAGCGAATACTTTTGGCTATATAGTGTATATTTATAATGATACAGCAAGCAAGCACTTGGCTGGCTTGCCAGGCGGTATCCGAGGGGCTGGGGCGGCTAACAGAATGTTCTATCGGCACTCTTCAAGATCTCACGAGAGCGTGGCTCCAGCGGAGCTGCGTAACAACCGTCACATGCCGGCGGCTGCTCGTTTGGGCGCAGCTAGCCGGTGTTACCTGGGAGATGTTGTTACTGCATTCTGCCACCTGAACTCTGTGTCAGTTTCTGAGGTCTGAAATGTATATTTATGTGTATATATACACTATATTGCCAAAAGTATTCGCTCACCTGCCTTGACTCGCATATGAACTTAAGGGAAACCCCATTCCTAATCCATAGGGTTCAATATGATGTCGGTCCACCATTTGCAGCTACAACAGCTTAAACTCTTCTGGGAAGGTTGTCTACAAGGTTTAGTGTGTTTCTGGGAATATTTGACCATTCTTCCAGAAGCGCATTTGTGAGGTCACAAACTGATGTTGGACGAGAAGGCCTGGCTCTCAGTCTCCGCTCTAATTCATCCCAAAGGTGTTCTATCGGGTTGAGGTCAGGACTCTGTGCAGGCCAGTCAAGTTCATCAACACCAGACTCTGTCATCCATGTCTTTATGGGCCTTGCTTTGTGCACTGGTGCACAGTCATGTTGGAAATGGAAGGGGACAGCTCCAAACTGTTCCCACAAAGTTGGGAGCGTGGAATTGTCCAAAATGTCTTGGTATGCTGAAGCATTCAGAGTTCCTTTCATTGGGACAAAGAGGCCAAGCACAGCTCCTGAAAAACAACCCCACACCATAATCCCCCCTCCACCAAACTTTACACTTGGCGCAATGCAGTCAGACAAGTACCGTTCTCCTGGCAACCGCCAAACCCAGACTCGTCCATCAGATTGCCAGATGGAGAAGCGCGATTTGTCACTCCAGAGAACGCGTCTCCACTGCTCTAGAGTCCAGTGGCGGTGTGCTTTACACCACTGCATCTGACGCTTTGCATTGCACTTGGTGATGTATGGCTTGGATGCAGCTGCTCGGCCATGGAAACCCATTCCATGAAGCTTTCTGCGCACTGTTCTTGAGCTAATCTGAAGGCCACCTGAAGTTTGGAGGTCTGTAGCGATTGACTCTGCAGAAAGTTGGCGACCTCTTCGCACTATGCGCCTCAGCATCTGCTGACCCCGCTCCGTCAGTTTATGTGGCCTACCACTTTGTGGCTGAGTTGCTGTCATTCCCAAACACTTCCACGTTCTTATATTACAGCTGACAGTTGACTGTGGATTATTTAGGAGTGAGGAAATTTCACGACTGGATTTATTGCACAAGTGGCATCCTATCACCGTTCCACGCTGGAATTCACTGAGCTCCTGAGAGCGACCCATTCTTTCACAAATGTTTGTAAAAACAGTCTGCATGCCTAGGTGCTTGATTTTATATACCTGTGGCCATGGAAGTGATTGGAACAACTGATTCTGATTATTTGGATGGGTGAGCGAATACTTTTGGCAATATAGTGTATTTATTATTACAGATGTCTGTCTGCTGTGGGTATACAGGTGTCTGATGTGGGTATACATGTATCTGAGGTCTGGTGTGTGTGTGTGTATATATATATATATATATATTAGTGCTGCAACTAACGATAATTTTCATAATCGATTAGTTGGCCAATTACTTTTTCGATTCCTCGGATACAAAAAATAATTTTTATTTGTTTACTTAAAAGGAACATTATTTAAAACTCAACCTCTGCCTCCCCCCTTTTTTCGTAAGCAATTTGTATAGTGTACATAACTTTCATATATGCATATGAAAATTACGTATCTTCCATACTTTTCGCACACAAGGTATGCAAGCGCCTGGTCAGATTATATGGATTGATGTAGCATGCACAGCTCAATTCCATGTCTGCTTCTCTCCAAACAAATGCTACTATGGGCACTCTGATAGATATGATGTCAGCACAAAAACAGGGTGATAAAGTGGGGGCACTCAATGCAGCCTGACTATTTTAATAAGAAAAGATGGTCAGGGTACGTAGAGTGTCCCTTTAAAATAATTTCATGAACAAACTGAGTGAAAGGAGGGTCTGGAGGTGGGAGTGAGTGAGTTTGGGCAAGGGACCGTACTCGAGTGTGAGAGGGAGTGGGTTTGGGAAAGAGACCGGACCTTAGTGTGGGAAAAGAGTTTCGGGGAAGGTACGGTACCAATGGGGGTGGCAGGAAGGGTGGCACAGGACTCCAGCTCCAAGTAAGGATAAAACACCAGTGGTACAGCTCTCCATCCAGTGGCTGTACACCAGGGTATGTACTATGGTTCTGCTACTGTTGTAAACTAAATAAAAACATACTGGTTATGTCTAACATAACCCTAGAACTAAATCATAGCGAGTAGAGATATATATATATATATATATATAACGAGTATAGCAGTACGTGGTAGTGATACCTTTTTTATTGGACTAATGTTACATTTAAAAGACAAGCTTTCGAGAGTATAACCTCTCTTCCTCAGGTCTGGAAGCTTACTGATCAGGTCCTAGAATAAGTAAGCATCCAGACCTGAGGAAGAGAGGTTATACTCTCGAAAGCTTGTCTTTTAAATGTAAAGTTAGTCCAGTAAAAAAGGTATCACTTCGTACTGCTATACTCGTGATTTTGGCATCTGGACTAACACGGTCTATCGAATTTATTTATATATATATATATATTGTTTACAACAATGGTAAACTTTGATCTTACAATCGTGGTTATTGAATAACCACTCAAAGACCGTCACTAAATAATCCTATTGTCAAATTTTTTTATCCCCTAAAGTTATAATCCTTTCGATGGACCAAATGAAAACCCTGAAGCAGAGCTTCCCCTGGTGGCAGGAAAATACCTCTATGTGTATGGAGATATGGATGAAGATGGCTTTTATGAAGGTATTTATAGAGGAAAGGAGACATTTGACATTTATGCTAAAAGAAAAAACTGATAAATCTGGTCTGAGGCTGGGGCCGATAGCAAATCCCTAAACATATGTACTAAAACATACATAATACAGGAGGGGTGGGGTCGCGCCTATTCCCCGATGGGGAGGCTGCAACCACCAAATGCATCCAGCCCAGCAACATGTGTAAAACATAACAAGGAAAAGAAAACAAATGTCATCTGCGCTTACACTCTTAATGGCCATTAATAGAAACCAAAGCCTCTAATTGCGTTTTGTTTCATATGTGATAAAACTTCCTATATAAATATATGTATTGAGTCGGTAGGAAGTTATTTTCCATTCGTATAACTAAGCATCAGCACTTAATTAACTCATTCATGGCATTTATAATTTAGTTTTAAACTTAAGCAACTCCCTTTTATCCCACCAAGGCATAAATATCCAAATCAAGTGTTAGATTGTAATGTAAATCAAACTGTTACATGATGAAAAATGAATAAAATGCAAGTTTTTTGTGACATTCACATATATGTAGCTTCACAATATCCTGTGCCATATTTTCAGAATGTGCATGGTGAGGAGAATAAAAAAAATCGATTACAGCAATCATTACTGAGATTGGGCCAACTGGAGTTTGTATTAGATGTGGAATCATTTTACCCTCCAAACAGTGCTCCTACCACTGCTTTAACACAAGTGAAATCATTTTTGCATCACATAAAGGGATTTGCAGTCTTCTTGAAGTTATTGTAATTTCTACTTGTTGGATGGGAGAGTGGATCTAGAGTGGCTGGGACTAGTCTGTTGTGATAGTTGTGGGTAAGAAAATAAAAGACAATATCCAGAGCATGTCACTGTTACTGCCCCTCACTATGCGCCATGTAGACGTCTGCAAACGCAACTAGGTTGAAATTAGTGCATGGAACCCTAGACCGTATTAACACAATGCACAAAAACAGCTTGTTAACCAGGAGTGCCTTAACTAAAATGGCATCTGACACAAGAGGTATTGATGTAGGTTGTTTTTTGAGGGTCACTTATTTAGTTACACACTATGGGCTCTATTTCCTAGTTAACCCCTGGATGTTTGAGTGTTTCTGCCAGGATGAGTGTGTTTAACGCATGGCACCCATATTACATTCCTGACATTACCCTGTTAGTGCACCGTTTTTTGCACTAGCTTCCACGTGTTTACTGTACTTTGTGCATCCTATACTTAACATGGGGAGTGCAAACCTACATTAGCGTTTCGTTAAGTAAGGAATTAGAAAGTGCTAGCACTAATTACCGCAGGGATGCGGAGAGCCAAAGGTTAGCACCTTCTAAAAGCTGGCACCACATGATTCTGCATTTGCATTTGCAGAATCATGTAGCACTCCGTAGAAGCCCCTCCAATAAATCCAAAGCTCACCTCTCATCCTGCAGCGAGAACGGTGACCCGATCCACCACTTCTTCTGGCCGCGAGCAGAGTGAGACTAGGAACAAATAGTTCCCAGTCTCTCTCCACAATCACTCCACGGAGCTGCGCAATATCGTAAGATCGAGATAGTGCGGGGCTCATAGCTCAGAAGCACAACCCTCCATGGAGTCCTATGGACTCCAGGAGGTGATACTCGCATAGGTGTGGAAGCGCTACCACGAGAATCTCAGCGGTTAGCACTTTGTTCCGTGTCATGGTGCTGAGGTAGCGCCTGCCCCGGAATATTGCAGTAACATGGGGACGCTATGGGGAAATCTGCAGGCACAGAATTTCCCCATTAGCGTCCCCAGGTTAGCGCCAACTATGGAATAGTGCCCTATATCTCTGGTAAAAGTTGGGAGAGTGACCGTATTAAAAATTTGAGAAATCGTTTAACAGCTTGTGAACATGGCTGGCGATTTTAAGCCTCTTTAGTTCATTATTTTAAAAAAAGTTGTGTAGCGCTGTGTTAAAAATCTTGCTGTGGCAGTACCTATTTTTGGCCACAAGATGGAGACTATCGCGATCAGAGATACTGGACATTGGGACTACAATGCCCGGCATGCTTTGCAAGAAGACAGGAAGTGGGTGGGGACTGGAGACTTACATCCTCTGCCTCGTGGAGAAAGTTCCAGAGCGCGCCAGGGAACGGAAAAAAGCAGACGCACTGAGGAGAGCGCGGGAGAACCTAGGCCAAAGCCCGAGGGAGACTTGTTATTCCGGTTTGGGTCACTCAACCTGAGGAGAAGGAGACTTGCCAGAGCCCAGACATTGCTGTAGACCGGCGGAATCGAACGGAGAGCAGGCGGAGAGCTGGATAAGCTGCATGAAGTCAGACAACGGATCCGGCCGTTAGTATCCCCAGTCAAAATCCGGAGGAGAGACGTCCTGGGTCAGCGGAGCCTAAAGCCTGCGTCGGATGGGTGAGAGGCCTCCAAGGCTGTTTGTGATTAAAGGTCAAGCTGCTGTTTTCTCTTTAAAGTCCACAGGGCCCCAACTGACTAGTCGAAGACTTTCCTTTAATAAACTCACTGGCCAGTTGAACAGTACCCGGGTACCACACACACATATACACCTTTCACCTTCTGGGACTTAACTTGTGCAGGACTCATTTCCTTTTATGAATCGGAACAGGGGTTAAAGACAAAGATACGTTCCGAATATATTTTTCCTCTTTTTTTTCCGCTGTGCGTTTACCGTAATGCGAAGGGATTGTATGTTTGGGGTTTTGCTACGTGTCCCTTTTTCTGAACTATCGGGAAATTGCATTGCTTTTATGTTCGGTTGCGAATATTTTATTTTCCGAAATACGAAGCCTCGTGTTTCGTTTCTTTTCCGCTACGCGTTTTACCGGGATACGAAAATACTGTAATAATACTTGTGAATACCGTGTCTCGACATCTGCTCAAATATTTTAGTAAACTATTTAAATGATAAAAACTCACAACTGTGTTGGAGTATATTTATTCCCTAGTGCGGGGAGACTGACCCGTGGTTTAATTTCAGCGGCTCCTCCGGGAGTGAGCGCTACAGTTGTAATATTCAAAGTAGACTAAGCACAAAGAGCAACAGAAATATGGGGCAAATATGAAATAAATATGAGGTTTAAAGACATATGAGTACATTAGGTATATATACAAAAGGACATAAAGCATTTTAACTATTTTTTTATATATATATCAACTTGGTAATAATGGCAGGGAAACATTTGTTTCTGAGAAATAGCAGTATTGTTTTGGGGATATAATTTGTTCATAATTTTACTATACATATTTTACTAAAGAATTTCTCCACAGGTGAGTTACTAGATGGACAGAGAGGACTGGTTCCATCAAATTTTGTGGATTTTGTGCAAAATGATGAATTCCATGTCTCCAGTACCACCTTGGCCAGTGAGCAAGAAGAGAATTTCCTCAATCAATCAGCACCTCTACTCAAAGGAGAGCACAGACTAGAGATTACTCCTCCTATTCATATAGAGTCCAGTGTGTTAAACAATGGCACGGGGACTATGGATGTTAACATTGATGAGATTGGAGAAGACATTGTGCCTTATCCTCGGAAAATAACCCTTATCAAACAACTCGCCAAAAGTGTTATTGTGGGCTGGGAGCCACCAATAGTGCCACCGGGCTGGGGTACAATCCACAGCTACAATGTTTTGGTGGGCAAAGAGGTCCGTGCAACTCTGAGCTTTGAAAGCAGAACCAAAAGCCTACTTGAGAAACTGGATCTTGCCACAGTTACATATCGCATATCGATCCAGACTGTTACAGACCGTGGTAATTCTGATGAGCTGCAGTGCACTTTGTTGGTTGGGAAGGATGTCATTGTAGCTCCTTCTCATCTTAAGGTAGACAATATTACACCAATATCTGCTGAACTCAGTTGGCTTCCCAGCAACAGCAATTACAGTCATGTCATATTCCTGAATGAGGAGGAGTTTGACATTGTGAAAGCTGCATGTTATAAGTACCAATTTTTCAACTTGAAGCCCAGCATGACTTACAAGGTTAAGCTTCTAGCAAAACCCCATCAGATGCCATGGCAGCTACCTTTAGAGCAGCGCGAGAGGAAAGAAGCCTATGCAGAGTTTTCAACCCAGCCATCAGGTTAGTGCGTTTTTTTCTTTATTTGAAACACATATGCAATTTCAAGATTATGATTTAATTACTGTGAAATATACTGCAATATTGCATGCGAAAAACCTTCGTAAATGTAAATATGAATATGATCTTCTACATGTTATTGATGATTGCTAAGACATCACAAATATTTTTAAAGATCAATACTACCCTCCTTGTAATGTCTATGTGTAATATCAATGATGTGATGAAACATTTTCTCTTGATACTCTAATAACTTTAACTCCTGTAATCTATAACTGCCCTTCGAAATTTTGGGGCAAGCCCAAGGGCCCTAATCCAAGGTTGGTGTTAATTTAACCATAGCTGTTGTAAATGTACCAGAGCCTTTATACGGCTCTATTCCATAGAGTAAAATTACAGTAAATTGGAGACGGTACGGATCTCCATTTTCCTGTCTGTATTCCAGAGTAGGTGCTTCATTAGAACCTAGCCCCACACTTAAGTACATGGATGGCTACCAGATACCAGCAGCAGCACAGCTCTACTGCGAGTATTGGCTCGTGGAGTCCATAGACTCCGTGGAGCCTTGCGAGTCCTGGCCTCAAGCTCTGTGCAAGCTTGTGAGATGAATGGAGGAGGGAGATTAGGAACTCTTTGTTCCCTGTCTGACTCGTTTGCCGGAGAGAGGAAGATGCATATCTGCCACCCTATCCACTGCACGAATCAGCGCTGAGAGGTGAGTATGGGATTTAATGTGTGGGTTTCAGAGCGTGTTATGTGATTTTGCAAATACAGAATCAAGGGCTTCGAAATAACGTCTCCCAGGTGGATGCACAAGCTGCAGTGGAATAGCGTGTGCTTCCAAGCGGATGCTTAAATTAACATCTCCTGTAATAAGTATAGGAGACATTAATGTATGGTAGCCTTGCTTAAGGAAACCCTACATTCGAGCCGCAAGCCCAGTTTGCTGGAAAAATAGAATAGTGATTCCCCTTGATAAAATAGCTACAGGAAACGTTATGTGTAACGTGATCCTGTAGTGATCTTATCGACAACTATGGAATAGAGACCATAGTCTATGGAGTTGCAAGTTTACAAAATCTCTGGTTAAGTTTACACCAACCTTGGAAAAGGGCTCTATATGTTCTAAAAACACAACAGACCCTATTCCAAGGTTAAAGGAACACTTACAGGGTTATTCAAAGAGAATCGAAAAGTCACTGCACGTTCGGTGACTTTTAGTTTTCTTCAATTTGGTGCGATTTGGCGATCCCATTTCGGCGTCCCTGCGGTGTATTCAGCAAGCACTACAGGGCTGTCGTAGTGCAGGGAAAAACCCCGCTCAAACCCGTCGAATACTCACCGCATAACCCTGATAATAAAAAACAGAGTTCCTCGTAAAAAAAACAGTTTTTCTCAAAAAAGGAGACGGTAAGTAAAAAAATTTGCACTTACAGATTTTTCTTACCATCTTCTTTTTTGCGTGTCTATTCCGAGGTAAGCACTTAATTAATTAGTGCCTGGCCCTGGAAGGAAGCGCAGCACAAAGTAATACTTCCAGCAGAACTGCGTGCTGCCATGTACAATTGTGCTCATAAGTTTACATACCCTGGCAGAATTTATGATTTCTTGGCCATTATTCAGAGAATATGAATGATCACACAAAAACTTTTCTTTCACTCATGGTTATCAATTAAGTGTGTTTAATTCTCGCATTCATTCTGTAGTTTCTTTGCAAACAGTGTTTCACTTTTCAAACATTCAAGCGTGCTGGGGTTTTTTTTCTCACTCCATTTGTCTGCGGTGTCGACTTTTTCCGGTGGCTGCTCTGCGCTGTGATCGGTGGCTGCTCGGGTTTCTCCGACGTATTCGGCGGGGTTAATCGAGATGTTTTTACGGGTTTCGTTGTGCGTTCGCCGGGTTTTGTGGTGAGTGTTCGGCAGGTTTGCGGCGGCTTTTCCCTGCACTACGACGGCCCTGTGGTGCTTACTGAATACACCGCAGGGTTGCCGAAATGGGCTCGCCAAATCGCACCAAATTGAGGAGAACGAAAAGTCACCGAACGTGCGATGACTTTTCGATTCTCTTTGAATAACCCTGAATATTTCTATTTATTTGTTAGTAAGTTTTTACATAAATCTGATAAAATTTGGTATCATTGGAAGGACCATAATCAGACCTGACCATGATGTCCCTCCAGCATGTACGGCTAAATGACTGTAAATTGTAATTTTTGTAAACTTTTTTTTATATATATAGAACAAGGCGCACTCTTGTGGCATTCGCCTGTAGGCATATGCCTACTTTGCCTAATTATAAATCTGGCCCTGATTGTTCTCCCAGTCCCTCCTTGCACCGTATGTATTTGGTGCATGTGGTTCCTTAAGAATGTCCACTTGTTTTCACCCCAGTACAGAGTCGTGTGTCATGTCTGGGGGATGCTATAGTTGCTCTTTTATTTTATCCATCCTTAAGCTTTGGATAAGGACCGAGGAAAGAACGTAAGATCTCGGGTGGGAGAACGGGTGCCTCGGCAAGGGAGTGACATTAATCAAGATACTGAGATCCTGGAGCTGCATTACAATACATTTCTACTATAAACAATGTTGACAATAAATTATATCAAATATGTATAAATTTGATAATGGGAAAACCCAACTTTATCTCTACTGGTATTATACACAGACCATGAGGTGCACAAAAGTTAATATAGCTATAAACTACACTACACATTCTTATATATTATTTCATAGTAGTATACATTACATACATTTATTATAGTCGAGAAAATAATTCTGGTGGTGTAGATTGATAACTACTCTGTAAACCACCGATCTTAAATCAAAGGCTCTCTCCTGTCCACTTTTCTGCTCTCCTATAAGGGCTGTGTAATACGATGATTAGTTGATTAATCGGGAAAGAGTATATGTACAGTGATTACTAAATCCTTGGCATTGATGTCAGTCTGGAAAGACCACTGAATGGGCTGAGCGACTGCATATAATATATTTTCTGTGTTCTGCTTCTGTTTAGGATGATTGTCGTCCAGTTATAAATACCATATTCATTGACTAGAACCTGTCAAAGACTGTTTTACTGCCATGCTTGTCTACTTCTAGACTTAAATGAATCAATAATGTCCACATTACATAACATCAAGCCTAATTGCTGCACAGTGTGCTCACAGCATGCATGTTATTACCTTAAGATTAGGGATGGGCCGAACACCCCCGTGTTCGGTTCGCATTCGAACATTTGAAAAAGATCGAATTTGAACGCGAACACGATTCGAACGCAATGCAAGTCAATGGAGCTCGAACGTTCGAAAATTAAGGTGCCCTCCAAGAGGGCATATATGCAAGATATTGGTCTTAAAAGGTGTATGGGGTCCGGGTACTGCCCTGGGGGACAGGAAACAATAAAAAACAAATTTAAAAAAAAAAGCGTTTTTAACCAAAAAACTTTTTGAGCCATTTCACCGCTGTGCGCTGAGCTAATTTTTACCACTTTTGCTCATGTTTAAACGCGATTTGAAGCCATGGGAAATGTTTGAGCAACAACGAGTGGGAAAAATTACGATCTTAACGCAAGAGTTAACGCTCACTTGCGTGAGCAATAACATTTGCTGCGGCATTCACCGCATATTTGTAGTGATTCCCCAGGACAGACCTGGTAGGATCCCTGGTAACAGACCTCTAACCCTCCGATCCTTAGGATGGTCGTGACCACTAAACCTAACCTCTAGCAGCCACACAGGTCAGGGAGACAGCACCAACAATATACACCACAGACTGAGATCAATATATGTTTGTCCTGCACTATAGTGTATGGCAGGATGGAAGCGCACCAGCAGTAACAAGCAGCGGAATATACCAGACAGGGGCACAGAGCGAGAGTAGTTGTTGTTATAACAAAACCGGGTCAGCAACGTTTAGGCACTTGTACTGCGCTACTGTATATGGTGAGAATCGGTGCACACCAGTAGCAACAGGAGGCAAACAGAACAGGCAGGGAGTACACAGAGATAATAGTCAAATGGCAGGCAAAGCCGGCAACAGATCGGGTCCTCAGAACAAGCAGGGTAAGTAACAAATATACAAACTGATTCGGTAAGCTAGCGATGTGGGAATGAAATTCCACGGCAAGGCGAGCTGTATGCGCGTGCTCCTGATTTAAAGGTCCTGGCGGCTCTGTGTCATCACGCCGCGCCCTGCCCCCTGATCACTCACAGCTGCGCCGGGGGCCACCGGAGCTTCTGGCATTCGGCCAGCTGGCGGGCAACATGTGTCCGGGGGCCCCCGATCGCCACCCGGGGCTCTGGATATCACAATATTACAATCCAAACGCAAACGGGTTAAGTAACCAAATTTGTAAGAAGAATAGTTAATGCAGCATATGAATCCACACACTGCCGCGAAGCACCTCTACAGTCTGACGCTAGCTTTAACCGGCGCGCTGTGTGCAGCTTCTGAGAAGATACGCTATTAGTGTAGCGACGAAGCCGGCTGCGGATTTTGCATTGCTCCCTCTACACTAATAGCGTAACCTTCTCAGAAGCTGCACACAATGCGCCAGTGTATGCAGCGTCTAACAGCGTGGGAGACGGGAAGCTGCGCTTGTTGGTGGATCCAGGAATCAGGTGAGTAATAGAAAGAAAAGAAAAATATATATTTTATGTTCCTTGGGACATTTAAAAATGTCCTCGGATTTTATTTTTTTTAGAAATGTGTCGCCTTACCTTAGCCTGGTGGTCAGTCAGTGGAGGCTCCCTGGATCCCGGTTGTGGGGGGGTCTGCCGTGGCCGCAGGTGCAGTGGCTCCCTCCCTGCGCCACCTCTCTGCCACATGAACCCGGCCGGCCTGCCCGCACAGTCGCAGCTCTGTCATCCGGCGGCCGCATGCTCCTCAAGGGATCCTTGGGAGGCCCTGGCGGGCTGCCCTCTACAGTGCCTGATTAGAGGGCCTCATCTGCCTGATGTTTTAGCAACAAGATTGTTTTATCCCGTAGGCTTCAATGTTAAAAATCTTTCCATTTTAATTCAATATCTAATAAACTGTTGCTTATAATATTCTGCAGTAAAGAGTTTCTTAATTTTTTGATTTTTTAGGAATTTTTAAGGATTTTTTTAAAAAAAATTGAAATTATTTTTTTTTTTGAACTGTTTGCGAGCGGCCTGAAAAGTGTGAACATCGAACCGATTCGAACCGGCAGCCCATCCCTACTTAAGATCACACCCTTATTAACCAATACTGTTAGGGCAGACTAGATGGGCCGAAAAGGTTCTTATCTGCCGACATCTTTCTATGTTTCTATGTTTCTATGTTTCTGTTGGAAATGTAGCGACGAGATGCAATTCCTTAAATTTTGACAGCCTGGAAATGTTTTCGTCCAATAAAACTAAGTGGTTGTTTTAAAGCTGGTTCATAATTCCTTCCCAATCCTGAAACTCTTTGGGCCACATTACATTCTCCACGCTAAAACGGGGGCGCTAGGAGAAAAGAACTGCGCCCGCAGTTTTCTCCCTACTGCCCCCGTTTTAACGTGTGATTACAATGCAGGCGCTTAAAAAGCTGCCTGCATTGTTAGCAGGCGCTACGCCCTGGGATGCACGCAGCAGCGCTGAGCGCCACTGCGAGCATTCACTGCTAGATGCCGGCAGTCACATAACCTGCCGGATCTTGGCTCGCGAGATCCAGCCGGTCGGTGTAGTGATACGCATGGGGAGACTGAGGAAATTTTTCCCCCAGTCTTTCCCTGCTCCCGCTGGACGGTGGAGGCGTTTGGAGCCGCGATCCTCGCCGCAGGACAGGAGGTGAGTATACGATCTATTTTTTTGCTGGTGTTAATGGATTCTGCAGAAGCGGAATCCGTTAATACCAAGTCCAGGCTGTGGTTAACTTTTTTGCTAACCGCAGCCGGACATTAGGACTTTGTAATCCTAACGCTGATTAACACTTTGTGCTCCCCATGTTAGGTATAGGGAGCACAAAGTACAGTAACCTCGTCCTGAAAAGCGCAAGGTACCAAACGCAAACGGGTTACTTAACCCGTTAGCGTTTGGATTGTAATATGCGGTAGCCACCGCGGCTAACGTTAATGCTCACGCAGGTGAGCGTTAACACTAGCGCCAAGATTGTAATGTGGCCCTTTTTTTTTTCTCTATAATTTGTTGTTTTAGCCATCAATTTATGTTGCATTCCTATTAATTTCTAGTCACTGCCAATGGTAAATTTATCTATCTGGCAGATTCATTGTCTAGTCTCTTGCTGTTTACTGAATCATACGGCAAAGACCATTTATGACATTTCCAAGTCTGCTGGGTTTGATTATCTGGCATCATTTCTACTCTATGTAATTGATTCTTGGATATTTTTTCTCCAATTAGGCATTAAATGGTTTTCTGAGAATAACCGCAATGTTTGTTTAACTGCTTAATTTTGACATTTTCCTCCACTAAAAATGAACTATTTATTTTGTGTGTTTTATTGTCAAGTAAGATATAGTATGAAAAAACTGCTCAATATAATCTGGATATAAATTTTACACTATTTATTTAAAATACCCAATACCAATTCTATAGTCTATCTCATCTTTTTGTTGGTTTCAATGCCTGCCATGTGAATGTACTTTATTGACTATTACATTTTATTGTCATCAGAAACAAGTTAGGCTAGATCATCACTGACCCTTTAAAGGTGAGCTTTTTCCCATCCGCCATTAATGGTTGTATACCGGCCAAGCCACCATATCAGCAGCTCGAGATAGAATATTTTTCAGCCGCTGACTGATACCTGCAGCCACGTATGAGTGAGCTTGCTTGAGCGGGGTCGTGAAGGAGCAGCGGAATAACAATGGAAACTATTTGTTCCCAATTTTACATTGCTTGTGACCATAGGAAGCAGTGCTGCCCTTTGCACTGTGGGATCTCGGGTAACTAAGCGATTTTTCAAACCCTTTGGATTAAAGTGTTAAGTGATTTTGCAAAAGCAAAAAATAAATTTTGGCAGGAGTCGATAAGGTAATGTCTGGAGCCGTTAAGCAAATGGTGGGAGCCAATAAACATAATGACTTAGCTGTGACTTAGCCTGTTATGTTGTTTCAAACCACCATTGATATTTGGATATACCTGAAAGTTACTGGCAATATGTGACTACATGTATATCACTGTTTTTTCTACCGTAGGGCCCCCTATAGCACCTGAAGAAGTTGCTGTGCATCCTGGTCCAACACCAGTTACCTTACTTGTTACTTGGAAAGCACCAGTTCTATCTCCAACTGGGACCTCCAATGGTGCAAATGTGACTGGCTTTTCTGTATATGCTAAAGGGCAAAAGGTTGGTCATTTAGGGGGGGACCTTGTGGGCTGAGAGATGACCTCTTAAGGTAGATTTTAATTTAGAGGTTTATATTTAGCCATTTAGACTTGAAATAATGTTCACTTAAAAGCATGCCACAAAAATAGGCTATATATGTTCTTAGGTACCAATGTACATTGGCTGCCAAAGCATCACTATTGCAATATTATGTGCATAGGGTATAGAAAACGTAAACTACTATTGTTAAATATTTTGGTGGTATAATGTTTAAGCTGTACTTACAACAGATATAAAAAATCTACACTTTTTATGAAATTGCAGGTTTTTGAAATGTCAAGAGTAAATATCTGGTCTTTTCGATCTAATGTGATCTTCCAATAGGCCCTTTATTTAAACTTACAGTACAGTAGCAATGTTTCGACTCGACAATCAGTCTTTCTTGAGTACCATCACAATCGTTCTAATCAGGCATGAACCTCTTTTAAGTAAGACTCGTGCCTGAATCAGAACATTGCCGATGGCATCCTGTCACGGCTGGGTCCCGCGATGCTCGGCAACCAACAGCGCCATCCTCGCTGCTCACTGGCCGGCTGCTGAGTGATATTAGTGGCTGCGGGTCAGTGATGTGGGCGGGGCACGGCGTGATGACATGACGCCCGCTGGGTTTAAAAACCCAGTGGTGAGTGACTCTCCTTGCCCTGTCGTAGTTTATCCTGTTCAGTGAGATTCTTGTTCCTATGTTATTGGTATACCATGTGACGCTGGCTTTGTTCCGGACTACTCTCTGGTATTAACCCTTGCACCCCTTGATTTATTTGTACTAACCTCTGGCTTTGTTTGATTACCCGTTCTGGTTCTGACTCCTAGCTTTGTCTGACTACCTGTTCTGGTTCAGACTCGTGGCCTTGTATGACTATTTGCTCTGGTTCCTAACTTGTTCTGCATTTGTATATTCTGTGTGTCTGTCCTGTGTTTAGTGATCTGGTTATTCTAAAGACTGCCAGTGTAGGTAGGCAGTTTCAGCTTTTAGGGATCAACAGATTCTATTACATTATGACAGGGACATGAATCCTGAAGACCTGTCACCACAATTGGCTGTATTCGTGTCTAGACACGACAAGCAAGACCATAGAATGCACCGGTTTACTCATGCGCTTCAAATCCTATTAGCTCATACAGATCATTTGCAGCCCTCTCAGTCGGTTCCTGCACCTATGCCTCACGTGTCAGTTTGTTCTTCAACACAGTCCTCCCATGTGCAAATGACTACTCCGTTAAGGTCCAAAGTACACCAGCTGCTTGTCGGGGATTCTTGACTCAAGTGGACAGCCATTTGGAGTGAAACTCTACTAACCGATAGAGGTAAAGTTGGTTATGTTATTAACCATTTCTCCGATAGGGATCTTCTTTGGGATAGTCCATTATGGAAGTCTAAAAAGCCTATCATATATGATTACGAGCCTTTTATTCAGCGAAGGAGGACTTTTGACCCAGCTAGGAGAGCTAAAGCAGCTGGTAAGGCCTTATCAAACACAGGTCAAGAACTGTGGCTGATTATGCTATAGATTTTAAAACACTTACATCTGGCATGAACTGGAATTGGCTATCATGGAGGGATTATTCGATTCTCTCATGCATGAGTTGGCTACCAGAACATTGCCAGAAAATCTGGAAGAACTCATAGAGTAAGTTATACTACTAGATGACCAGATTAAGGACAGGAGAGCTCTTCCAGAAAAACCCAAGAAGACTCTAGCACGTCTTGCTCCTGTGTTTTCCATCCCTCCAGTGGAACTACCTTCTGTAGAACCCATGCAGGTGGGACATACTAGGTTGTCTGAGGAACAAAGGCAACAAAGACTACGGGAGGTGTTATGTCTGTATTGTGGAGTTAAAGGACCTTTCTGCTTACATTATCCTAAACGTCCTACAAGAGGAGGAAAACTGCCACACCTAAGACAACTTACATGTGACCTACTTGTCTCCTGAAAATACTTATGATTTGTGTCTATTGGTTCTTATGTTCCTAGCCTGGGATTCTGTATTGACACATGGCTTTTCTTGATTCAGGAGCTGCAGGTAATTTTATTGATTCTCGTTTCGCCTTGACCCATTCTCTTCCCCTAGTGGAGAGAGGCCCCCTTAGCCATTGATGGCAGACCTTTGTCATGTCCAAAAATATCTCATTACACTGTATCAGTCCTACTTATTAAAGGAGTGTTACACAGGGAAACCATCGCTTTCCAGGTTATTTATTTATTATCCTTTTCTCCTGTTCTGTGTTTTCCATGGTTATTTGAACATAATCCTATTTGGACTGGTCTCGCGGCGAGATCCAGTCATGGAGTTCTTACTGTTGGACTCACTGTCTTATGCTGAAACGGAGTATCAATTCTCTAAACGTATCGACAGCACCTCCTTTGTCTACAGAGATACCAGGGTGGTACATGGACCTAAAGGAGGTATTTGATAAAAAGAAATCTGAAAAACTATCTCCTCATAGACCATATGATTGTGCCATTGATCTCCTACCAGGGTCTATGCCTCCTAAAGAGAGAGAGTACCCTTTATCTCAGAAAAAGAACCAGATTATGACTCGAGGTTTCATACAGCGCTCTTTCTCGTCTGCAGGGGCTGGGTTTGTTTTTGTCTCCAAAAAAGAGGAAGACTTGAGTCCCTGTATTGATTACAGAAGTCTGAATCGCATAACTATCAGGAATGTCTACGCAGTACCTTTAATAACCAAGTTGTTTGACAGATTGAACAGGTCTGCAATATATACGAAGCTTGATCTTCATGGCTCGTACAACCTGGTATGCATCAAGGGAGGTCATGAATGGAAGACAGCCTTCAATACGAGGAGTGGGCATTACGAATATCTTGTTATGTCTTTTGGTTTATGTACCGCCCCAGCTGTCTTTCAGGACTATATCAATGATGTACTGCGGGATTACTTACAGTCCTTTGTGTTATACTTGTATATTTGGATGGTATTTTGATTTATTCACCAGATGTGGAGACCCACCACAAGCATGTCAGAAATGTGCTGAGGCAACTCCTAGACAGTGGTTTAAACTGTAAGCGGGAGAAATGTTTGTTTGATGTTACCTATGTACATTTTCTTGGGTACATCATTTCTCCAAAGGTTTTCAACATGGACCCTTCTACGCTCTCTGTGATTTCAAATTGTCCTTTACCCCAAGGTTTGAAAGACATTCAACGGTTTCTGGGGTTTACCAACTACATAGGAGATCCATAAAGAACTTCTCAACTATTGCCATGACTAATAAGGGTTCCCAGAATCAGAAATGGATCCCATGGTTTCGAGGACCTGAAACGTGCTTTCGCTACAGCACCTATCTTGCAACATCCGGACCCTAGGCATCCTTTTCTCCTAGAGGTGGATGCATGTGAAATAGGTATTGGAGAGGTTTTGTCGCAAAGGGAATCTCCCGAGAAACCGTTACATCCATGTGGGTTCTTCTCTCGAAAAACTGTCCCAGTCGGAGAGATGAACTATGACAATGGAAACGGAGAATTACTGGCGATAGTGTCTGCCCTGTCCGAATGAAGACATCTCCTGGAAAGGTCTTGTGATCCAATAATGATCATTACTGACCATAAAAACCTGATATATATAGACGACGCAAAGTGGTTGAACGCCAGACAAGCCAGGTAGTCTTTGATGCTATCCAGATTCAAATATATCCTCATGTATAGACCAGGCTCATGTAACACAAAGGCAGATGCTTCATCCAGACAATTCAAACCATATGAACAGCACATACAGGATCAAACCCCTCCTGATCATATCATCGCGTCCACTGTTCTCTGTGTTTCTTCGCCTTTCTGGGAGCATCTCCAAGCTGCGCAAGTCACTGCTTCTCTAGCGAAACCTCCAGCAAAGCTGTTCATACCTGAAAATGAAAGACAACAGTTACTAATACTGCCTCATGCTACCAAATCCTCTGGTCACCCTGGTATTAAAAAAAAAACATCCAATGTAGCACGCCAGTTTGGTGGTCTTTTATGCATGCTGATGTAAAAGAGTATGGGCACCTGTGTGAGCATTAACGTTAGCATTGGTTGCCCTAGTGTGGGCGCACCATATTACAATCCAACCGCTAATGGGTTAAAAAACCCGTTAGCGATTTGGATTTTACGCTTTTCAGCTCAAGGTTACTGTACTTTGCGCTTCCTATACTTAACACGGGGAATGCAAAGATTTAATTAGCGTTAGTATTACATTGTACTAATGCTAATTACCGTACGGCTGCGGTTAACACGAAAGTTAGCACCAGGTCCTGGCTGTGGTTGACGGATTCCACTGCTGCAGAATCCGTCAGCACCAGCCAAAAATACCCCCAGATAATTCATATACTCACCTTCTATCCCGCGGCGAGAACTGCGGCTCCAACCGCCTCTTCTGGCTGCCGGAAACAGGGAGAGATTGGGAGAAAAGTCCCCCAGTCTCCCTCTGCGGATCACTACGCCGACCTGCCGGATCTTGCATGATGAGATCCTGCAGGTCATGTGATTGGCAGCGGCAGCCTCAATGGAGTCCTATGGACTCCATGGAGGGGATGCTCGTGGCGGCGCTTAGCGCTACCGCATGCATCCTGGGGCTTAGAGCCGGATTACAATGCAGGCAGCTTTTCTAGCACCTGCATCGTAATATCACACTAAAATGGGGATGCTAAAGAGAAAGCTGCAGGCGCAGGTTTTTCTCTCTAGCGTCCCTGTTTTAGCGTGAGGATCGTAATAGTGCCCTATGTCTCTACATGTGAGACATGTGCTAGAAATAAAAATCCTAAAAACTTAACCGTTGATTTGTTGCAAGCACTACCCATACCCCATAGCCGATTGGCTATGGATTTCATTGTGGATTTACCCAGGTCTAATGAGAACACGTTCATCCTCATGATTGTTGACAAGTTCTCTAAAATGAGCCCTGTCATCCCTCTTCTGAAACTGCTCTCAGCCGCAAAACTGGCTCTGGTGTTCATTAAGGAAGTAGTTTGAATCCATGGTACTCCACAAAAAATTGTCTTTTGGGTCTCAGTTCATGCTTCTGGTGTGGGTTTTGTGCAGAGATGGAGGTTATGATGGCGTTCTCTTCGGCATATCACCCTCAAACAAATGGGGTGGCTTGGAGCACAAAGCACCCAAAAACTTTTGCTTCCCATAAACAAGTCAATTGGTCTGGGTTGTTGCCTTGGACGGATTTCCCTCATAATAATGCCATCATAAGTCACTCTCATTTTCATACTGTATATGTGTTTTATCATGCTGCACTTCCACTTCATTTACGCACATACAGTTTGCCTGCCTTGAACGACCACTTCAGTCTTTGCAGGAGACCTGGAAAAAAGTGAAATCTTCCATGGAGAGGAACGTTGAGGCGCAAAAATGGAAGGCAGATAGTCAGACTCTGCACACCTACTTACAATGTAGGGGAGGATGTGGTTGTCCACCAGAAACATTAGTCTTCATGTTCCTACAATGAAGATGCCCCCCCCAATACTTTGGTCCGTACAAAGTCCTCCGTAGCATTAACCCAGTGTCCAATGTTCTCTCCTTGCCACCCAGCCTGCGCATAGCTAATGTCTTTCATGTGAGCCTGTTGAAAACATTATTATATCATAAGTACACTAGGCACACTGAGCCTCCTCCTATCCTAGTTGAAGGTGAAGAGGAGTATGAGGCCTGTGCTATTTTGTATTACAGATTATCTAGAAGGCATCTGCCTTATCTCGTCGACTGGAAGGGATATGGCCTGGAAGACAGGCCAGTAACTTCCTGCTACTGAGATACATGCACCATAAGTGCCTGGTCCTGTTTTGTGTTTTCTGCGTTAGGACTTGAAACACCCTGGTACCAGTGACTTGGACCTTATGGTAGGTAAAATCTATTCCTCCTTTTTGCTTTTGACTTCTATTTTAGATGACCAGTGCGTGATTATGTATGGTGTCATCCCCTCCACACTTGCTTCCAGCATGAGAAATGAGTAGGTGAGTTATTGCAGAGCAATTGTTCACTTTATAAGCTAAAAGGGACAATACCCCTGCTTTGGAATAAAAAAGGGAAATTTTATGTTTATTATTTATTTACATTTAGATTTTTACTTTTATTTTTCGTTTCATAAACCTGCAATGCCATTGGGTGTGTAAACTTTTTATATCTACTGTATTTCTCCACAAATATTACTGTATGTTTAGTAATAATGTGTTTCACTCGTTATGACACATATTTATTTATTTGTATAAACAGTACTTTTTTTTATATTTTCATTTGCTGTTCCCTCGCCTAACTTTTTTTATTTGATGGTTGGCTTTTTTATGGTTGTAAGTGCAGGTGGCAGAAGTGGTTTTTCCTGCTGCAGAGAATATAGTAGTGGATCTCCTGAAAATTCTTAATTTGGATGCCAGAGAAGTTACAGTGAGAACCCTCTCAGCACAAGGAGAATCTGATGACTCTTGCACTGCTATTATTCCTCCTGATTTACTGGTGCCTCCAATGCAACAACACACAAGGACTATGCCGAAACGTAAGCCATTAGCAACTCCTGGAGACCCAGATACCAAAGAAGAACATGTATGTCCACATAGGAGAGTAGAAGAGTCATGGGAACACACTCATAATGTGTCTCCAGTCCATGGACATACTTTGGAACCTCCAACATCTAACTTTCAAAGCCCGGTTCATGGCAGAAGGTCTCCTTCTCCACAAAGGATACTTCCTCAGCCTCAAGGGGCACCCATTTCTAACACAATGGCCAAAGCCATGGCACGAGAAGCAGCACAAAGGGTTGCAGAAAGCAACAGGGTAGCGTATCCAAATCATGTATCTGGTAATGTATGTTAATCTATTTTTGCATGCATATATTTTTGTTTATTTTTACTTTAACCCAGAATAACTGCTGTTAGGAGAAGTAGTTAAACATCTATTGGAAAGTATTAATGTTGTCATCAGTGGATCACTATGCTATTAATAGGTAGAATTATGCTTCTCTAAAACAATGGCATCTAACCTCATTTGAAGTAGGAGCAATGGAACCTGTTTAGAAAATTATGTAACCACCAGTCACATAGGGGTTTGTGTTCTAAGTGCCAGTGTTTGCCGGCTTTGCAAATACTGACAAAAAACACTGGTATTGAAGTGCTGACAATTGACAGCGATTCTCAAAAGTAAAATTCAGACAGCAAAAGAAGAAGCTTTAATGTAAAGCTTCTCGTTTTTCTGTTTGAAATAGTTTTGAGAAGCGTCAATATTTCTTGGCACTGAAATACTGGCGATTTTAGCTGGTATTTGCAAAGCCGGCAGACGCTGCCACTTAGTGGATAACTCCAATATTTTAGTGTAGGCTTATGAAACCTAGTAGAAATCATCTTAACTATAAGTGGATCTTTATGCAGACTTTTTCTCACTGTTCTAGCCCTCAGGACTGCCACCCTAGATCCTCAGTATGGTCCGCTATGATAGTGTTTTCTTTATAAATATATTTTATCAGTTACTTTCTTATTGACCTCCAGTTTGATGGTATTAGTAAATGAATAAGACGCTTTTCAAAGGATGCAGCTTTCTACAACACCTTCTTTAACCTCTTAAGGACCACGTGATGTTCTATGCCATCATATAGTGCAGTACACAAACCTTTCAAGCCCAGTGGTTTCAATTTGAAACCACATTTTCAGATTGAAACCAATGTAGTTTTCCAAATTACATTAATGTGTTTCATTTCTTTAGATCTAGGTTTATATAAAATTTATAAAATATATACATTTTTATTTTCCAATTTACACTTCATGGGCCTGAACGGTTCTCGTCCAGCAACAGTATAGACAGTCTTGCACTGAAATCCCCATTCTCAGCAAAAGTAAGTTGTGTTGTTACTAGGCAGTCATTTATTGTGGCAATTTTATGTGAAATTTACACATTAGAACACCTCTACTCAAAACATGAAATGTTCAGGTGAGGATGTGTGAGGGACTCCCACACTCAGTACAATTCAGTTACTTTCTTTTCATTTCCACTATGTATGAAAACTTAATATAAAGTTAAGCAAAAGCTTGATTATCCAGTTTTTCATGTTGCATGCTCTTTTTCCTTTTTTCAAGAATGAGAAGAGAAGTCTGTTCAGTGAACGAAGTAACGCAGTGCATTATGCTAACTCAGATGATGAAGAGGATGGCTATGACTCTCCACACATGAAAAGGAAGGGTGCTTCTGTTGATGAATTTCTAAAAGGTTCTGAGCTTGGGAAGCAGGTGAGCATTTTATGGAATGGAACCGACAGAGGTTTTAAAATAATTACATTAATGATGCCTATTTAATATTTGTAAATTTCTACTATTTTTATTCAATAATCTGAGGCAGAAATACAGGGATAGGGAAAAAAGAAGGCTGTCTGGCACAAATTTGGGCTTCAAATTGTTAATGGACACTCAGATGCCTTTCTTGGAAACACTACAAGGCTTTAACTTAAGTTCTTGGACTAACCACTTTTGTCCTTCATTCATGATATAGGGTCTTGGCACTTTGCTAATCCACTTCTGTAAACAAACATTTACAAAGCCCAATATCTATATATTGAGTCATGCTAACACTCAACATACATTCACAGGGCTGGTGCTCCCACTAGGCAAGCTAGGTAGCCGCCTAGGGTGCACTGCCACCTAGGGGCGCAGCCGGCCCCAACCCGGGTTCCATTTTTGTACCCGTTCCTCATTGTCAGCTCGCGGACACCCGCTAGCGACGCAGAAGGTGAGCATCTTTTGGTGACGCACAGGCACCAACAGATGACGTGCAGGCGCCACCACAGGCAGATTAAATAAAAAAAGAGGAGAGAAAGAAAGGCACAGAAGAAATAAATGAAAGAAAGGGGCACAGAGGGCAGATGAAAGAAAGGGCACCCAGAGGGCAGAGGAACGATAGATGCACAGACCGATCCCAGGCCCGACCAGCAGAGGGGTAAGATGGGCACTGAACGCCCATGTGCACCCCCCGTGCACAGTGTGTCCCCCCCCCCGCAGTGTGTGTGTGTGTCCGTGCACAGCGTGTGCTCCCCTTGCATTTCAACAGTTAACTATTTTTTTTGGGGGGTGGGGGGGGGCGAGATTAGCTGGTTTTGCCTAGGACGCAAAATAGTCTAGCACCAGCCCTGCACATACACCTCTGTATGCGCATTCTGTTGTCTGATGTGTGAGCCTTTCATAACTTAACATAACGTAACTAAAAGGTCCTCATATATGAGTTTTTCCTAAGGCCTCACAAACTCTAGATCTGCCTCCGGCTATGCAGAAATATCCAAAAACAAGGTCAGATAATAACAATTTACAATAAAACCGCAGCCAAAGTTTTTTTAACATAGCAGCACGATATATATTTGCACTGAGGGTTTATGGTGGAGTGCTGGTCCTGTGTTCTCATTTGTATGCCTATGAAGGTTTTTATTTGAGAATAGTGATAGTAATGGTGAAGGCATAGAGGAAAGACCACGATGAGTGATCCTCACTATTCCAGAGCTTGCCATTAAGCTTGTCCTGGATTCACCACTAGTTCTATTCAAGGGTGCATTTACAAGGTAGTTTCTACACCCATAACCTTGAAATCAAGCAATTGTTTAGATATGTTCTTCAACATCCTATCAACAATCTGGTTAAGGTGTATTGACCGGTTACAACCATCAGGTCGTGCAAGATCCCCTACCTTTTCTGGACAACACGATGAAGAGAAGCTGAATAGAGACTTACAGTATAGACTTACAGTAGAGACTACATATTTCCAAAAAAAATATGTTGAAATTCTTCAATAATCTCATCCACTTTCAAGGAAGTCTGCATGCTGTTTACTTTGTGCAATTTACTGTCAGTTTATCATAATTTCTTTTGAACCAATCAAGTTATAATATCTATACGCAAGGTTTCTAACCAAGTAGAGTAGATATATTTACTATACAATATTTTCCAGTATTGACTGAAAGGAAGGAATGTTTCAATCGTGATTTTTGTCAGGACTCGAATTGCAACCACTGAAGCAAAATGATGAACTATCAAAAGAATTCCTTTGACGGATCTTTATGAGATCTGATATAAGGTCTCAGAAAAGTTACTGGGCCTCCTAGCAACACTAAGCCCTTTTTCCTGACCTTGGCGCGCGACGAGTAGTAGAATGAGGGACGGGGATTATCCCCGCTTCCCTCCCTTTTTTAAGCGCGTCTGATCCTTCATGTTTTAAGGTGTTTAAATTCACCCCCCTGCTGTGGCATCCTGATGGCCAGACATTCCCCACCTCTGGTGTAGGGGCTAATGAGAAGAGGGCTTACCGTCGCGCCTTGCGACGTCATCATCATGGGCGGCGCAGTCGACTCACCGCCATCTTGCCAGAGACCAAGACAGTAGCAAACTCTGCCGCTCTCTTGGTCTCCACCAAGATGGCAGCGAGTTGACCGTCACACCCCCGCCAATGACATTGGCAGGGTGCGACGGCAAGACCTCCACTCGCTGGTCCAGATTTTTCTGCCCCTTTAAAGTGCCAGAAAGCTAGGACACTAAGGCCGCCTATGCCGCCATACATTAGCACCCGGCCCTGACCTAGTGTGTTTTCTTTCCAAGTTTCTGACATGTTTGTGAAGTCTGTTTCCTCCTTTCAAGATCTGTGGTTTGTTTCTTTTGACTGGTCTCCTATGTGCGATAAATAGTAATATATGACAGATCCTGCATATCTGTATGTTGCTGTTGTGCTTTTAATGTATAGGCTGCACAATTTTTTTTAATACTTTTCTTTAACTATTCCGCAGCCCACGTTTTTTGCAAGAGGTAAGGAAGGCAAAGCTTTTGTTAATAACATATCAGTGCTGTTGAAATCTATAGAGTCAGCATAGTCTGAAGGACCAGAAATCAGATCTTAATTGAGATGTAATGAGTGAAACATCTGCCCCTTTTCAACAGCTTATTAAAGCATTTATGGAGCCTAAGCAACTAGGGGAAATGATACCGCTTAATTGGTGGAAAATTATGGAGCTAATAAATGTGTAATTCGATTAGTAATCTGTAATATTTGTCAGGATTTAAAATTCATCACAGGGTATAAGAAGCACTAAAAATATTCACAACCATGGTGGAACTAATACCTTTTATTTATTGCACAGAGGAAACCATGTATGCATGTGTGTACGCATTTGTGAAATAATTCAATTATAATTGCAGGAATTCAAAATACACAGTTAGATTTTCTTGCAGAGCCCTCAGTCGTTTTACTGTATGCTTTGGATACTTTAATAAGGCACTTATGGCATGGAAGAAGAAGGCTCATGACCGAGGATAGAGTGCTTCTAGCAGAGGCGATTTATTACTAGGCAGAGTAGGCGTTTGCCTGCAGGCGCCTGCCACAAGGGGGCCCCTTGCTCTGTAATAATAATCTAAAAATAAAATAAATAATATTTTTCTCTTTTTTTGTTCTAGCGCAGCACTAATATTCAGTTTACAATTATAAAGTGAACAGTCAGTGGCATCACTAGGGTTGGTGTCACCCGTTGCGGTAACTTAGTGTTTTAACCCCCTCCCCCCCCGAGTTTTACGGATTTTTTTTAACTACTCTTACTCATAAATCAGTACTCCCATATAACACTGAATGCTCATGCACAGCGCACATTACTGTGAGGTTTATTGCTGTGGAGCTCTCTCATATGCTCACACGCAAATTTTGATGAACTGTCGGCAAGTACAGTGCCTGTTTGAAGACAGTGAATGTGAAGGCACACATGGATATATATTGCCCCCAGCAGCTCTGGATATATTACCCCCAGCAACTCACCCATGGATATATATTGCCCCCCGCAGCTCACCCATGGACATATATTGCCCCCAACAGCTCACCCATAGATATATATTGCCCCCAACAGTGGATATATATTGCCCCCAGCAGCTCACCCATGGATATATATTGCCCCCAGCAGCTCACCCATGGATATATATTGCCCCTAGCAGCTGGCCCATGGATATGTATTGCCCCCCAGCAGCTCGCATATGGATATATTGCCCCAGCTCACACATGGATATATTGCCCCAGCTCACACATGGATATAGTTGCCTAGCTCACACATGGATATAGTTGCCCAGCTCACACATGGATATAGTTGTCCAGCTCACACATGGATATAGTTGTCCAGCTCACACATGGATAAATTTGCCCAGCTCACACATGGATAAATTCGTCCCCAGCAGCTCACCTCTGCCGACATGTGCTGTTCGCCGCGTCTTTGTCTCCCTATGAGTTCCCGAAGGCATGGAGCTTGGCCGCTCGCCTGGGGGAACCACGTGACCAGCCACGATCTCGCAAGAACGCGGCTGGTCACGTGGTTCCCCCAGGCGAGCGGCCAAGCTCCATGCCTTCGGGAGTTCACAGGGAGACAAAGACGTGGCGAACAACATGCGGCGCTGCGGCGGCGGGCCGTAGGTTGCCGACCCCTGCCTTAGGGTGACACGACCCGCCCTTAGGGTGACACCGTCACCAAAGACATTGATTTTTTGATCTGGCCACCGGTGTCACCTGGTGTGGACTGCACCCCCCGCCCCCACCTAGCGATGCTAGTGTGAACAGTGATGCTGTGCTAACTCACCTTCTCATTTCCAACGCTGCTAGGTAGTGTGGAGCTGATGCTGCAACACATTGTTTCTGCAGGGTTTCTTAGACTGGGGCGCTGCATTGAGGAGAGACCGGGGGAATTTGGAACCTACATCTCTGAATTATACCCCACACACAAGGTTAAGTGAGGCGTCATTGGAAAGGACAGAGTCTGGTCTTTACAATGATACCAAACATGACCATGTAATGTGTGAAGATAAAAAACTGGAAAAAAGTAAATGCAAAAATTCTGTTCTACCGCAGAGACTATATATGCTTTTACATATAAAACAAACAATGCCACTGCACTAACTCAACTAAGACACCAGATTCTGCCCCTTCTTTTGATTTGAAAGCAGAAAGAAACTGGTATTCAGTTTTTTAAAATGTTTTTTCTTTATTTTTTTTAGTTTTCCCCAAATCAAAAATTTAGAAGGTCATTTTGGCATGTTTCCCTTCTTTGGTTTGGGGTGGGGGGCTGGGTAGAAGCGCGCCACATTTCTGTGGCTACAGGCTCCTGAGATGCAAATCCAGCCCTGGCTGCTAGGTGCTTAATACTGCCATTAGACTTATTGGGCTAAATTACAATCCCTGCGTTAAAACGGGGGCAGTATGGAGAAAAAACTGCGCCCACAGTTTTCCCCCTACCGCCCCCATTTTAACAGGGGATTACAATGCAGGCGCAAAAAATGCTGCCTGCAGTGGTAGCAGGCACTACGCCCCTGGATGCTCGTGGGAGCGCTGAGCGCAGCCGCAAGCATCCACTCGCTGGAGTCCATAGGACTCCATTGAGCCAGACGCCCGCGGTCACATGACCTGCTGGATCTCGCCTCCGGAGATCCGGCCAGTCAGTGTAGTGATACACAGGGAGAGACTGGGGGGACTTTTTCCCCCAGTCTTTCCCTGTTCCCGCCTGACGGAGGAGGCGGTCGAAGCCGCAGTCCTTGCCGCGGGACAGGAGGCGAGTATGTGATTTATTTTATTATTTTTTTGGACGGTGTTAACGGATTCTGCTGAAGCAGAATCCGTTAACACCAAGTCCTGGCTCTGGTTAACTTTCCACTAACCAGAGCCGGACGTTAATCAGCGTTAGGACCTTGTAATCCTAACGCTGATCAACACTTTGCGTTCCCCATGTTAAATATAGGGAGCGCAAAGTACAGTAACACGTTACTTAACCAGTTTGCGTTTGGATTGTAATATGCGGTAGACACCGAGACTAACGTTAATGCTCACGCAGGTGAGAGTTAACGTTAGCACATAGATCGTAATGTGGCCCATGGAGTATAGTGGGATGTGAGAGTCTGTATAGTGTGTGTGGTATCACAATTAGTCATCTCTAGCGTTTCTGTCCTTTTTTCCTGTTACTGAAGCCCTGTTAAGAACCCTTGGTCTGGAAGAGTACAGATGTAATATTCCCATGAATTGCCTCAAGGCACTCTTCTCAAAACGTGATTTCATTGTGCTGGAGATACACCAAGGAAAAAGAAGAATTTTAATAGGGGTGGTTGAATTCTAATAGAATTGATCTCAATAAAGATTATCTACACATGCTAGGACGCTCCAGAAAGAAGGGTCTCACAATATAACATTCACCAACACTCATTTTCATCTATATTAATTTTCAGATGGTCTTGTGCACAAAGGAGAAACTGAAAAGAAGGAATACATAATTTTAAATTTGTAGATAAAATAACTACAAAAACACAATCTAATTATTTTCTGGGACTCAATATGTTAAATTTTTGGACGAATTAATATAAATTGTTAATTTAAAATTGTTTAACCTTTTTAAGCAATAGTTATTTTTAGATCATAGATCTTTTATTTTTATTAGGTAGGTTGTCCTCACCTCTAGGTGGATCACATTATTACAGGGCTTGACAAACTTTGATCAAAATATAGCGTGAAATATACATTTATAAAAATCCGACAAACGTGCAGAGACCCTGTATCGCAAATAAATTCAGTTTTAGACCAGTGCCTGTCAGTGTCGTACCTAAACTCCTCTGTGCTCAAAAAAATGAAATACCAGTCTGGACCTGATCAAATTCCAGCAATGCTGCTGAAAATCAGTGTGCGGGCAACTGCAAATCCTGTATCAGGGAGTACGGGGGTTTGAGCCCGATGTGCAGCAACACAGAGACGGTTTTAGAATAGTAATACAATAGAAATGTATTATAATAACAAGAAACAAGCAAATAACCAATAGGATAAGATGTTGAGGATGGCTGAATAGATACTCGCATACAGAAGAAATATAAAAGGACTGACTATAGATAGATAGACGCAGACAAAAGGAAAACTAGGAACTATAAATCGCAGGACAAGCTGTAAATTGCAGGAGAAGCTTGGTACTGCAGGCGAAGTTGTAAATTGCAGGTGAAGCTTGGTACTGCAGATGAAGCTGTAGATTGCAGAAGGAGCTGGATACTGCAGAAGGAGCTGGAAATTGCAGAAGGAGCTGTAGATACCTGGGTTCTTAGGAGAAGCTGTAGATGCCTGGGTTTGTAAGCAAAGCTGTAGGGGCCTGGGTTTGTAAGCGAAGCTGTAGGGGCCTGGGTTTGTAAGCGAAGCTGTAGATGCCTGGGTTTGTAGGCAAAGAAACTTGGAAGCCTGAGGATAACATAGAAGGCTAGAAGTCTGGGGTAAGCATATGAGGCTTGGAAGCCTGGGGTAAGTGTAGGAGGCTTGGGGTAAGCGTAGGGGGCCTGGAGGCCTGCGGTAAGCGTAAGAGGCCTGGAAACTTGGATTAGGCTGGAGAATCAGGAGCGGCTGTACTTCCTTCAGTAGTAACTTCTTAATGCAGAAGCATTTTGCAGAGGGCGGAACTCCCTTTTCTGGAGAGGGACTCAGGGTAATTGGAGTACACCTGGTTCTGCTGTGGAGAGAGGAATAACTGGTTAGGGAGTTACGATTCTGGAATGGAGGAAAGGAAAAACCAGGCTTATAAATCCACTTTAGTAAGAGGCAGCACTCAGATGCCAGAAGCACTGGTTTGGTTATTAGTCTTCCGCTGGCGTCTCCGTATGACTGTCCTGGATTCCTTACATCCTGTCACAACCCTAATCAATGAATTACTAGCGACTGGATACATACCCAAACTCTGGAAGACTGCAAGAGTGGTACCTATCCATAAAAGTGCTGACAGTACTTTGGTATCCAACTACCGCCCAATATCATTGCTCCCTGTTATGTAAAAAATTTTGGAAAAATGTGTGTACACGCAATTACGTGATTATTATCAATCTTCAAACTATTTAACCCCAGATCAATCCGGCTTTCACACAAATCATTCCACTATTACCGCCCTTTTAAAAGTTTGCAATGATATCCAGGACATACTTGAAAACGAGAGAAATCTCAATGTATCCTTCCTGGTAAAATCCTTTGCAAATAAATATCCAAGCCGGCATGGAACAAGGAGACCTAAATGGAGCTAAGGCCTTTGACACAGTAGACCATGGCAGCTTATTACAAAAACTAAAAAACTCCGGTATTGGTGATCACACGCTAACCTGGTTTCAATTGTATATATCCGACCGATCGCAATATGTGTCCATTTCTGGCAGCTCCTCCCTCCCCCTCCCAGTCACCTGCGGTGTACCCCAAGGCTCAATACTCGGCCCCCTGCTATTTACGATATTCATAAATGATCTGCCCAATGTCTGCAAAGCCTCAACTGTACACATGTACGCAGATGACACCGTTATCTATACCAGCAAGCCAAATCTCCCGCAGCTGGGGGCCGTGCTGCCAGAACAATTCACAGAGGTAGAAAAGTGGATCGCAGATAACAAACTTTTTCTAAATACTGGCAAAACTGTTACGATGCTCTTTGGAACAGCACCTAAACTACACAAACTGCAAAATCCCCATCTACATGTCAGGACAAAATCAAATGGCATGCTGACCACAGTCACTTCTCTCAAATATCTAGGTATGTGGTTAGACCCAAATCTATCCTTTGGTTCCCACATTGAAAAACTTTCATCTAAACTTTACCCCAAACTAGGTGCCCTGTACAGAAACTAATACTGCCTGGGTCCCGTGGTAAGAAAGCAGATTGTACAGCAAATGCTTATGCCGGCTATTGAATACGGAGATGTAGTGTATGCAGCTGTCCCGCAAATGTACCTTCATAAACTTACTACATTGTATAACTCATTCTGCTGCTTTGTGTCAGGGCTCAGCGGGCGCCGCCGACCCGGCGTCCCGCCGGGCCGCCGACCCGGCGTCCTCCTTCCCGGCTCCGGGGTCGGCGTCCTCTTCGGGTCCTGTGTGCGCGCAGTAGGCGCGCGTGCCGCCGGCAGTTCCGGATTTAGCCCTCCCGGCGGCGCGACGTCACCAATCAGCAGGCAAGGCACCAGATTTAAACTTGCTTTTCCCATTCCTCAGTGCCCTTTCGTGGTTTTGCCTGTCTGACCCTTAAGTGCTCGTTTATTTCACTCAATTTGACTTACTGTGTATGACCTGGCTATCCCTCTCGACTTGTGTACCTCTATACCCCTTGACCCGGCTTGTTACTCGACTCTGTTTTCGCCTATACCCTATTGCTTTCTGATATACGTTCCTGGCTTACCAGCGTTTACACCAGCCACTCTAAGGACTGGTTCCTGTCCTCCTTGTGTCCCTGCCTTATAGGTTCACCTCCTGTTTGTGCGAAACCCAGCCACTTTAAGGACTGGTACCGCATTGTGACTCTATCTTGCTTTACCGGCACTGACGTTACGTACCCTTGGTTGGTGTTGGCCTGAAGACAGGGCAGCCCTCATTATTTGTGTTAACCCAGCCACTACAAGGACTGGTTTCTCTTCTATGTACTCGAGGCTCCTGTTTTCACTTAGGGCTAACCGTTCGTCCACCCTCAGGTACGTGAGCGTGCCTGACATCACGAAAGGGCCATGGACCTTGCAGGGACCGCTCAGCAATTCTCTGGTCTAGAAAGCCGTTTGGAGGAGCAAGATCACCGTCTTGATCAGTTCGCCCAGGCCCTCCAAACGCTGCTCACCCGTACCGCCCCTACCCAGGTAGAGGTTTCCCCTCCTGTGAATCCTCTCCCTTCCGAACCGTTCTCTGTGCCCACCTCGTACCCTAACTTGCTTCCTCCAGTACGTTATGGGGGCGATCCTACCGCCTGTCGAGGTTTTCTGAACCAGATTTCTATTCATTTCGAATTTAACCCGTGGTCTTACCCTACTGATCGTGCCAAAATCGCCTTTGTCATCAACCATCTTACCGACAAAGCGTTGAATTGGGCTAACCCTCTTTGGGATACCGATAAACCGATTGTCTATAATTATCGTGACTTTATGTCGGCCTTTCGTAGGGTGTTTGACCCTCCCGGGCGTAAAACCAATGCCGCAAAATCCTTGTTACGCTTGCGCCAGGGTGCGAAATCACTGGGTGAATATGCTCTGGAGTTTAGATCATTGGCTTCTGAATTGAACTGGAACAATGAGGCTTTGATAGCCGTGTTTTCTGAGGGCCTGAACGATGAGTTGCAAGATGAGATAGCGGCCAGAGATCTCCCAGGGGACCTGGAGGACTTGATTACTTACCTGTCCTTTATCGATGAACGCCTTCGCCATCGTCGACTTACTAAGGAGAGGTCTAAAAGACCACCGGTTAGGCAGCCTCCCCGGTTTTCTGTACCGTTGCTTCCCGAGTCTCATTCTCCCCCCGAACCCATGCAATTAGATAGCACCAAGATCCCTGATAGTGAAAAACAACGCAGACGACGTGAGGGTTTATGCCTGTACTGTGGTTTGGGGGGTCATTTCCTTAAGGGCTGTTCCAAACGCCCCCAGGGTCCATCGGGAAACTCTCATGCCTAAGTGCCTCTAGGGGACAGCTCTTAGGCGCTTTTCCTTCGTCCCCAAACTGGAAAATAGACTCCGGGTTCCGGTTACTCTATCCTGGGAGAGTTCCCGTAACCCGGTACAACTCTATGCCTTAGTAGACTCTGGTGCTGCCGATAACTTTATTGACATAAATTTTGCTCGCAAACATGCCATACCCCTGGTTGAAAAAGAAACCCCATTACTTGTACAGGCCATCGATGGCAGACCTCTCGAAACCCCTTTTGTTTTGTTTGAATCTCGCAATATTACTGTTGGGATAGGACTGTGTCATAAAGAAAGTATGTTCTTCCATGCTATTTCGTCCCCTTCCTATCCTATCGTACTGGGTTACCCCTGGTTAACCCGCCATAACCCTGTTATTGACTGGCGAGCTCGTCAGATCGCGAAGTGGGATAATGATTGTATGGCTTCTTGTATTGAGATTCCACTATCCATTAATGTCTTGAATTTGCCTACGGCCCCTCCTCTGACGACTTCCATTCCTGTCCCCTACTCGGACTTGGCACCTGTGTTTGACAAAAGAGAGGCCGATAGATTACCCCCCCATCGTTCTTACGATTGTGCCATCGACCTTCTTCCTGGTACCATGCCTCCCAAAGGGGCTGTCTATCCTTTGTCCCTAAAAGAACATAAGGTTTTGGAGGAGTACATTAAAGATTCCCTTAAAAAAGGGTTTATTCGTCCTTCCTCCTCTCCCGCTGGGGCAGGGTTTTTCTTTGTACAGAAAAAGGAGGGTGATCTTAGACCCTGTATCGATTTTCGAGGGTTGAACAAGATCACCGTGAAAAATGCCTATCCCATTCCACTCATCCCCGAGCTGTTTGACCGCCTGAAACATTCCAAAATCTTTTCAAAACTGGATCTCAGAGGAGCGTACAATTTAATAAGAATCAAACACGGGGATGAGTGGAAGACTGCGTTTAACACCAGGTTAGGGCATTACGAGTACTTGGTTATGCCCTTCGGTTTATGTAACGCTCCAGCAGTGTTTCAGGCATTTATTAATGATGTGTTACGAGAGTACACCCCTTGTTTTGTCGTGGTTTACCTTGATGATGTGTTAATACATTCCCCTGATCTGAACACCCACCACATACATGTACGACTCGTCTTATCTAAGCTCTTGGCCAACGGCCTCTACTGTAAGCTAGAAAAATGCCTATTCGATGTCCAACAGGTACAGTTTTTGGGTTATGTTATATCTTCCTCTGGTTTCATGATGGATCCCAAAAAACTGGAGGCCATCAGTCACTGGCCTCTTCCCAAGGGCCTCAAGGCCATTCAAAGGTTTATTGGCTTCTCTAATTACTATAGACGGTTTATCAAGGGCTTTTCGTCCATTATTGCACCCATTACAGCATTGACGAGAAAGGGAGGTGACACTCAGAATTGGTCCTCCAGTGCCCTGGAGGCTTTCGAACGGTTAAAGGAGGCCTTTTCCACTGCTCCCATTCTACACCACCCTGATCCCAATAGACCTTCGTTTTAGAGGTTGACGCATCAGAAACCGGGGTAGGAGCCGTCTTGTCACAACGTCCAGCCGATGACAAGCCCATGCAACCCTGTGGTTTTTATTCTAGGAAATTGTCCCCTACCGAGGCCCGTTATGACATTGGGGACAGGGAATTGTTAGCCATTATTTTGGCCTTAAAAGAATGGCGCCATCTCTTGGAGGGCTCCACCTGTCCGTTTTCCATTCTCACTGACCACAAAAATTTGATTTACCTGTCCGAGGCTAAAAGGTTGAACCCTAGACAAGCTCGATGGGCCCTTTTTCTCACCAGATTTGACTTCCTCATTACGTACAGACCCGGGTCTAAAAATGTTAAGGCCGACGCACTCTCCAGACAATATGAACCCCTAGCAACTCCAGTGTCTGTACCTGTGTCCATAGTTCCCGAAAGGAAAATTTTAGCCTCTCTGAGTACACGAGTCGAGTCTCCTTTCTGGAACCTCTTACTCTCTAAACAGGCTCTGGCTCCCCCGTCTAAACCACAGAATAAGCTATTCGTTCCTGCTGTAGAGGTACCCACTGCATTACAGCTCTTTCACGAATCCAAATTCGCTGGACATTTTGGGGTAAATAAAACTCTTGACTTGATTAAACGACACCTTTGGTGGCCGACACTTACTAAGGATGTAAAAGATTACGTAACCACCTGTTTTGTTTGTACCCGTTCCAAATCCTCCCGCCTTTGTCCTGCTGGCCTCCTCCAACCCCTACCGATCCCTGAGCGCCCTTGGTCTCATTTAGCTATGGACTTCCTAGTGGAACTAACTCCTTCACTTGGTCATACTGTGATTTTTGTGGTTGTCGATCGCTTCTCTAAAATGGCACATTTTATTCCGTTAAAGAAGCTCCCCTCCTCCAGCGAGCTAGTACAGATTTTCACCAAAGAAATATTCAGACTACATGGTGTTCCTAATGTTCTCGTCTCGGATCGGGGTTCTCAGTTTATCTCTAAGTTCTGGAGAGGCTTCTGTCACCAGTTGGGCGTTAAACTGTCCTTTTCGTCCGCGTATCACCCGCAAACGAACGGTTTAGCCGAAAGAACCAACCAAACGCTTGAAACTTATTTAAGGTGTTTTATTTCTGACGCACAGGATGATTGGGTTACTCTGTTACCATGGGCAGAATTTGCGTATAACAACGCCACATCACAGTCGACCAAATTTTCTCCTTTCGAAATAGTCACGGGTATGCATCCCACTATTTTTCCATCCTCGTTCTCCCCCCAGAACATTCCTGCCCTGGAGGAACACCTAGATAAGCTCCGGGTTATTTGGGAAAAGACCAGGTTGAATCTAGAATCCGCTTCATTGAGCCAGAAGCGGGCGGCTGATCGGAGGCGCAGACCTCCACCAGTGTACCATGTGGGTGACAGGGTTTGGCTCAGCACACGCCACATTCGTCTGAAGGTTCCGTCTATGAAATTCGCGCCTCGTTTTATCGGTCCGTATAGAATACTCCGATGTATCAATCCCGTAGTGTACGCACTGCAATTGCCCGTCTCTTTGCGTATTCCGAACTCCTTTCATGTCTCTTTATTGAAGCCGCTCTCCTGCAACCGTTTTACTCGCCCTGACTCTCCTCCTCCCCCTGTGGTGGTTGATGGGACTCCCGAGTATGAAATTGAGTCCATTTTGGATTCCCGTTATGTCCGCAATCGGTTGCAGTATTTGGTTCATTGGACTGGCTATGGCCCCGCGGATCGCACATGGGTTTCGTCACGTGACGTTCATGCTCCTCGATTGGTCTCCGCCTTTCATCATCGTTTTCCCGATCGCCCGGCTCCTAGCCGCCCGGTGGGCGTTCCTCGAGGCGGGGGTGCTGTCAGGGCTCAGCGGGCGCCGCCGACCCGGCGTCCCGCCGGGCCGCCGACCCGGCGTCCTCCTTCCCGGCTCCGGGGTCGGCGTCCTCTTCGGGTCCTGTGTGCGCGCAGTAGGCAGTTCCGGATTTAGCCCTCCCGGCGGCGCGACGTCACCAATCTCCATGTGACCGCGAAGGACCAATCAGCAGGCAAGGCACCAGATTTAAACTTGCTTTTCCCATTCCTCAGTGCCCTTTCGTGGTTTTGCCTGTCTGACCCTTAAGTGCTCGTTTATTTCACTCAATTTGACTTACTGTGTATGACCTGGCTATCCCTCTCGACTTGTGTACCTCTATACCCCTTGACCCGGCTTGTTACTCGACTCTGTTTTCGCCTATACCCTATTGCTTTCTGATATACGTTCCTGGCTTACCAGCGTTTACACCAGCCACTCTAAGGACTGGTTCCTGTCCTCCTTGTGTCCCTGCCTTATAGGTTCACCTCCTGTTTGTGCGAAACCCAGCCACTTTAAGGACTGGTACCGCATTGTGACTCTATCTTGCTTTACCGGCACTGACGTTACGTACCCTTGGTTGGTGTTGGCCTGAAGACAGGGCAGCCCTCATTATTTGTGTTAACCCAGCCACTACAAGGACTGGTTTCTCTTCTATGTACTCGAGGCTCCTGTTTTCACTTAGGGCTAACCGTTCGTCCACCCTCAGGTACGTGAGCGTGCCTGACACTTTGTGCTACAATGTAACTACATGACCCACTACTGTGACATGTTAAAAGAGCTAAACTGGCCGTCACTGGAATCTAGACGCACTCTTCACCTTTCCAATCTGGTGTTTAAGAGCTTTTCTGGGAAGCTACCACCCTACCTGAATAGGCTGCCTCCCCTAGCAGTTCCCGCATCCTATAACCTCCGATCCAGCACCTTACTTGCAATACCACAATACAAAAAGAAAGTGTCTCAATCCTCATTTTCCTACAGACCTTATGGTATGGGTGAATCAATCTGGCAAGGGCATTCAACACTCTTAGAGCTGGTGCGATGCATTCCCATGTTTAACTAGGCCTGGTGGCAGATAACTCCTCCTCTGACTGTCTTTTTATTTTTATATAGAGAAACATTCATTACCTTTTGACATGTTGAGTAAACAATGGGATCCCTGTAGTGTGCTTTCTGCTGGCTGCACCATAACCTGCCTTGGAGTGGGAGGAGGATGTCTTTGGTTTAGTGGTATGAGATAGTCCACTCAGTTTCTTTCTTCATTAGTACTTTCAAAGAATTACCACCTCACCACTATTTTTGGACTACCTCTATACCTATATTGGTAAATTCTTTCCAGTTCATTTTAGAACAGTTGTTGCAATGTAAAGGACCACTGTGATCTACTTACTTCATATTAATATTATCAAACTGTTCCAAACGGTTAACCATTAATTCTTGTTACCATTTTTTTTTTTAAATCCTTGCCAAAGTTTAATTTGCTTGTATATTTTGTTTAGAATTTTGGACTGTTGCCAATAGTTTAATTTCTCAGAGGAATACCTCCTTAAACATGTTAACTGAGCACATTCGTAACTCGTAAACAGTATCTTTGATAAAAGGCACCGTTGCTTATAAAAAAATAAAATAATTGTCATAAGAAGAAAGATGGCTGGTAAGAGATTCATTTGCACTAATTATGGGTCTCCCTAAAGAACAGTAAAGATTCTTATGGATCTTTGGAGAATAATAAATCCATGCTACATTACTTTAGGACTGAATAAAAATAGAATTTCCTCTTTATTCTGAATACCTTGATCCAGACCCTTTCATAGTATTTCTCTTAATTGTTGTTGAAATTAAAAGGCTGAGTTTTTATACAGAATTTGATGTATTTCATTCAAAATACAATGAGTTTTTTTTTGCATAATACCCTCCGAACCTAATAATGGAACCTCTCCTTTATCCAATTGTTTTAAAATGAAGTTATAATTTTAAATGCTCATTTAAACCTAATCAGACTAAAAAAATGTAAAGAACTAATCGAAAATTACAATATAGTCATAAAACATACCTGATGGTAATGTGATGGCCAGTCAGGAGCAAGGCCATGCACATACCTGCACTGAAACTGAAACAGAGAAATCTCTGTTCTTTTGATCCGAAAAAAGGCTCTATTCCCTACTTGACGCTAAAATGGGGATGCTAACGGGGAAAGCCCTACAGGTTTCCCTGTACCGTCCCCATTTTAGCACCATATTCCAGGGCAGGCGTTAATTCAGCAGCCTGCCCCTGAATGCAGTGCTACCCTCGGTGATACCCGCTGTAGCGCCTCAGTGCTGCCGCAAGTATCACCTTCTGGAGTCCATAGGACTCCATGGAGGGTTGCGAGCCCTGCGCGATTTCGCGAGAGGGTCGAGGAGTTGCAGGGGGATCACTGGTCACGGCAGCCAGAAGTGGCAATTCGGGCCACAATTCTCTCTGCGGGATGAGAGGTGAGTATCTGATTTATTGGGGGGAGGGGTTTTAAGCTGGTGCTAAATGATTCTGCAGAAGCGGAATCAGTTAGTGCCAGCTTCTGGGTGACGGTAAAAATCCGTTTAACCCATCTGTGTGTTAATTAGCGCTAGGACTTATCGAACGCTAATTATTGAGTGCTCTCCCCATGTTAAGCATAGGATACGCAAAGTACAGTAAGCTCGCGCAAGCTAGCACAATTAACGATGCGCTAATGGATTTTAACAGGGTTAGGAAGGTAATATGGGTGGCATGTGTTGAAGTCACTTATCCTGACATTAACGCTTTCTCACCCGAGCATGCTGCAGCTAGCTTTCCAAGGGAATAGTGCCCCACGATTGTTGGAAGATATCGCAGAATGATAAAAAAAATTGTCCCTAATTATATGCTTGTTGTAAGTTATTATTCTAGGAAATAATAGAATTTCTGCTTATTACCGTGTAGGGCATACTCATCCATATTTTTATGTGTTTCCACACACCCATTCTTGCTTTTTGGAAGCAGGCATCTCTAAAGGGGTTATTCAAAGAGAGCGAACTTGGCAACGAATTGCACCCAACGGTGAATTTCCCTGTACGGCGCAATTTTGTGGCAATTCGGCTGTTCAAAAGACTGGCGAATTGCCAGCGAAATACGGAGACCTTCGACGGTAATGAAATTCCCATAGAGAAGTAACGTCTTAGCTATTCAGAGAATGCTGAACAGCAGAGAAAAGTTGGCGAAATGCCCAGATTTTAAACAGGTTTAAACAGGTGAATTCCATAAGTTTCAATGTACAAAACATTTCTTGTTTTTATAAAATTTTTATTCAACCGTTTATTTTTTATTTTTTACCCCTGTTCGGAGGCTGGTCGGCTTTTTCTGGTGGCGTTCGGTGACTGGTCAGAGTTGTTCGGTGGCCTGTTTGGCGATTCAGAGGCTGCGTTTGGAGGGTTTTTCGGATCGATATGTTGCTTTTTTGGCAGTTCTTTGGATCAATTCGGCGATTTTTCAGATCGCTTGAGCGATTATTATTTTTATTTTTTTTCGGCAGCTTATCCAATCGATTTAGCAGTTTTTCGGATGCGTTCGGCAGGTCGATTTGGCGCACTTTGGGTTCCCTGCTGTGGATGCTGGATTCACTGCAGAGTCGGTGAATTGAGGTCGCTGAAGGAGAGAGCACCAAAATTTAGCTTAAATTTCGGTGCTCTCGGAAGTCTTCTTTTTAGTTAAAACCATCACAATCCAGAATACTGGCTTATGTTCATGCAAGATCTAGTTCTTCTTTATGAAGAAACAAGAGACAATCATCTCCAAACAGTGCTCCGCAGTGGTTTCAGTTTTATAACTTGTGTATGATCTTCTGTCTGATAAGCAGTGTTTCTATTCTTACCAGTGAGCACCTAAAGCTTCTCTGTCCCATAGAGAAGGGATTATCCAAGAGCTGCACGGCCAAAATAACGTATCAAATTCATCCGAAACTAAACAAAATACAACAAATTGGTTCAGTTTTTACGAATCGTTCCGTTTTTACGAATTCGTTTTACCGTTTCACTTAGATTCAGCACCCTGTCCATTGGCCATGGTGCTGAGTCTGTTGTATTCAGCACCACAGGCCATGGACAGCGCCATGGTGCCGTTCGGTGCACTTCGGCGGCAGGGATATTCCCCATAGAGAACCAATGGTTAATCTACTCAGAAATTCTATGCTTTTCTTTTTACCACAAGCTTTGTCATTACTATATTTATCCATCCAAGACAAAAGGCCCAAATTGTAGCTCAAGCAACAATTCAGCTGGTTCACAGTTTTCTCCGCAGCCTGAGAAAGGACAGAATCCGAGAGCTCTAGGGTCACTCACAACTGTACAGGATAAGATTCAGGGGGTTATAATGATTGAAGATCCCTGTGCAGTACAGATACAAGGTGTTACTGTAATCTCCTTACACAGGCGTTACAGATAACATTTTTATATTCTATTGGCATTTTTTGGAAGCTGCATTGCAAATAATCTAATTATGGTCACTACGAATCCCCATAACCAGGAGAACTGAACATTTTTAATATTTATTTATTTTTTTACCACACTTACTGTATTTGACACAAAGGCCATTTCTGCCTGCATATTGCTAAGGCAGACCCTGTATGAAATTGGGCAAGATAAGGGACACCATCTAGATTTCAGAATATTTCTGTAATGGATAATCTCAGAACTACAATCTCTGCAATTTTTCTTTTCTACCCTATATTAAATGGTTAATGTTGCATCCCATGTTTCAAATAAATATTATGATACATTTTTTTCAACATGGATTGCTTGTTAGTGAAGTGGTTAACATCCAATTAATATATTATGTTATATTTCTGCTCGTTGTTAATTTTTTAGCCACAATACTGCCCTGGAGATGAGTATCACACAGAAAGCAGTCGGGGATCGGACTTATCTGACATCTTGGAGGAGGATGAGGAGGAGCTATACTCTGAGATGCAGTTAGAAGATGGAGGCAGGAGACGCATCAGTGTCACTTCTCATAATACACTCAAGGTAAGAGGAGCAGAAATGAGTGAAGCCTCCAGACCTTCAAAGCATAAAAAAAATCAATGACTGCCGTGTTGTTTTATGGCAAAAGTTATTCAGTCAAATGTAAAGATTTATTACAGTTGAAAATTACAGCATGTAAACACTCAAATATGACACCTAGCTTGGGTAACATCCATCTAGAGTGCAGTAATGTCCATCTAATAATCATTTTGTAGAATTCAAAATGTTGTTAGAATCTTGGTGGTCTTTGCTGTAAGCTTGTTTCATTCGATCAGCTTCAAAAACGTACATTTGTAATACATTCATAAATTGGAAATTCTCTTTTACTTCAATAACAAATTACTACAAGTATACAAAATAAATGAGCATTTTATTAACCTTTTGATTAAGTATCTAGTGTAATAATAGGGTTACAGTTGATTATGGGACCACCAGTGAACATACGGTAAGCTTATACACTGGGCTTGAATGAACAAGACTGGGATATTAAATGCTTCGTACACACATTAATCCTTCAAACAACCAGAGGATGTTCTGAATCTCTTAGCAAAAAATGTCCTTTTATCATAAGAAGGATAAGTATTTCTCCTTTTCACATTTACACGTCTAAGCTATATTTACCTATATTTCTCAGTGAGTTTAACAGAATCGAGGTTTACTTATATCTAATTATTTTTGTGTCCGTTAAACTAAACATTGATTGCATCCTACAGGAGTAAATAGAATGGGACCATCAGCATAATACTCACATTTGCTTAAATATATAGATTTAAAATTTATTCGTAAACATCCCCCCCCCCTGTAATATGTAAAAACAGTAGTTTTTTGTCACCATGTTTAGGTGTTAGTATGCTGTTTACAATCCCTGCATACATGGGGTTGCAATTAATGTCTTGCATGACAAATAGTCACTTTCTGGACACTATCACCTTCTTAACGTTACCGCTAGCGTTCACGTAAATGAGCATTAGCGCTAGGTTAATTGAGGTGATAGCATGCCGCATAAATCACCTCCTGATCGCTAATGGATTAAAAAACCCATTAGCGAATCGGTATTAGCACTTTTTAGCGCCAGCTTACTGTACTTTGCGTTCCCTATACTTAACATGGGGAGCGCAACGAGTAAGCAGATAGTAATTAGCATTAGGATCAGGGCTGCCATCAGAAATCCTGGGGCCAGTTACTGAAGCTCCGATCGGGGGCCCCACCGCAGACGTATTATTTTTGTATTTATATTCAAAATTTTATTTTGAAAAGGCAACAGCAATATCACATACAATATAAAAGCACGGTCAGATTATACAACAGCCACACAGGGCTAAGTCTCAAAAGGCATATAAACAGAAAAAAGACCGCAATTCACATTGCAAAAGCACCAAGATACGTAGTGTGGCAGGGGTTATCAAAAATAAAAAGGTGGGGGGAGACACACCAAGAAATGCTCCAGGACCCTAAAAAAAAAAAAGGGGGGGGGAATGAAAAAGGTGGCTAAGGCCAAATGTGTGACTTTCTTGGCTCACTCCGGAAGGTCCGAAGGACCAGTCGGAGGCCATGGAAATGTGCAGGTCACAAGGCCTGGGGTAATCAAGGGCCAAGTATGGCGGCCAGAGCCATGGTAGTCGCCACAGTGGCACACCTTGAGGTAGCCCCGAACGCCAAAAGAAGGGAAAAAAGAAAAAGGGGGGGGGAGGTCTGTAGCACTGTAGCATGAAGTGGTGTGTAGAAAATAAAAACATGGGAAAAGGAGGGAGGGGAGGAAAAACAGGGGAGTGGGGAGTAACAACTCAGCCAGAATATTGATAAGGAGATAAGAGTGGGGGGAACTCAGCGGATCCGGGCAAGCCGTTCACAAGTTTGATCAGAAGAATATAGAAGGGATGGGGGAAAACATCAATAAACGTACAGCTAAAGTCTCAATGAGAAAATATAAAAACAAAAAGAGAGTCTTCAGTAGTTGCCTCAGAGTAAAGAGCGTGGGGGGGTCACATCGAGAAAAAGGGTCGAAGGCCGAGAGCACTGGCAAAGCAAGTCAGACTAGCTCAGCCCGTGTCCAGCCACAGGGCAGGGTGATCAGCTCCACCAAGTCCAGTGAACCCTCGGGGGATCCAGCGGGTGGGTAGCTCCCAAAAAGTCCCAGCAAGGTCAGACCAGCAAAAAAGGCACCAAACCGGGATGCCAGGTAGGCCTCCATCCACACCTCCACACCAAGCAGCTTCACGAGGTACAGCTGCTGGCGCTGGCAGCACCGGAGCGGAGGGTGGCAGATATTTTTGTATTTAAAAAAATCTATAACATTACTCCTACACACATACACATGGAGATCACACCCCATACATGCTGCACAGTCACAGCACACACACACACCCCATACATGCTGCATAATCACAGCACACACACACCCCATACATGCTGCGCAGTCACAGCACACACACACCCCATACATGCTGTGCAGTAACAGCACACACACACACCCCATACATGCTGTGCAGTCACAGCACACACACACACACCCCATACATGCTGCGCAGTCACAGCACACACACACCCCATACATGCTGCACAGTAACAGCACACACACACCCCATACATGCTGCGCAGTAACAGCACACACACACACCCCGAACATGCTGCGCAGTAACAGCACACACACACACCCCATACATGCTGTGCAGTAACAGCACACACACACCCCATACATGCTGTGCAGTAACAGCACACACACACCCCATACATGCTGCGCAGTCACAGCACACACACACACCATACATGCTGCGCAGTAACAACACACACCCCATACATGCTGCACAGTAACAGCACACACACCCCATACATGCTGTGCAGTAACAGCACACACACACCCCATACATGCTGCGCAGTCACAGCACACACACACACCACACAGGCTGCACACACACCACAGGCTGCACACACACACCACAGGATGCACACACACACACCACACAGGCTGCGCGCACACACACCACACAGGCTGCACACACACCACACAGGCTGCACACACACCACACAGGCTGCACACACACGCACCACAGGATGCGCACACACACGCACCACAGGCTGCGCACACACACACACACCACAGGCTGCGCACACACACACACCACACAGGCTGCGCACACGCACACCACACAGGCTGCACATACACCACACAGGCTGCACACAGGCCACACACACATACCACACAGGCTGTCAATACATAATGAAGGCCTCCTCATTAAGCAGGGGGACCCTGGAATTATCCACCATCTTCGTGTGGGCGGGGCATGTCAATACAGGGCCGTTTTTTCTTTCTCTCCCCCTCCCTCCCCTCTGGGAAAATCTGCAGCTAAGGAGGAGATCCAGGGCAGCCTAAGAGAAAATACTTACATTGGTGAGTGGAATCCTCTCTGCTGCCTCTGGGTCTGCCTGTGTCAGGGGGAAGGGAGCTCCATGCTGGGTCCAGGCTCCCACTTCTACATCAGCTCAGGGCTCCAGGGCCTCTGCGAGTCAGGGACATTTGGGGGCGGGGCCACAGCCAGCTTCCTGCTATTGATGCAGCATGTTACTCTTTACAAAGGCACGTGGTAGTGCCCTGTAAGGGGCTGAGGGGGGCGCTGTGCTGGCGACCCGGGCCCTCAGTGTCCATATTATTAGTCCGTCCATACCAGGAGCCCAGCAGCTTCAGGGTCCCCATGACAACTAGGCATAGCTAGGTTTGTCAGTGAACCTTCACGGCCCCCCTGGAGGCACCGGGCCCCATATACCAGTAATACCTGTACCCCCCTGATGGCGGCCCTGGTTAGGATCACATAGTCTTAACGCTAATTACAAACAGCTTTCGCTAACTAAAAAAAAGTTTGCTACAGCTTAGAGCTGCTGCTGCAGAATAAGTAAGCTGCAGCTGTAAACTCCCTCAAAAAATCAAATACTCACCTCTCATCCCGCGGCGAAAACGGTGGCTTGATTCACCTCTTCTGGCTGCCGGGAACCGAGTGAGACTGGGGGAAAAGTCCCCAGTCTACCTCCGTGATCACTCTGCTGACCTGCAGGATCACGCAAGAGGCGAGATCGTGCTGGAAAAAGCCTCCACGTCGGTGGAGTCCGTAGCACACTGTAGTGCTGCCCCGAGCATCCAGGAGCCTAGCGGTCGCTACAGGGAGGGCTGCTGGACTCAGCGTCTACCCCGTAATCTACAGGTAAAGCAGGTACTCTAAGGAAAGATTAGCGATCGCTAATTTTTCCCCTTAGCGTCCCCGTTTTAGCTGTAGGGAGCTGATAGTGCCCTCTGTATTTTATCTACAGAGTAATCAGACCAATAATGGCATGGCCTTGTATTCACGGTTGATGCTGTGTTATGTCATGCTAGTATGGATCTTTATGTGGATATTCAAAAAGGACTTCCACTTAGAAAAAGATTATTGATTTAAAAATCCTGGTTTCTAAACATTCCAATTGTCTCAACAATTCATATATACACATTTAGGGATGAGTGCTTCATCTATGATTTCCATTGGATTTAAATGACTGTGATTCTCATCCTTAAAACAAGATGGTCTTCTCGTTACCACAACAGAGAAAGAATTAGTACACGAGATGTATGTGGGAAGTGTACTGAAAAGTAATTGAGTGTTATATATGATGTGACCAGTAACTGATCCCGTGAAAGCATTATTGTGATTTATATTTTGAGTGTTGACGCTTAAGGAATCATTGTTGTATGTTTTTGATCTATGATAAGGCATCTTCCCTTATTTGCAATGGTCATAGAGTCTCAAATTATACAATTTTATTGTTAAACTAATTGGAATTTTATGGACTTGCAGTTTGCTCTTTATGCCCAATGTGTTTAATGAGTTCGTAATTTGAAAAATTCAAATTAGTAAGTCAATTTTACACAATATTAAGTCAGAACACGCATGCATTGCAGAGTACTGACTGCACGGCTAGCAATACCTGACTAAACTAACGTGTTTATGGCTACTATTGATTACATATACTTGTGAAATGGATTTCAATGATGATGATGAGTATATAAAAAATTGCATGGTCTTGTAACTGCTGTTAACGAGTAGCCAGTGTCCAAAAAATAGTGCAGCAACCATAATCTCCCTGTCACTATGGCTGTCTGTGTGCAGCATCTATCCCTGCATGAACTTTACTATGGCGTCTATATGCCGAGCTCATTGTACTGATCTTATGTTCTCTCTGACACCAGCCAGACTCCTAATCATTTCTTTATTTTCACAGATTCCCATTCAGAGCATGAACCTTTCCTTCACAGAGTAAACACGCATGCCTTATGTTTTCCATTGCCTTCTAAAACTAACCCTGTCTTTATTTTTCTCCCCCTTCCTCCCTTCCCATGTCTTTTTCTTTTTATTGCACTTTTTTGTTTAATCATTTTCTCTCCGGTCCATTCTGTTTTTATTTTCTATGTTTTTGTACTGTACACTTCCTTGAGAAGTGCTCTAAGTCTAGCAACAAAGACCCCGCTTTAAAGGAACAACTGGATTACTCCCCTCAGCATCAGCAAAATAAAACACTATTTAGTATTCCTGAAGTGGCAGAAGATGAAGGAGGAGATCATTCAGAGTTCTTGCATAAAGGTCGTTCTGTAGGGGTAACCTATCATACCAGAGGAACCATATCTAGATCTAGTAGAGCACAGAGGTCTAATAACCATGGTGGTCAACAACAAAGTCCATGGCTTTACTCCAAATGTAGACACAATGGAGCGACTCCTCTGTACTCAGAGGACTCACTCTCTGAAAGGTGCAGGCTTGGCTGTCTCTCGAGGAGTCCAGACAGTGGATTGGATTGTGGAAGTGAAGAAGAAGAAGCCCGGATTCATCTAAGGAAAACATGCAACATATTTGCAAAAAATGCAGAGCAAGAGCTGAATCAACACCCTGAATTCCCAAGAGACCACAAGCAAATGCTAACACGCAGGAAAACGCTGACCAGACAAAGCAGTGTGGAGGAAGATTTTGGGGATGAAAGCTCAGGATTTGTAGAAAATAGGAACTGCTCCAGGCCTGATGAAGAAAGGAATGAAGAGAAATTATGTACCAGAGATTTAAATATCAGAGACTGCCCTGGACAGAGAACAGAATTACAGCAGAGTGACTGTAGGGAACCGGCTATGGGGCCAACTCACAAAGATCAAGAAAACTCGTTGGTGTGTTAAATAAAAATCCCTCCTGCCATCCGCTTGCCAAATCCGTCTTTATTTTCCTTTTTATTCCTTTCTTTCTATTCATTTTGTTTTTAATTGATGGGCTTCCTTATGGGATATCTTTGCTGATTTTCTCTAATCTGTCATGCCTTTTATTTATTTATAGCTAGTGGTTCATATCATGCTGAATCCTCTTTTATTTGCTTTTAGATGCTAAAAATAGCACTTTTCTGTTTGTGCGTCTCTTTGAAAGTAAATTATATTTGTAACTGCAAATCCTTATTTTTATTTCTTACTTAAAGGACAACTGGAACAAAATTTTAATTGAGGGTTAGCTGAAGGAATGTAATGATAGCGTTTAGTGTTCGTGAATACATGTAAAATTGTCTTGTTTCTCGTCCGTCACATTGCGTTACTTCAAATTCATTAGCAACCCACTCTATCCTGCGGTTTCGTATTTCTAATTATTGTTTAGCCACGAGTTTTACAAAAGCTAATAGAATATGTAATAAAGATCCATTAGAGATTTTGTTTGCTTGAAAATGAGTTTAGTTATCTACATGATTATCTGCAAACGTGAGTATACATGTAGTTAGTATTTTAGGCAGTATGTTCTATTCAGATGTATAAATTGAAATTTTTCATTTGGCCCAAAATTTTATAACTAAGGGCCCTATTACATGTTTACCGGTAAAAGGGAGCCGGTAAATGGAGAGAAAAAAAAGAACAATTGCTCTAGCGGGATCGCTCAGGAGCCATGGAGGAAGCTCAGAAGAACTTTCGGAACTATTTGTTCCCAGTTTTCCTCTGTGCATGTTGAAAGGAAGTGGTGGATTGAGCCGTCCTCTATTCTGCTGGATCAGAGGTAAGTAAGGGATTTTTTGATCCATTTATTTTAATGGTTTAAGTAATTTTGCAAAAGCAAAATCAATAAACACCGGTTCTGGCAGTCTGTATTTCTTTTTGAAATGCTGGTTTCAAAGGAGAAGAACCTTGGCACAGATTAACGGTTCCTTCACAAAGTGTATGGGCCGTTAATTTACTGTAAGGAGCCTGTAATGACAGTAATAATCCAGCTGCAAAGTAAAACTTTTGGCAAGATTGGAATAGAAACTCTAGGTGTTAACGGCAAGAGTGGAATAGGGCCCTTAATGTTTCCCTGTCTGTATCTATCTGTATTATATGTGTAAATTAGTAGCTCAAGTTAGGACTTGACATCATTATTATTGTTATTCAGTATTTATATAGCCCAAGATATATCACATCTCTTTACAAATGGGAATACAAACAAGAGATCTGACGGTACATAAGAAGCAGAGGGTCCAGCCGTGGATTAACCGTCCAGCAAATACATAGATTTATACAAATCCCCTGTCAAAAATCCCGTGAGATTACAATCTAAAGGAATTAAAGGGACTTGAAACAAAAGGGAGCAGGGGAAGGGTGAAGTGAGTGGTTAAGGTACACCAGGCAGTTGCATGAAGACAAAACAAAAGCTTAGGTTTGGAAAGGTTAATCAGATAGAGAAGTGACAGCACCTTGAAATGAGAGCTATAAATTAATGTGAGGATATTGCAGAGGTTGAGATGGTGGGGAAGACTGCTTGTAGTGAACTGGAGAGAAAATTCCTAGGGTAGGAAAAACCTATTTCCAATATATCCAATGTGAGAAGAGTATATGATATGGGGGGCGGGGGTTTGCAACAGATGCATAGATTTAGATGGAAGATTGCTAAACCTAATAGTGGATTGCAAGTAAGAAGTAAAGACAAGGGGGGGGACCAACCTAAATATCAATAAATGGTAATCAGTATATGACCAGTAATCAATATTAAAGTAGAGACATTAAAGACATCTGAAGTAACAGCATCTTGATTGTAGCCTTGGATACTGTGTGCAGTGCAGAGAGGAAATGGTGAGGATTACTGGTGGTATAGGGCTTGTTTACTGTGTGCAGAGGGGAGATGACGATGGTGGCTGGCAGTATTGAAACATACAGGTCTATTCAATATAGGGTGAAACTCTGGAGAATTGGCAGAAGAGAACAATCTAGATCAAATAGCAAATTTGGAAAGTGAGATAAATGGGAGAACTTTTCTGGTTTGGCTATTTTGACCTAGAATTTTCGCTTCTCCTGCCAGTTCTGAGTTTCACCTTTAGTGAAAAGACCGGATACGTTTTATCCAATTAGACTGTCGTACTCTGTTATTTTAGAGCTCTGAACCTCTGAGTGTCTGTAGGACTGCTGTAGTGCACTCAGTACTTCTACATGTCTACATGCTCACATTTCATTCATATTGTGCCCCAATATGGTTCTTGTAACCTTCCTGGCCAGGAGCCTATACCAGCAGCGTCCCACGGCAGGTACACTATATTGCCAAAAGTATTCGCTCACCTGCCTTGACTCGCATATGAATTTAAGTGACATCCCATTCCTAATCCATAGGGTTCAATATAACGTCGGTCCACCCTTTGCAGCTATAACAGCTTCAACTCTTTCCCGGGAAGGCTGTTCATTCACAAGGTTTGGGAATTTTTGACCATTCTTCCAGAAGCGCATTTGTGAGGTCACACACTGATGTTGGACGAGAAGGCCTGGCTCTCAGTCTCCGCTCTAATTCATCCCAAAGGTGTTCTATCGGGTTGAGGTCAGGACTCTGTGCAGGCCAGTCAAGCTCATCCACACCAGACTCTGTTATCCATGTCTTTATGGACCTTGCTTTGTGCACTGGTGCACAGTCATGTTGGAAGAGGAAGGGGCCATCTCCAAATTGTTCCCACAAAGTTGGGCGCATGGAATTGTCCAAAATGTCTTGGTATGCTGAAGCATTCAGAGTTCCTTTCACTGGAACTAATGGGCCAAGCCCAGCTCCTGAAAAACAACCCCACACCATAATCCCCCCTCCACCAAACTTTACACTTGGCACAATGCAGTCAGACAAGTACCGTTCTCCTGGCAACCGCCAAACCCAGACTCGTCCATCAGATTGCCAGATGGAGAAGCGTGATTCGTCACTCCAGAGAACACATCTCCATTGCTCTAGAGTCCAGTGGTGGTGACTCCAGAGAACACATCTCCATTGCTCTAGAGTCCAGTGGTGGTGTGCTTTACACCACTGCATCTGGCGCTTTGCATTGCACTTGGTGATGTATGGCTTGGATGCAGCTGCTCAGCCATGGAAACCCATTCCATGAAGCTCTCTGCGCACTGTTCTTGAGCTAATCTGAAGGCCACATGAAGTTTGGAGGTCTGTAGCGATTGACTCTGCAGAAAGTTGGCGACCTCTTCGCACTATGCGCCTCAGCATCCGCTGACCCCGCTCCGTCAGTTTACGTGGCCTACCACTTCGTTGCTGAGTTGCTGTCGTTCCCAAACACTTCCATGTTCTTATAATACAGCTGACAGTTGACTGTGGAATATTTAAGAGCGAGGAAATTTCACGACTGGATTTGTTGCACAGGTGGCATCCTATCACAGTTCCACGCTGGAATTCACTGAGTTCCTGAGAGCGACCCATTCTTTCACAAATGTTTGTAAAAACAGTCTGCATGCCTAGGTGCTTGATTTTATACACCTGTGGCCATGGAAGTGATTGGAACACCTGATTCTGATTATTTGGATGGGTGAGCCAATACTTTTGGCAATATAGTGTATGTTTGCAGCTCCCAAATGTTCTGACTCCTGCTACTAATACCATGACTCAGTTGGAATAAAGTCGTAACAGAGCTAAGGGATATCCCGTTAATATTTTCGCTTTGCAGCTTCCTGTTTCTGACAGGATTGGATAAAGACCCTATGATTCTTGTTACATATCAAAATCCAGCCATTCATTGTACAAGTTGACCATATGGTGACTGGGAGGATGTAGCCAAATCATGCACTGATCGCTTATGTGCTGGCTAAAGTATGAGTTCAAGTATATTTTTATGCTTATTTTACTTAATATTTGTATGGGTTAAAATACATGCCATATTGAATGAGGGCCTATCACTCTTTTTCCAAAAGCATGATACTTTAAGATTTGATATGAACAATATGTACCAAAAGTTGAGAAGAGGCATTGGGCCATATTACATACTTGATACTAATGTTAGCGCTCAGCTGTGTGCGCTTTAACATTAGTTTTGGTGGCCCTAGCGCGGGCGGACCATATCACATTCTGAACGGTAACAGGTTAAAAAAAACCTTAGTGATTCGGAGCTTGCGCTTTTCAGAGTGAGCTTACTGTACTTTATGCTACCTTTGCTTAACATGGAGAGTGCAAAGAGTTAATTAGCGTTCGGATTACAAAGTCTTTTACGCTAAATACATCCCGCTGCTTTTAACTGAAAAGTTAATCACAGTTAGGAGCTGATGCTAATGGATTCCGCTTCTGTGGAATCAGTCAGCACCAGCTGAAAGATAATCCAAAAAACAGATACTCACCTCTCATCCCGCGGCAAGAAAGGCGGCTTAATCTGCTTCTTCTTGCCGTCGGGAGCTGAGGGAGACTGGTGGAAAAAAGGCCCCCCAGTCTCCCTCTGTGTATCGCTCTGCCGACCTGCCAGATCATCATGTAACCGGCAGTGGAAGCCTCAATGGAGTCCTATGTGCCGCATTACTGGATTAGTGCCTGCACCGTAATATCACGCCAAAATTGGGACGCTCAGGAGAAACCTGCAGGTGCAGGTTTTCCTTCTTAGCTTACCCGGTTTAGCGTGAAGTATGTAATATGGTCCATTGTGTGGAAAGAACACTATTTACATCTCTACTTTGAATGTAATTTCATTTGTTGTTAGGCCTCTACTTTGTTTCCTCCAGTAAGGGCTAGAGTCCGTAAAGCTTGCTGTTTGAATACACATTACAGTTGAATTTTTGCGAGGTAAAAGCTTCCAAGGTCAGATATTTGTTTAATTCTCAAGGATAATTTTGCATTTGATATGAGCAAATATTTTTTGCATTTTCTTTTTTTACTTCAAGTGAAAAATTTTTTTTGTGAGTCATGACTTTCTCCTCTAGTTACACACACGGCCTTGCTCTTGCTCATGATGGAAGACTTAGTGCTTATTCTTTATGTTCGCAAGGACCTTGCACCTTTTCTACACAATGCAGTAGGATTTCTTTATGAATTTCATATGTGTCATATGCAATCTTCGATCAAAGAAAGGTCTTATCTATATCTACCACAATGTGAAGTTCTTAATACGAAAGGGAATAGTTTAGTTTGAGTTTTTGGAATTATCTGATATGGGACAATTTGTGACAAGTATTAATTGTTTCATTTGAAGAATCTTAGTACAAATAGTTTCTTTAAAAAAACTATCCCGAGCTGCATAGGAGGTATTTGTAACTGTATAGATGCAACGTATTCCCTTTCAGCTAACCTTTCAGTTAAAATTGATGTTTAGTTGCCTTTAGTGCTTGTGCTTCAGGCTGGAAAAGTCATTATGCAATATGTCTGCAAACCCATGTGTAATTTAGTGATGGTGTTTCCTTTCTGTGTGCTCAGCTTCTAGGTAGTCACGCTCCAATGACTCGGATGAACAGAGGGGATCACCCAGCGCGCAGGTTCCCCCATGGCAATGCAGCTCCACAGAGACCACGTCCAATGATGGTCCCATCAATTGGTTAGTTTGATGGAATAATGTTTTGCACAACTTTAGTGGTGGCATCTTGAACTGAAGCACTCCAGACATTAATTTATTTGCTGTAGTTTAGTACTGTTCATTGCTCTATTAATCCACATAGATCATTTAATTTTAAAAGAAGTTATACTTCATAGGCAACTGATCGTTCCTAACATTTCAAAACATGTCATCTATATAAAGATTTGCTAATGAAGATCTCATTATATTATTCTTATACTCCATATGGCACAAATATATTCTGCACCTTGGTACAAGATGTGTGGATACGGGAATGATACTTTACATTAGGACAATCAACATAGATTAAGAATGATGATACATTATGATAAATGCACATGTTGCTGAGGGAATTTACAGTCTGTAACGGATATATATTGGGAGGTAAGTGCATACATACCATTAGTAATGTTTCCCAAGGCCACTTACTGGTGGGGTGATCTGACCGCAATACAAATCTGCTTTCCACAGTTATAGAGAAGAGACATGTAGAGTCTGCTTCTACACTATATTAGAACAGTGAAAATACCTTTACTCTACCCAGTTACTGACTATATGCAGGTCACCTGCAATTTATTCCTTAAGGTATGTGAGGGGGTGACCTAGGAGACCATTATATAGCCACTTATTTGCCAATTCATTGCGTTTGACATCAGTTTCTACTAGTGATGCACCAAAATTCCTGCCACAGAGACATATTGGCTGAAAATGGGGTTATTGGTTTCCGCTGAAAGAAAAATACCAGCCGAAAATGTCAACCGAAAATTGATGATCCCAGCTGACACTGAATGAGCACTCTTTCAATGCTGCTTAGCTGGACATAATTGTAATTGGAAAGAGGCAGGAGCTGCCACACATACTTATTTCTTCGCATAAAGGGTTAACCGCATGCTGGAGAAGCTGCTGAACACTGTCAGGGCAAGTAGTAACCTCTGGCCTCTCAGTGACAAGGAACAAGTGATTTATCACTGACTTCCTGCCAGCTGTGCTGTGTCCGCTATGAGGCAGCGTTACACTGAGGCTGGGGGGGGGGGTTAATGTGAGGCTATGTCACATTGCAGCTAGGCTGCCTTCAAAGACATTCTTATTATCGTCATTTATATAGCGGCAACAGTTTCCGCAGCGCTTTGCAATAACCAAAGGGAACAAGATACAGATAAATGGACATAGCAGCATGGAAACAAGAGGTGTAGAGGCCCTGCTCATATGAGCTTACAACCATGGATGCTGCCTCCAAAAAGTTAATGCAACTTATTAAACACACATTCATTTTGCATTGGTTTGTCTTTTCCTTTGCATCTTAAAGGCTACTTTTATAATGCTTGGTATTTCTGCACTTTAAAAAATAACCAAGATTACTAAGAGAGACGCACACAAAAACCAAAACACACAAAAACATAACAGGCACAATAGCTGTATATGAGTCTGGGTGCAGCAGTCCATAAACATACAACTCCATAGAGTAGAGACATAATTTAAACCATATCTTTTTATTCAGTCCACTTATAAACAGACTGATGTTTAGGCTCCATATGTGCCATTATCGTTGATAGATATATATATACACTCATTTAAGTTGTGGTGGAGGGCAAAACAAAAGTGAGATTAAAAGCCTCCACACAGCAAATAATAAAGTTTCTCGATGCAGAAGACATTTACACATTCCAGTAATTCAGAGTTCTCTGAATTGCTGGGATGTCTAAATGTCTTCTGCAACTATAAATGTGTGTATGTGTGTATGTATGTGTGTGTACCTATAGATCCACAAATTTTACACATGAATGTATGCACTAGATGCAAAATAACCCCACCAAAATAGTACAAATACATCTTAAAAGTTTTAATCTGGATTAATTTAAATTCATGATATTAATTTAACCTACCTATTTTATGTCAGAATCGGTACAATTTATTCATCCCCCTGGTGGTTTTCCCGAGTGTGGCTTGGGGTTAAATTCCTATGCTGAAAGTGGTGACTCCGAGCCACACTCGGGCTGGATACACACCTATACCTGCGCTCCCTCGCTGTTCCCCGCTCTCACCTCCGGACGATCGCGTCATCCTACTTCCTGGTTCCCTTCTCGCAAGAAGGGAACCAGAAAGCAGGACGCTGCGAACCGCTGGAGGAGAATGCGATTGCGGAGGTCAGCGAGGGAGCGCAGGTACAGGTACAGGTACAGGTATATATCCAGCCCGAGTGTGGCTTGGAGTTACCGCGTTCAGTGGTGATATTTAACCCTGAGCCACACTCGGGAAAACCGCCAGGGAGGTTAATAAAGTCTAGTATTAATACAATTATACAAAAAAAATAATTGGAGGGGAAAAAAGTGATTTTCGGTTGAGGAAATCCTGAGTTTTCGGTTTTCGTTTCGGTCCAAAATTTTAATTTCGGTGCATCACTAGTTTCTACCAGTGTTAATTTAGTAATTTATGTCATCAAAGACAGCTAAAAAATCTATTGACATGTTTGTTGACTAATAAAAAAAAAAAATGTTAGAGAGGGACTAAATTTAATTTAGTTTGAGTCATAGTCTTTTGACTCATGCCATTTTGCTTAGTCATATTTTAGTTGACAAAATTGACATTGGCTTATACACAGAACTTCTTAGCAGGCAAGGAGAGTCTGACAAATCAATACAGGTCTAGCAGAAAGTATTGGTTGATTGTCATGCTGCTATAGTTAACCATTTCACGATGACAGGTAGTGCCCAGCGGGAGAGCATTAACGCCAGACGGGGCGTACTAGTTCACACCGGTAGCCGGTAGCCGGCTCCTTCGGCCCACCCACGCAGCAGACGAGCATCATTGGCTGCTGGGGGGACAGCCTGCACCAGGCTGTCCAACAGCAAGGAATGGTGAGCAGCGTGCACCAATTAGTGGGCAGGGCTGGAAGAGGCCCATTGAAGTAAACAGGGCTTACTAATACGCCCTGCGGGTTCAAGGCCCACCCACTGCAGGAATGGCATAGTATGCCCTGCGGCGGGAAAGGGTTAAGGAAAACTTGCATCCCAGACATGCTTCCATGTAATTAACAACACTGTAAGGGAATTAGTGATGCAAACATTTAGAAGAAAGTGAGATAAGGAACATTTGCATTTTATCCCAAAATGTCTTTAGCTGTTTCCCAATTCAAATAGTGTTTAAAGTTTGCTGAAAAATTTGATACACCCTAAACACAATTGAAAAACGATATTACACTGTAAAGTATTTTTTATTTTATTTACTGAAATAAAAATGGCACATTTAAGTAAATATAATATACATTTTTAGTCCAATGCAAAATATATAGATTCAAGCAGGACCATGCATCGTTCTGTATTTCCTAACTCTATCATTCATTGGTCAACTCGTGGATATGCAGTATTTGTGGTCATTAAAAGTTGTTTTCATGGAAATACTGAGGCATTATTTTGCGATAACTAATAATCTGTGTATTAATACTTTTTCTGATCTTTTTCTTGTAGTTCTTTCTAGTTTATATAATTTGGATGTGGTGTTTCTAAAATAAATTTGATGATTTTGTAAAGAAAATAAAGACATACAGTTCAAAGAAAAAGAGTTTGCGAAACGTTTGGAATAACCTGGACGTCTGCAGTGTTCACTCATAAAAGGATTATCATTGATGTCACAATTTCTAGACAAACGCAATCTGACTAAATTAATGAAACACAAGCAGTTCTACTTTTGCATTTTTATCATTCACAATGCCGGCTGGAACAAATAAGTGAACCCTTGCGTATATTCAGAAGCTTAACTAGAAACCTCAGGGCCAAGGTGCAAGAATCCATGACGGGGCCCCCCACCATCATACAGAAAAACTTATTTTGCACTTTCACCACGCACTGGACCCCTCCAGGTCCACAATGTCGACTCCACAGCAACAAAACAGACAGTAATGTGTGGTCTGTATGAGCATATCACAAAGTTCCACAGCAATAAAACTCTCAGCAATATGCAGTGTGTATGAGCATATCGCAGAGCTCCACAGCAATAAAACTCACAGTAATGTGCAGTGTGTATGAGCGTATCGCAGAGCTCCACAGCAATAAAACTCACAGTAATGTGCAGTGTGTATGAGCGTATCACAGAATCCACAGCAATAAAACTCACAAATTAGTATAATATAAAATATTACTAAAATAAATAATATATTAAAATAATATTTTATTTATTCCAATACAATTAAAATTATATTAACATAATTTATATTATAAATAAAATATACTTGCCTAACTTTTTTAAAGGGAGGAGGCTGAAGTCCTCTTCATCCAGGACCAGGCAGTAGGACCAGGCCAAAGACCCGGATGAGGCCACGGACCAGGGCCCAGGCGGCAAGGACGTGGACCAGACCTGAGACCCCAGACTGGGGCCCAGGCAAGGCCGTGGACCAGACCTGAGACCCCAGACTGGGGCCCAGGCATGGCTGCAGACCAGGCCCGAGACCCCGGACCAGGGTCCAGGTGAGGCCGCAGACCCGTCCCGAGACCCTTGTGGTCGATTGTGGGCCCACAGTCTTGGGGGCCCGATTGCCATGGCACACGTTGCACCCCCAGTAGTTCTGCCCCTGCATGTATTAACCTGTAGATCCTCCTTCAGTAAAAGGACTATCCAACAAATGTTTCTTGCAGCTATTATTATTATTATTCTTTATTTATAAAGCGCCAGCATATTCCGCAGCGCTGTACAATAAGCACAGTATAGACAGGGTTACAATACATTGAACAACATTTGACAAACAGTACAGGAGGAGATGAGGGCCCTATTCCCGTAGGAACTCACAATCTAGGAGGGTTGGGGTTGGAAACAGGAGGAGAGGACTGTAAGGTGAGAGTGATTGATGGTTGTGTCAGTGAGTTGGGTGGTAGGCTTCCCTAAATAGGAATGTTTTAAGGGAGCGTTTGAAGGAAGAGAAGTTAGGGGAAAGTCTGACAGTACGAGGGAGAGCGTTCCAGAGAGTGGGGGCTGCGCAGCTAATTAAAAGATGTGCACAACATTAAGGTGCTGGACCATTCATTTAAAAAAATGTATTTCATTTCATCAATATTTCTGTCTTGTCTTGATTGCACAGGCCTCTTGAAATTATGCCATGTCATATTAACCTTCCTGGCGGTATTCCCGGATGTGACTCGGGGATAAATTTTGCTACCGCGATCGGTAACCCCGAGCCACACTCAGGCTGTATACTCGCCGCATCCTTCGCTCCCTCGTCGTCTCCGCAGTGTGATCGCGGCAGCCGGCGACTTTGCTTCCTGGTTCTGCTCCCTGCGAGCCACGCGACGCAGGGGGCGGGACCAGGCAGTAAATTCAAACTGTAAAAAAAAAAATTACAGTAAAAAATATTTTACAATAAATTGTGCAGTGGGTGCTGGTATTCCTGTCCAGATGTGGACTGCCAATGAAATACAGGACACAGGGGGTACCAAAAAAAATAAGAGTATTTATTCAAAGCAGCTTTACAGAAATAAAAGGCAAATAAAAATCATTTCTATAATGTAATACAGTTTTGCAATACAAGTTTCGCTGGTGGATCTAGACAAGCACCAGCGAAACTTGTTTTGCAAAACCTTATTACATTATAGAAATGATTTTTATTTGCCTTTTATTTCTGTAATTCTGCTTTGAGAATAAATACTAATTTTTTGGTACCCCCGTGTCCTGTATATTTCATTGGCAAAGGAGTCCACATCTGTACAGGAATCCCAGCACCCAGAGGAAAGAGGCATGTTTTTGGTTTGATTATATTATTGAATATAATTTATTTCCATTATTTTGGATAATTATTTTTGGGATAATAAATTATTTTGTGTTTCAAACCTTCTCTGACTCCGTGTGTTTACTAGACTCTTGCTTGCACGGGTTTCAGTGAGTTATTCCTACAGAATACAGGCTTACTATATAAAACAACACATTTCCTTTCCAAAAAAATTTAAACGCTTTTAGACACAAAATTTTGAAAAAATTAGACCGCCAGGGAGGTTAAAAAAAGACACAATAAAAAAATTCCCTCTGTAAAAAAAGATGCTCAGATTTGTCCACAGACTACTTTGAATCCTAAAAATTCAGCAGCAGTTGAAAATGGTCAGTTGATCTCAAATTCACTACTAGTGTTAGGGTAAGGTTCGAAATTAGGGTATGATTACTATTTGTGCTTATTTTAGGGATGCGGTTACTTTTATGGTTAAGATTAAATTGAGGGTTAGACTTAACCTTAACATTCTGCTCCAGTTTTGCATAATTTTTAGGCACCAGATTCTGCCCCATTTTTGATGCCAGTGCAAGTATAAAAAAAGTGTCTTTTTATTTGCTCAGCCCAAACAAAATTCGTAACCCTAACCCTGGCACTAGCTCTAACACTAAAACTAGATTGTTTCCAAAAAGGCTTCAGATCAGGAGTAATCAAAACATTTGCTGTGGAGCCAAATTTTTAGGGAAACCATTTTATTCCTCTACAAGTTTTTTCATTTGCTCTCAAAAATCACAGCTAAATATGACGCAAGGTGTTCTTTTTAGCGATGTCCGTTCTGTTGTGTCTTTTTTGGGGCGTCGTTACAATGTTAAACCTTTTTTAATTGTTTCATACAATGGGCCCTATTACATTCTTCACGCTAACGTTAGCGCTCACCTGTGTGAGCGTTAACGTTAGCTCTGGCGGCCCTAGCATGGGTGCACCATATTACAATCCAAACGCTAACAGGTTAAAAAACCTGTCAGTGATTGGGATCTTGTGCTTTTCAGCGCGAGCTTACTGTACTTTGCGCTCACTATGCTTAACATGGGGAGTGCAAAGAGTTAATTAGCGTTAGAATTACAATATACTAACGCTAATAACTATCCGGCTGCGGTTAACCACAGCCTGGACCTGGTGCTAACGGATTCCGCTGCTGCAGAATCCCTCAGCACCAACAGAAAATACCAGCAAATTAATCGGATACTCACCTTCCGTGAGAACCACGGCTCCAACCGCCTCCTATGTCCGCCGGGAGCAGGAGGAGACTGGGGGAAAAGACCCCCAGTCTCCCTCTGCGGATCACTACGCCGACCTGCCGGATATCGCCTCGCGGCAAGTCATGTGACCGGCAGCGTCTGCCTCAATGGAGTCCTATGGACTCCATGGAGGGGATGTGCGAGGCGGCGCTTAGCGCAGGCTTACGATGCAGGCAGCTTTTCTAGAGCCTGCATCGTAATATCATGCTAAAGCAGAGATGCAAAGGAGAAACCTGCAGGCGAGGTTTTTCTCCCTAGCATCCCCGTTTTAGTGCGATGAATATAATAGTGTCCAATGTCTTGATACACTTTTAAATTCATTGTTCGCTTACTGAATGCAAAGAGACCAGGCCCCGAAAGGCAGTTAAACAGACCCAAAACGTGATGATCCCTCCACCCTTCAATCACCAAATGAGGTCTTGGTGATTGTGTGCCTTTTAACCTGAGGCCAAATAGCTTGTAGGGTATGTTTTTAACACAAAGGTTCTTTTACCTTTTCCAGCCTGATATGTGAATGGTGAATGCCCAATTACTATTTGAAATGTACTGCTCTCTGTGTATTATTTGTTTAGTCAGATTGTGGTTTTCTAGAATTGTGACTTTATTGTGACCAGATTGCATTTTATCAATAATGAAGAAAATCAGGAATTTGCTTAGATTTCCCAAACATTTTCGTGCAACTGAAACTGAGTTCCAGTAACTGCTGCAAAAAGTTACAGCCACAAAAGTAAGAGTCACAGTACATCAAATTAAACTAAAATTTTGAAATTAGAAGCCAACACAGTCATGACTCACTATCAAGTAAGTTAATTGTTTAGTGACCATTTGGTGAGCAAAATTTGGTGCAGCTCTGTCCTCTGGATTTTCTGAAACCATTTTATCAAGCTAAAACAAGTAAACTAATATTTTCTCTTAAGTATTATATATCAGGGTTATCCAAAGAGCTCCGAATTGCTTGAGAAAGGTAACCGAACGCTGAAAATCAGCGTTTGGTTACCTTTCCTGGCCATTCGGCTATCCAGAGAGCAGGCAATTCGCCAAATCCTGGCGAATTGCCTGCACATACGGTGCCTGTTCGGTGCCTGTTCGAGGGCAGTGAAATCCCCATGAAAAAGCACTGCTTCGTCTATTCAGAGAACACAAACCAGCAGTGAAAGGTTCCCCTAATGTCCTGCCATTCGGTGGTTTAATTCGGCAAATTTATTCAGGAGAATCCCATAGACTTCAATGTTAAAAATATTCCCGTTTTAATTCAATATCTAATAAACCGTTCATTATAAAATTCTGCAGCAAAAAGTCTCTTTATTTATAGATTTTTTAGGATACTTTAAGCATTTTTCAGATTTTTTTTTTTTTTAAAAAGTCCGATTTTTTTAGATTTTTTTTTAAGTTTCCTTATTTTTTCTGTAACAGCCCTTTTTATTATCATTCCCTGGACCTCCTGTGTAAATTGCAGACATTTTCGCTCAGTAGTTTCTTTGCAAACAGCGTTTCATTTTCACAGATTCACACAAACTATTTTGCTAATTTATTCACCTCCCTCGGCTGCGGTCTCGGCTGCTTCGGCTGTGTGCGATCGGCTCCTGCTCGGACTTTTTCCGTGGTCTTCGCAGGTTAATCCAGATGTTTTTGTGGCTTTTCTGTGTGCATTCGGTGGGTTTTTCGGTTCGTTTTCGTCGGGTTTGCGGCAGCTTTTCCCTGCAATTCGGGGACCCTGTGGTGCTTGCTGAATACACCGCAGGGTCACCGAAATGGGATCGGCAAAAGGAACCGAATTGAAGAGAACGAAAGGTCACCGAACGTGCGGTGACTTTTCGAATCTCTTTGAATAACCCTGAATGTCTTTTTATTGCACTATTAATAGATTGTAGTGCTAGGGAACTAAGCATAAGAGCTCGATATCAGAGACTGATCAGTCTATTTTGCAAAGTATTCTTTGGAACTGCTTTCAACAAAGATACCAGTAATGTAACATAAATATGGGCCTGAGAGAACTGTCCCTAACTTGAGGCCTTTAATTATAAAGGCATATAGTAGTTTCACTAAACTTAACCAACAAAACAATTTAGTTCTCTGTGTTTACTTGTCAAAACTAAAAGATATAATTGAGAGTACATAAAATTTATTATTAAATTTACTATTTTCAAAGAAGTCAAATTATTTTTGAAATAACCTCTCCACAAAGCTATTTCTTGACCCCATTTTTTAAACAAGTCATTACAAATCAAAACAATAAAATAATGTCTTATAAGTGGATGTTGCTTCGTGGAGTAGGTAGGTTTGGTTTTATGGGTTCATGTGGACTGAATTTTAACACAATTTTCTGACAGGAAGTTATGACTACACGTTACAAACTATTGTTTACGATCTGTTGGTTAAATGTTGTTAATTCATTCATGAACACGCCCCTCCATGTGTTTCCATTGTTCATGCCGACCACATTCCACATTTATATGTGTTCATACGGAAAGGCTGTAAGAAAGCTGCTTTATGGTCAGAGAAGGGCAGTAAGTTGCAACTGATCGAAACAAAGAAAGCTACTTGTTTATGATTTTATCACACAGTAGTAGATTATTAAATAGTAGAGATAAAATGGCTTTATCAATATAATATAAAATAATGGGCTATAATTACCATTATTATGGACCTTATGTAGTGACAGATAGCTGTGTAAGACACGTTTCGTACATGTTTTAGGTTATTTTATATATCAAAACTCAACAAATACAAAATATGTCCCTAGAATAATGTAAAATATAATCTAAAGACAGCACCACAAGCATAATTGCTCTTGTCCATCCATGTAGTACTGATAAAGATTACATCGTTATTGCCACGCTGGTTTGTATTAATATTTATTGCGTTAGTGATGAATAAAGACATTCGCGATATGGACAAAAGTATTGGGACACCTGACCATTACACCAACAGGGACTCTTATGACATTAAATTCAATATTGTGTGAGGTCCCTACACCAATAAAAAAACAATACGTACCCTATGGACACTCCCCGAACGTTTCCTCCTTCATACGTTCAGCGATCACGCAGTAAATAAATGTGTATAACACAGCAACAGGAGTGTTACCTAGATACATAGAATTAAAATAGTGTAATCCTGTTACACACAACTCAAATAAATAGAGCCCCCTACAGGAAGCACTCACTAGATCATATTAGATATAATGCACATCAAATCACAGGGTGTTACCCTCCTCCAGGTACCGGCTCGTCTACGGTATGGCTCTGGATTCCATGCATTCCACAGTGGGATCTCGAAAATATATCCAATTCCTCCGTTCGCAACTGGTGCGGATTGGTTCCAATGATGAAGCACAATGAAGACACTGCTGCACACCTCTGAGTCTGAGGTCCCTACAACAAGCTGTGGGTTTGCCTTTGAACACATATAACTCGCCTCTCACAAGATCCTGCTGGTAGTAATTGCGGAGGGAGATGGGAACTTTCTTCCCCCAGTCTCTCTCTGCTCCCGGCGGCCAGAAACAGCAGATCAGGACTCTCGCCATGGAATAAGAGGTGAGTATGTGATTTTTGGGGGGTTTTGAGCTGCAGGTAACGGATTCTGCAGCAGAGCAATCTGTTACCTACACCTCTGAGCTGATGGTAACTTTTTCGTTAGCGCCAGCTCTTATTAACTAGCGTTAGGACCAAGTAGTAACTAGCGTTAGGACCAAGTGATCCTAACGCAAGTTCATCTGTGCTTGCCCTTTGTGCTCCCCATGTTAGGTATAGGGAGCGCAAATTACCATAAACCTGCGCTATAAATTGATAATTAACGAGCGCTTATGTTTTTTTTAACCCGTTAGCGCTGCAGCCAGAACCTCTTCGAATCTCTATGACCTCCTTTAAGCTAGCGCTAACGCTGATGCTAGTGATAGCTTGAAGGAGGTGATAGAGCCCATAATGTCTTTAACATCAGAAGAATTCATATTTTATATAATCTGTGTATGGGACTAATTGCAATAGCTTTTACACTGAACCATTGGATGGGATAATTCCTAGGTTTAATTTATGGAGGTGTGCATTGATTATCAATTACCAATTCCATTCATAGTTAGATAATAAAAAAAATATTTAAAAAATGATCCAACCTTTTTTTAAACGTTCCGTCTTCAAAAAACATAAGACCTTGCAATGGTGTTTTTTTTCTGCAATATTATATTCTATTTCAAGGAAACGCAATAAAAGGTTCACTCAAAGCAGTGCGATAGATAACGCCATACTAAACAGTAACAAGGGCTAACACGCTGTATCCCTGTCATGTTGCAGCTCATGCGGTGCATTCCATTCTCTTAGGTCATTTCAAAAGTTTGTCAAAACCCAATTGTGTTGTCACATATCAGAATGTCACACCAATATAAAGAATACAGGTGTGTCACACCAATGTAAAGAACTCCTGCGGCCTGTCTTTGCTAAATGCTACAGTCCTTGTCACTATCTTCATTAAACACATCTCTGGAGATTTATAAGCACTCACTCAATACAGCATTATTTGAATAATGGAATTCTATGCGGTGTTGTTTCATGTAAAATAACCCAATCCTTGTACTTACTCAATGCTGGCATCTGCCCCATTTTACCACATATCTTTGAAAGATTAAAGCTCTTTAACAGATTAGTATAGGCTGATGAGATAAAGTTTTCGTTCTTGAAAACATGTTTCAAACTTCTACATACAAGCAACTACAGAGTGCATCCTTACAATGTGAAAATTCATCCATATACTGAAACAGTCATAATAAATCTGCATATATTCTTACAAAACACAGACAAAAACCATTTGAGAAACATAATAACCAATCGAACAGTCAGATATGTCACTTTACATTTATGATAGGTAAACCTGATATGGGTAGGAATGTTCCATTAAATCTTGTTCTGACACAACATTCTAAGTACCTAAGCAAACGTAGGCAAATTAAAATCTTATCATGTGCAAACAATGGTTGGTATTCTTCCTATCGCATGCTAGCTTTTTTTAAGGAGACTGTTAGGAGACGCAATCAAGGGAATCCCTGTAGAGAAAGAAGGGTGCCAAGTCTCCATGGTCCTCTTTCCTGCAAACAAATAGCATGTTTAATAGTTCATTCCATTTTTCTCCGTAGAAATTACAATGGACAGTAACAGTGAAGGTGGCCGTTCTCGGTCAGGTAGTGAGGGAAATATTTCACCTGTAAAAGAAGAAGCTTATTATCCCAGCAATGGAGGACACAGGAAGTGGTCTCAGCAGCGTACCAGGGCCTCTGACGATAGATACGGTATGCACTAAAACTTCTTCCTCCCTTACAAACAGCAGTTTCGAATTCCTCAAGGTTTTATGTCTGGTTGGAATAAGGTCACAGAATTATTGTTGTCAGGGGATGTGCAATGCAGTATCATAGTTTAGCACCCCCTCTTTCAGCAAAGAATTGTGAGGCCTCTTCTCATTTTGGGCATATGGATTGATGACTTCTTGCTCCAGAGAACTCTCACCTGCGAATCTCTTATAAACCACGCCTTAAAACACTGTACCACTAGCATGTAAAACCTTGATCAGTTCCTTAGCTTTCTTTCCTGAGTTACATATGCTCTACAACCTCAGCTTGATTGCATGCAATTCAGCTTGTGTGCAGGGCTTCTATTGTGCCTTTCCTGCATAGGTAGGTTTTCCCACCTTAGATGTAAGACAGGTAGGAGGCGAGGTGCCTACTAGCTCATTAGCATCATGGCCATTCATTCATTCATTCATTCTGTATATGTTGTTTTGTACTTTTAACTGCATTGCATGATTTTTTCGACCATGGCTACACATCTCACATACAATTGATAATTTATGAAACTGCTTGATTCCAACTAATACTAAAATCATGCTCTCCATTATTTCCATGATGCTTCATATGTAACACCCAATATCCATTGTAAATTTTGCTTGCATTGCATACTTTTCATAATCTTGATTAATTTATATGCACTAATCATACATTCGATGCTTTGATGAAGACCTTGCAGAGCTTACAGCATAGTTTTCGCTCATTGCTTTCAAAGGCAATCACAGTGGACCAAAACCTATCATCCTGCAAACTGCCAATATGGAATGTTTCGCTATTTTAGAGCAGACAGTTTAAATAGTTTTTGTAAGCTCCCCTACTATCGGCTTGTTTTAAACGTTTCTTTAGACAGTTATGGCAGCCGGGAGCGCCTTTCCCCTGAAATGTATGATGAGTCTGAGACAGATGGTGGGATGGACGATTTTCCTGTTCGGATATTTGTTGCTCTCTTTGATTATGATCCAAGAACAATGTCTCCGAACCCTGATGCTGCTGAAGAGGAGCTTCCTTTTAAGGAGGGACAAATCATCAAGGTTGGTAACCATAATGTATATTTGCTTGCTTGCTTGCAAAGTATTTTACCAGGAAGGATACATTGAGATTGCTCTCGTTTTCAAGTATGTCCTGGGTTCAAGAACATTGAAATTTTGCAGTCGTTACAGAAATACAAAGTAATAAATGCAAGATATTAAAAACAAAACACAAATATACAGATTAACACAGAAAATAAATATGTAAGTAATATAGTCACTATGTTACATGTTTACAGGTGCTTTCCGTATTGAGATATGTTTATAGGGAGCTCTTGAGTGACTTAAGACTGGGGGAAGATTTGATGGCATCTGGGAGGTTATTGCATAATTACGGTGCTCTCTAGGAAAATGGAAAGGTGAAGAGTGCGTCTAGATACCAGCGACGGACAGTTTAGCTCTTTTAACATGTCACTGTGGTGGGTCTTGTAGCTACATTGTAGCACAAAGTGGCAGAATGAGTTATACAATGTAGTAAGTTTATGAAGGTGTGTTTGCAGGGCAGCTGCATACACTACATCTCCATATTCAATAGCCGGCATAAGCATTTGTTGTACAATCTGTTTTCTTACCGCGGGGCTCAGGCAGGATTTGTTTCTGTACAGGGCACCTAATTTGGGGTAAAGTTTGGATGAGAGTTTTTCTATGTGGGGGCCAAAGGATAGATTTGGGTCTAACCACATACCTAGATATTTGAGAGAAGTGACTGTGGTCAGCGTGTCATTTGATTTTGTCCTGACATGTAGATGGGGATTTTGCAATTTATGTAGTTTAGGTGCTGTTCCAAAGAGCATCGTTACAGTTTTGTTAGTATTTAAGAAAAGTTTGTTATCTGCAATCCACGTTTCTACCTCTGAATTGTTCTTGCAGCACGGCCTCCAGCTGTGGGAGATTTGGTTTCTGGTATAGTTTACGGTGTCATCTGCGTACATGTGTACAGTTGAGGCTTTGCAGATATTAGGCAGATCATTTATGAATATCGTGAATAGCAGGGGGCCGAGTATCGAGCCTTGGGGTACTCTGCACGTGACTGGGAGGGGGAAGGAGGAGCTGCCAGAAATGGCCACATGTTGCAAACGGTTGGATACATACAATTGAAACCAGGTTAGTGTGTGTTCAGTAATACCAGAGTTTTTAAGTTTTTGTAATAGGATGCCATGGTCTACTGTGTCAAAGGCCTTTGCAAAATCAAGGAAGATGGCTCCAGTTAGGTCTCCTTGTTCTATCCCAGCTTGGATATCATTGCAGACTTTTAAAAGGGCGGTTGTGGTTGAATGATTTGGACGAAAGCCGGATTGATCTGGTGTTAAATAGTTTGAAGATTGATAATAATCACGTAATTGCGTGTACACACATTTTCCCAAAATTTTTGACATTACAAGGAGCAATGATATCGGATGGTAGTTCGATATCAAAGTACTGTCACCACTTTTATGGATAGGTACCACTCTCGCATTCTTCCAGAGTTTGGGTATGTATCCAGTCACCAGTGATTCATTGATTAGGCTTGCGACAGGATTTGCAATTGCTGGCGCCCTGATTTGCAGCATTATTGCTGGGATTTGATCAGGTCCAGACTGGTATTTCATGTTTTGATTACGGAGACGTTTAGTAACTACACTGACAGGCACTGGTCTAAAGTTGAATTTATCTGTGATATGCGGTCTCTGTACAGTTGGAGGGGCCTGACCTGCATTTGGCCTTTTTGTAGGAGTGTCATTCTTTAGCTTAGTAATCAGGATGGTGGCGCATCCAACAAAATAATTATTAAAGGCATTTGCTACGTCTAGGGGGTGTTGCAGGGTTTGGTTGTTTAGTTTGATAGCAGCCGGTTGGGAGTGGGCAGGGGGGGCTTGTATGTTACTTATGATTTTCCAAAAATTTCTTGGGTTTGATATGTTATTGTTTAAATTAAAAAAAAAGAATTGGGCTGCATATCAGGATTTAGATAAAAACAAGAAAACGTTATTAATGCATAGCTAAAAATAGTACCTGTCCGTTGACCGACGTTTCGGCTCAAATCGAGCCTTTATCAAGGTATACAGGCATGACATACATAACATACATATATCATAAAGACCAAAAGCTCACCCAATAGTATCACGGTATCTCGATGGACGCCCGACCTCGAAGAGGCGGCGTACACTTCCGGGATTGCGCAACTAGATGACGTAGGGGTTTGTTGGACCTGCAGGACGCAGGTAACCATGGGAACATAAAAACAAAAAGACCTGGGTGGACCGGAGACAGGATCACCGAATGACGGAAATGTTCAAATAGATTCTACTACAAATCTTCAACCCGAACTAAACAGGGAAAGGTGCATGAAAAAAGTACATGAAAAAAGACAAAGATATATTCTGATGGTCAATATTCAAAAAAGCACTGGATATACGGATACGAGGATATATGTAGACGCACCAACACAGTGAAGAGTCCAATAAGTATGTGTAGGCAAGCGGTGCATCATACCTATCATTAGACCAAATCACAAATCCGAAACAACCCCTAGGGACATGGATAAATAAGAACACAAGACATCAAATTGAATATAGACTGTAATGGCTATAGGTCACAATATAGCTGCAGCCTTAAACCCCAGGGATGTACATAAGAAAATTGAATATCAATTTATCTAGAGGATAGAAACGGGGTATATGAGATGTATTCATTAAGACCTCTGGGTGACACAGTGTCCAGCGTCTTGATCCAGACGGTCTCATGTTGCAACAGTAACCGTGAGCGGTCCCCCATCTATGTAGGGGGGGCACATGATCGATGGCAATAACCCTCAATGTAGTGATTTGATGTTTGGCGTCTAAAAAATGCTTAGCAACGGGTTGTTCAGAATGACCATCGCGAAAAGCAACTGTAATATTGGACCGATGACTGCGAATCCTATCACGCAAAGGTCTATCTGTCTTGCCTACATAGGCAATACCACAGGGACATGTGATGAGATACACCACAAATTCGGTGGTACATGTGATATGTTGGCGAATCTTATATCTCTTCCCTGAGTGTGGATGAGGGAAAGAAAGTGTAGTAATCATGTGACTACATGTCACGCAATTTGGACATCGATAGCATCCCGGTTTAAGAGATTGGGACCGGCCTGAATATGAGGCAACAGGATCAGCCTTCACTAGTAAATCACAAATATTCCTCAACCTCTTGTAACTAATAATAGGGGTTTGCATAGATTTTTTTGGTAATGTTTAATCGTTTTTAAATAAAGGCCAGTTGGAACAAATCGCCTTAACCATAGTATTGCTCATAGTGTGTTAAGTTAGAGGGACAAATATCCGTGAATTTTGTTTAGAAGAAGTCGTTTTGGGTGCGTTGAATTTAACAGTAGCCTTAGATAATGCTTGTTGAAGGCAATGAGGATTGTATCCTCTGGAAAGAAATCGTTGGAACATCTCATCAATTTGTACTGATCTGGTTTGAATATCAGAGTTGTTACGTAAAACCCGCATATGACGGAATGGGATGTTGTTCCGCCTGCGGGTGTGCTCTATCTGCGTGGCCCCGTCGCTTACCGCTGGCCCGACTACCGAGTGACGCACACTCGGCGTCTCGTGCGGCCTGGCGTGACCCTGGGGAGGGGTTAGCGGGCGGTGGAGGGGACCCCTGCCTAGCACCAGCCCGACCACTGAGCCATACGGTACTCAGCGTCCCGAGCAGCTGGTTCACTGACCTTGTGGGTGTGGGACGTCTGTGGAGATCGGATCTGGCAGCCGCGGAGAAATATTCGGATCTTATGTGGGAAACGTTTCGGATCTTATGCGGGAAACGTTTCCGATCCAGGTGCGGGTGAATCTTCGTATCTCCGGTGAAGGACTTTTCGGATCTGAACTGGATGCAGCTTCGGACCTTGCGGGAATCGGCAGAGTCTTCGTATCTTACCGCAGTCCCTCGCAATACCGAAGCGCGGTACACAGCCGCGCCCTTCGGATCGGATCTCCGTCTGATGGTCTGGGAACCGAACCTCATACGCTGCGCCTCTGCCCTGATGCTCGATGCAGGCACAGAGCGCTCGGTTCGGATCGGATCGTCTTGGTCACCGTACCCTGAGACCGCGGGGGATACTCAGAAGGTAAAGCACGGCGGAGAAATAACACATCAGACGAGGCTGGATGCACTGCTAAATCTGGCTTTATTATTCACAGCTCAGGCATTTATCAACTTCACACAAATTACAATACAATGGGAATCCCTGCCGCCCTCCCAGGACCCATTGGCCATCACAGTTCGGGGAGTCGCCGATTCGGACCGGATGGTCCGAATCGGCCATTTTACGATTCGAACCGGATGGTTCGAATCGGCCATTTTCCGATTCGAAGAATCTGATAACGGCCACGAGGCAATCGGAAAATGGCGGCGGGCAAGGCAAACACAGGGAAATACATTTCACAACGCAAACGGGGACACTTTATTACACCACACATAACCACATCTAAATAAACATACTTTAAAACTCCGTGCGTGCCACCGCACCTAATTGTCCATGGCCATTCTACTGTCCCTGCACCGCCCCTGGCTGAGGGTGCTGAGCCATTCCGTGACACTCCTCCCCCTCCCCAAGGTCCGACGCACTCGGTTGGACCCCAACGGGTCGTACCGAGGTAGTCGGGGCTCCCCAATCCCCTGGTTCCCGGGCCGACTGCCGCGATAACCCATCTGCGTTACCGTTTTGCGACCCGGGCCGATATTGAATTGTAAAATTGAAGGGTTGGAGAGCCAGGCTCCACCGCAACAGGCGGCCGTTCTCCCCCGCCACCCGGTTGAGCCATACCAAGGGGTTATGGTCGGTCATCACGGTGAAGGACCGACCGTAGACATAGGGTTGGAGCTTTCGTAGGGCCCAGACCAAGGCCAGGCACTCCTTCTCCACCGCAGCATACCCCACCTCTCGTGGCAACAGCTTCCGGCTGATAAACGCCACCGGATGATCCCCCCCGTCGTCCCCCACTTGACTTAGGACAGCTCCCAGTCCGAACATGGACGCGTCTGTGTGAACAACAAAACGTTTGTTATAGTTGGGAGCTGCCAGCAGGGGAGCTTGGGTCAGGGCGGCCTTCAGTTGCCGAAAGGCCTGTTCGCACTCCGGGGACCACAGGACTTGGCGGGGCAGGGATTTCTTGGTCAGGTCAGTCAGGGGTTTGGCCAGGTCACTGTAATGGGGTACAAATTTTCTGTAGTACCCCGCGGTACCCAGGAAGGCGAGGACCTGGGTCTTGGTCACAGGGGTGGGCCAGTCTAGAATGGCCTCTATCTTGGCGGGCTCTGGCCGTTGTATCCCGCACCCCACCCGGTGGCCCAGATACTGCACCTTGGCCATCCCCACTTTGCATTTCTCCGGCTACAGGGTCAGGTTGGCGTCCCTAATCCGGCCCAGGACAGTCCCTACATGGTCCAGATGTTCCTCCCAGGTCTGGCTATAGATGGCTATGTCATCCAGGTATGCGCAAGCGAACCCCTGGAGGCCATCGAGGAGGCGATCGATTAACCGCTGAAAGGTAGCAGGGGCGTTCTTCATCCCGAACGGCATGACTCGAAACTGGTACAAGCCGAACGGGGTGATGAAGGCCGACTTCGGGGTCGCCTCCTCGGCAAGGGGAATCTGCCAATACCCCTTGCACAGATCCACCGTGGTCAAAAAATGACCCCCGGAGATCTGGTCTAGCAACTCGTCGACTCGGGGCATCGGATAAGCGTCCGTAATGGTACAATCGTTTATCCGCCGATAGTCGACGCAGAACCTGGTGGTACGTCTTTCTTGGGCACCAGGACCACGGGCGACGCCCATGGACTGGCCGACGGTTCAATGACCCCCAGTTCCAGCATCTCCCGGATCTCGGCCCGCATGGACTCGCGGACCGCTTCCGGGAGCCGGTATGCAGGTTGCCGAAGGGGTCTCTGACCGGGCGTGTCCACCTGATGGATGGCCTGGTCCGTGTATCCCGGGAGAGCCGAGAAAACCCCCGGGTAGGCGAGAAGCAGCTGCCGCGCCTGCGCCTGTTTCTCGGGTCCTAACTCCTCCCCCAGCTGCACCTGATCCACCCCGGAAGGCTGCCTGGCCACCCCCGGAAGTTCTTCCAACGGAAACGGTTCCGTCTCCTCGGCAGCCGGCGCGCATATGGCGTCCACCGTCTCCGGCCGCTCATGGAAGGCCTTCAGCATATTGACGTGGAACGTCCGCTGGATTCTGGTGTCTGCGCAGCTGACAACCACATAGGTGGTATCCCCCAGTTGGGTTACCACCTTGTAGGGACCTTGCCAGGCCGCCTGCAGCTTGTTCTGCCGCTGTGGTTTCAACACCAGAACCTTCTGCCCCACGCAGAACGAGCGACTGCACGCAGCGCGATCGTACCACGCCTTCTGCTGAGCTTGGGCCGTTTCCATGTTCTCCTGCACGAACCCCGCCAGTTCCGCCAAGCGCTCCCGGAGCTCAAGACGTAATCCAGCACAGGAACCCCATCTTCCTCCTGTGCCCCCTCCCACTGAGCCCTAACCAGATCCAGGGGTCCTCGCACCTGGCGCCCATACAGCAGCTCAAAGGGGGAGTAACCGGTGGATTCCTGCGGAACCTCCCGGTAGGCGAACAGCAGGTGGGGAAGATACTTCTCCCAATCCCTGCTCTCGTGCACAAAGGCCCGAATGAGCTGCTTCAGGGTCCCATTAAACCGCTCGCACAGCCCATTGGTCTGAGGGTGATACGGGGCGCTGTGCAGCGCCCTCACACCACAGAGACGCCAGAGCTGTTGGGTGAGCTCCGCGGTGAACTGGGTACCCTGATCGGATAGGATTTCTCGGGGAAACCCCACCCTCGTGAACACCCGGAGGAGCGCGTCCGCTACGGTGTCCGCCTGGATGTTGGCCAAGGCCACAGCCTCGGGGTACCGGGTGGCATAATCCACTACGGTAAGGATGTACCTTTTACCGGGGCACTGGGCCGCGGCAACGGCCCAATGATGTCGACCGCCACCCGGCTAAAGGGCTCCTGAATGATGGGCATGGGGCGCAGGGGCGCTTCGGGTGATCCCCGGCCTTCCCAGTTTTTTGGCAAACTGGGCAGGTGCGGCAATAGTCGCGGGTGTCTTCGCTCAGGCGGGGCCAGAAAAACGCGCGCGCCAACCTGTGCCGGGTTTTCGTCTGGCCTAAGTGACCTGCAAGGGGGATGTCATGGGCCAAGCGCAGAAGCTCCTGCCTAGGGCCCTGAGGCACCACCAACTGCTTCTGCGGGACCTGCTTCTTCTTGGCCCCCTCCCTCACGGTGTACCGGTAAAGCAGCCCATCCTCACTCTACCTTGTCCTTTCTCTGGTCGTCCAGGCCCTGACCGGCTCGGTCCGGTAGCCTGCAGTGTGGGGTCGGTCTGGGTCTGGTGGCGAAGCGTCTCCGGGGTACTCCACGGGGAAGGGAGGTCCGGTGGGAAGGGAAGGGTCGGGTCCCGTCGGGGTATGGGAGGTGATGGCGGTCTGGGTGGCCGGGGGGGTTTAGGAGGTTTGGGGGGTCGGGATGGTTTTGGTTGAGATCTCACCTGGGTCCCGTGCGGAGTGCCCCTGTCGTGGCGTTGGCTCTGTTGCCTAGTGGTTACCGGGGTAGCTGCATCTGTGGAGTAAGCGGAAATGAGCTGCCCCAGGTCGTTACCCAGGAGCACCTCGGCCGGCAGTTGCCTCAACAACCCCACCCTCACCTCCCTCTCCCCGTTCCCCCAGTCCAGGTGAACCCGGGCCGTCTCGAGCCGGAGCACCTTTCCCCCCGCCACCCGTACTGCAACAGTGCTTCGCAGACGGTCGCTCGGCGGAACCAAGTGAGGCCGGACCAGGGTGATGGTAGCCCCGGAGTCCCGCAGCCCCTCAGCGGGCCGCCCGTTTATCCACACCGCCTGGCGGTGGTGACGGCGGTTGTCGTCCGCGGCGGCTTGCACGGGGTCGGCCTCATGCAGCTGCTCCCATTCCTCCGGGGCCTCCGGCCACGGAGCTTCGGCGTCGCAGCAATGGACCGCCGGCGATGGCCTGGCGGCCGGCCGGGTCAACTCCGGTCGTTGGGGCAATACTGCTTGTAGTGCCCCTCCTGGTTGCACCCATAGCACCGGACGTTAGCCATGTTGGTGGGCCGGCTGGTGGGCCGTGCTACCGGCGTCCGGACCGCTGGTGGTGGGGGTGGTGGAGGTGGTGGGGCGGGTAAAGCTGGGCGGGCGGCCAGGGACCGCTCCCCCCCGACATCTTCCGAGTGTCCGTGTACTCGTCGGCCCAGGTGGCCACTTGTTGCACTGTCTGGGGCTTCTTGTCGCGCACCCACTCCCGGATAGCGGAGGGTGTGTGCTCGAAAAACTGCTCGAGCAGCAGCAGTTGGGTAATCTCCGTTACCGTCTCCGCTTGGCTTCCCGAGAGCCAGGTGCGCAAGTCCCGCTGCAACCGATGGGCCCACTCCACGTGAGTGGCGCTATTGGGCCGGCGAGAATTCCGGAACTTCACCCGGCTGGCTTCAGGGGTCACAGCGAATCTGCTCAGCAGCGCCTGCTTGACGTGTGAGTAACTGGTGGCCTCTTCGTCCGGCACCGTGCGATAAGCCTCGGCGGCCCGACCGGTCAGCTTACACGCCAAGATCCTTACCCAGTCGGCACGGTGCACTTCATGCACTCGGCACAGGCGCTCAAAGTCCTGGAGGTAACTTTCTATCTCCTCCTCGAACGCCTGAAACGGCACTTTGCGCCCGGGGTAACGGTCCGACGGGGAACGGCTACTCCGTCGGCTTCGCACTTCAGCCAGCCGTAGCTCGTGCGCTCGCTCCCTCTCACGCTCCTCTTCCTGGCCGAGTTCTCGGACCAGACTCCTCATCTCAGCTTCCGATGGGGCGGACCCATCATGGAGATCCGCTCCCGCATCTTCCGGCAAAAGTCGCTGTCTTCGGGCTCGGCGGGGACGGTGGCCGGCGCTATGTCAGCAGGCAACGCTGCGAACGCCGCCTCCTGATCCATCCTCCTCAGCTCCTCCATCATGGTCTCCCGGCTCTTGGAGCCGGGGCGCCGCCCCGGTTCTCCAGCATGCCACGCAGGACGTCCCGTTTGTATGCACTATACCCGGTCATGATGAGGGTCCCCCTAGGGCCTGCAGAGAGCTATCCCACCGCTGCCACCAGTATGACGGAATGGGATGTTGTTCCGCCTGCGGGTGTGCTCTATCTGCGTGGCCCCGTCGCTTACCGCTGGCCCGACTACCGAGTGACGCACACTCGGCGTCTCGTGCGGCCTGGCGTGACCCTGGGGAGGGGTTAGCGGGCGGTGGAGGGGACCCCTGCCTAGCACCAGCCCGACCACTGAGCCATACGGTACTCAGCGTCCTGAGCAGCTGGTTCACTGACCTTGTGGGTGTGGGACGTCTGTGGAGATCGGATCTGGCAGCCGCGGAGAAATATTCGGATCTTATGTGGGAAACGTTTCGGATCTTATGCGGGAAACGTTTCCGATCCAGGTGCGGGTGAATCTTCGTATCTCCGGTGAAGGACTTTTCGGATCTGAACTGGATGCAGCTTCGGACCTTGCGGGAATCGGCAGAGTCTTCGTATCTTACCGCAGTCCCTCGCAATACCGAAGCGCGGTACACAGCCGCGCCTTTCGGATCGGATCTCCGTCTGATGGTCTGGGAACCGAACCTCATACGCTGCGCCTCTGCCCTGATGCTCGATGCAGGCACAGAGCGCTCGGTTCGGATCGGATCGTCTTGGTCACCGTACCCTGAGACCGCGGGGGATACTCAGAAGGTAAAGCACGGCGGAGAAATAACACATCAGACGAGGCTGGATGCACTGCTAAATCTGGCTTTATTATTCACAGCTCAGGCATTTATCAACTTCACACAAATTACAATACAATGGGAATCCCTGCCCGCCCTCCCAGGACCCATTGGCCATCACAGTTCGGGGAGTCGCCGATTCGGACCGGATGGTCCGAATCGGCCATTTTACGATTCGAACCGGATGGTTCGAATCGGCCATTTTCCGATTCGAAGAATCTGATAACGGCCACGAGGCAATCGGAAAATGGCGGCGGGCAAGGCAAACACAGGGAAATACATTTCACAACGCAAACGGGGACACTTTATTACACCACACATAACCACATCTAAATAAACATACTTTAAAACTCCGTGCGTGCCACCGCACCTAATTGTCCATGGCCATTCTACTGTCCCTGCACCGCCCCTGGCTGAGGGTGCTGAGCCATTCCGTGACACCGCAAAAATTGAGAGATAGGTAGAGACTGAATCAAGTGTGGGGATGGTGACTATCAGCTCGAAGCAAAGTGTTCCTATCGGTGTCTTTATGATACAGTGAATGGGTCAACTGTCCATCCTTGATAGTAACTAGATTTGTGCACCGATTTTTTTTTTTTTATCGGTCTGGTTCGGTTCATTCGGATTTTGTACATTTTTTTCTCTCGGCTTGTTTCGGCCGATTTCCGTTTCGGTTCGTTTCGTTTTCGTTTTTCATATCGACTTTTTTTTCGTAATTTCGAAAATTTTCGTGTCTTTCGGAATGTCTGTTCTCCTCGTTTCAAAGTGTCTATTCGTTTTGACGTAAACTAATGGTTTTTCGGATCCGATATTTCTGTCGATACGATAATTCTGTCGATAGGATAATTCTGCCATTGAGATTTCTCATGTTTTACAAGAAGGATACATTGAGATTTCTCTGGTTTCCCGGGAAGGATACATTGAGATTTCTCTGGTTTTCCAGGAAGGATACATTGAGATTTCTCTGGTTTTACAAGAAGGATACATTGAGATTTCTCATGTTTTACAAGAAGGATACATTGAGATTTCTCTGGTTTTCCAGGAAGGATACATTGAGATTTCTCTGGTTTTACAAGAAGGATACATTGAGATTTCTCTGGTTTTACAAGAAGGATACATTGAGATGGGAATGATACAAAATTACAGAATCAGCGATATAACCAAAAAATACGTTGTCTGAAATTACTGAAATGGAACCGAAATCAGGAATGGAGCCGAAATTACGAATGGAACGAAAATGATTTTCGATTTTACGGATCTGAAACTTTTCGGAAAATCAGCCGAATCCGAATGCACGAATCGGGAAATTTTGTGGAAATTCCAAAACCCGAAACGCACATCTCTAATAGTAACCTGCACATCCAGAAAACATACCGAAGTTGTACTGGAAGTGCAAGTAAAGCGTACCGGGGACTCAATCACATTTAAAGTCTGTATCATCTCGAGAAGTGTTTGCTGAGAGCCTTGCCAAATCATAAAAATATCATCTATAAATCTCATATAGAAAATAATGTTGGAGGCGTAGGAGGCATACCGGTGGCTATCTACAGATCAAACCAGACCCTTATCACCTTATCTTATCACCTCAACATCTAGCAGCTTTGTCAAAAGGATTATCTTTCGTTACGAAATACACCCCCTCCCGTTTTAAAGTTTCTGTGGAACTGTATAAATTACACCGCACTCTCGCAATACAAGAGAAAGTGGGCGATTCAACTATTATTCGGAATCCTTTATGTCTTAAAAGTTTACATGATGTGAAAACTCAGAACCACACCATCCAAACGTTCTATACATTGTGGAGAAGCAGGTACTGCGGACACAGCAACGTGGGTTTTCTAAGCGTTTTTTTATTTGCAGCAGCAAAGGGGTTTTCCACACACAGAGAAAATAAACAACAAAAAAAGAAATCCTATTCCCTATTGGGAGGCTAACTGACAACAGACGAACCTGTCTACTCCTGGGCCCACTAAACGGGTTCCCCCAGTAAAACAAAACACACTTTCCAATATAACAGATTCCTTACTTTTTCACCACAGTCTCCAACTCCTTCCTCCTTCTGTCTCCAAACCCCTCAATGAACTGGAAGGAACTGAGACTTCTTATAGGGAAGGGTGGGGCAGCTGTGGTAAATGAGCAATCACTCAGTTAACCCTGAACTGGGAAGGTGGCTACTTCCAGCCTTCTACTCAGGTACCGGCCCTCACATAGCCTGCCCCGAGTGAACCCGTCACACATCCCCCTCCCCAGCGCAACACCAGGGTGAGAAGCGACCACAGCGGAGAGCCCATGGGCCCGAGACAGCGCATCGGCGTTGCCGTGGAGAAGGCCCGCCCTGTGCTGCACCACAAACTTGAAGGGCTGCAAGGAGAGGAACCACCGAAGGATCCGGGAATTGCGGTCCCGGTTACTGTGCATCCACCTCAGAGGGTGCGTGGTCGGTGACCAGGGTAAACTGCCTGCCCAGTAAATAGTACCGTAGCATCTCTGTGGCCCATTTAATCGCTAGACACTCCTTCTCGATCACGGCATAGCGTTGTTCCCGGGGCAGCAGTTTCCTGCTCAGGTAAAATACCGGATGCTCCTCACCATCCACATACTGCGAGAGCACAGCCCCCAAACCAACCTCTGAGGCATCCGTCTGCAGGAAGAACTCAGTCCCGAAGTCCGGTGCCACGAGGATGGGCCGGTCACATAACGCAGAGCGCAGATCGCCAAAGGCCTCCTCAGCCTTACCGTCCCATCTCACCATATCGGGGCCTTTGCCTTTAATAAAGTCGGTTAGCGGCGCCGCCCTAGTCGCAAAATGGGGTATGAATCGGCGGTAGTAGCCGACAATCCCTAGGAAGGCCCTCACCTGTTTTTTTCTAAGAGGTTGAGGCCAATTCCGTATTGCCTCCACCTTATGGACTTGGGGTTTCACCGATCCCCTCCCAACCACATAGCCCAAGTACTTAGCCTCCGCCAGCCCAATAAAACACTTGGGGGGGTTGGCTGTTAGACCGGACCTTCTGAATGTGTCGAGCACAGCCTCAACCTTCGGCAGATGGGACTCCCAATCCGTGCTATGGATGACGACGTCATCCAGGTATGCCGCAGCGTACTGGACGTGAGGCCTGAGCAGCTTGTCCATGAGCCGCTGGAAGGTGGCTGGGGCTCCATGAAGGCCAAAGGGCATAATTCTGTAATGAAATAACCCGTCTGGGGTGGCAAAGGCGGTTTTCTCCCTGGCCCTTCCGGTTAGGGTTATCTGCCAATACCCTTTCATCAGATCAAGAGTCGAGAGGTATCTGGCCTTTGCCAATCTCTCCACCAGCTCATCCACACGGGGCATGGGATAGGCATCGAACTTGCTGATTTCATTCAACTTCCTGAAGTCGTTACAAAATCTGGTAGAGCCGTCTGGCTTTGGCACCAAAACGATGGGGCTGGACCAATTACTGTGGGATGGCTCAATGACCCCAAGCTCTAGCATTTTCTTGACTTCTAGTCTGACTGCCTCTCTTTTGGCTTCCGGTATCCGGTAGGGTTCCAGTCTGATCGCTACACCGGGTTCGGTCACAATGTCGTGGAACACGTCATGTGTTCTACCCGGTACCGGTGAGAACACATCCCTATTCCTCTCGACCATTCGGTTGACTTCCTCTACCTGGCAAGGAGTCAGCTCAGGGGAAATAGCCACCCCCGGCTCTGGGGCCTGAGGACCGGACTGGGCATGGCCGGTCTGGGACACGCAGGCCTCTCTGTCTTGCCATGGCTTCAGGAGATTGACATGGTATATCTGCTCCTTCTTCCGGCGGTCAGGCTGCCTAATCCTGTAGTTAACAGGGCCTGTCTGTTCCAGGACCTCATATGGTCCTTGCCAATGAGCCAGAAGTTTGCTTTCTGCAGTCGGGACCAGTATCATCACCCTGTCCCCTTGCGAGAACCGTCTTGCGGTGGCCTTCTGGTTATAGATATGGGATTGGGTCTCCTGTGCCCTTTCCATATGCTGGCGTACCAGGGGGATAACCCGAGCCATCCGCTCGCGTATGCCTACAACATATTGTATCGGGTTGGTTCCGGTCACTCCCTGTCCCTCCCAGGTTTCCCTGAGTATATCCAGCAGACCACGTGGGTGCCTGCCATATAGGAGTTCGAACGGAGAGAAGCGGGTCGAGCTCTGGGGAATCTCACGTATAGCAAACAACAAGTACGGCAATAACATGTCCCAGTCCTTTCCTTCCCTGTTAACAACCTTCCTCAGCATCCCCTTTAGGGTGCGGTTGAACCGCTCGACAAGCCCATCCGTCTGCGGGTGATACACGGAGGTCTTTAGCGCCTGTATCTTTAACAAGTGACACAGCTCTTTCATCAGACGGGAAACAAAAGGAGTACCCTGATCGGTCAGGATCTCTTTCGGGATGCCCACTCGTGCGAATACCTGAACCAACTCTCGGGCAATGTTCATTGCATTTGCTTTGCGCAAGGGAACGGCTTCAGGATACCGGGTGGCATAATCCAGGATCACCAATATGTACTGGTGTCCACGTGCGGATTTTTCGAACGGACCCACAATGTCCATTGCGATCCTTTCAAAGGGGACATCAATGACCGGGAGGGGTATGAGAGGGGCTCTCAAGTGTGGCTTAGGAGATGCCAACTGACATTCGGGACATGAGGCACAGTACCGTTTCACACACCCTCATAAACCCCCGGCCAGAAGAACCTGCGCAGGACCCGCTCCTGGGTCTTCTCAACCCCTAAGTGCCCTCCTAGCACATGGGAATGAGCGAAGTCGAGTACCTTTCTGGTCTGAGAGGACGGAACCACCAACTGTTCAATTTCCTGACCTCCCTCCATGATGACCCGGTACAACAGATCACTCTTCAAAATAAAGTATGGATAACTCTTTATTGCCCCTTCCACCGGCACCCCGTTCACCTCAATCACCCTGCTTCTCGCAGTCTGTAACAAAGGATCACTAGCTTGGTCGTTCCCAAAAACAGTGTTCCCGGAAACCCCTCCCCCTAAGTCATTCCCATCGGAGGTAGAGCCCCCAGAGTTAGGAGCCTCATTCACCTCCTCACTCGTGTGTTACAGGGACCCCCAATTCTGTCTCTGTCACCTGGGTGGCCACCCCCTTTCGCGATCTCTTGGCCGGGGTGTTCACCAGAGCCTCAGCCCGAGCTCTGGTAAAGCCGTGCTTGGCTTCTCGCCTCTCTCTGCGTGTTTTCCGGGGTTTAGGAGGTTTCTGACAAAAAGACGTATCGTGGAATGGGAACACCTCGGTGATGTCGTTAGTACCCTCATCAAGGTCGGCAGTGGCCGTACCAACGGATAACCCCTGCAATATGGTCTGAAAGTCCGGGAAATCCCTCCCTAAGACAAGGGAATAGGGTAAGTTGGGTACCACCACAGCTGGGACAGACCGTACCCTCACCCCCACAGAGACAGCGACTAACGCCGTGGGATAACGAACGGTACTACCATGTACGCACAACACTCCCACAGTCTTATCTTTCTGTAAGTTGGCCCGGCCCACCAGTTTGCCTGACACCAATGTTATGGCACTACCGGAGTCCGCAAGTGCCACTGCCTGTAGTCCGTTCAGCAGGACGGGCACTCGAAAAGTCTGAGTCCCTTCCACCAGGCCAGTCAGACATATCAGTCCGCAGAAATTCCGGGGGTCCTCACCCAGCCCACACTGCATGGGCTCGGACGTGTTAGGACACCTGGCTCTAATATGTCCCAGTTCGCCACACTCAAAGCACTGTATCGAGTTCCTTTGGGGCTCATTCCCTCTTCGAAAAGTGTTGCTGTGGTCTGAGTAACGCACTGGTCCCCCAGTGCTGGCAGGATTGCCGACCCGTTCGACCTAGTTGTGGAGCCGAAGACTTTTTGAGGCTGCTCCTTTCTATGGGTGGGGATGCTCCCCACAACGACTTTTGAGACCTCCTGGGCGAGTCCTCGAAGTCTTTTGCAGCCAGGTAGTGCTCTACTTGGGCCACCATGTCATCATAGGTACCCGGGTTCCCTTGTCCCACCCATTCACGGAGGCTGCGTGGGAGTCCGCGTAGGAACTTATCCAACACCAGGGTTTCCACTATCTGCGTGGGGCTTTGGTGCTCAGTCTGGAGCTACTTCCGAGCCAAATGCATTAGGTCGAACATCTGCGTCCGGGGTGGTGTCTTCTCCTCATACGTCCAGTTAGAGAAGCGTCGCGCTCTCACAGCTTTTGTCACTCCGAACCGGGCCAGGATTTCGGCCTTTAAGAGTTTATAGTCCGTAGCCTGGACTTCCTCCAGGTCATAGTAGGCCTTTTGGGCCTCTCCAATCAGGAAGGGTGCGATAATCCCCGCCCACTTGTCTGTAGGCCAGGCCTCCCGAGTAGCAGTACGCTCAAAGGCACGGAGGTATGCTTCCACGTCATCCTCAGGCAACATCTTCTGAAGGTAGCAACTAGCTCGAATCCTGGTCTCCTGGCTAGGGGGTGCTTGCGTCGCCAAACCTCGTACTGTTGCTTTAAGCAGTTCGTGGTCAGCTTTCTGGGCCTCCATCACGGCCCCAATCTGTGCCTGTATTAGGCGGTTGCTCTCCTGCTGCGTTGCCGTGGCACATACCAGTGCTTTTAATAAGTCCTCCATTGTAACTGTGGGTTCTGTACCCTTGTTGCTACTGCCAGCGCACAGCAGGTACAAAATCCCACCGCTGCCACCACTTGTGGAGAAGCAGGTACTGCGGACACAGCAACGTGGGTTTTCTAAGCGTTTTTTTATTTGCAGCAGCAAAGGGGTTTTCCACACACAGAGAAAATAAACAACAAAAAAAGAAATCCTATTCCCTATTGGGAGGCTAACTGACAACAGACGAACCTGTCTACTCCTGGGCCCACTAAACGGGTTCCCCCAGTAAAACAAAACACACTTTCCAATGTAACAGATTCCTTACTTTTTCACCACAGTCTCCAACTCCTTCCTCCTTCTGTCTCCAAACCCCTCAATGAACTGGAAGGAACTGAGACTTCTTATAGGGAAGGGTGGGGCAGCTATGGTAAATGAGCAATCACTCAGTTAACCCTGAACTGGGAAGGTGGCTACTTCCAGCCTTCTACTCAGGTACCGGCCCTCACATAGCCTGCCCCGAGTGAACCCGTCACAACATACACCATCCATACGTTCTATACATACACCATCCATACGTTCGTACAACATACAGTAGACTCCTTCCCTCCGTACAGGACATACTCTCACTTATCTAACTTAAATTGGAATGGGAGGCACTACAGGACCTTGCCCATGACCCTTCTGTGATTGTCCGTCCTGCCGATAAGGGGGGTGGGATTGTTTTACTTGATTATGTGTACTACAAGAATGAGATTCTTTCTCAACTGCATGATAGGTCTACATATAAACGAGTGACACATGACCCTACTGTAACATTTAAGAATCGTATAGATGTTTTGCTGAACATGGGCTTGCAAGCTGGTTATATAGATCAGATAACCTTTTATTTTTGTACAGTATCACATCCGATCATGCCGGTATTGTATACCTTGCCTAAACTCCACAAGGACCCGCGATCCCCCCCTGGCAGACCTATTGTGTCTGCTAGGGGTAGCCTGCTAGAACCTTTGGGGAAATTTATTGATCAGATCTGCAAGACCTCCTTTCAGGCATTGCCTACATGCCTGAAGGATACACATTTTTTGTCTTTGCTATGCAAATTTAGTTTACCTGTCGAGCCTATTGTCTTAGCAACTCTTGATGTAAAGAGCTTGTATACTATCATCCCCATGAGGAGGGAATAATGGCATTTCTTCAGGTCCTTATGGTATCTACCTGCTACCACGGACCTCCCCTTGACTTTCTGAAAGAGATCTTACAGATTACCCTATGCTGTAATTTTTTCCGCTTTGAAAAAAACATCTATTTACAACTGGCGGGGATGTCCATGGGGGCTTCCATGGCTCATGCATATGCTAACGCTTACATGTTTCAATATGAACAACAACACATCATATCATCCTACGCCTCCAACATTATTTTCTATATGAGATTGATAGATGATATTTTTATGATTTGGCAAGGCAATCAGGAAACACTTCTCGAGATGATACAGACTTTAAATGTGATTGAGTCCCCGGTACACTTTACTTGCACTTCCAGTACAACTTCGGTATGTTTTCTGGATGTGCAGGTTACTATCAAGGATGGACAGTTGACCCATTCACTGTATCATAAAGACACCGATAGGAACACTTTGCTTCGAGCTGATAGTCACCATCCCCACACTTGATTCAGTCTCTACCTATCTCTCAATTTTTGCGGGTTTTACGTAACAACTCTGATATTCAAACCAGATCAATACAAATTGATGAGATGTTCCAACGATTTCTTTCCAGAGGATACAATCCTCATTGCCTTCAACAAGCATTATCTAAGGCTACTGTTAAATTCAACGCACCCAAAACGACTTCTTCTAAACAAAATTCACGGGTATTTGTCCCTCTAACTTAACACACTATGAGCAATACTATGGCTAAGGCGATTTGTTCCAACTGGCCTTTATTTAAAAGCGATTAAACATTACCAAAAAAATCTATGCAAACCCCTATTATTAGTTACAAGAGGTTGAGGAATATTTGTGATTTACTAGTGAAGGCTGATCCTGTTGCCTCATATTCAGGCCGGTCCCAATCTCTTAAACCGGGATGCTATCGATGTCCAAATTGCGTGACATGTAGTCACATGATTACTACACTTTCTTTCCCTCATCCACACTCAGGGAAGAGATATAAGATTCGCCAACATATCACATGTACCACCGAATTTGTGGTGTATCTCATCACATGTCCCTGTGGTATTGCCTATGTAGGCAAGACAGATAGACCTTTGCGTGATAGGATTCGCAGTCATCGGTCCAATATTACAGTTGCTTTTCGCGATGGTCATTCTGAACAACCCGTTGCTAAGCATTTTTTAGACGCCAAACATCAAATCACTACATTGAGGGTTATTGCCATCGATCATGTGCCCCCCCTACATAGAGGGGGGGCCGCTCACGGTTACTGTTGCAACATGAGACCGTCTGGATCAAGACGTTGGACACTGTGTCACCCAGAGGTCTTAATGAATACATCTCATATACCCCGTTTCTATCCTCTAGATAAATTGATATTCAGTTTTCTTATGTACATCCCTGGGGTTTAAGGCTGCAGCTATATTGTGACCTATACTCATTACAGTCTATATTCAATTTGATGTCTTGTGTTCTTATTTATCCATGTCCCTAGGGGTTCTTTCTGATTTGTGATTTGGTCTAATGATAGGTATGATGCACTGCTTGCTTACACATACTTATTGGACTCTTCATTGTGTTGGTGCGTCTACATATATCCTCGTATCCGTATATCCAATGCTTTTTTGAATATTGACCATCAGAATATATCTTTGTCTTTTTTCATTTATTTTTTTCATGCACCTTTCCCTGTTTTAGTTCAGGTTGAAGATTTGTAGTAGAATCTATTTGAACATATCCGTCATTCGGCGATCCCGTCTTCAGTCCACCCAGGTCTTTTTGTTTTTATGTTCCCATGGTTACCTGCGTCCTGCAGGTCCAACAAACCCCTACGTCATCTAGTTGCGCAATCCCGGAGGTGTACGCCGCCTCTTCGAGGTCGGGCGTCCATTGAGATACCGTGCTACTATTGGGTGAGCTTTTGGTCTTTATGATATATATGTATGTTATGTATGTCATGCCTGTATACCTTGCTAAAGGCTCGATTTAGGCCGAAACGTCGGTCAACGGACAGGTACTATTTTTAGCTATGCATTAATAAAGTTTTCTTGTTTTTATCTAAATCCTGATGTGCAGCCCAATTCGTTTTTTGATATTTACAGTTGCAAGAAAAAGTATGTGAACCCTTTGGGATTACGTGGAGTTTTGCATGAATTGGTCATAAAATGTGCTCTGATCTTCATCTAAGTCACAACAATTTGAAAAACGCAGTCTGCTTAAAATAATACAACACAAACATTATATGTTTTCATGTGTTTATTGAACATAACATGTAAACATTCACAGTGCAGGGTGGAAAAAGTATGTGAACCCCTATCCTAATGACTTCTCCAAGAGCTAATTGGAGCCAGGAGTGAGCCAACCTTGAGTTCAATCAATCAGTGTGATATTATTGGATGTGTTGCTGAAAGCTGTCCTGCCCTTTAAAAACACACACCAGTTTTGGGTTTACTGGTTTCAAGAAGCACTGCCTGATGTGAACCATGCCTCGCAGAAAATAGCTCTCAGAAGACCTACGATCAAGAATTGTTGACTTGCATGAAGCTGGAAAGGGTTACAAAAGTATCTCCAAAAGCCTTGATGTTCATGTGTCCACGGTAAAACAGACGGTCTACAAATGGAGAAAGTTCAGCACTGTTGCTTATCTCCCTAGGCGTGGTCGTCCTGTAAAGATGACTGCAAGAGCACAGCGCAGAATGCTTAATGAGGTAAAGATAAAGAAGAATCCTAGAGTGTCAGCTAAAGACTTACAGAAATCTCTGGCACATGCTAACTGTATTATTTTAAGCAGACTGTGTTTTTCAAATTGTTGTGACTTAGACGAAGATCAGAGCACATTTTGTGACCAATTCATGCAAAACTCCATGTAATCCTGAAGGGTTCACATACTTTGTCTTGCAACTGTATGCCTATGGGCTTTTGCACTCAGGTTCATGACTGAACGTGTGTTGGCGTTATTGGGCTCAATATTGGAACTGTTTCCTTGTTTAAATTTTCATTGAAGTATTGGACTTTAGCCATTTTTATTGCTTTGTATATGCATTCCGGCATTGTCGGTAATTACAGTGATCGTTCATGGAACCAGTACTCTTGAAATTTGACCACAGCGAATCTCTAAGCTGGTACATTTGTGTAAGATCAGCTGTAACCCAGGGTAGATGGGCCTCTTTTACTCCCACTTACGCAGCGGGGCATGGGAATTCCAGACTTGTAGGAGCTCAGATTGAAAGTATTCAATTGCACAGTCCAGGTCTGGGATTAGGTTTAGTCTGTACCATGGGAGCTGTTTGAGATCACTTAGGAAGGATTCTAGATTAAATTTCTTGAGAGAACTGGTGATTATTATCTTTGGGTGAGATTTTGTGGCCTTTATTTTGTGCACACAGTACACTAGACAGTGGTCACTGAAGCTATTAGGGAGAGCACCTGCCTCCTGTATTCTATCAGGACATGAAGAGAGAATCCAGTCCAGCAGGGTATGGTTAGGGCTCTTCATATTAATGCGAGTGGGGGAGGAGATTAATTGAGTTAGTTGCAAGGCCTTAGACAGTGAGCAGTGTTTTATCAGCTTTAGGATTCAGCCAATCTGTATTAAAATCGCCAAGGACCAGCAGTTCACTTTTTTGGTTTTGTGCAAGTAAGTGATTAAGGATTTGTGTTATGTCAGAGAGGGAGTGCACTGGAAAGCTCGTGGGCGATAGAATACAGCAACAATGATTGATTTACTGAATGGGGTCTCAATTATACCAGAGAAGAAGTCAAAGGTGGTCGGGGAGCTAGAATTATGTAAAGGGGTGAACTTTATGGACTCATGAACATAAATAGCAATTCCTCCTCCTCTCTTTGCTCTGTCCTTTCTATAACACAAATACCCCTGTATTGATATGGCAGAGTCTGGTACTTTTGAGGTTAACCATGATTCTGTGAGCACAATGACTTTGGGTTTGTAATAGCAGCACCAGGCTCGCAGCTCTTCCAGTTTAGGGAGTAAGCTGCGGATGTTGCAGTGCACAAATGAGAGGCCTTTTTTAGTGGGGAGACTAAAGGTTGTGTCAGCTATAGGACCAGGGTTAGATTCCACATTGTTTGCCAGGGAAAGTAGTAGAATAAATAGGAATTTGGACAATTTTATTTTGGTAATAATGTGATTGCACAGTTTTAAATCTCTGTGTGGGGGTAGGAGGGCTGGACTTTAGCACTCTCCACCAGCACTCAGCTGACTGGTTAGCAGGCCATGGTGTACTAGGACTTGACTTGTTTTCCATCCTGGGGCAATTGGAAAGGTGTATAGAAGGAGAGGGTAGTTTTAGAGAGAAGGGAGGAGAAAGAAAAGAGAAGGAATAGTGGGATAAACATTCTAGAGAGAGGTAGGGATGAGAGCAGGTGGGTGGGCAAGAGTAAGTGTGGAAGAGGAGAGGAAGCGGGGAGATAATGAGGGAATTGAGTGCAGCTGCATAAGGAGTGAGGTAAAATAGATAGGTATTGGTCATATGATAGGAGGGTATAAACTAAATGAGAACCATGGGGTGGGAACAAAGTCCAGGAGAAGCCAGAATGAGATGCTTGCCTGGGTCTGATGGGTGTGGAAATGATGGAAGTTTGCTTGCTGAGAAAAAAAGTACACATAAGATCAGAGAGGGGTTTGGGGTGCCATAAAATTAGTAAACTCAGTGGTTCAGAATGGGGGGGGAGATAAGAACAAATGGTTTGTAAGGGAAATTGTACGTAGTGTCAAATGTGCCTAGCTGCACATAAACTAAATACATAGAGCAAAACATGCATACATATATATTGTAATGCTCTACTTAAAGTCCTATTGGACAGTAATGTGGTCAGAACGTTTACTAAATAGATTACAGTGTAAGCTTTCAAAGTGCAACTTGTTATGGTTTATCAGGTTTCTGGCCTCTAAAAGCCGTCTGATCTAAGGTCTACTCAAGACTTTAAGTCTGGAGTACTGTGTGCAGTACTGGAGACCGTATCTCCAGAAGGATATAGACATCTTAGAGAGAGTTCAGAGAAGGGCTACTAAAATGGTGTACGGCTTGAAGGAGAAAAGTTACCAAGAAAGGCTTAATGATCTTAACATGTACAGCTTGGAAAATAGACGAGACAGAGGAGATATGATAGAAACATTTAAATACGTAAAGGGAATCCACAAGGTAGAGGAAGGGAGTATATTTAAAAGGAAACAAAGTAGCAAAACAAGAGGACATAGTCTTAGATTAGAGGGGCAAAGGTTTAAAAGTAAAATCAGAAAGCATTATTTTACTGAGAGGGTGGTGGATACATGGAACAGCCTTCCAGTTGAAGTGGTAGAGGCCAAAACAGTAATTGAATTTAAGCAGGCATGGGATAGGCATAAGGCTATCCTAAACAAAAGATAAATCCAGGTAAAGTATCCATGTAATTGGGCAGACTAGATGGGCCGAAAGGTTCTTATGTGCCGACATTTTTCTATGTTTCTATGTTTCTAACAGCGAGTAATAATGGTTTGACAGTCAGTTGCAAATCTTATCCTTAATATGAAATCCAGGAAATTCTGCTCACCTATGGGTATCCAGATTGGCTTAATTGAAATGTGTATATTTTATTGTAAAGACATTAAGCCCTTATATAATCTGCTATGTCCCAAATAAAAAAGTGTTCATTAAAATGGGGCAATTGAAGTAATTTGTTTGTTGTTGCAACCAAATGCATTTGACACCACACTGCAGATATTATTTCCAAGGTAATACCTGTAAAGATCACAAAACTCACTTTGTGTCTGTTAGTGAATATAAATTTGAGAGATAAGAAAAAATATTTCCTACAAACTGACAACATATTTCACATTTATGAAATTTATGTATCATCTTCAGAGGTCTCACGGAAGAGGTGTTTGCAGAATGTGTAATGAGCTTTTTCTTCTTCTTTCAAATTCTGGCACTTTACACCTGGGGTCAGCATCCCAGGATGCTCAACCACCACAGCCTCTTGGTTAAATGTAGTTCCTAAACATCTGGAGGGCCAATGTTGCCGACGTCTGCCTTACACTATGAATGACAATTGGGTATAACACACACACACGTAGTCAAGATTTTAAAACACTAGATTTTCGCTAGATATTTCTTATGTACCTATCAATGACTCATGTTAATATCAATGACTCATGTTAATATCAATGACTCATGTTAATATCAATGACTCATGGTCTTTTCCTGTTAAGGTATACGGTGACAAGGATTCTGATGGTTTTTATCATGGTGAGACCTGTGGGAGATCTGGTTATATTCCCTGCAATATGGTGTCAGAAATTCAAGCAGATGATGAGGAAATGATGGACCAACTTCTCAAACAAGGATTTCTTCCACTGAACACTCCAGTTGAAAAGATTGGTAGGGAATGCTATCTGCATTTTAGTCTTGTTTGGCTGTTTCCTTGGCTGTACCCACTATCAGCTTCCTTACTGCTGTCTCCTGGGATACACGTTCCTTCACTAGCCATCGGATGCCAATGTATCCCATTTGTTTGGAATTACCACCGTCTGGTAAATGAGTGGTAAATGATAAATGTGCATATTCCAAACATTTCTAGACATGATGGTCTCCTATGCTTTGACATGCATTGCTATTTTGCTTATTAACTAATTATTGCACCTATGTAAAGCTGATCAAATATCTCTATTTTTACTGGCACAATGTGCTATTCTGTAAGAAGTTGCCAAAAGTTTACCATACCCCAAGCCAATTATTGAATCTTCTTTGCTTAATAATCCGTATTATTATGCCGGGCCTCAGCATGGGAAAATCACCCAATCCTAAATCCCATTATCCCAACATATCTACATGAAACCTATTTCTCAAATGCAAAGACTAAATTGAATTAATAGCTTTAGAGTAGTATTTTTTAAATCAGATACCGCTATATCATCCGGTTTACTGTATTCAAACTGCATATGACTCTTTGATAACTATCAGGGTTATTCAAAGAGATCCGTATTGTGGCCGAAAGGTAATCGAACAGTGAAATTCAGTGTTCGGTTACCTTTCCTGGCTATTCGGCTATTCAGAGAGCAGGCAGTTCGCCAAATGTTGGCGAATTGCCTGCACATACAGTGCCTGTTCGCTGCCTGTTCGAGGGCACTGAAATCCCCATAGAGAAACAATGCTTCGTCTATTCAGAGAACAAAAACCAGCAGTGAAAAGTTGCCGAATTGCCCTGCTGTTTGGTAGTCTCGTTCGACAGGTTTATTCAGGCGAATCCCATAGGCTTCAATGTTAAAAATATTCACGTTTTAATCCAATATCTAATAAACCATTGATTATAATATTCTGCAGTAAAAAGTCTCTTTATGTATAGATTTTTAAGGATCTTTTAGGCATTTTCCGGGATTTGTTTGCAAAATGTTTTTTTCCGTTTGGGTTTTTAAATCGATTTTTCTTATTTTCTGTAACAGCCCTTTTTATTATCATTCATTGGATCTTATATGTAAATTTCAGACATTTTCGTTCTGTAGTTTCTTTAGAACAGCGTTTCACTTTTCAGACATTCAAGCGTGCTGTTTTGTTTTTTCCACTCCATTCGTCTGCGGTGTTGGCTTTTTCCGGCGGCTGCTCTGCGTTGTGATCGGCAGCTGCTTGGGTTTCTCCGGCGTGTTCAATCCAGGTGTTTTTTCGGGTTTCGGTGTGCGTTCGCCGGGTTTAGCAGTGAGTGTTCATCGGGTTTGCGGCGGCTTTTCCCTGCTCTATGACGGCCCTGTGGTTCTTGCTGAATACACCGCAGGGTCGCCGAAATGGGATTGCCAAATCGCACCGAATTGAAGAGAACGAAAAGTCACCGAACGTGCGGTGACTTTTCGATTCTCTTTGAATAACCCTGTATATATTTATTTTTATATAAAATATGTTACTGCCAATCCCCCTCTTTTATCCACTCACCAGATGAGAGTTTGTAGGTTGAAAGTAGAACTTTGAACAGCTTCATATGTTTTCCTTTTCTTTTATTTGTATGCTTTCCTTTCCTGAAGTCAACTGTGAACGTTTCAAAGAGAGCTCTCGCTCTGTACACCGCAGATCCAGAAAGTCTAAACGAGGTCTGTGTTAAGAAACCCTAACTTTATTCAAGCCATACATTTGCTGGCATAATTTGAGCTGTAGAAACATACCTTGTAATGTTGTTACCTGAACCAGCATGTTTTGTCCTTTGAGCTTGCATCATTTACATTTAAATCAGGATGTCCTGTAGTTCTTACTAACCCCAAGGCTGCTGACAGGGCCTGCTGCATAGTAAATTGTATACATTTCTGTTCATGCTTTGTTTATTTTGCTCAGGTATTTTCTGCCTGCAGTTGGTTCACTTACATAAGAAAACAAACAAAACTCCTTTGCATCAATTGCCTTTTTTTTATTTTTTTTGTCAATGAAATAATCCTCCGTCCTAATAATGAATGCAAACAATAGTCTGAGATGATACAGGTAGGGATAACCCATTTTTAACAGTAATTTACATTGTGGACAACCTATGCACATGATTATGGAAGTGCAATTGAGAACTCTGGATGCGAATTGAAGGACGAGGTATCTCCCAGTTCATTCTATTATGTTACTGCAGAATTAATATATGATGCCCTCTCATTTCACAGAAATTGGAGTAAGAAACAGCAGTGATACGTGGCTCCTGCAGGCTGAATTAACCACTCGATCAACCTGAGGATTTGAGAAAGATCCTGGGCTCTGTTCACTAAGTGCCACGTCGGTGCTGACAAGTACAACTCAGCTGAAATTGATGAGCTGTACTTTGTCAGCATGGGCTCATCTAATCGTTGAGGGAAATATCGGCAGATTCAAGGCCATCAACAAGCATTTCCATTGCTATTAGCCAAGCTGACGATGATATGCTTGTTACTGCTTGCTCGACGCTCCATGTGTGGGCCCTTCTATGATTACAGAATGGCTGTGATGACCAACTACTCAATTATAACAATAATTTATACTGCTTCTAAATAAAAATGGCGCCTTACAATGGAAAAGTAATATAACAATACTAGTTCAAATTAGTCGTCGTTTTCATTAAACTATAAAATGACAAAAAAATATTTTGGCCAAACATTTAGATCATATCAGTTAATTTAGTATTTTTGATTCATCACTTAATTCGAGATTTTTGTATCATATGGAGAGAATATTTAATGGAACACTCTGCTCATCCTAACCACTTTATAATTTTAAAATGGTCAAAATGTATGGAGTGCCCCCCTTCCTAGCCCGCTGTTTTTGCTAAAATGCTGGGTGAAGTGCAGGAGTTTACTCCACCCCAACCAGTGTCACCAGCAGTCAGGAAGTTAGAATTTCCCAGCTGTCGGTTACTAGTGACATCGGCAAGTAGGGACTGTGCCGACGTCAATATCTCTGAGAGGCCGTGATGGATTGGAGCTGCGCATGCCTGCAGCCCTGATCCAGCGTTCTAAGCACCAATGGGACTTGCGTGTGTAAAGTTCACAAGTCTCGTTGCGGTGCGCAAATTGCATTTCCTACACTATGCACAAAGTACAGGAAGCGCAAATTGCACAGGAAAGCCTCAGGGACTTCTGGGTTTGGGAATCCCTGAGCCGAAGAGGAGGAGCTGCGCATGGCGAGGAACAAAAGGTAAGTAAAATTGTGCAGAATATAAAAAATAAATTGGGCAGAGGCTGTCAGAAGCCTAAAGTCTGAATTAAATAACGAAGGAAAAATGTTAAATATGATGCAACTTGAAGTGCAAAATTTTGAAAAGCACCATTCATAAATTCGTAGACCCTTTTGTGTGATGCAGAAGGAACCCATCTGATAACAAGGTATTTGTTACTAGGTTTAAAGAAGCCTTGATATTAAAAAGATGCATTCACTGTCCATTTCAGCTATTCTGTCTTTTCTGCTGGTTATTTTGTCTGCCTTAATTCATACCTATGCTATGTTTGAGCTTTATTTCAACATAAGGTTATGATACATCTTATAATTGGCAGAGCGAAACAGAAGAAGTGGAAGGCAACATTCTGTGTCCACAAGAAGAATGGTTGCATTGTATGATTATGATCCAAGAGAGAGTTCTCCCAACGTTGATGTAGAGGTATTGCTGTATTATGCTTTCTTACCCCTTATTACAGACGTATTAGAAATTATGAAATACATTCGTTTTTTCTTCATATATTGGAATAAAATCTTTCAGTGACTCTGCCTCGTTAATAGGATACATCAGTATTTTAATGTGTAGTACATGTAGGATAACTCTTGTCCAGTTGATTAGGAAAGGTAAAACATAAGCAGGAGTTGTTGAGGACACAGGAGGATGGATTACAATTTCCCTTGCTCTAGATGTTATAGTTCGTATAAGGGACAGAGATATAGAGTGGTAGAAGTGATTTTAAGAGTCCTGGCTTCAAACCTGATAGGGAAAAAAGTCAAATATAAGCTGTAGAGCAGTGTTTCCCAAACCTGTCCTCAGTAGCTGCTGACAGGCCATGTTTTCCAGATAGCTGAAACCCAGCACAGGTGATATGATTTGCTGCTCAGTGATTGCAGGATTCAGTCTGTATTTCCTCAAGGTGATCCTTAAAACCTGGCCTGTTAGAGGGTCCTTAGGAGAGGTTTGAGAAACACTGCTGTAGAGTCATGTATTAACATAGACAATGGTGTTGGTAAGCTAGAAGATACACTAATAGGACAACAATATTGGGACAGCTGACCATTACACCAACGGGGACTTTTATGACATTGTATTCGAAATTCGTAGACATCAGTACAGAGTTTCACCCCCTTTGCAGCTATAACCGCTTCCACCCTTCTGGGAAGGATTTCCACAAGATTTGGAAGTGTTTCTGTGGGAATTTTTGGCCCTTCATCTAGTACAGCACTTGTGAGGTCAAGAAGGCCTTGCTTGCAATCCTTGTTATTTCATCCCAAGGGTGTTCAATGGGATTGTAGTCAGAACTCTGTGCAGGCCAGTCAAGTTCATTGATGCCAAACTCATCCAAACATGTCTTTATAAACCTTGCTCTGCGCATTGAGGCACAGTCATGATGGACTAAAAAAGGGCCTTCCCCAAACGATTCCCACAAAGTTGGAAGCATACAGGTGTTTTCAAAGAAAGGTGAAACTCAAGAGTATGACTGGAGAAGTGAAAATTCTAGGTCAAAATAGCCAAACCAGAAAAAATCTCCCATTTATCTCACTTCTCCAAATCGGCTATTTGGTTTAGATTGTTCTCTTCTCCTGCCAGTTCTCCTGGTTTTCACCATTCGCTGAATAACCTGATAGTATTTTCCAAAATGTCCTGGTGTGCTGAAGTATTAAGATTTCCATTCACTGGAAGTGAGGGGCCCCGACCATTATACCTCCTCCATCAAACTCTACAGTTGGCACAATGCAATCAGGCAGGTAACGTTCTTCTGGCTTCTGCCAAGCACAGACTTGCCCATCATACTGCCAAACAGTAGTGTGATTTGTCACTCCACAGAACACGTTTCCACTGCTCCAGAGTCCAGTAGCGGAGTGCTTTACGCCACTCCATCCAACACTTGCATTTGGTGATGTGAGGCTTGCTTGCAGCTGATGGGCCTTGGAATTCCATTCCACAAAGCTTCCGACGCACATTTTGTTTGCAGATATTAATACCAGCAGAAGTTTGAAACACTTCAGCTATGGAATGAGCAGAGCGTTGACCACATGTATGAACCATGCGCCTCAGCACTCAGTGACCCAACTCTGTGTCTTTACATGGTCCCCTGCTTCGTGACTGCTGGTCCTTAAAGCTTTACTTTCCACTAATACCACATACAGTTCACTGTGTGCTATCTAGCGGGGATGAAATTTCACATACTGGCTTATTGCAGAGGTACCACACTTGAATTCACAGAGCTCTTCAGAGCAGAGCATCAGAGCAGAGGTCTTGATTTGATACTCCTGTGGCAATGGGTCGGATTGAAACCCCTGAATTAAATAACTAAGAAGTATATCCCACTACTTTTGTTCATAAAGTGTATTTAGGAGTATAAGAAAATAAAAATAAGAGTTTTGATACAGTAAGCTGATGTTTTCTTGGAGTATGTTTGTGATATATGGGTCAGGGTGATGACATGAGTTGGAATTGCATAGAGAGGGTTTTTATTGTACAGAGAGGTGCAGAAGCACAGTATGCCAGAATGTTCTAAATTGGTTATACATGTTTAACCGTGATCCTGCCAGCTTACCAGCAGTGTATGTGCTACCACCTATCTGGCACTATGTGGTAAGTTTAGTTATGGCATATTCAGCAAATGTCTTTAATTTGCAATAAATGAGTGTCGTTTGTATTACAGGAGAGTTGCAAAGTAGAAAAAAGCATAAGAAACACTTATATGTAAAGCAGGCAGGAGGTTGCACCAAAGTGGTTCAGGAAGAAACCTTTAGAGACTTCAGGAATAACACAGGTCTGCGAGCTTGAGGGTCAAAAAAGCTATTCTCAAAATGTTATATGAATTTTGGCCGGCAAATGCAAAAGTGACCTCAGATTTGCTTCATTCTATACATCTTTCTTCACTCCTGCGTCTGACATTTTTGAGTTAGATTATGAGACTGCAGTAAATGAAAAGGGAATACAAATTTCCAGATGGAAATAAATTTCTTGCAAGTTTTGAATATATTTATGTATGTGAAATATACATGTTGGTTGTCTGGATGCAGGGCTGCCATCAGTGCTCTAAAGGGAGTGATGGGGTACTGGTCCCATCAACTTCAAGCGTCGCTGCCAAACACCGCCCCCCCAGTACACAATACTTTCCCTGGTGATCCAGTGGTATAAAAAAGCGCCCTGCATCTAGTGCAGAATGCTCCATCACTTAGGATCTTGCTCCATTACTTAGGGGGATCTTTGTTGTTATGGTCAGGCGCAGCTGAGTGAGAGGCCTGTTAATAAGATGGCCCAATACAATCCTCGCTGCCTAAAGACAGGCAGCATTGGAGCAGCAGCTTATTTAATGCCACAGAGCAGGTACTTGATGGACACCCGAGGGCTCCTCAATAGCTTCCCTTCAAGCATCATGATAGAACCACTGGCTGTCTAGGAAACTGCCTGCTCCAGAAATGTGAGCTGTGAATCACGTTGCTTGTCTAGTGTGCAGGAGGAACCTCATGGGAAAATATGGTGGGAGATGTGGGGGAGCTAGTGGCTAATGGGAGCTGGGTGGTGGTTATAAGGACCTATGTAGTGGGAGTTGGGGGGATTATGTGGACATGGGAGTTGAGGTGGATTAAGGGGATCTGAGGGTTGAGGGGATTTATGGGGACCTGGTGCTATTGGGAATTGGATTTATGGGGACTTGGGGTAATGGTGTTGGGGGTTTTAAGGGGATTTGGGGTAATGGGAGTTGGAGGGGATTTATTGGGGAATATTGTTAAGGATGCCTCTGATTTTAGGGGACAGGGGAGTAGCAGGGATGGGGAAAAGTGGGACTGAGGAAAGGGCACCTCCGAATATGCATGGGCAATCGAGAGGAGCTCAGGGCAGAGACTTTGCCCCAAGGCAGTTGGGTCTAGATAGGTCTATGCCAGGAGCCCAACTGCTAGACCAACAGGGATTTAGCCCCCTCCCTGGAAAAAAGTTGAGGAGAGGGGGAGAAATGCCCCCCCCCAAAAACTTGTTACACAGTATGCACACTGCGCATGTCACGCACACTCTGCACGTTACATATATTTTGCATGTGTAAAGCATACGTCATACAGACACGCTACACACACTATATGCAGCCATATTTGTATACATGTTGGCCCTGTCCAATGGTTCATTAAGGGGCCCCAAGATTTCTGATGCCAGCCCTGTCTGGGTGACTGACACATCCATGGCCAGCCATGATTCACTACAGTATGCAGAACACAAGAGTCTCACATTTCCAAATCCCAAAAGAGTGTTAGAAAGGGGTGAATGTCTTCTAATGGACCTTTAACATACTTTAATTCACTGACATGAAACACAGAAATTAGTGCATGTAACGAGATGCCCAGGTCAAATATTTTCCCTCGGCCATCTTGAGTCGTTCGCCTTCGCCAGTTCCCAGATTCTCCCCTCAGCAAGCCGCGCTGGAACAATGTCAGATCTTAAATTCTCCCAATAAAGCAGACGACACTCTTCATATTGGGTTAAGCAGACTCTCTCTGGCCATTTCACATGGCCTGCTTTTATTTGGTTCAGAATCAGATTACAACAGTTAACATTCCCGCCCCCCCCCAGACATTTCGGCACCGCCATTCAGACTGCTCTCCATCAGGTCCTCTCAGAGTGCAAGCTCTTGAGCAGGGGCTTCGCTGATACTGTTCTATGTGTTTATACTTGCATGTATATTGATTATCCTGTCTTTTCCATTGTACAGCACTACGGTTCTTGGTGGCACCTTATAAATAACTAACTGCAGTCATACAGAGCACAGGTCCTTGTCTGGGGGGATTCCAGGGGAGCAGCAGCAATCCAGGGGTACCGTTTGATAGCTTGGGCCCCTAGGGTGGCACAGTCCAAAAAGCGCCCAGATCTGGAGGCAGGGGCACAGATGGCAGCATATAGTAGTTATTCCCATCTGATGCCGCATGGTCACTGCTGCCTGAGCTCCTGGAGTCAAGAAAGGCTTAGCAACGTGGGTTCCCCATGGAGCTCCCTCCTGAAAATCACCACAACGGTAGCTCACATGAGGAGGACCCTAACCCCAAAAGAGCACCCTGCTGGATCAAAGGGCTTTGAGGGCACCGAGGTTTAAAGTTTCTGCAGATGGCTCCATTAAAGTAAATGCTGGCTATCCCTGGAATGGGATTGGTTGGCCCGTCTAGCTCCTTGGATTGTGATTGGCTGGGGTTTCAAACCCAGCTCAAGCTTGGAAACCCAGGCTTCCCCTGGTGGCAGATAACACAGTGAACATATGGGACAGGCTCAAAAGGCATTTTGATCACGTGCGGATGGGGGGGAAAGTCACAAAAACACCACTTTAAAACATAAACAGGCAAATAGCTTACATGAGGGGACTAGCGGAGGAGCGAGGTTTTAGTACAGTCCACAGTCTCTGAGCAAGGGGTTCCGCGACAGTGCACAATAACAAACCATTGAAATTGTGTGGGGGGGGGACTGTAGGTGAAATTACCTTTTTATTATTTTTGAATTCCGCAGCCATAAATACCTTAACCCTTTCCTGCCGCAGGGAGTAGTATGCTGTCCCTGCGGCAGGTGGGTCTTGAAGCCACAGGGCGTACTAGCACGCGCCGTTGACATCAATGGGCCTCCTTCGGCCCGCCCACTACCTGGCGGGCACCGTGCACCATTTGCTGCTGTGGGATGACCTGGTTCAGGCCTTTCCCAGCAGCCAATAACCATATTGTGTCCACTGCATGGGCGGGCCGAAGGAGGGTCCAACACAGCAGTCAGCAAGCGGGGCATACTAGTACACCCCAGTCGGCATTAAAGCCCTCCCGCCAGGCACCACCTGCCTGGTGTGAAAGGTTAAATAGAGTCAACAGCTTGCAAAAGTTTTTTTCATTGCAGACCTGTGTAGTTAAGTTTACCCAAATCAATATCCAGTGCAGCAATTTATTTGATAAGGGTGGTAGCGTGTACTACCTAAATGTTATACTTGTTATTCGGAGATCCATTAATTGGAAGTTCCCAGTGAGAACAAAGCACTGTATTCTGAAATAAATACTTTATGGATTATTAATCAGACATGGTATAAAAATAAGAGATATTATTTAAATGAGTTTTCTTACCTTTCAGACTGAGCTGACATTTTGCACAGGTGATATTATTACTGTCTTTGGTGAAATTGATGAAGATGGATTTTATTATGTAAGTCACAAAGATCAACAGGCATTGCATAATGTGGTTTGCTCCTAAGCATTTAAAATGTGTACATTTGCAACTTCAAATCTAATCAATGCCACATTTTATAACATAAGTGATTATAATGCTTTAATTCATTAGCTTGAACGCAAACAGTCATAGGCTTAAGGGGCCACTCTACACTATTAAAAGTTTACACACCACCTGCTGCTGATAACATTTGAACAATTATTATTTTTTTGCTTAGGTAAAAATATGCATTTTCCCTCTCAGCGCAGGATGCTCCTCCTCTTCGGGTCAGGACTTCTGAAATGCGGAAGTCCCTGCAGTTTTTTATGCAGTTGCTTATCATGTGGTACTTGCGTACTTTCACACGCAGGCTACGGAACACCTACGCAAGTACACTGGCCAGACTTCATGAATGAGTGTGAGAGTTTGAGTATACTGTATGATGATAGATTTTTATAAGGCTCACGGATTCCCAACCTTTGGAAACATTTGTATAGCCCAGCACTGATTGATGCTTCTGTGGAACATTTTTCCAAAAAATGTTTTTGTCCTTTGCTTTTCAAGATCCTATTCATTCAGATTTGCTCTCTAAAATCTAAAAGCCTTCCAGAAACAGAAACAAATGTTTTGTGACAACGTGACACTTTAATAAGTTTATCTTTTCTTTTTTAATTTGTCTCAAAAAATATTTTGCATTTTAAAGGTGTCAGGTCTGATGTAAATCAAACAATAGAAATCCTGATAAAATGAATTTTAATTACAGGTTGTAATACTATGCGACATATATGTAATTACTTTACTATTACATATAAATTATTGTTATCATCATTTATATAGTGCCAACAGTTTCCGCGGCGCTTTACAATACTAAAACGGAACGAGATACAGATAAATGGACATAGGTTGATTATATAATTCAAATGATTTCTGGTTTCTTACTAAATTGCCATGCTGGAAAATATTTTAACATTAATAAAAGCTGACAGTTTTAGCAACATATTTATTTCCAAATCAAAGTTTAAATAAATGTTGAATACCGTATAATTTGAAGACGAAACATCACCCATATTGCATCTTAAGTGTGTGACGTATAGCAATATGAAATGTATAAGTAAAACAAATTCTAAAGAACCTCAATCGTCTTTGCTATAGTTCACACATAAGTTGCAATATGGGTGATGTTTCCACCTGAAATTGTGGAGATAAAATGTCATAGAAACTGCAGTTTGATTACATCTACACATCACAACATATGATAGTCCAGTCTGCTGCACTGCAAGCCAATTCAAAACACTGTGGGTTCTATCGCCTCCTTCAAGCTAACACTAGCGCTCACTCTAGCGCTTGCTTAAAAGAGGAGATAGCGCTTCGCAACAGATCACCTCCGATTCGCTAACGGGTTAAAAAAAATTTAACGAATCAGCATTAGCAGTTTATACCGCGAGCTTACTATACATTGTGCTTCCTATAGCACTGAGCTGCTGACAACACAGGCCGACCATAAAAAAATATTTTTTCAGAATTTTGGCTCTTTTATGTTTTTTTGCATGCTGAATCCAAAAATGACCATTTAAATTGTCATAGGACGTACAGTTTTTTCAGAAAATACATTTGTACTCTACACCACTTATGTATCAGAAATATATAAAGAAAGTATCTAGGTACTTAACAATTTACTTAAATCAAACACTTATAAGAACAAGAAGGTTATTTAACCCCTTAGTGACCGGGCAGTTTTACACACATCCGTCCTTTAGTGACCGCTGCTGTTTTTACGTTTCTGCACTGTTAGTGTTTAGGTCAAATTTTCCTCTTCCTCGTTTATTCAACCCACACATATTATACACCGTTTTTCCCGCCATTAAATGGAATTTCTAAAAATACCATTATCTCCATCATATCCAATAATTTACTATAATAAAATAAATGAAATATGATGAAAAAATGGTAAAAACACACCTTTTCGGAATTTAATCCCCAAAATCTACAACCACCAAAAAAGACCCCGGCTAAATAGTTTCAAAATATTGTCCCGAGACTAGAAATACCAAATGTTTACATGTTTTTGCTTTTTAACCCCATCCACTGCTGAGCCAGTTCACCTATGTGCGTTGAGCTCATTCTGACTGTTACTTATTTTTAGATGACATCCTAGGTACTAATTAACTAAACCCCCCCCAGACAAAAAATGTAAAATATATATATATTTTTTATTTTTTTATATTTTTTATTTATTTATTTTTTAAAGTTTTATTTTTACACCAAACCTGTCATGTTTGGTATCATTGGAAAGGCCATCATCAGGCCTTTCCAATGATATCAAACATGACCCTCCCGCTGCCACAGATCGGGAGATAAAGGGATCCAAAGGATCCCCCTATCTCCACATGGCAGCTAGGGGGTTAACTGGCCCACTGACATACTCACACATATTGTGAGGATGTCAGTGGGTGGGGGATGACCTGGAGGCTTGGCTGACATCCACGATGTCAGCCCCCTCCAGGTTTGAATCACAATTCGACGCAAATTTGCACCGAATTGCGATCCGGCAGCGATCCGGCATCCGTTAATGCAGTACACCGCCGTACTCCCCTTTCCAGCGGTGCAATTTGCACATCCCTCTATCTTCAATGGTTGGGGAGATAGAGGGCTCCGAAGGAGCCCCCCTCCCCTCCATTGATTTCAATGGGGGCGCCTGCTGATGACGTCACCACGCAGCGTGGTGACGTCATCGAGCTCGCCGGCCCATGTAAATCACGAGGGCAGGCTTCCTCTGTGCCAGATCTGCGAGGGATCCAGCGAGTGAGGTAAGTAGAGAGGGGTTAGGCGCCGCTGACATACTATGTACGTCCGCGGGTCTAAGGCAGACCCGTGGGCAGGACGTACATAGTACGTCAGTGGTCCTTAAGGGGTTAATACCCAGATTAAAGATGATTGGAGACTCTTCATTGATTCATACAAAAGAAGCCTAAAAGCTGTTCTCTTGCACAATGGCAACATTGCCATTAGGACATTCCGTTTATTTAAAAGTAAGCTATGAAAATTTGCAGTTTGCATTACAAGAGATTAAATACTCAAATCACAAGTGGATGCTTTGCTTTGTCAGAAGCAAAGTTGAAAGATAATGGGCTCTATTACATTCTTCGAGCAAACGTTAACGCGTGCGCAAAAACACATTAACGCGAGTGGCAAAACCCTTTGCGCAGAACGTCTTATAACAATGTACGCGCAAAAAATGTGCGTTAACATCTAACGCAGGTGGACCTGCATGAACCCTTTGCGAGCGTAATGTACTTTTCGCGTCCTATACTTAACATTGTGCGCGCAAATGCGTTTGTGCGCTGGTGTGCGCATGGTATTACAACCTTAGCGCAAAATTTAATGGACAACATCGCGCATAATTTTAACGTAAAAAGCTGGTGGTAACGGCAAATCTGAACGTCCTGGCCGAAAACAAATACACCAGCCCGAAAAAAAAATACAGCAACGTATAGTTACACATTCTACACATACCCAAACAATAAAATTGAGAAGTTGTGCATGTTTTTATTATTGCTGCAGCATATATAATCAGATTGATTTTGACAGGAGCAAAAACTTAACGGGAGCCAATTGTGGTTCTTAATTCAGATTGGCTGAATCTCGTGAAAAAACAGTCCGCCCACCGATTTCTGTGCGCAACGTTAATGCGTGCACGTTTTTGCGTGTCTTTTTTACACGCGTTATTTTTTGACGGATGAGAAAATGCGCTCGGATTGTAGTACCAGCATTAATTTACGCGCTTTAACGTTTAACGCTGCACGCAAGAAAAAAAATAGCGCTGCGTGAGCTTTTTTGTGCGAAGAATGTAATAGAGCACAGTGTCTTTGTTGGACCAGACATACGAAAACTCATACAAGAACATAATTTTGAAACAATGATGAACTCAAAAGAAAAAGATGCTTGGACTGCATTTAAACAAGTAGTTTTGAAGTTTATGGGAAACGAGAAAGACCCAAATTACTAAACTATAGTTGAAATTATGGTTAAAAAATTTGAAGAACTTGGGTGTAATATCTGTCTGAAGGTACATTTTATACATTCACACCTGGATTATATCTTGAAAATCTTGGAGCAGATGGTGAAGAGCAAGGTGAGCAGTTCCACCAAGATATTAAAGAGATGGAAAAACAATATCAAGGCAGTAGATATACTGGCATTGATGTAGACACGATAGATTACTGCTGATCTCTGCAACAGGAAAATCCCATAAGAGGAAGAGCTACTCCCGAACTTTTACTGACAAAAGCTTGAGAACATACAAACCTTTGGATTAACCCAATCACTACCAAGTGATTTTCCACAAAACACCACTGTAAATTAATTTAACTGTACTGTAAGAACAGTTCTAAACCGATAAGAACCTATGTGGCCATTGAGTTACAGCCATCACAGCTGTAGCTCTTTTTTTTTTTCTTCCCCTGCATCGGCCGCTTGAAAGCTGCTGAAATCCAGATATTTCATCACTTTCTTCAGTCGATTTTACTGTTTTAGCTCTCTGGGCATTATGCCCACAGGGCTAAAACTTTGACACCTTCTGCAGCCCAAAATTAAAAGAAATTAATTTGCAAACAAATTTTATTTGCTTTTCGGCTACAGATTAGCAAATCGCAATATCTCGTTATCGGGGCACCAGATGGTGCCTTTGCAACCTGAGATATCTCAATATTGATAGTGAAGGGGTTAAGTACTGTACCAACCCTAACTTTCACCTTTAAATTGTTAAAAAATATATTTTACAAGTACATTTTTACTTTTTTATTATGCACCTTTCACTTAATTGTATTATATTTTAGCACTATAATAGCCTAACATTTATGGAAATATGCTACGTGGTAGGAGAAAACCGATTGGATATTTGGATTCAGCACTCCAAAAAAATGAGAGTCAGATTGAATTATGGAAAATGTTTTGTTTTTATTTTTTTTTGGTTGACCTGTGTAATTGATTGCGCTGCTGCAGAATCAGTTAGCAGCAGCTGAAAAGCCCCCCAAAATCAAATACTCCCCTCTCATCACGCAGCGAGAATGGTGGCCCGATCTGCCGCTTCTGGCCGCTGAGAGCAGAGTGAGACTGGGGGGAAAAGATCCCAGTCTCCCTCCGCGAACACTCCGCCAACCAGCAGAATCTTGCGAGAGGTGAGATCCTGCCGGTCATGTGACCCGGCAGCAGAAGCCTCCATGGAGTCCATAGGATGGATGCTTAGCGCTGTCCTGAGCATCTGGGAGCATAGTGGCTGCTACGGTGCAGGCTGCAGGACTCAGTGCCTGCCCCATAATCTTCTGGTGAAACTGGGACGCAAAGGGGAAATTAGAGTCCCCTGACTGTTTTATTGTGTTGACTAAAAATCTAGATATTATTGCATTTTACCACAAGTTTTAACAGCACAATTAGGTTTTCTTTCTTGTATGGTACTTTAATAATCCAATAATAAAGGGGCACTACCTCTTACATAAGCTGTAACTAGATTTCCTGTGCATTACAACTAAAAACACTTGCTGCAGTTTTCTTGTTTGTTTGAAGTAATTGCCTGTAAAAGGGAAAAATTTAATTCGTTTTTTTAATTCCCTATCATTTTGTTGTTTTTTTTATCCATGAGGCATCATCATATTACCAAACGTTTTTCTTTACTTTTGTGGCTTATCTAATCTACGGTATTTCAGTTTAATGAGTTGGAGGATGGAATGATTTGATAAGGCTGCAGGGGGCAATTGTTCATCAGGCTACTCAAGATATGAGATGGCAGCTAAATGAATTAAAACAGGGAGCTTAAAAGACTACTGAAATACACCTGGTGATGTCCTTTGAATACATCCCACATAATACAAGAAGATTTGAGTCGGAGATTGGCCCATAGACTACATTTTGTGGCCACTGCCACTGGGAAGCCAAGATACTGGGGGGGGGCAGTTTACAACATAAAAGATAAAAGATCACAGCATGGATGCACCCAGTGACACATATAGAGGGAAATATTTTCTTACCTAAAACATACAAGAGAAAAACAAAGCACATGTAACATATCAGCAACATAAAATAAACACAATGAGGGCATTTCATTTTTTGGTGGTAGTAGCCTTTTAAATAAAGTTAAACGAAAATGTTCTGTGTCTGCTGCAGTGTTCCTTTTAGCCTTAAGATTTTATTAACATGTTTTTAATGCAGGGTGAATTAAATGGACATAAAGGTCTTGTCCCTTCAAACTTCCTGGAAGAAGTGCCTGACGACGTTGAAGTTTATATTTCTGATGCACCATCACGCTATCCTCAAGAGACCCCAATGAGGACAAAAGTGAAAAGGGTATGTTATCATACACAGTATTTCTATTTGCGGGCATATTAAAGAACTCCCAGTTATACCAACAGGACCCCCATCCTTTGGTGTAACGGTTTCTGCATCTGTAGATATGTACATTAAATTTCAGGGCTTGAAATATAAAAATGAAAAGACTGAACACCATGTAGAATGTACACGGCCACTCCACTGCAAAGAATCCGTTATTATGGTGTGTAATACCATCTGAAAATCTCAGCATAACATATTACACACACTAGCAATGATCACACTAGAAATATATCCTTACTTGCACAAAGAGCACCTTTAGAAAACACACAGATCCACAGTAGGGATGTGCGTTTCAGGTTTCGGAATTTCGGAATTTTCACAAAATTTCCCGATTCGTGCATTCGGATTCGGCCGATTTTCGGAAAATTTTCAGATCCGAAAAATTTTCCGAAACGAAAATTTGTTCAGAATTTTAGAATTGAGTAGAAATGTGTAAAATCGAAAAAGATTTTCGTTCCATTCGTAATTTCGGCTCCATTCCTGATTTCGGTTCCATTTCAGTAATTTCAGACAACGTATTTTTTGGTTATATCGCTGATTCTGTAATTTTGGATCATTCCCATCTCAATGTATCCTTCTTGTAAAACCAGAGAAATCTCAATGTATCCTTCTTGTAAAACATGAGAAATCTCAATGTATCCTTCTTGTGAAACCAGAGAAATCTCAATGTATCCTTCTTGTAAAACCAGAGAAATCTCAATGTATCCTTCCCGGGAAACCAGAGAAATCTCAATGTATCCTTCCCGGGAAACCAGAGAAATCTCAATGTATCCTTCTTGTAAAACATGAGAAATCTCAATGTATCCTTCCCGGGAAACCAGAGAAATCTCAATGTATCCTTCCCAGCAAACCAGAGAAATCTCAATGTATCCTTCCCGGGAAACCAGAGAAATCTCAATGTATCCTTCTTGTAAAACATGAAAAATCTCAATGGCAGAATTATCGTATCGACAGAATTATCGTATCGACAGGAATATCGGATCCGAAAAACCATTAGTTTACGTCAAAACGAATAGACACTTTGAAACGAGGAGAACAGACGTTCCGAAAAACCCAAAATTTCCGAAATTACGAAAAAAAAGTCGATACGAAAAACGAAACGAAATGAACCGAAATGGAAATCGTCCGAAACGAGCCGAAATGAAAATTTACGAAATCCGAACGAACCGAACCGAAAGAAAAATCGGTGCACAAGTCTAATCCACAGTCGTCTGGGACAAAGAAAACCAAAATATTCATGGTCATCAGAGGCACTAGGATCACATCCTCTTTCTCCTGCAATAGTAAAAGTACACATTTGTAAGATGTGCTGGTTTTGTACATCAGTAGAAATGTCAGTAGTGACAGAATTCATGTAAACATTTTTCAGTACATTTGCTGAAAACACATACAGGGTTATCCAAAGAGATCCGAATTGCTTGAGAAAGATAACCGAATGCTGAAAATCAGCGTTCGGTTACCTTTCCTGACCATTCGGCTATCCAGAGAGCAGGCAATTCGCCAAATCCTGGTGAATTACCTGAACATACGGTGCCTGTTCGGTCCCTGTTCGAGGGCAGTGAAATCCCCATGAAAAAGCACTGCTTTGGCTATTCAGAGAACACAAACCAGCAGTGAAAGGTTCCGCTAATGCCCTGCCATTCGGTGGTTTAATTCGGCAAATTTATTCAGGAGAATCACATAGACTTCAATGTTAAAAATATTCCCGTTTTAATTCAATATCTAATAAACCGTTCATTATAAAATTCTGCAGCAAAAAGTCTCTTTATTTATAGATTTTTTCGGATACTTTAATCATTTTTCTTAATTTTTTTTTTTTTAAAAGTCCGAATTTTTTTTTTTTTTATTCAGTTTACTTATTTTTTTTGTAACAGCCCTTTTTATTATCATTCCCCGGACCTCCTGTGTAAATTTCAGACATTTTCGCTCAGTAGTTTCTTTGCAAACAGCGTTTCACTTTCACATTCATACAAATGGTTTTGCTAATTTATTCACCTCCCTCTGTCTGCGGTGTCGGCTGCTTCGGCTGGGTGTGTTCGGCTCCTGCTCGGGCTTTTCGACGGGTTTATCCAGATGTTTTTGGGGGTTTTCGGCGTGCATTCGCTGGGTTTTGCGGTTAGTTTTTGGTGGGTTTACGGCAGCTTTTCCCTGCATTTCGGGGACCCTGTGGTGCTTGCTGAATACACCGCAGGGTCACCGAAATGGGATCGGCAAAACAAACCGAATTGAAGAGAACGAAAAGTCACCGAACGTGCGGTGACTTTTCGAATCTCTTTGGATAACCCTGATAATTTGTCTTCAAAATGAATTTCCTTGTATCAAGATATGTAATGTACAAATTGCATGTGCAACAACCAGGGCTCGAGTCGAGCGGGAACGCGCAGGAACGGCGTTCCCGCACTTCTCCCACAGCGGGAACGAGCCGCTGCACATTGCCGGCGGCCGCGTGCTTCCTGTTACAAGGGCCAGCTGACAGGAGGTGGAGCCGCTCGCCTGGCTGTTTCATAGTTCCCAGGCGAGCGGCTGCACTTCCTGTCAGCGGCCGCTGAAGCAGGAAGCACGCGGCCGCTGGCAATGTGGAGCAGAAGCAAGCAGCAGCAAAGGTGAGCTGGGGGGGCAATATCCATGAGACCTGGGGGGGGGCAATATCCATGAGACCTGGGGGGGGCAATAACCATGAGACCTGGGGGGGCAATATCCATGAGACCTGGGGGGGCAATATCCATGAGACCTGGGGGGGGCAATATCCATGAGACCTGGGGGGGGCATTATCCATGAGACCTGGGGGGGCAATATCCATGAGACCTGGGGGGGCAATATCCATGAGACCTGGGGCAATATCCATGAGAGCTGGGGCATTATCCATGAGACCAGGGGGCATTATCCATGAGACCAGGGGGCAATATCCATGAGAGCAGGGGCAATATCCATGAGAGCTGTGGCAATATCCATGAGAGCTGGGGCAATATCCATGAGAGCTGGGGCATTATCCATGAGACCAGGGGGCATTATCCATGAGACCAGGGGGCAATATCCATGAGAGCAGGGGCAATATCCATGAGAGCTGTGGCAATATCCATGAGAGCTGGGGCAATATCCATTGAGAGCTGGGGCATTATCCATGAGAGCTGGGGGCATTAATCCATGAGAGCTGGGGCAATATCCATGAGAGCTGGGGCATTATCCATGAGAGCTGGGGCAATATCCATGAGAGCTGGGGCAATATCCATGAGACCAGGGGGCAATATCCATGAGACCTGGGGCAATATCCATGAGAGCTGGGGCATTATCCATGAGAGCTGGGGCAATTATCCATGAGAGCTGGGGCATTATCCATGAGACCTGGGGCAATATCCATGAGAGCTGGGGCATTATCCATGAGACCTGGGGCATTATCCATGAGACCAGGGGGCAATATCCATGAGACCTGGGGCATTATCCATGAGAGCTGGGGCATTATCCATGAGAGCTGGGGCATTATCCATGAGAGCTGGGGCATTATCCATGAGACCTGGGGCAATATCCATGAGAGCTGGGGCATTATCCATGAGAGCTGGGGCAATTATCCATGAGAGCTGGGGCATATCCATGAGACCAGGGGGCAATATCCATGAGAGCTGGGGGCATTATCCATGAGAGCTGGGGGCATTATCCATGAGACCAGGGGGCATTATCCATGAGACCAGGTGGCAATATCCATGAGACCTGGGGCATTATCCATGAGACCTGGGGCATTATCCATGAGACCTGGGGCAGTATCCATGAGAGCTGGGGCATATCCATGAGACCTGGGGGCATTATCCATGAGACCTGGGGGCATTATCCATGAGACCTGGGACAATATCCATGAGACCTGGGGCATTATCCATGAGACCTGGGGGCATTATCCATGAGACCTGGGACAATATCTATGAGACCTGGGGCATTATCCATGAGACCAGGGGGCAATATCCATGAGAGCTGGGGCAATATCCATGAGAGCTGGGGCATATCCATGAGAGCTGGGGCATATGCATGAGACCAGGGGGCAATATCCATGAGACCTGGGGCATTATCTATGAGACCTGGGGCATTATCCATGAGACCTGGGGCATTATCCATGAGACCTGGGGCAGTATCCATGAGACCTGGGGCATATCCATGAGACCTGGGGCATATCCATGAGACCTGGGGCATATCCATGAGACCTGGGGGCATTATCCATGAGACCTGGGACATTATCCATGAGACCTGGGGGCATTATCCATGAGACCTGGGACAATATCCATGAGACCTGGGGCATTATCCATGAGAGCTGGGGCATATCCATGAGACCAGGGGGCAATATCCATGAGAGCTGGGGCAATATCCATGAGAGCTGGGGCATATCCATGAGAGCTGGGGCATATGCATGAGACCAGGGGGCAATATCCATGAGACCTGGGGCATTATCCATGAGACCGGGGCATATCCATGAGACCTGGGGCATTATCCATGAGACCTGGACAATATCTATGAGACCTGGGGCATTATCCATGAGAGCTGGGGCATATCCATGAGACCAGGGGGCAATATCCATGAGAGCTGGGGCAATATCCGATGAGATATCCATGAGACCTGGGGCATATCCATGAGACCTGGGGCATATCCATGAGACCTGGGGCAATATCCATGAGACCTGGGGCATTATCCATGAGACCTGGGGCATTATCCATGAGACCTGGGGCAGTATCCATGAGACCTGGGGCATATCCATGAGACCTGGGGCATTATCCATGAGACCTGGGGCATTATCCATGAGACCTGGGGCATTATCCATGAGACCTGGGACAATATCCATGAGACTGGGGCATTATCCATGAGAGCTGGGGCATATCCATGAGACCAGGGGGCAATATCCATGAGAGCTGAGCATATCCATGAGAGGGGCATATCCATGAGGCTGCTGGGGCATATCCATGAGACCTGGGGCAATATCCATGAGACCTGGGGCATTATCCATGAGACCTGGGGCATTATCCATGAGACCTGGGGCATATCCATGAGAGCTGGGGCATATCCATGAGACCTGGGGCATTATCCATGAGACCTGGGATATTGAGTGCCCATGAGACCTGGAGGCATATCCATGAGACCTGGGGCATTATCCATGAGACCTGGGGCATATCCATGAGAGCTGGGGGCATTATCCATGAGACCTGGGGGCATTATCCATGAGACCTGGGGGCATTATCCATGAGACCTGGGGCATTATCCATGAGACCTGGGGCAGTATCCATGAGAGCTGGGGCATATCCATGAGACCTGGGGGCATTATCCATGAGACCTGGGGGCATTATCCATGAGACCTGGGACAATATCCATGAGACCTGGGGCATTATCCATGAGACCTGGGGGCATTATCCATGAGACCTGGGACAATATCCATGAGACCTGGGGCATTATCCATGAGAGCTGGGGCATATCCATGAGACCAGGGGGCAATATCCATGAGAGCTGGGGCAATATCCATGAGAGCTGGGGCATATCCATGAGAGCTGGGGCATATGCATGAGACCAGGGGGCAATATCCATGAGACCTGGGGCATATTCATGAGAGCTGGGGGCATTATCCATGAGACCTGGGGCATATCCATGAGAGCTGGGGGCATTATCCATGAGACCTGGGGCATATCCATGAGAGCTGGGGGCATTATCCATGAGACCTGGGGGCATTATCCATGAGAGCTGGGGGCATTATCCATATGAGCTGGGGCAATTATATCCAAGTGAACTGGGGAAAATATATCCATATAACCAGTGCTGTGTATATTATTCTTGGGGTTCAGTGCTGTGTATGTTATTCTGGGGGCTCAGTGCTGTGTATATTATTCTTGGGGTTCAGTGCTGTGTATGTTATTCTGGGGGCTCAGTGCTGTGTATATTATCCTGGAGGCTCAGTGCTGAGTATATTATTCTGGAGGCTCAGTGCTGTGTATATTATTCTGGGGGCTCAGTGTTGTGTATGTTATTCTGGGGGCTCAGTGCTGTGTATGTTATTCTGGGGGCTCAGCGCTGTGTATGTTATTCTGGGGGCACAGTGTTGTGTATATTATTCTGGAGGCTCAGTGCTGTGTATATTATTCTGGGGGCTCAGTGCTGTGTATATTATTCTGGAGGCTCAGTGCTGTGTATATTATTCTGGGGGCTCAGTGCTGTGCATATTATTCTGGAGGCACAATGCTGTGTATATTATTCTGGGGGCTCAGTGCTGTGCATATTATTCTGGAGGCTCAGCGCTGTGTATATTATTGTGGGGGCTCAGTGCTGTGTATATTATTCTGGAGGCTCAGCGCTGTGTATATTATTCTGGGGGCTCAATGCTGTGTATATTATTCTGGGGGCTCAGCGCTGTGTATATTATTCTGGGGGTTCAGCACTGTGTATATTATTCTGGGGGGCCTGTGCCTGGATATATATATATATATTATATATAAAATGCGTTAGTCCAGTTGCCACAATCACGAGTATACCTGTACGTAGTGATACCTTTCACTGATCAGTATAGTTTCCAGGTTACACTCTTGAAAGCTTGTCTTTTAAATGTAATGCTAACCCAATAAAAATGGTATCACCGGCTCGTCCGGCTATACTTGTGATATATATATTTTCTTCAAGTAATAGGGGTTGTGGAATTCGTGGGTGAGTTCCCTCACTTTTTTTCCCAGGACTTGACCCCTGGCAACAACCACAATAAGTCAGATACCCAGGCATACAATAGCTGCGGTATGCCTTAACCTGCCTGACGGGGTTCCAGAGTGTGGCTCGGGGTTAACTTTCAGTGCTGAAAGTGGTAACCCTGAGTCACACTCGGGCTGGATACATTACCTGTCCCGCGCTCCCACGCTGACCTCTGCAATCGCATTCTCCTCTGGCGATCGTGCAGTTTTGCTTCCTGGTTCCCTTCTCGCGAGAAGGGAACCAGAGAGTGTGACGTCGCGATCGTCCGGAGGTAACAGCGGGGGACAGCGAGGAAGTGCAGGGCCAGGTAATGTATCCATCCCCGAGTGTGGCTCAGGGTTAACGCTTAAAATATAAAATGTCAGAATCGTAACGCCAGGGAGGTTAAACAGTAGCATATATTTTCTATATAGGTAATGGTGAGAAAGGTAGAGGCACTGATGGAATATGACTTTATTTATTTATTTATTTATAAAGGATTTTACCAGGAAGGATACATTGAGATTTCTCTCGTTTTCAAGTATGTCCTGGGTTCGAGAACATTGAGTGGTTACAGAAATACAATATAGTAAAATGCAAGATATTAACACAAGACCAAATATACAGATTAACAGAAAAATAAATATGTAGGAAATAAAGTCATTATGTTACATGTTTACAGGTGCATTTTGTATTGAGGTATGGCAATAGGGAAGTCTTAAGGGACTTTAGACTGGGGGAAGATTTGACGGTGTCTGGGAGGTTATTCCATATTTGCGGTGCTCTGTAGGAAAATGAGGATTGAGCCACTTTCTTTTTGTATTGCGGTATTGCAAGTAAGGTGCTGGTCCTGGATCTGAGGTTATAGGATGAGGAAACTGCCGGGGGAAGCAGCATATTCAGGTAGGGTGGTAGCTTCCCAGAAAAGCTCTTAAACACCAGGTTGGAAAGGTGAAGGGTGCGTCTAGAGTCCAGTGATGGCCAGTTTAGTTCTTTTCACATGTCACAATGGTGTGTCATGTAGTTACATTGTAGCACAAAGCGACAGAATGAGTTATACAATGCAGTAAGTTTCTGGAGGTGTGTTTGCGGGGCGGCTGCATACACTACATCTCCGTATTCAATGGCTGGCATAAGCATTTGTTGTACAATCTGCTTTCTTACCGCGGGGCTCAGGCAGGATTTGTTTCTGTACAGGGCACCTAGTTTGGGGTAGAGTTTAGATGAGAGTTTTTCGATGTGGGGGCCAAAAGATAGATTTGGGTCTAACCACATGCGTAGGTATTTGAGAGAAGTGACTGTGGTCAGCGTGCCATTTGATTTTGTCCCAACACATAGATGGGGTGTTTGCAATTTGTGTAGTTTAGGTGCGGTTCCAAAGAGCATTGTAACAGTTTTGTCAGTATTTAGAAAAAGTTTGTTATCTGCGATCCACTTTTCTACCTCTGTGAATTGTTCTTGCAGCACTGCCTCCAGCTGTGGGAGATTTGGTTTGCTGGTATAGATTACAGTGTCGTCTGCGTACATGTGTACAGTTGAAGCTTTGCAGACATTGGGCAGATCGTTTATGAATATTGTGAATAGCAGGGGGCCAAGTATCGAGCCTTGGGTACACCGCACGTGACTGGGAGGGGAAGGGAAGTGCTGTCAGAAATGGACACAAATTGAGACCTATCAGACACATATGATTGGAACCAGGTTAACGTACTATCACCAATACCAGAGTTTTTAAGTTTTTGTAATAGGATGCCATGGTCTACTGTGTCAAAAGCCTTGGCAAAATCAAGGAAGATGGCTCCAGTTAGATTTCCTTCTTCCATGCCCGCTTGGATATCATTACAAACTTTTAAAAGGGCGGTTGTACTTGAATGGTTTGGACGAAAGCCTGATTGATCTGGGGTTAAATAGTTCTGATAGTGATAACAATCACGTAATTGAGTGTAGACACATTTTTCCAGAATTTTTGACATTACAGGGAGCAGTGATATAGGGCGGTAGTTGGATACCAAAGTATTGTCTCCACTTTTATGGATAGGTACCACCCTTGCAGTCTTCCAGAGTTTGGGTATGTATCCAGTTGCCAGTGATTCATTAATCAGGGTTGCGACAGGTTTTGCAATTGCTGGTGCACTGATTTTCAGCAGCATTGCTGGGATTTGATCGGGTCCAGACTGGTATTTAATTTTTTGGTTATGGAGAAGTTTAGTGATGGCACTGACAGGCACTGGTCTAAAACTGAATTTCTCTAGGTTACCGGGTCTTTGCACTCAGGGGCGGATCCAGAGACTAGTCTCGGGAGGGGCACTGACAGAAAATAAGGTGTTTTAGCAGAGAGTCCGACTCACGAGAATTTACAGAGGGCCCGGCTCACAGGAGCTTACAATCTAGAGGAGCAGAGGCCCGGCTCATAGGAGCTTACAATCTAGAGGAGCAGAGGGCCCGGCTCACAGGAGTTTACAATCTAGAAAAGCAGAGGGCACCCAGGAGCTTACAATCTAGAGGAGCAGAGGGCACCCAGGAGTTTACAATCTAGAGGAGCAGAGGGCACCCAGGAGCTTACAATCTAGAGGAGCAGAGGGCACCCAGGAGTTTACAATCTAGAGGAGCAGAGGGCACCCAGGAGTTTACAATCTAGAGGAGCAGAGGGCACCCAGGAGTTTACAATCTACAGGAGCAGAGGGCACCCAGGAGCTTACAATCTAGAGGAGCAGAGGGCACCCAGGAGTTTACAATCTAGAGGAGCAGAGGGCACCCAGGAGCTTACAATCTAGAGGAGCAGAGGCACCCAGGAGTTTACAATCTAGAGGAGCAGAGGCACCCAGGAGTTTACAATCTAGAGGAGCAGAGAGCCCCCAGCTCACACATGGATTTGCCCCCAGCTCATGGATTTGCCCCCAGCTCATGGATTTGCCCAGCTCATGGATTTGCCCAGCTCATGGATTTACCCCCAGCTCATGGATTTGCCCCCAGGTCATGGATTTGCCCAGCTCATGGATTTGCCCCCAGCTCATGGATTTGCCCAGCTCATGGATTTACCCCCAGCTCATGGATTTACCCCCAGCTCATGGATTTGCCCAGCTCATGGATTTACCCCCAGGTCATGGATTTGCCCAGCTCATGGATTTACCCCCAGCTCATGGATTTGCCCAGCTCATGGATTTACCCCCAGGTCATGGATTTGCCCAGCTCATGGATTTGCCCCCTGCTCATGGATTTGCCCAGCTCATGGATTTACCCCCAGCTCATGGATTTGCCCAGCTCATGGATTTACCCCCAGCTCATGGATTTACCCCCAGCTCATGGATTTGCCCCCCAGCTCATGGATTTGCCCCCAGCTCATGGATTTGCCCCCTGCTGATGGATTTGCCCAGCTCATGGATTTACCCCCAGCTCATGGATTTGCCCAGCTCATGGATTTGCCCAGCTCATGGATTTACCCCCAGCTCATGGATTTGCCCAGCTCATGGATTTACCCCCAGGTCATGGATTTGCCCCAGCTCATGGATTTGCCCCCTGCTCATGGATTTGCCCAGCTCATGGATTTACCCCCAGCTCATGGATTTGCCCCCCAGCTCATGGATTTGCCCCCCAGCTCATGGATTTGCCCCCAGCTCATGGATTTGCCCCCCTGCTCATGGATTTGCCCAGCTCATGGATTTACCCCCAGCTCATGGATTTGCCCCCCAGCTCATGGATTTGCCCCCAGCTCATGGATTTGCCCCCTGCTCATGGATTTGCCCAGCTCATGGATTTGCCCAGCTCATGGATTTGCCCAGCTCATGGATTTACCCCCAGCTCATGGATTTGCCCCCCAGCTCATGGATTTGCCCAGCTCATGGATTTACCCCCAGCTCATGGATTTACCCCCAGCTCATGGATTTACCCCCAGCTCATGGATTTGCCCAGCTCATGGATTTACCCCCAGCTCATGGATTTGCCCAGCTCATGGATTTACCCCCAGCTCATGGATTGCCCCCTGCTCATGGATTTGCCCAGAGCATGGATTTACCCCAGCTCATGGATTTGCCCCCAGCTCATGGATTTACCCCCAGCTCATGGATTTGCCCCCTGCTCATGGATTTGCCCAGCTCATGGATTTACCCCCAGCTCATGGATTTGCCCCCCAGCTCATGGATTTGCCCCCAGCTCATGGATTTGCCCCCTGCTCATGGATTTGCCCAGCTCATGGATTTACCCCCAGCTCATGGATTTGCCCAGCTCATGGATTTACCCCCAGGTCATGGATTTGCCCCCAGCTCATGGATTTGCCCAGCTCTCACCTGGATATTGCTCCAGGCCTCCAGCTCCGGTGTTCAGGGGACCCAGATGCCGCGGGCAGCGCAGGAGCGCCTGCCGGTCCTGAAGAGTGCGTCCTTGTAAAGGGGATGCGGCTGCGAGCGTGCGCAGGTCACGCGGTCCGGCCAGTCAGGTGGTACAGAGACTCAGTACCACCTGATTAGCCGGACCACGTGACCGGCTGCGCCTGCACGCAGCCGCATCCCCTTTACAAGGACGCACTCTTCAGGACCAGGCAGGCGCTCCTGCGCTGCCCGGCGGCATCTGGGTCCCCGGCTCAAATCTCGGGGGGGGCAATTGCCCCGTTGCCCCCCCCTGGATCCGCCCCTGTTTGCACTGTTGGTGGGGCCTGACCTGCGTGCGGCCTTTCTGATTGCGTGTCATTTCCTAGCTTAGCAATCAGGGTGGTGGCGCATCCAACAAAATAATTATTAAAAGCATTTGCTACATCTAGGGGGTGTTGTACAGTTTGGTTGTTTACTTTTAAAGCAGCCGGTTGGGAGTGGACGGGGGGTGCTTGTATGTTACCTATGATTTTCCAAAAATTTCTGGGGTTTGATATGTTATTGTTAAAATTTTCATTGAAGTATTGGGCTTTAGCCATTTTTGTTTGTTTTGTGCATTAATTCCGGCATTTTCGGTATTCACAGTGATTGTTCATGGATCCAGTACTCTTGAACTTTGACCACAGGGAGTCTCTAAACTGGTACATATGCGTGAGGTCAGCTGTAACCCAGGGGAGAGGGGCCCCTTGTACTCGCACTTTGCGCAGTGGGGTATGGGTGTTCCAGACTTTCAGGAGCTCGGCTTGAAAGTATTCAATTGCACAGTCCAGGTCTGGGATTAGGTTTAGTCTGTACCATGGGAGCAGTTTGAGATCATTTAGGAAGGATTCAAGATTACATTTCTTGAAAGACCTGGTGATTATTATCCTTTGGTGGACATTTTGTGGCCCTTATTTTGCGCACACAGTACACTAGGCAGTGATCACTGAAACTGTTAGCGAGAACGCCTGCCTCCTGTATTCGATCAGGACATGAGGAGAGAATCCAGTCCAGCAAGGTGTGGTTAGGGCTTTTCATATTAATGCGAGTGTGGGAGGAGATTAATAAATAAATAAATATTTATGTGGTCAAAGATGAAAAATGTGAATATAATTTACATCTGCTGCAGTGCCTCTAGGGATCGTGCCTGACACCCAAACAGGTACAAAAAATTGGACAATATAGAAAAGGGCCCTTAGGCGCAGCTATAGATTATATGGACCCCTTATTCCGAGGGGTACTCGGTATACAGGTGGTAATATACAGCCAACACAAAAAGTGCTAACATAAATTGAAAAGGTCCTGAGACGCGATTCGCCAGGTAACCTGACTGATGAAGCCAGGTTTCCTGGTGAAACGCGTCTCAGGACCTTTTAAATTTGAGCTGTATTTTAATTATTGTTTAGACTGGTTTTATATCATAATAAATCTAGATATTTTAGAGGCCACCTTGAGGACCTCAAGAGCGATTCATCCTCAGAGCCGAGTAAAGAGGCTCTGAGTATTGTAAATACCCCACAGGGGACAGGCAGGGGCAAGTACCGCCGAGTACTGCACCATTGTGTCTTTTTCTGGCTTTTATTTCCCCTCCAGAAATTTTCAACATCGTGGGATATATGCCGCTTGAATGAAGCCTACATGTCACTTCCAGCCAACTTTTGTATTAGAAAGATGCAATTAGAACATGGTTTATTAGCCCTGTGATATGTATGGAATGTCCTTTTTAATAATATTCAATTTGCATCATATTACTGTTCGTGTATTAGCACTTTTTGTGTTGCTTGTATATTACCACCTGGATAGCGAATAGGGATAAGCTGTTCGGTTCGATCGGTTCGGAGTTCGATTCGAACTTTGGCAGTTCGAAAGTTCGTGAACTTCAAACTTTTTGGGGTGTTCGCAAAAATTTCGGAAAAAAATTTAGATTTTTTTTCTAAAAAAAATTCTAAAAAAATCTAAAAATAAAGAGACTCTTTACTGCAGAATATTATAAGCAATGGTTTATTAGATATAGGATTAAAACGGGAATATTTTTAACATTGAAGCCTATGGGATAAAACATTGTTGTTGCTAAAACATCAGGCAGACGAGGCCCTCTAAATCAGGCACTGTAGAGGGCAGCCCGCCGGAGCCTCCCTCCCAAGGACCCCTTGACTTGAGGAGCATGCGGCCGCAAGATTACAGGGCTGTGACTGTGCGGACTGGCCAGCCGGGTGCATGTGGCAGAGAGGTGGCGCAGGGACTCCAGGGAGGGAGCCACGGCAGACCCCCCTTCCGCCCAACCAGGATCCAGGTTGCAGGGTGCATGTGGCAGAGAGGTGGCGCAGGGACTCCAGGGAGGGAGCCACGGCAGACCCCCCTTCCGCCCAACCAGGATCCAGGGAGCCCCCACTGACCACCAGGCTAAGGTAAGGCGACACATTTAAAAAAAAAAAAGAAATCCGAGGACATTTTTAAATGTCCCCAGCAACATAAAATAAAACTTTTGTTTTTCTTTCTAATACTCACCTGATTCCTGGATCTACAAACTGTAGAGGTGCTGCCCGGCAGTGTGCGGAATCATATGCTGCATTAATTATACTGTAAGGCTGGGTTCACACCTGCGTTTTTTTACACGCGCAATACGTGCGTTTTTTAACGCGCGTATCACGCAAACGTAAAAAAACATGCGAACGCGCATTGCAGCGCGTTCACGGCCATAGAATGCAGAGTGAACGTGCTGCAATACGGCCCAAAGAAGCTCCTGTACTTCTTTGGGCGTAGGAAGTTTTACAGTGCGTTCCTGCGCGCTGTAAAACACCCAGGTATGAACGGGTCCCATAGCAAATAATGGGATTTCCCTGTTTATGCGTTTAACAGCGTGCAGGAACGCGCTGTAAAACGCTTAGGTGTGAACCGGACCTTAAGGTGCTGCCCGGCAGTGTGAAGATTCATATGCTGCATTAATTATTCTTCTTACAAATTTGGTTACTTAACCCATTTGCGTTTGGATTGTAATATTGTGACATCCAGGGCCCCGGGTGGCGATCGGGGGGCCCCGGACGCATGGTGCCGCCAGCTGGCCGAATGCCAGGAGCACCGGCGGCACCCGGTGCAGCTGTGAGTGATCAGGGGCAGGGCCCGGCGTGATGACGCAGAGCAGTCGGGACTGGTGTGCGCCAATTCTCACCATATACAGTAGCACAGTACTAGTGCCTAAACGTTGTTGAGCTGGTTTTGTTATAAAAACTACTCTCGCTCTGTGCCCCTGTCTGGTATATTCCGCTGCTTGTTACTGCTGGTGCGCTTCCATCCTGCCATACACTATAGCGCAGTAATATTTTGGTGCACTGCCACTGACGCCTATGTTACCAGATTCATATAATTTTAATATTGGACCGCAGGGTCCAACCCTGCACTCTTCCACAATACCACAAAAGGGTTACGGTGTGAAGGCACTTGCTGCCACCAAAGGCACAATATTTGGGTGCACTGACGCCTTTACCAGATTCATATCTGTTTAATATAGGACCGCATGGTCCAACCCTGCACTCTTCCACAATAGCACAAAAGGGTTACGGTGTGAAGGCACTGTTGCCTGTGTGAAGGCCAAATTTTAATGCATCTATTGTTACTTTCATCCAAAGCCTGCATAAGTTTCACCATAATTTAGCCCAAAAATCACTAAACTTGTTCTGCGTGTCCTAAAATGTCTTTTCATACAGGCTGCCGCCCCAAGCAGTTGTTTATGAATAGATTAAAGGAAAAGCATTTACCGTCATTTGAAATGTCATTTTTTTTACATCCTACAAATCTGCCACTTCATGGGCAGGTTATGGGGACTAGGGATGAGCTGTTCGGTTCGATCAGTTCGGAGTTCGATTCGAACTTTGGCCATTCGCAAGTTTGCGAACTTCTAACTTTTTGGCGTGTTCGGTTCGAGGTCTAAATTTTTTTTTGAAAGAAGTATAAAAAATGCTTAAGAAATACTAAAACAAATCTAAAAATAACGAGACTCTTTACTGCAGAATATTATAAGCAACGGTTTATTAGATATTGAATTAAAAACTAATGTCTAGGTGCAAAGATTCTCACCTCTAAATGACCTGTGCTCTTAAAACGGCGTAAACAACAGATGTTTAATTAGTGTTTGGAAATAACATGTGCTTCTAATTAGTCCGGTCTCATGAATTTGATACATTGTATGCAGACTGGGAGTGCAGGTGTTGTGTGTGCTATGCGTGAGGATGTCAGGCAGTGAGGGGGGACCCGGGGGTGGAGCCGCCATCCAAGATGGCAGCCCCCACCGGAGCTAGGCCGCACTTTGGCACCGCAAGGCGCCATAGTGCGACCCGGTGCCTAACGCATTTTTTGCGTTGTCCGTGAAAAAAGTGCGTTTGAACGAATGGACGCATTTTTTCACGGAATACGCAATAGCGGTCATACGATGCGCTTTTTTGTCTGTGATTTTTGTACAGATATCAATAAAACACTTTTTGCGTCTGGACGTGATGTTGGCCGGACATTAGCAGTGTCTGACGTCTCCTAATCACACACACATGCCGCTAGCGGACGCAGCGCACTCTGTACGTCAGTACTAGCGGTTTGACGTTCTCAAAAAAATGCGTTTGTTTGCCATTTACGTTGCACGGCCGTACTTTTGTGCGGCCGTTCTTCGTACGCTGGCCGGCATTGGACGTAATTTGCTGCTAGCGCGGCCGTGATTTAGTGCGGCTAAACGCACGTTAATACTGCGTTAGTCTGACCTTAGCCCGAAGTGCGGCCTTGCTCCGGTGGGGGCCACCATCTTGGATGGCGGCTCCACCCCCGGGTCCCCCCTCACTGCCTGACGTCCTCACGCATAGCGTGAGGACGTCAGATAGCCGGGGAACCCCTAGCTGCCTGGAATCCCCTGGTGGAGATAAGGGGTTCATTTGAACCCCGATATCTCCAGAACCGTGGCAACTAGGGGTCATGGAGGGTGTCAATCGAAAGGCCAGAGCATGGCCTTTCGAATGATACCCAACATGACCAGGTATAAAGTAAAAGGAAAAAAAAAACTGTATTTTTTTTGTGTGTTATTTTTATTAATGCAGCAATATTGTTCACATTTCAATTATAATGTGAACAATGATGCTGCACTAATGATTTTTTTCTGTGTGCGAATCACATAATTCCCCCCAAAAAATTTAATAAGTCCCCATTTCTAATTTTTGTACAAGCGCACCCCATAGAAAATATAACCGCAAATGTTCGTGTGATAAAAGGTGAAAAAAAAACACTTTACACGCTGCAGATGATTAAAAATTCAAGTTTTATTGCATTTTGTGTTATAATATACAGGCAGAACATGACATATACATTTAAAAATGATATATTATGAATCTGCCGAGTCTGCCGGAAAGAACGATATATAATATGTCTGGGTCGTATAATAAAATGTGGCTTCAAATCGCGTTTAAACAGGATGAGCGAAAGCGGTAAAAATTAGCTCCGCACACAGCGCTGAAATGTCTCAGCAGTGAAAGGGTTAAAGGAACAGTGAGTTTTCCATAAAATAAGGGTTAAAAATAAAAACAAAATATTCCTTCAAATATCGTGCCTAGGAGGTCCCCATAACCTGCCCGTGAAGTGGCGGATTTGTAGGATGTATGGAAACATTGCCATCACAGACCCACACACGACACCTGGCACTCCCAGTCTGCATACAATGTATCAAATTCATGAGACCGGACTAATTAGAAGCACATGTTATTTCCAAACACTAATTAAACACCTGTTGTTTACGCCGTTTTAAGAGCACAGGTCATTTAGAGGTGAGAATCTTTGCACCTAGACATTAGTTTTTAATTCAATATCTAATAAACCGTTGCTTATAATATTCTGCAGTAAAGAGTCTCTTTATTTCTAGATTTTTTAGTATTTTTTAAGCATTTTTTATACTTTTTTCAAATGTTTTTTTCAAACACGCCAAAAAGTTCGAAGTTAGCGAACTTTCGAACTGCCGATGTTCGAATCGAACTCCGAACTGATCGAACCGAACAGCTCATCCCTAATGCTCATAAGAATTTGTGTCCAAAGTAATTCATGTGTTTGACCAGTGGCCGCTGGTGAAGCTTTTATTTGGAGAGGGGGGCACCAAGCTTCATACTTAAAGAGATATTTATATATATGTATACATATATAACCTCTAAGGCTGGTCGTACACTGGCACCATAGTCAGGCAACTGACTTGGTCACCTGTCTATGGAAAACGCCATCGGCCGATCAGGGTCGTCCACTGGGAGCATCTGTGGATGACCCAGATCGGCCGATGGGCAGGCCAGCATACGAAAAAACCACGAAAAACCCTGCTGCGGGAAAACCCTGTTGCGACGCTGCTGTGGGGAGAAAAAAAAACTGTCTCTGGTGCTGAAACTCGAGTTTCAGCACCCAGGACAGCCCCCTCCAGTGCAGCCAAAGCAGGGGGAAAAAAATCATTGTCGAAGACTGCAGGAGGGATTAACCCCCTCTCCATGGTGCTGAATTAAGTTAACCGCTCTCTATTCCATAGTTGGTGCTAATGTAGCATCTCAAAATGTAAGCATTATCACTAGCATAAGTAATTTGTCTGGCATTGTAATTCCATTGTTGACCCTAAACGGGGATGAAACCAGTTAGCTCTTGGCAGCTTGCGTGAGCAAACTGGACCGAGCACCTTTTATGGGATAATGGTAACAGGTAGAGAACCCCTGTTAACCTAATAGGGTTAAGGTCACCAACTTGGGCAGTAAGCCCAATAATAAACAAAATATGTAAGAGTGGCGATGTCCCCCTGAAAGATTACCAACAATCTGGTATCCTAGAGCAGTGGTCAGCAACCCGCGGCTCCAGAGCCGCGTGCGGCTCTTTCATCGCCATGCTGCAGCTCCCGGGATGGTGCTCATGCTAGGGCGCAGACAACCCCGACCTGGAGCTTCCCCACACTCCGCCGGCCACTGTCACTGGGATCTATCACCATCACCACGCTGTGCGCTTGCTCTTGGCACAGCGTAATGGAAGATGTTGGCTCGTGATGGTTGTCCAATAGTATGCTAATACTAATAATACATGGGGGGCTGAGGGTTATAAATTTATACATGGGGGCCTGGGGGTTATTAATTTATACATAGGGAGACACTTGAGGAGTATTATACATGGTGGGGCTGGGGGTTATTCATTTATACATGGGTACTGGGGGTTATTATATATGGGGAACCTGGGTGAGTATTATATATGGGGGTCCTGGGTGACTATTATTATATATGTGGGGCCTGGTGGGGTTAATATTTATGGGGAGAAGAAATTTTATAATTATAAATAAATGGCATCATTCATGGCATGGCTGCATTAAGCTCTCGAGCAGAGTCCTCCCTCCTACTGTTCTGTGTGTTTTGTGTATGGATATACAGGTGCATCTCAATAAATTAGAACGTCATGGAAAAGTTAATTTATTTCATTAATTCAACTCAAATTGTGAAGTTTGTGTATTATGTAAATTCAATGCAAACATACTGAAGTAGTTTAAAGTCTTTGGTTCTTTTAGTTGTGATGATTTGGTTCTTTTAGTTGTGATGATATTTAACAAAAACCCACCTCAAAAAATTAGAATACTTCATAAGACCAATAAAAAAAGCATTTTTAGTGAATTGTTGGCCTTCTGGAAAGTGTGTTAATTTACTGTAAATGTACTCAATACTTGGTAGGGGCTCCTTTTGCTTTAATTACTACCTCAATTTGGCGTGGCATAGAGGTGATCAGTCTGTGACACTGCTGAGGTGCTATGGAAGCCCAACTTTCTTTGACAGTGGCCTTCAGCTCATCTGCGTTTTTTTGGTCTCTTGTTTCTCATTTCCCCCTTGACAATATCCCATAGATTCTCTATGGGGTTCAGGTCCGGTGAGTTTGCTGGCCAGTCAAGCAAACCAACACCATGGTCATTTAACCAACTTTTGGTGCTTTTGGCAGTGTGGGCAGGTGCCAAATCCTATTGGGAAATTAAATCTTCATCTTTAAAAAGCAGGTCAGCAGAAGAAAGCATGAAGTGCTCTAAAATCTCTCGTTAAACGGGTGAAGTGACTTTGGTTTTCAAAAAAACACAGTGGACCAACACCAGCAGATGACATTGCACCCCAAATCATCACAGACTGTGGAAACTTAACACTGGACATCAAGCAACTTGGGCTATGAGCTTCTCCATCCTTTCTCCAGACTCTAGGACCTTGGTTTCCAAATGAAATACAAAACTTGCTCTCATCTGAAAAGAGGACTTTGGACCACTGAGCAACAGTCCAGTTCTTCTTCTCCTTAGCCCAGGTAAGACGGCTCCAATGTTGTTTGTGGTTCAGGAGTGGCATAACAAGAGGAATATGACAATTGTAGCCAAATTCTTTGACAAGTCTGTGTGTGGTGGCTCATGATGCCTTTACCCCAGCCCCAGTCCATTCCTTGAAGTTCACCCAAATTCATGAATTGATTTTTGCTTGGCAAGTCTTTGGAGGCTGCGGTTCTCTCGGTTGGTTGTGCATCTTTTTCTTCCACTCAACTTTCTGTTAACATGCTTGGATACAGCACTCTGAACAGCCAGCTTCTTTGGCAATGAATGTTTGTGGCTTACCCTCCTTGTGAAGGGTGTCAATGATTGTCTTCTGGACAACTGTCAGATCAGCAGTCTTCCCCACGATTGTGTAGCCCAGTGAACCAAACTGAGAGACCATTTTGAAGGCTCAGGAAACCTTTGCAGGTGTTTTGAGTTGATTAGCTGATTGACATGTCAACATATTCTAATTTGTTGAGATAGTGAATAGGTGGGTTTTTGTTAAATGTGAGCAAAATCATCACAATTAAAAAGACCCAAAGACTTAAACTACTTCAGTCTGTGTGCATTGAATTTATTTAATACACAAGTTTCACAATTTCAGTTGGATTAATAAAATAAATGAACTTTTCCGCGACATTCAAATTTATTGAGATGCACCTGTATGTTTGGTCTCTCCCATTGTACAGCGCTACAGAATTTGTTGGCGCTTTATAAATACTTGTAACTGTAATTAATTGAAATATATATTTTTTTATACTAATGACATGGAGATTGATTTTTTAAAAAAAATATTATTAAAAGTTTTAGTTTAGAGTACCCCTCCCCCCCCATAGCATAAAGGTAAAAAACGATATATGCAGTGTTATCTTCATTTTAGATGTCAAAAGGGGTTTGCGGCTCCCAGTGTTTTGTTTTTTGCGGGAAATGGGTCCAAATGGCTCTTTGAGTGTTTAAGGTTGCAGACCCCTGTCCTAGAGGGATAAAGGTGACCTTTACAATGTAAATGGAATTTGTATAAAAATTAACCTTTTATTAGGATACATTTATTTATTTATTTGCAAAGTATTTTTACCAGGAAGGATACATTGGGATTTCTCTCGTTTTCAAGTATGTCCTGGGTTCAAGAACATTGACATTTTACAGTCGTTACAAACCTACAGAGTAATAAATGTAAGATATTAGTATTGGTATTGCAAGTAAGGTGCTGGTCCTTGATCGGAGGTTATAGGATGAGGGAACTGATAGGGGAAGCAGCCCATTCAGGTAGGGTGGTAAACACCAGGATGGAAAGGTGAAGTGTGCGACTAGATTCCAGCAACAGCCAGTTTTGCTCTTTTAACATGTCACAATGGTGGGTCATGTAGGTACATTGTAGCACAAAGCGGCAGAATGAGTTATACAATGTAGTAAGTGTCTGAAGGTGTGTTTGTGGGGCAGCTGCATACACTACATCTCCGTATTCAATGGCTGGCATAAGCATTTGTTGTACAATCTGCTTTCTTACCGTGGGACTCAGGCAGGATTTGTTTCTGTACAGGGCACCTAGTTTGGGGTAAAGTTTAGATGAGTTTTTCGATGTGGGATAGATTTTCGATAGAAAGGATTTGGGTCTAATCACATACCTAGATATTTGAGAGCAGTGACTATGGTCAGCATGCCATTTGCTTTTGTCCTGACACGTAGATGGGGATTTTGCAATTTGTGTCGTTTAGGTGCTGTTCCAAAGAGCATCCTTACGGTTTTGTCAGTATTTAAGAAAAGTTTGTTATCTGCGATCTACTTTTCTACCCCTGTGAATTGTTCTTGCAGCACGGCCTCCAGCTGTGGGAGATTTGTTTTGCTGGTATAGATTACAGTGTCGTCTGCGTACATGTGTACCGTTGAGGCTTTGCAGACATTGAGCAGATCATTTATGAATATCGTAAATAGCAGGGGGCCGAGTATTGAGCCTTGGGTACACCGCAGGTGACTAGAAGGGGGAGGGAGGAGCTGCCAGAAATGGACACATATTGTGATCAGTCAGATATATACAATTGAAACCAGGTTAGCGTGCGATCACCAATACCGGAGTTTTTATGTTTTTGTAACAAGATGCCATGGTCTACTGTGTCAAAGGCCTTGGCAAAATCAAGGAAGATGACTCCAGTTAGGTCTCCTTGATCCATGCCAGCTTGGGTATCATTGCAAACTTTTAAGAGGGCGGTTGTAGTGGAATGATTTGGACGAACGCCCGATTGGTCTGGGGTTAAATAGTTTGAAGATTGATAATAATCACGTAATTGCGTGTACACAGATTTTTCCAACATTTTTGACATAACAGGGAGCAATGAGATCGGACGTAGTTCGATACCAAAGTACTGTCGCCACTTTTATGGATAGGTACCACTCTTGCAGTCTTCCAGAGTTTGGGTATGTATCCAGTCGCCAGTGATTCATTAAAAACGGTTGCTCATAACATGTACCGTAGAACAATTGTGCCTTTATTCATTTCATGGAGTACACTTCGTATTGGTCATTAGTGGAATTTCATAATGCTTAAGGAGTGGCACTACACTGAATATGTCTCTTGTTTACGGCTCGCTGTGGCTGAGAGACACCAATGTGTATAGATTTCAGGTCTCCTTGTATTGGAACCATGAACTGTAGCGCAGTTTGTCAATTATGGAATATAATGGGAGGGGGGATAATTAATACATCACAACTCGGGTATTCGCAAGTTTCCCTCATCAAAAAGTATCATAGTAAAGCTACATAAAGATTCCAGCGTGTTAATGCAATCCCCAATAGTAGCCAAAAAGGCCTTGGTGTGGGACCAAATGCAGCGAAAGCCACCAAGATACACACACATATAAATTTGCGGTCTCCTTAGTGTGGGACCAAAGTATGGGAAAAATATTATTATTCACATTCATTCATTCCTTGGAACGCACTCATAACCAGAGGTGAGTGAGGGATTTATTTTTAGAATTAAATACAAAGAAATCTGTTACATGCACAGCTCCCATCAGTCCGAGGCGTGCCAGGTACTGCTGTAGTCTTACAAAGAACGCCAAAATTTTTGTCACTTGTGCTCAGAATCCAAATTACCTACATATTTAAGACTGTTTTTTTAGGCTACTTAAAACGGCCATAAAAGTAGAAAAATCAAGGCAAATCTCTATTAGGTGGGGTAACATTGTATTTAAAAAAGTGATAAAATAGTGCCTGTTAAGCAGATAATGCCTCATATACATTTTTCTTTATTGTGCCATATTCGGTTTATTTTTTTGGGGATTTTTACTAAGTGCCCTTAAAAAGTGCTAATAATTCATTTTAATTTCTTTCTTAAAATCTATTAAACTGTTGGTAAAAATTATTAGATTGCTTCATCAGAAGAATTTTAAACTACTTTCCATTCATGTTCAAGTTATGTAGTGTCTGTAAGTGAAAGTCCGTGTCTGGGACTGTTTATCTTTTTTTACGAAGTTGTTCTTGGGGACACATTCCTGTAGGTCACAAAAACCACTTATCTGACTTTATAAAAAGAAGGGATATTTTGTAATACAGACTCAGAACCATCTTCAATGATGTCTGTTAATATACTCCACGAGACAAATAATCTGTGTAGTCCTATATTAATACACATACATTTTCTATAGGTTCAGTGCTGTTTATCTCCACTTTCAACCAGACAAAGCTTTGCAATTGAAAATATACTGTATATTCAAGGTAATGTTCACTAGGGATGAGCTGTTCGGGTTCGGACGGTTCGGAGTTCGACCCGAACTTTGGCAGTTCTAAAGTTCGTGAATTTCGAACTTTTTGGGCGTGTTCGGTTCGGGTTCAAAAAAAAAAAGAAATTTTGAAAAATGTATAGAAAATGCTTAAAAAAATACTAAAAAATCTAGAAATAAAGAGACTCTTTACTGCAGAATATTATAAACAACGGTTTATTAGATATTGAATTAAAAACTAATGTGTACGTGGAAAGATTATCAACTCTAAATGACCTCTGTTCACAAACGGGCATAACACCAGAGGTGTTGTTAGTCTGGTAAATATTTGATACATTGTACAATATACTGAGGGTGGGGTGGTGTCTGCCTTCTGATTGAGATTTGAGAATTAATTTCCCTAAACCCATCCTAATTGCTGCATTTAACTGGTGGTTTGGAAAAAAATCTAAAGCAATGTTATTTTTCACCTCGGGATTAAACATTCACAGGGTTATTCAGAGAGCAGTGAAAGCAGGAGAAAACTGGAGAACTGAAAATTCTAGGTCAAAAAGGCCGAACCAGAAAAATTCTCCCATTTATCTCACTTTCAAAATCGGCTTTTTGGTCTAGAAGTTTCCATTCTCCTGCTTTTCACAGCCAAAAAATCAGTAAACTTTTTCTGCGTGTCCGAAAAGGTCTCTTCTTTTCATACAGACTGCCGCCCCAAGCAGTTGTTTATGGATAGATTAAAGGAAAAGCATTTACCGTCATTTGAAATGTCATTTTTTGGTTTTTACATATTTCTATACATCCTAGAAATCCGCCACTTCACGGGCAGGTTATGGGGACCTCCTAGGCACGATATTTGAAGGAATTTTTTGTTTTTATTTTTAACCCTTATTTCATGGAAAACTCACTGTCCCTTTAAAAACGTTTTTTTTAAAACTTTTTGTCCTTGTTTCCTGTCCCCCAGGGCACTACCCGGACCCCCATACACCTTTTATGGCAAATATGTAGCATATATGCCCTCTTGGAGGGAACTCCAAAAAAACGAATTTTCAGCCCCATTGACTTGCATGGGGGTTCGGGTTCGGTCCCGAACAAATGGGAAGTTCGGGTTCAGGCTCGAACCGAACTCGGGGAGTGTTCGGCTCATCCCTAATGTTCACACCTAATGCTTATGTGGATATGAACTTTTGTGCAGAGAATTAAATATTATTAATTTCCCTAAAATGCCAAGTCCAAGTCATTACAAACTGAAGAGTGTACTACATGTTACTCTTAGGCTGGGGTCAGACTAACGCATTTTTATCGTGCGTTTAGGTGCACTTAATCACGGCGCAGTAGCAGCAAATGACGGCCAATGACGGCCAATATACGAAGTACGGCCGCACGAAAGTTCGGCCATGCAACGCAAGTGGCAAACGAATGCATTTTTTCGAGAACTCAGAACCGCTATAACTGATGTACAGAGTGCGCTGTGCCCGCATAGCGGCGAGTGTGCGTGATTAGGAGACGTCAGACGCTGCTCATGTCCGGCCAACATAACGTCCAGACACCCAAAATTTCTGGTTTGGATCCGTAACAAATCACGCACGAAAATGCGCATCGTATGACCGTTTTCGCGCATTCCGTGAAAAAAATACGTCAATGCGTTCGGACACACTTTTTGACAGTCGCTGCAAATAATGCATTCGTTTGACCCTAGCCTTAATTTATCTCCTCCTTCATAGATTTCTACATCACCGGGCAGTATCATGAGAAATAATATAATCCATTACCATAAAGTGCACAACCTGTGCTGACAATTGCCTCTATTTTTCACAACCAAAGAATTTCTGACCTCGGGCATCGCAAAACTAAACCATGGCCCTAAATGTATAAGCTAGCTTTGGTAATTGCATAGTACGTTCCATATTTTCCTTTAGTTACACTAGTTTTTGGTTTGTCTACATATAAATCTTCCGACTTGTGTGTTGGTTCTTCCCCTACACTGCAATCATAATGTAAACAATATTCAGCTCTCATTAACCAGTTTTAATATCATCTTGCGTGTATGAACCGTTTGTCCTCCTAAAAAGGCATTCAAGGACTATCGTACGTATTAACGTCACACAAGATAGTGTTAAAGATAAAAATTACATATTTATACCAAAACACACACTTTTTTAAAAATGGTTCATGTTCTCTTCTCTTCCTTCTTACGAATATAAATTCCGGAATAAAACTTGTTGATATTGCATGTGATACTTGGTCATCAGCACTGTTGTACTCATCCCCATCACAGTTAGCAGGATACTGATGAAAAGCGCTTTTCTGGTACAATGCTGTCTTTGGAAATTCATTCTCATCACCGGGTAAACTCTACAATATCTGGATTGTTTAAGGATAATGTCAGACGAACGCATTCTGAGTAGACATGTGCATTCGTTTTAGTACTAAAATGATTTAGTCAGAATTTTGGGATAATTTAGTTTTCGTACGACTCAAGAGATACGAAACTGCTCAGTACAAAAAACAAAAGAAACTAAAATAAAATGCACTACATTTTAGTTTCAGTCCTTTTTGTGATATTACATTGAGTGACGGAGACTAGGGATGAGCCGAACACTCCCCGAGTTCGGTTCGAGCCCAAACCCGAACTTCCCATTTGTTCGGGACCGAACCCGAACCCGAACCCCATGCAAGTCAATGGGGCTGAAAATTTGGTTTTTTAGAGTGCCCTCCAAGAGGGCATATATGCTACATATTTGCCATAAAAGGTGTATGGGGGTCCGGGTAGTGCCCTGGGGGACAGGAAACAAGGACAAAAAGTTAAAAAAACGTTTTTAAAGGGACAGTGAGTTTTCCATGAAATAAGGGTTAAAAATAAAAACAAAAAATTCCTTCAAATATCATGCCTAGGAGGTCCCCATAACCTGCCCGTGAAGTGGCGGATTTCTAGGATGTATAGAAACACTTGTAGCGCTGGTTTTAAATTCCCTGTCGTTGTAGTACTTGTTTTTGGCCACCGGAGGGAGACAAGCGCGATGTAAGACACTGAACATTGGGACTACATTTTCTTGCATGCTTTGCGGGCGGGAACAGGAAGTGGGTGGGAGAGAGACACTGATATCCGCAGCCTCGTGGAAAGAGCTGGCAGAGCGCGCAGAGGAGTGAGAGGAGCAAGACGCAAGTGTAACAGAGAGTAATCACGACCAGGCCAGAGCGCAGGTGCGGCCTAGCAGAGCTGGAGATCGGGTTTTTCCCTTCTTATTACACGAAGACCCAGTGATCCACCGCTAGTAACCCACGCTGATACAGAGTAAGCTGAAGGACCCTGAGTTAGGAGAACCGCAGACGATCTAACGGAGTGCAGGCGGTGAGCTGGACATCTTGTGGCAGATACAGACAAGCAAGACAGCGGATCCGGTGACACAGAGAATCCCAGTCAAAATCGAGCGGAGAGACGTCCTGGGTCGAGCGGAGCACAGAGTATCTGGCGGATGGGTGAGAGGCCTTCCAGGCCGCTGTAAAATACTAAAGCACGCTGCAGTTTGTTCAAAACCCACAGGGCCCCAACGTGACTAGTCGAAGATACCTCATAAATAATTCACTGGCCAGTTGAATATTGTACCCGGGTACCAATACACACATACACATACATTCCTTGGGACATAACCTGTAGGGGACTCACACTCCAACCACTAAGGGGGTTAAAAATACTTTTTTTACTTTTCCGCTGCGCGTTTCTCGCTTTACGAAGTATTGTATTTCTTTTCCGCTGCGAGTTTCCCGCATTACGAAGTACTGTAAATATATATACATATACCGTATTACTCATTATATGCCAGTTTATTCAGTAAACTATATAATTTATAAAATCCACGACGGTGCTGGAGTATATTTATTCCCTAGTGCGGGGAGACTGACCCGAGGTTCAAATTCAGCGGCTCCTCCGGGAGTGAGCGCTTAAAAACCAAAAAAATGACGTTTCATATGACGGTAAATGCTTTTCCTTTAATCTATCCATAAACAACTGCTTGGGACGGCAGCCTGTATGAAAAGACATTTTAGGACACGGCAAAAAAAGTTTAGTGATTTTTTTGGCTAAATTATTGTGAAACTTATGCAGGCTTTGGATGAAAGTAACAATAGGTGCTTTAAAATTGGGCTTTTAGCGTCAGCAACAGTGCCGTCACACCGTAACCCCTCTGAGGATATGAATCTGATACAGGCGTCAGTGGCAGTGCACCCAGATATTGTGCCTTTAGTGCCAGGCATGCAAGTACTATCATACAGTAACCCCTCTGTGGTATTGTGGAAGAATGCAGGGGTGGACCATGCGGTCCTATATTAAAAAGATATGAATCTGGGAATGGGTGTCAGTGCACCCAGATATTGTGCCTTTAATGCCAGGCCAGCAGGTATCATCATACAGTAACCCCTCTGTGGTATTGTGGAAGAGTGCAGGGGTGGACCATGTGGTCCTATATTGAAAAGTTTTTTATCTGGTAATGGGCGTCAGTGCACCCAGATATTGTGCCTTTAATGCCAGGCCCGCAAGTATCATCATACAGTAACCCCTCTGTGTTATTGTGGAAGAGTGCAGGGGTGAACCTTGGGGTCCTATATTAAAAAGATATGCATCTGGTTAAGGCGTCAGTGCACCCAGATATTCTGCCTTTGGTGCAAGACTGCCAGGCCAGCAAGTATCATCATACAGTAAGGCTGGGGTCAGACGAACGCAGTGTTAACGTCCGTGTTGCCTGCACATACAGTTGTGTTCAAAATTATTCAACCCCCACTGAAATTGAGTGTTTTGGCCAGTTTGACATTGATTTTGATCATTCAGTCATCTTGCTTACAATTAAATCAAAGAGGCACGTGTAGGTCAGACAAATATAACATAACATTTATAATGAAATAACCACAAATGTCTTTTCTGTGCTCACATCATTATCAGTTTTATTCAACCCCCAAGTGACAGTCAATCTTAGTACAACATCCTTTTACAGTTATAACAGCTTTTAAACGTGAAGCATTGCTTGACACAAGTGTCTTGCAGCGATCTACGGGTATCTTCGCCCATTCGTCATGGGCAAAAGCCTCCAGTTCAGTCACATTCTTAGGCTTGCGCACTGCAACTGCTTTCTTTAAGTCCCACCAGAGGTTCTCAATCAGATTTAAATCAGGTGACTGCGATGGCCACTCCAAAATGTTCCAGCCTGTAATCTGCAACCATGCTTTAGTGGACTTGACATCTCCCAAGCCTCAGGTTTGTGACGGACTGCATCACATTGTCATCCAATATCTCCTGGTACTGAAGAGAATTCATGGTACCTTGCACACGCTGAAGCTTCCCTGTACCTGCAGAAGCAAAACAGCCCCAAAGCATGATTGACCCCCCACCATGCTTCAGAGTAGGCAAGGTGTTCTTTTCTTCATAGGCCTTGTTCTTCCTCCTCCAAACATAGCGTTGATCCATGGGCCCAAACAGTTCTAATTTTGTTTCATCAGTCCACAGAACACTATCCCAAAACTTCTGTGGTTTGTCCACATGACTTTTGGCATACTGCAGTCAACTCTTCTTATTCTTTGGAGACAGCAAGGGGGTGCGCCTGGGAGTTCTGGCATGCAGGCCTTCATTACGCAGTGTGCGCCGTATTGTCTGAGCTGAAACTTCAGTACCCACATCTGACAAATCTTTTCTCAGCAGTCACACGGGGACTTTTCTCCACTCTACACTTCAGGTAGTGCACAGCAGTCAAAGTCAGCATCTTCTTTCTGCCACGACCAGGTAGCGTTTCAACAGTGCCCTTTGCCTTGAATTTGCAAATGATGCTTCCTATGGTCTCTCTTGGTATGTTTAACATCTTTGCAATCTTCTTATAGCCATTGCCCTTCCTGTGAAGAGTAATCACCTCTTCTCTTGTCTTCCTGGACCATTCTCTTGACTTCACCATGTTTGTAACCACACCAGTAAATGTCTAGAAGGAGCTGAGTATCACAGTCATTTTAAAGCTGCCTAATTGGTGCTTATTATGCTTTATTGCTGCTCCGTGACATCCACAGGTGTTTTCAATACCCGATTGAAAACACTTGAATGAACCTCTGTTCTTCAGAGTGGTAGTCTTTAAGGGGTTGAATAATTGTGTCAATGAAGAATTCAAAAAAGAAACATTTACTACTGTATTACAAAACCAATTGATGTCATTTTAGTTGCATATGGTTCTTTAAAAAGTCCTTGTAGGATTTCATTCTGAATACAATTACAAATGTACACTAAATTCCCTAAAACCCTTTACAGCATTGGGGGTTGAATAATTTTGAGCACAACTGTAAGTACGTCCGTGATAGCATACAATTGTGTTAAATGGAGCCTCACACACGAAGTACGTCCGCACAGAAGTGCGGGGGCTGACGGACGCTGCAAACGGACGCAGGTTAGGCAAGAACGTAATACTGCTAGAACGGACGTGCAGAGTGCGCCACGTCCACAACGTCCGCATAGCTTTGTGTGTGAGTGATGCAACAAGGTCAGACGGACTGCATTTATACGTCCAGCATTTTTGACGGACAGAATGTTCTTTCATTGTAATTTATTTTCCCTGCTACATCAGTCAAAAAATACATCAGTGAAAAAAACGGACTGTGTGGCCATTACCTTGTCGTCAGTCAGTAAGTACGTCCGTACTGCACGGACGCACAGTCCGTAGAAAATGCGCTCATCTGACCCTAGCCTAACCCCTCTGTGGTATGTGGAAGAGTGTAGGGGTGGACCATGTGGTCCTATATTGAAAGGTTTTTGATCTGGTAATGGGTGTCAGTGCACCCAGATATTGTGCCTTTAATGCCAGGCCAGCAGGTATCATCATACAGTAACCCCTCTGTGTTATTGTGGAAGAGTGCAGGGGTGAACCTTGCGGTCCTATATTAAAAAGATATGCATCTGGTTAAGGCGTCAGTGCACCCAGATATTCTGCCTTTGGTGCAAGACTGCCAGGGCAGCAAGTATCATCATACAGTAACCCCTCTGTGGTATGGTGGAAGAGTGCAGGGGTGGACCATGTGATCCTATATTGAAAAGTTTTTGATCTGGTAATGGGCGTCAGTGCACCCAGATATTGTGCCTTTAATGCCAGGCCAGCAAGTATCATCATACAGTAACCCCTCTGTGGTATTGTGGAAGAGAGCAGGGTTGGACCCTGCGGTTCAAAAAAATAAAATGATATAAATCTGGCACAGGCGTCAGTGCAGCCAAATATTGTGCCTTTCATGGCAGCAAGTGCCTTCACACCGTAACCCTTTTGTGGTATTGTGGAAGAGTTCAGTGCTGGAGGTTTTGTGAATGCAGAAGAGGACATCCCCTATCTATTCCATTACTTCAGCATCAGGGGATTGATAGCTGCTGATCCAGGACTGATTCATTTTTATAAATGTCAGCCGGTCTACAGAATCGGTGGACAGACGCACTCTTTTGTCTGTGACAAAACCTCCAGCGGCACTGAACGTCCTTTCGGAAAGCACGCTAGATGAAGGGCAACCTAGTAGCTGCATAGCATATTGGCTAAATTCTGGCCAGTGATCCAATCTCAACACCCAGTAAGCCAGTGGATCATCTGCTGGAAAGGTATCTAGGTCTGCCCTTGCCCCTAGGTAGTCCTGCATCATATGGTGAAGACGCTGGCAATGGGTGCCTACATTTGACGTCCTTGGGCGTCGTGGACTAAAAAAATTTAAAAATGCATCAGTCAAGAGGCCCTGGCCTTCACCGCTATTCCTCTGATCACCCGCAGCCTCAGAAGCACGTGTGTCAGCACTTGGTAATCTACCAGTGCCTGGAAAGGTGTTACACAAGTGTCGCTTTAGAGCGTCCAAGTTTTTTCATCCTGTGCTTCCTCTGTGTGGGCAGGATGAGCTCTGCAACTTTCCCCTTGTATCGTGGTTGAAGAAGGGTTGCCAACCAGTAATGATCCCTCTCCTTGATAGCACGAATCCTGGGGTCCTTTAGCAGGCTTTGCATCATTAGGGAGCCCATGCAGCGTAGGTTGGAGGTGGCATTAGCTTCCGAGTCTTCCTGGTCAATGAGGATGACCGTATCGTGCACTTCCTCCTCCCAGCCACGCACTAGCCCTTCTGTTTCTGGGCACACAAAACCCTCCCTTGAGCAATCCCCACCTTCAATGCCCCCACTACTTAAATAGTCCTCCTCCTCATCCTGTCTGATCTGAGTAGGACCCGCTGGAATGCTGTCTGCGGAAAGACTGGGGCCTTGAGAGCTAGGAAAGGCCTCCTCTTCCTCCCGCTGCTCTGCCTCTAGAGCCACATCTATAATTCCCCGCAGAGTGTGCTCCAGCAGGAACACTGAAGGAATTGTGTCACTGATGCATGCACTGTCCCTGCTCACCATCCTCGTTGCCTCCTCAAATGGTGACAGTACAGTGCATGCATCCTTGATCATCAGCCACTGCGGGGGGGGGGGAAACAAGTTGACCTGAACCTGTCCTTGTGCCATACTCACACAGGTACTCGTTGATGACCCTCTGCTGCTTGTGCAGACGCTGCAGCATTGCTAATGTCGAGTTCCACCTGGTGGGCATGTCACAGATCAGACGGTTTGTGGGAAGGTGGAATTCTCTTTGAATTTCTGTCAGGCGAACGCTTGCTGGGAATGACCGTTTGAAGTGGCTGCAGACTTTTCTGGCCTGGATGAGAAGCTCTGGCAGCCCTGGGTACTTGGTTAGGAAACGCTGTACCACCAGATTTAGGACGCGTGCTAGGCATGGTACATGTGTCAATTTACCCTTGCGTAGGGCGGAGAGAAGGTTGCTGCCATTATCGCAGACGATCATTCCCAGCTCAAGCTGGGGTGGTGTTAACCATCTCTGCACCTGCCCCTGCAGAGCTGACAAAATTTCTGACCCGGTGTGGCTCCTGTCCCCTAAACAAACCAGCTCAAGCACAGTATGGCATCTTTTTGCTTGAGCCATTGCGTAGACCCTGTCAGGCGTCGGTTTAACTGCCACTTCGCCACAGACAAAGAAGGAGGAGGAGGAAGAGGTGGTGGTGGTGGAGCAGACAGACCTCATACAAGCAGCTTTCTGGAGGCATGGTGGATGAACAAGCTCCAGCACAGAGCCCCGTCTTGGATCACTCCCAGCTGCAATCAGTTACCCAGTGTGCTGTGAAGGAAATGTAATGACCCTGTCCATGCTTGCTGGACCACGTGTCTAAAGTGACATGCACCTTGCTGCTGACTGCCTTTCCCAATGACTGGATAACATTGTCTTCCACGTGCTGGTATAGTGCTGGAATGGCCTTGCGTGAAAAGTAATGGCGTTTTGGAACCTGCCACTGTGGTACAGCACATTCAGCAAATTCACGGAAGGGAGCAGAGTCCACCAGCTGGAAAGGCAGCAGCTGCAATGTGAGTAATTTTGCTAAGCTGGCATTTAGACGCTGTGCTTGGGGATTGTTGGGACTATAATTTTTCTTTCGCTGCAGCAGCTGCGGCAACGTAATCTGACTGCGTAAATCTTCAGCTACTGGGATGATGTCACATTGTGAGGAAGGACCTGCTGGTACATCCATTACTGTAGCATCATCCCTGTTGGTGGAGGTTGTAGGCAATGACATGGCAGGACATACAGTGTGGGTAGAGACAGATGAGGAGGAGGACCTACGCAAAGTTTTGCGCCAACGGGATGTGTGGCACTTGTTCATATGTCGCCTCAAGCACGTGGTACCCAAGTGTCCGGTGTTTATCCCACGCTTCAGCCTCCTCTGACATAGATTACAAATAGCAACGGTGGGGTCTGCTGCACATTTCTTAAAGAACTCCCGGACAGCAGAGTTCCTGCATGTGTTCTTTGAGACAACAGCACTCTGCACCGGAGCAGCTCTGACATGTGATGCCTTGGACTGGCTAGTGCTATGGTTGGTCACAGAGGATGTTGTGCCTCGTGTTTGCTGTGCCTCCTCCTCCTCACTTGATTCCTCAGTTCGATCTGGCACCCAGGTGGAGTCAGTGACCTCATCATCAATGTCATCTTCACCCCCTTTCCTCATCTATAATACACGTTTTATATAAAGTCCCTCTCCCACTGCTGCTTGTTATAGTTATTTTTTTACATCTGATGCATTTAGTATCCAGCTCTCACAGTTACTCTGTCATTATGAGCCTTCAGTGTGATTTGAATGTTTTCCCTAGATTTAAAGTGCTTTATTTTATTATAAAAATCAATTTGCGCCAGTCATCTCTTCTGAGCTTTCAGACCGATTTACGTTAATATTTTCCCTCTCCCCTGCTTTTATATTCCTGTGTCTCCCCCCCCAGAGATACAAAGTTTAAGTAAAGGTTCCCTCTCCTGTGCTGGATAAGCATTGCATTCCGAAGTTCTGCACCCTCCACATGCCAATGCAGTAGGATGTTCTATACAGAGAGGGGCATTAATTAATGCAGGTGGATGTTGTATACATTATACAGAGAGGGGTATTAATTAATGCAGGAGAATGTTCTATACATTATACAGAGAGGAGCCTTCTTTTTTTTTAGCCCTTTAAATCTAGTGGCTGTGAGCGCTGAGATCGGCTGCTTGTTATATTATCTCTCAGTACAAGGTATCAGGCTCAGTAACTGAGTAACTGACTGTAACAGCGATCAGAGTTTCAGTAAAACAAGGAAATAATATTGTTCTAACCTCTTATATATAAAAATATTATTTACTAGTTTTACTGAAACTGAGCAGTGATGAGCAGCAGTCAGTTACTGTAACAGCTTTTTGCCTGGCACATTGTGCTGCGAGTGAGTGATACTGTAACAAGCAGCGATCTCAGCCGTCTCAGGAGCCACAATAGTAATTGTATCCACTGGTTTTCGGATGAATGAAATTAGTTTTCATACTAAAGAATTAAAAACGAATTTCTTTAGCAACTAAATAAATTGCATTTTAGGACTAATCCATTAGTTTGAAACGAAATTTTGTGCTGTGCACATGTCTAATTCTGAGCACACTGTGTGTCCGTGCACAACTGATATACTTTCTGACTGATGATACTGTAGACACCACACCGTCCGTTTTTTTTGACTGATGTAGATGGGAAATTTATTTATTTATAAAGGATTTTACCAGGAAGGATACATTGAGATTTCTCTCGTTTTCAAGTATGTCCTGGGTTCCAGAACATTGAAATGTTAGTCGTTACAGAAATACAAAGTAATAAATGCAAGATATTAAAAACAAAACACAAATATACAGATTAACACAGAAAATAAATATGTAAGTAATATAGTTACTAGGTACAGAATGCACCTGTAAACATGTAACAGAGGTATGCTAGTAAGGAGCTCGAGTGACTTAAGACTGGGGGAAGATTTGATGGTGTCTGGAAGGTTATTCCATAAATGCGGTGCTCTGTAGGAAAATGAGGATCGAGACACTTTCTTTTTGTATGATGGTATTGCAAGTAAGGTGCTGGTCCTGGATCGGAGGTTATAGGATGAGGGAACTGCTAGGGGAAGCAGAGTATTCAGGTAGGGTGGCAGCTTCCCAGAGAAGCTCTTAAACACCAGGTTGGAAAGGTGAAGGGTGCGTCTAGATTCCAGCGACGGCCAGTTTAGTTCTTTTAACATGTCACAGTGGTGGGTCACATAGTTACATTGTAGAACAAAGCGGCAGAATGAGTTATACAATGTAGTAAGTTTCTGAAGGTGTGTTTGTGGGGCTGCTGCATACACTACATCTCCGTATTCAATAGCCGGCATAAGCATTTGTTGTACAATCTGCTTTCTTACCGCGGGGCTCAGGCAGGATGTTTCTGTACAGGGCACCTAGTTTGGATGAGAGTTTTTCTTTGTGGGGGGCCAAAGGATAGATTTGGGTCTAACCACATACCTGGATATTTGATATCTGGATATACGATGCGCTTTCTCATCCGTGATTTTGTACGGATAATCAATAAAACACTTTTTTTGCGTCTGGACGTTATGTTGGCTGGACATTAGCAGCGTCTGACGTCTCCTAATCAAGCACACACGCTGCTAGCGGACGCAGCGCACTCTGTACGTCAGTACAAGCGGTATCACGTTCTCAAAAAAATACGTTTGTTTGCCGCTTGCGTTGTGCGGCCGTACTCCTTATATTGCCCGTCACTTGCTGCTACTACGGCCGCAATAAAGTGCAGCTACACGCGCGTTCGCACTGCATTAGTCTGACCCTAGCCCAATACCCATGGTTACAGCAAGTAGTGCTTCTACCCATGTATGGTATGTCCTTTATTATCCACTTGAACGTGAAGGTCTTGCATGTAGCATCCTTCCATTTCCCCCACCGCAGGAGTCATTATGATGTCATCACAGGCATGCGCAAAGAGGGAGTCCCCCTGCCTGGCAGGGGAATCCCAATACAGGTGTCCCAGAACCGTGCAGTGGAGGAGGTCCGTTAAATTCTCATTGGAAAACCCAGATTATGACCAGTAAATCTGTAAAAAAAATTATCAGGGTTATTCAGAGAGCGGTGAAAAGCAGGAGACTGACTGGAGAATGGAAAATTCTAGGTCAAAATAGCCAAACCAGAACAATTCTCCCATTTATGTCACTTTCTAAATCGGCTATTTTGACCTAGAATTTTCCATTCTCCTGTCATTATCCTGCTTTTCACCACTCTCTAAAAAATATATATACAGGGTTATTCAAAGTGGCAGTATTGTTCACTTGTCCGTCATAAAGGGAATATTTCTGCACTACCTTACCTTCTCATTTCCCACAGCAGGTGCTCACCTTTCTGTATGGTGATCATCTGCTTCCTCGGGGAGCAAGTGAGCCCAATTTTTAAAAAGGAAAGTTTCAGTACATTTTGCACTAAGCTGTTAAAAAGTACTTTATTCAATGACGGGGGCTGCATTACGGCCCTGTTAATCTACTGTTTAACTGCTTCTGTTAGTAATCTCCAGCATTTTGTATGAGCAAGTCACATCAGAAAGAGCAGACTCTCAGTTTCCGAAATGGGGGTCTCTTGTTAATGTAAGTCATGCAGAGGATGAAATAGTAACTAGAATATAAGACTAATAAAACAAAATTCATTTTGTAGGTCTTTGACACTGCACCAATAAATCAGGTGTCAGCTACCCAACCAAGAGGTTTTAAAACTACATTGCACAAGATGCTCAGCCAATCTAAAGTGGTGGAGCATCATGGGAGATGTAACAGATTTCCATATTATCAAACCCAAAATCATCTGAGTGATTTATGGCTTTGCATTGTAACTGTAAGCATGTGTATTGATACTAGGACTTAGAAATAGAATAGTCAAGACCAGTCTGAATTTAGATATTTTTTTTTAAGGAACGCATGGGGGTCAAGTATTCTGCATATTGTTCATGTGGCACTCTAAACGATGTTTATAGAACTCAATAGTATAACTGACATGTATTAAGACATTATTTCCCAAGTTATTTTATTTTTAAATTTAATCATACAATACTGGCAGTACTTCCAAAACTTGAATCATTCAGGCAGGTTTGATCTTGAAATTTTCCAGGTATACTTTGCCACAAGTTTTAAACTCAACCAAATTATAAATGCCATAGTGTAATGTTTATTAGGGATGCACTAAAATTTTGGCAGCAAAAACATGTTGGCCAAAAATGGCATTTTCAGTTGTCGGCGGAAAGGAACGTAACGAAAATGAAGCATGCAATGATGGAGCCTCCAGATGGCGCTGTGACAGTAGCCCAGTTGGTGCTGTATCTACCCAGGATGAGGAAAAGGAGTGTGCTACTGCTTAGTGATTTTTCCTGTGTCAGGGCAGCCAGAAATTGAACCTGGAGCAAACAATTTGTGTGTTTATGCTTTCCCTGTGGAGGCTCCTCCATACAGGGAAATGCCCATCTGTCAGGTCTGTGCGCAGCCCCTTCAGAGTGTACACTCTCTGGATGGGGGTGTGTGAGTACCCAACCCACAGAGCCATTTAACATTTCACGTCTAGTTACTACAGAGAGACAAGGGAGGGGGGGGGGGGGGAAAGAAAGATCAAGAGTGGGACAATGCGAGGCAAGAGACTCTGCAGCAATAATCTAATTGCAGGAAGTTCATCCTCTTGTCTGTGTGTATTGATCCACTACTATACAGAGTGTAATGACCTGTTGAATCTACAGAATGTATGTTACAGCCCGAAGTGCGGTTAATCCTAGGATTACCGGAGTAATCCTGACATTACCCAGGAGGCGTTATTAGCAAAAGTCCGAAGTGAAATGAAGTTTCAGACTTTATCTGAGTAATTTGCAAAGTATCCAGTGGCCTCTGGGTAGTCCGTTATTCTGCACCGTTTTAACCGGGTAATTCACACATTATCCTAGTGTTGCTGGATAAAGTGTGATGTGCAACGAACCATGAGACTTTATCCGGGTAATCTGCAAAGTATCCAAACACCTCTGGGTACTCCACTTTTCTTGGGTTTTCAGGTCACAGTTGACCGAATTCTGAGGATTACCCGGGTAAAGCTGCAAACTTAACCAAATTGCATCCACAATCACAAACCACACTAAATATCTGTCATGTAACTTTGTTGTCTGAAAATTAATTTATGAAGATAAAGATATTATATAAAGAGTAACCTAATGATTATTATGTTTTATAAATGATACATGATCTTTATTAGGTGTCATATGTGCACATAAAACCCTTTCACATTCATAGAAACATACTCTGTATATTCATAGGGGCAAAAACGGGGTTGAATATTTTAAACAGGATACCTGTATCTCCAAAACAGACGATGTTACAGTCCTGAAAATTGGTATTTAGATTCATCTTGAAAAATAAAACACGTATTTTACCATGTTCTGAAAATTCCTTGGGGGGGCAAAAAGGGGGGTTTAATACCTTTTATCAGTATACCTATATTTCAAAAACCGAAGAGGTTACGGGTGTGAAATTTGTTTTTTTTCACGAAGACTGTAAATACCAAACAGGTTTTTTGCCTTCTTCCACAAATCCAATGGGGGGGGGGGGGGGTTGGGGAAAGGTGTCTGAATATTTTTATCATTATACCTATATTTCACAAACCAAAGATGTTACAGACGTGAAATTTGGTATTTACAACCTTCTTGAAAAATAAAAACACAGGTGTTTTACCATTTTCCAAAAATCCCAAGTGGGGGTGAAAAAAGGGGGGCTGAATATTTTTAAACAGGATACCTATAGCTCAAAAACAGAAGATGTTACATACGTGAAAATTGGTATTTAGATTCGTCTTGAGAAACAAAAAACACCTATTTTACCATTTTCCAAAAATTCAGTGGGAGGGGGCAAAAAGGGGGGGTTGAATACTTTTATCAGTATACCTATATTTCAAAAACCAAAGATGTTACAGGTGTGAAATTTGGTATTTACAATCTTCGTGAAAAAAACCAAACATGTGTTTTGCCATTTTCCACAAATCCAAAGGGGGGGGGGGGGTGTGGTGGTGAATACTTTTATCAGTATATCTATAGTTCAAAAACCAAGATGTTATAGGTGTGAAGTTTGGTAATTACAATCTTTTGAAAGTAAAGAAACACATGTTTTACCATTTTCCAAAAATCCAAGAGGGGGGGGGGGGGTAAAAAAAGGGGGATGAATACTTTTAAACAGGATACCTACATCTCAAAAACAGAAGATGTTACAGACGTGAAAATTGGTATGCAGATTTGTCTTGAGAAACAAAAAAACACCTATTTTATCATTTTCCAAAAATCCAGTGGGAGGAGGAAAAAAGGGGGTTTGAATACTTTTATCAGTATACCTATATTTCCAAAAACCAAAGATGTTACAGGTGTGAAATCTGGCACTTACATGTTTTACCATTTTCCAAGAATCCCACGTGGTGTGTGAAAAATACTTTTACTGAATACTTTTCAACAGGATACCTTTATCTCAGAAACAGAAGATGTTACAGACGTGAAAATTGGTATTTAGATTCGTCTTGAAAATAAAACAACACGTATTTTACCATTTTCCAAAAATCCAGTGGGGGTCACTATACCTATATTTCAAAAACCAATGATGGTACAGGAGTGAAATTCGATATTTACAATCTTCGTGCAAAAAAAACATGTTTTACCATTTTTCGAAAATCCAGTTAAGGGGGGGTGGGGGAAAGGGATGTGAATACTTTTATCAGTATATCTATAGTTCAAAAACCAAGATGTTATAGGTGTGAAGTTTGGTAATTACAATCTTTTGAAAGTAAAGAAACACGTGTTTTACCATTTTCCAAAAATCCAGTGGGGGTCACTATACCTATATTTCAAAAAACAAAGATGTTACAGATGTGAAATTTGGCACTTACATTCTTCTTCGCGGGCAAAAACTAGTTCATTATATCCTTAATACATTTTAATATTTGTCATTTTCATTGATAATATCCATAGATAATAGCAAAATTCACTTTTACCCAAGCGGGGTTGGATGCTCTGCAGATTACACAGGTGAAGCTGTGGATAGTGCTCAGATTACCCGGGTGAAGCTCCAAACTTGCACATTATCCGGGTAAAGTGTGAATTTTTCAGCTCTTCCAGACCGTTACCCAAGGGCAGTTGGTTAGTCCTAAAATTACCCGGGTAAAGTCCAAAATTTTCATTTTTTTTTTGCAGCTTTCAACAGCGGTTTTGGGCAATGTCAGGATTACCCAGGTAATCCTAGGATTAAACGCACTTCGGGGCTTTACCCATAACATATATTACATGGGCTTTATTAATCATTATTATACAGATAGAATTAACCCATTACTATAGACTGTAATGACTTGCAGTCTAGTAAATTTTATTAACCCATTTCTACAAAGTAATCACTTCATGAAATACTGATTACCTAGTGTAATAAGGGGATGCTACAATTACGAAAGAAAAATAATAATTGGGGGGGGGGCATTTTCAGTTTTTTGGCTTCGGGACAGAATTTCCATTTCAGTGCATCACTAATGTTTATAGTTACAGGGAGAAACCTGGCTACTAGCAGGTTAAAAATAAATGAGGACATCTAGAGCTTCCTTAACCCCTTAATGACTGTGTACGTCCTGCTCACGGGTCTCCCTTAGACCTGCGGACGTACATAGTACGTCAGCGGGCTTCTGACCTGCCTCCCGCAGATACTCCCCTTCCTCGCCGGTTCCCACGACGTCTATGGCAAGCTGGAAGCTTGCCTTGGCGTTTCCTGGGGGCCGGCCGATCCAATGACGTCAGCACACTGCGTGATGACGTCATTGGGCAGTGACTGTGAAAAATCAGGAAGGGGCTCCTTGGAGCCCCCTATCTCCAACCGTTTAAGGCACAGCGATGCAAGTTGCACCACTGGAAAGGGGAGTCTCCCCTTTTCAGCGGTGTACAGCATTAACCGTTTCGCTGCCGGATCGCGATTCGGCGCAAATTTGCGATTCAAACCTGGAGGGGGCTGACATCTTGGATGTCAGCCAAGCCTCCTGGTCACCCCCCACCCACTGACATCCTCACCATATGTGTGAGTATGTCAGTGGGCCAGTTAACCCCCTAGCTGCCATGCGGAGATATAGCGGGATCCTTCGGCTCAGCAGTGAAGGGGTTAAAAAGCAAAAACATGTAAAAATTGGGTATTTCTATTCTCGGGACAAAATTTTGAAACTATTTAGCCGGGGTCTTTTTTTGGTGGTTGTAGATTTTCGGATTACGAAAGAGTGTGTTTTTACCATTTTTTTCATATTTTTTATAGTAAATTATTCGATATGATGGAAATAAATGGTATTTTTAGAAAGTCCATTTAATGGCGGGAAAAACTGTATATATGTGGGTTGAATAAACGAGTAAGAGGAAAATTTGACCTAAACACTAACAGCGCAGAAACGTTTTTACAGCAGCAGTCACTAAAGGACGGATTTGTGAAAAACTGCCCGGTCACTAAGGGGTTAACCTCCCTGGCCGTTTACTTTTTAAAAAATTGTGTCTAAAAGCATCTAATTTTTTTTTGAAAGGAAAGGTGTTTTATATAGGAAGCTTGTAATAATTAGGTATAACTCACTGAAATCCATGCAAGTAATAGATCTACAAACCATATATATATATATACAGTCTTAGAATGTGTATGGTGTTTCTGATCTGTTAGTGCCACCTAGTGGCCGTTCATGAGCAAGTCATGCTGTTGGATTTTACACTCATATGTATACTCGAGTATAGCGAGGGGTAGAGATTCATTATGGAAATATACTCAAGACTCGAATATAACGATATGAGCAAAATATAAAAGTATAAATTTTTCAAGAAAATTGACAAAAGTCTCTTAAATTACCGTGCCCCATTCTTTTCATGTTAATTCCACCCCACTCACCCTCGTTCCCGTGTAACGTACGACAGGGATATGTGTGGGCACATAGGTGAAAAGATGGTGGTTAGAGAGCAGGGGAGCAGAGTGAGAGGTAACGCTTTTTTGTGGCCATTTTAGAATAGGAGTAATCGAGCATTTTCATTGCTATAGCATAAAAAACTATTTAGTATCATGTGCAGAATTTTACAATAAATAAAATCTGCAAGCACAGCCATGACATTATAAGGGTACATTTTTTTATTTATTGCAACTGCATTTAAGAAGACATTAATATATATTATATATAATTAGAAACCTATGCATATCATATACACTACAAAAATTGACATATTTTGAAATTGCTTGCTTTACCTTAAAAAATTAACATTGTTGTGGCTGCAGTGAGTAAGGTTTAAGTGGCTTGAGATGAATGGGTCAATACGTGCGCTCAGTTTCTGCCCACTGTCATGCTCCCCTCTGGGCTTCTTCACACACAGGGAGCCTGAGCAGCTGTAGCTTTAACAGTGGGAGGAGCCGTATTTCAGCAAGGAAGCTTTTGGCAAAATGCCAAGCCCTCCTGCAGAGCGTGCCTGTGTGTGAGCTGGGGAACCAAATAATACAGGGAATAAGCAGGACACCAGCTGCATGTGTATGGAGCACTTCTTCCCAGCACTGCCGCTGCGCAGAGTGGAGTGGATGAGACTCGGCACTGACAGGAAGCAGATTCTTCTCCCCCCGCAGATGTCTCGAGTATACCGCGACCCTTATGATTTTAAGTAGGGATGCACCGATACCACTTTTTTAAGACCGAGTACGAGTACCGATACTTTTGTTCAAGTACTCACCGATACCAAGTACCGATACTTTTATTTTATGTCACGTGACGCTTTCCAATAAGAACAGACCTCATATAAAGCCCCCAGATCTCATAGATATGCCCCCCCTAGGTCTCATAGATATGCCCCCCCAGGTCATGGATATGGCCCCCCAGCTCGTGGATATGGCCCCCCAGCTCGTGGATAATGCCCCCCAGCTCGTGGATACTGCCCCCCAGCTCATGGATTTGCCCCCCTCCGCTCATACTTACCTTCCTTTAGCGACGCCGGGAAAGTCTTAGCGCGCGCGCGCTCCTTGGAAGGTCCCCAGCCGCGACCACGTGGGACCATGTGATCGCGGCTGGGGTCCTTCCAACGAGCGCACGCACGGAAACTTTCCCGGCGTCGCTCAGGAAGGTAAGTATGAGCGGAGAGCAGCTGCAGGGCCTGTCCGAATGCTCTATCTGCATTCGGACAGGCCCTGCAGCTGCTCTCCTCACTTTGTTTATACTTACCTTCCTTAGCGACACCGGGAAAGTTTCCGCGCGTGCGCTCGTTGGAAGGACCCCAGCCGCGATCACGTGGTCGCGGCTGGGGACCTTCCAAGGAGCGCGCGCGAAGACTTTCCCGGCGGCGCCCAGGAAGGTAAGTATTAAACAATGCGGAGAGCAGCTGCAGGGCCCGTACGAATGCCGATAGAGCATTCGGACAGCCGCCGCAGCCCCTCGGATGCCGGCAAGCCGGCTCAATGCCGGCTTCCGGTATCGGACAAAAATATCGGGGGTACTGCACGAGTACCAAGTACTCCTGCAGTACCCGGTATCGGCACCGATATCAATACTAGTATCGGTGCAACCCTAATTTGAAGGCTGTTTTTTCTGAAAATACTCGCGGTATACTCGAGTATCTATGGTATTCTATTTTACAGTTTGCTAATTTGCTGCCTGGTCCTGCCCCCCTGCATCGCGTAACTCGCAGGGAGCGTTACCAGGAAGCAAGTCGTCGCGATCACACTGCGGGGGACAGCGAGGGAGCGCAGCATGAGGTGCGTATACAGCCCGAGTGTGGCTCGGGGTTACCGTTCGCGGTAGCGAAATTTAACCCCGAGTCACAATCGGGAATACCGCCAGGGAGGTTAAAAGGAAATGCATTTCAAGATAGCAAATGATAGAAATTCTAATCTAGAGAATTGTGATTATATACCTGTCCTTCAGACACAATTTAAATCATTACTGTGCACAGCAATACTCCACTATGAATGCAAAATATGCATGTCACAGGTGTATAGAACATGTGTCGGTGTCAACTATCCTTATGTGTTTATCATACAATGTACGGATTTGAACATGAAATGTTGCTGCTGAATGCAGCCTAGAGTTCATAATTACATTCACAAAAAACTGTGGCATATTTCAAACATTTGCATGTGTTCACATTTAATGCCATTTTATTTTAATAAATGAAGTCCACGTTTTGGTTTTTATTTTTGATGTCATCACTGCTATATTTTCTGTTTTGTCTTTGCTCATCTACTTGGGAACAGAAGAAGAGTGTTCATTTCACACCTTTATGAGGCAGTGTAGCCTACACGTAAGTGAACAACTGAAGATACCAATAGTCTTAGTGTTAGACCTGAATGCTAAGGCATCCCATTGTTTGTTTCCTTTGGTCAGGTTAAGACATTTAGGAGGTGTATGTTTCCTTTCCATGATGCACGTCGACATAAAATCATTCTGACAAATGCGGTTTTATGCACTGGTTAAGTTTAATAACCAGTATGCAGAGAACAAAAATATACAAGAAGAAGAAAAAAGGTTGAGAAAAGCAAGATTCCTTGACTTTTCCAGAAAAATAAATCATCCCCTTTCTGGGGTCAAGGGTTATATCTTGAAAAATAGAAAGGCAACATAGCTTTGCTTTTTCTCTGATGGCGCTACCTTATAACCTGCCTTCCAGCCAGGGACTACTCCTGTGAAGAAAATACTGTATCGCTAGAATGGGGTTATGTGCAGGTCTGAAACATACAGCTCAGAAAGAATAGTATGCACACACAAATGGTATCTTCAGGTGTGTACAACTGGGATGTTTGAGTTTTTTCCTCTTAGAAACAGACCTTAATTTTGAATCAGACTGAAGTTCTCATAATAAATTTGTTAATATAGGAGATGCTCGGACAGATTTTGGTTCCCACTTGTGGTCAAAATACATATTAATTTTATGTCAAAGACTTTTTTATTATTACAGCAGCAAATTACTATCAGAGCCAGCAGACTGGTGTAAATTAAAGAGTTAATCTCATTCTGATTCTAATTAAGGCTCATTTTGTTATCTTTCTAGCTGTGTGGCAATCCCTTCAATGCACTACTAATCCATTAGAACTTGATAAGTGGAAATGAAGTTTGCAAAACTCATAAAATGATGCAGATTCCACATAGGGATCTGCATAACCTGTGTTACAGTTTTATTTAAATGAAAAAACTAAGTAGTGAAAGTGTGAACAAAAGTATTACTCTTAACTAAAGGAGCTCCTGGCATACTGCAAATGCTGTGCAGGTGTGAATGTAATAAAATTCTCCTTTAGTCAAGATGATTTGCACAATTGCCATTGGATACAAATGTCTGAATTTGAACATTTTGATATGTAAGTGACACATAATCCTTTCCCCTAGGTCCCATCTGAAAATACCAGTACGCCCAGGAGAGCACCATCACCGACAGTTCACCTTCATTCAATGTCACCACAGTCCTCAATGGGTTCAGGAAGCCCCATGAGAGGCAGAGAGCGTCCCTCGAAAAAGAAAAAAGGCCTACTATCCAAAGGGAAGAAGTTGTTAAAGAAGCTTGGAGCTGTAAAATGAGAGAATGTCTGCTAAAGCTTCTAGTACACTCTTGTGTAACAAGTTGCAGATTCTTTTAAGGAGACTACAAAATACACACCTATATAAATAAATGCTAGCTGGATTACACATCACACCAGCGACGGCTTTACATGTGGTGAATACCAGTCTCTGATGATTTTATATAAAAAAAAAAAAAACAACCTCTGGCCTGGTCTTGAATCTCCTAATTTATACAGCCTTGGTGTTTTGCCTTACCGATGCACAATGATTTGTAATGTTCCATAATTGTACAGGATATATTATTTGTATGTTGTGTGCATCCAGTCTTATTCTACCTGTAATATTGTGAATTGAAAAACACCTAATATTGACCACTTTGTTCATTTTCAAAAGTTAACGGAATTTGAAAAGAAGGGTTTTGACTTAAAAGATTGATCCTCATGTAAGCCAGTTGGTGTAAGTCTGTAATTGTTGTTTGTTTATTACTCCATCTAGTTCCACGATCATACAACGTGACTAGCATTTTATTTCTATCATTTCTAAGAACAGGTAGGAATAAAAATGATCAACAGCGGCATGAAAAAAACACTTTGTGGGCTGCCGTAGTTCAGGTTGGTGGTAAAAAGGCCGCTTAACGCTGGCTTCCAAAATCAAAGCTGTGCCGGCCATCTGTGCAAGACGTAACACATTACTGGAGGAAAAAAAAAATCTTGCATCAATTCCACACGAAGAAAAGATTAGTTACGCAACATCTGTCCATTAATGTGAATTATTAAATATTCAGTGTTTCAGATTAAGTCCAGTCAGAAGTTTTACTCCCATTTAGGGTAAAAAAAAGTTGGTCACGTTTAGAGCATATAACGCAGCAGCGAAATTATTTTTCAAACCACGTATACACACGTTTTAAAAGTTAGCTCCCACACTATTTTAAGATTGGCATCCTACAAAAGAAATATTGCTACTAAACTCCAGTTAGTTTTGTAATTACAGTCCATTTGTAAGTTGTTTTTACTCTTTATACATAATTTTCAGACTGCCTTTTTTCTATAATGAAAGGTTTACAGTTAAACGGTTTAACACGTCCCCCTCATTGTGTCTTTAAAAATAATGTAAACCTGTAAAATGCTGTTGTGCTAGAGTTATGAAACTGAAGTTACTGGACTAAAAGTGATTAAAGTATTGTGTGGGTGTGTGCATGTGTACATTTGATGTGTAAATTATTTTATATATAAATAAAATTTGATATTTTGTATTAATGTGTGGCAATTGCCGTTTATGTTGTATGCTGAACTATAAACACATGACAATGGAAAAAAAAAGGCTTATAATTAACCCTTTATTGAATAAGTACCTGTCAAATACACTGTATTCCGCATGTACAGTGCAGTTAGTGCAAAACAAGTCAATACTGCCATAGTCAAAGGTGAAATAGAGCTGCAAAACATACTCAAAAAAGGCATCAAAAATTTTATTCAAACTGAATTTACCAAATGGACATGGTTTTACATTCTAGTTCTACGCATAAGTCTTCACTTCACCGATGTCACCATGGTCAAAAAATGTATTCCTAAACTTATCCATATAAATTAAAGCACTACACAGGCTGAAGAGAACTACAGTACCTAAGTAAAAGAAAAAATCTGAGGAAATTTACATCTAAACTAAAACCATCCCCCCCCCCAAAAGTAAAAACAAAACAAATTTGCCAGCTATTCACAGCGGCTCATATTCCAAAATAATTAGAATTTTACAGGGATCCTTTTCGATTGCATTCTAAAGATTTTTCTATTACTGTTTTTAAATTCAATTTTATTTCCTGGTGAACAGGCCTAAACACAAAGGAATAGCTAGGTTGGTTTTCTGCTTGGGATGTCCTGACTGCCACATGGATCGGCAATCACGACTGACCAATATAAAACGCCCCACGATGGTACCGGCGACTAGGCCACTAAAGAATGCCAGGGCCTTGACTTGTACCACAGCACCTTCCATGCCTGCTCACAGGGAGCCCATGCTGCTGGTGCATGCAGAGCTGCCAGCTGTTACTAAAAGCTGTGCAGCGTGTGATCTGCACTGAGTCTATGGCAATCTCCACAATGCCTTCCTCACTCATCACGAGACTTCTCCCTATGTGGAGAGTATGGCAAGCGTTACACAGATCGGTGAAAGCTGCGTGCAGAATTCACACTGCACAACTTTTACACCCCGTTCACACCTGGGCGTTTTACAGTGCGCTCTTACGCGCTGTAAAAACCCAAACACGAAAATCCCATGATTTCCTGTGGGGCCCGTTCACACCTGGGCGTTTTACAGCACGTAGGAACGCGCTGTAATACGCCCTACGTCCAAAGAAGTACATGAGCTTCTTTGGGGCGTATTGCAGCGCGTTCGTGGCCATAGACTGCAGTGTGAACGTGCTGCAATGTGTGTTTTTCACATTTGCGCGATACGCACATATGAAAAACGTTGAGGTGTGAACGGGGCCTAAGTAACAGCCAACAGATCTGCTCTGACCCGCAGTGTCTTCCCTGCAAGCAGGCAGGAAAGATGCTGCGTTGAAAAAGCTGATCCAAGAATTGGCATGATCAGGCCCCGATCCTTTAGGATCACATTGGAATATCCCCATTTTCTACTTGAAGTATTATGTAATTTGTTTTTTTAAAGATCTAATTCTTAAAAAAAAACACAACAAAAAAAACCTCTAAAAGAACCCAAAAGTAAACACTGCATACATATCAACGGGCAGGGCAGTATCCCTACATTCTTATTATAATCATTCAAATCAAAGAAAGCTCTTCTTACACAACACCAATTCTTTCAATCCTAAAATAAAAGAAGCAAACATGCACGGCAAAATATAGCGGTTGAGCGTTGCTATTACCAATAACAACTATGGTCACAGTTCCTCATTTTCACAGGTAGTAGAGCTTGTCAGAAAGTGCTACATGAGGTTCTCTGTGAATGCTCTGCCCCACCAAGAAGACAAGTTTATGGGCGTACTGGCACGGAGCTGGTACTCTTATTACTCCCTGAAAAACACAATCTTTGTGTAAGAGCAAGAAAATATCCTAGGAGTAACATGAAATCATACACATAGATAAATACTTACAGGCCAGTTAAAGTACAAATGGCAAAGTTTGTAGGTTAGTCGTTGCATGTGGTCTGGTTTCAAGGCACCACTGTCGTACACTACATTGTAATGTGTTGGCGAAACTGTGCCAGCTCTCACAGACTGGCTCACTATGAAGAAGTCATACCTATGGTTGGATAACAGAACATTAGAAACCCCATCAATTCACATCTTGGGACAAAATTCGTCAGATCACACATATTTCAATACAGTTTGTCAAAAATCTAAATCCCAAAAACAGGTTCTGCAGCAATTACCAGTTATTTTTTTATTAAGCAGTAGCAACTTCCAATGTCCCTCGGGACACCAAGTTGGAACCTGCGTTACAACTGTCCACTTCTAGGGCCCGAACCCATTTCTGCAACACCCAGAGCCTAAATAGGCAGACAAAATAAAAGTTACTTTTTAACAAACACCATTTAAAATCTGTATATCTCTTAGCCCATTGAATGCGGATGGCATGTGGGGCACGTCCTCAATTGTCCCCACTATATGCAGAGAATGTCCCCCTCCACGTCACTGCTTTGAAGCCCCCTCCCGCCCGATACTCCCATCTCCGTCCAGGGTCCCATGGAGATTTGACTTCCTTGAAGTCAAATATCCGAATTTATAACCCTCCCAGTGCACTGACTTCATTGCATCAGTTGCAATGTCAGTTTCAGACGCCCTCCCCGCCAGAGCAGGGGGAGTGCCTGAAGCGCGGTGGGGGGGGGGGGTGTCCACAGTCTGACCTTTCCAGGGCCTCTCTAACATCTTGGGCGCCAGGCCATGATCCAGCACCAATTTGCACCGGATCGCAGCCTATTTCAGATTGGGGCTGCCATCTTAGATATCAACCCCACCTCCGGGTCTCCTTGTCAACTGACGTCGTGCATGGTGCGATGACATCGGTTACAGAGTTAACCCCTACCTGCTCAGGGATTTCCTATGGTGGATATATGGGGGTCCTTTGGACCCCTCTATCACCCGGTCAGTGGCAGCTAGAGGGTCATGTTTGGTATCATTGGAATGGCCACAGCCTTTCCAATGATACCAAACATGACCAGGTTAAGTGTAAGCAAAAAAAAATAAATAAAAATGTATTTATTAATGCAGAACTATTCACTTTTAATAAGAACAATAGTGCAGCACGACCGTAAAATTTCATTTTTTTGGTTAAAATAGTGTATTTTCTCAAAAAAAAAATACAGTAACAGGTTACCATTTCTAAATTTAACAAGTGTACCGCATAGACTATATAACTGTAAAGGCTTGTTTGATAAAATGTGAAGAGATTACTTTATACGCTATTATTTATAAAGCGCCGGCATATTCCACAGCGCTGTACAATGGGCACAGTATAGACAGGGTTACATTGAACAACATTTTGACAAACCAGTACAGGAGGAAACGAGGGCCCTATTCCCGTGGAAATTTACAATCTAGAAGGGTGATATACAGTTGTGTTCAAAATTATTCAACCCCCAATGCTGTAAAGGGTTTTAGGGAATTTAGTGTACATTTGTAATTGTATTCAGAATGAAATCCTACAAGGACTTTTTAAAGAACCATATGCAACTAAAATGACATCAATTGGTTTTGTAATACAGTAGTAAATGTTTCTTTTGTGAATTCTTCATTGACACAATTATTCAACCCCTTAAAGACTACCACTCTGAAGAACAGAGGTTCATTCAAGTGTTTTCAATCAGGTATTGAAAACACCTGTGGATGTCACGGAGCAGCAATAAAGCATAATAAGCACCAATTAGGCAGCTTTAAAATGACTGTGATACTCAGCTCCTTCTAGACATTTACTGGTGTGGTTACAAACATGGTGAAGTCAAGAGAATGGTCCAGGAAGACAAGAGAAGAGGTGATTACTCTTCACAGGAAGGGCAATGGCTATAAGAAGATTGCAAAGATGTTAAACATACCAAGAGAGACCATAGGAAGCATCATTCGCAAATTCAAGGCAAAGGGCACTGTTGAAATGCTACCTGGTCCTGGCAGAAAGAAGATGCTGACTTCGACTGCTGTGCGCTACCTGAAGCGTAGAGCGGAGAAAAGTCCCCGTGTGACTGCTGAGGAACTGAGAAAAGATTTGTCAGATGTGGATACTGAAGTTTCAGCTCAGACAATACGGCGCACACTGCGTAATGAAGGCCTCCATGCCAGAACTCCCAGGCGCACCCCCTTGCTGTCTCCAAAGAATAAGAAGAGTCGACTGCAGTATGCCAAAAGTCATGTGGACAAACCACAGAAGTTTTGGGATAGTGTTCTGTGGACTGATGAAACAAAATTAGAACTGTTTGGGCCCATGGATGAACGCTATGTTTGGAGGAGGAAGAACAAGGCCTATGAAGAAAAGAACACCTTGCCTACTGTGAATCATGGCGGGGGGTCAATCATGCTTTGGTGCTGTTTTGCTTCTGCAGGTACAGGGAAGCTTCAGCGTGTGCAAGGTACCATGAATTCTCTTCAGTACCAGGAGATATTGGATGACAATGTGATGCAGTCCGTCACAAACCTGAGGCTTGGGAGACGTTGGACCTTTCAACAGGACAATGATCCCAAGCATATCTCCAAGTCCACTAGAGCATGGTTGCAGATTAAAGGCTGGAACATTTTGGAGTGGCCATCGCAGTCACCAGACTTAAATCCGATTGAGAACCTCTGGTGGGACTTAAAGAAAGCAGTTGCAGTGCGCAAGTCTAAGAATGTGACTGAACGGGAGGCTTTTGCCCATGACGAATGGGCGAAGATACCCGTAGATCGCTGCAAGACACTTGTGTCAAGCTATGCTTCACGTTTTAAAGCTGTTATAACTGTAAAAGGATGTTGTACTAAGTACTAAGGTGAATGTCACTTGGGGGTTGAATAAAACTGATAATGATGTGAGCACAGAAAAGACATTTGTGGTTATTTCATTATAAATGTTATGTTATATTTGTCTGACCTACACGTGCCTCTTTGATTTAATTGTAAGCAAGATGACTGAATGATCAAAATCAATGTCAAACTGGCCAAAACACTCAATTTCAGTGGGGGTTGAATAACTTTGAACACCACTGTATATGATGGAAATGCACTTTTTGGTTTGCATTTTTTTTTATAGCATTCTGGCAGGGTGTGATGAATACATATAATCATGATAGATTAGGAATCTGCTGAAAATAAAGCTATATAATTTGTCTGGGTGGTATAATACGGGACTTCAAATCGCGTTTAAACATGAGGAGCACAAAACGGTCAAAATGAGTTCAGTACTGAAGGGGTTAAAATAATAAAATAAAACAAAAATTTAATCAAAATTCCTTGTCCCAAGAAAAAATAAATAAAATAGAGGTGACTACATAGAACATTATTATACACAGAGTAACACCTCTTAGGAGAATTTGATTGATTGTCTGAGAGGATAGAGCTCATTAATCCAATTGAGCTCTACTGTTACTCCAGTCTAAAAAAGTCCATAAATTTCCTTAAATTATTGGCTTTAATAGCCTATGTCCAGAGTACAATGAAGTTCACACCCAATCATAAACCATCTAAAGATCCAACACGAAATTTACATATTTGCATTATCCATAGGCACATACAGACTATAAATTAACCGGCCCGAGTGTCACATTCCTGCGGTTACTTGCACCATTTTAAATCTGTATGCTTTTAATTCTGCATCACAATGTGCCAATAATCTCCAAATAGCTGGCTAGACTGTACCAAGATTTTTGAAACCTTGTGCCCTCTCTAAAAGTGCAACTGACACACATTTCAGAGGTTTTAAAACAAAATAGTGGTAATAGATTTACATACCATTCTGGTCTGGTGACTTCCACATCAACAATGGTCCCAGGTGGAGGGTTGTTAAGTTTGCCGCCGAAATGTGCAAAGAACCGGGCATTGATACGTTTCTTTACCACGATAACAGTCAATTTAGGGCTATAACAAGACAGCACAACATACACTCATAATTAAACCACAAATAAACAAAATACCCCCTACTCCTAAAGCTAGTCAAGTGATGTAACGTACAAGCTGCATTTCTCAAACATCACAAACAGACAGAGAGCAAATAAAACATGTACACTCTTGTATGTGAACCTTCAGAAAAATCCTATTCTGGCATTAGTTTATGATGAAATAAACCAACAGAACCTTTTAGATTCTGTAATAATATGCAAGTTTCCCTGAGTGTTGCAATCACTCTGTCAAAAGCCATACTGCAGTGTGACTCTACACATGTTGCCAAGCGAGGAATAGCCTCCCCTATTAGACAATTATTTTTGAAATACTTAAAAGGGCATGGTAGCCATCACGAACAAACGAACTGGTCATTGAAAAGAAGTCTCACCCACTCATCTTTACATCTGTACCCAAAGGCTATGACAAATTTTCCAAGAAGGTCAGTTTTCCTTGTTAAGTGGCTTACTCTGTAACATCCTTCCAGATTCTGACAATGCCGTTGCCTTACAATGCTTTTGCACTCCAAGGCATCTGGTTATCTGGTCAGCAGAGTATCAGTGTAGCAGCTTTCCGCAGCAGAGGCAGTGTGGAAGTGGGCTTCAACTGCCTCATTCTTATTTTGCCCTCTTAGGCCGGGTGCAAACGCACTTACCGGCGCAGCCATGTGATGCTGCGACGGGGCCGGTAACAAGCTTGTATGCGCGCAGCAAGCGTCCGCCTAGAAAGTCTCCCCGTCAATGCACTAGGATGCGCGTCGACGGGGCTGCAAAGCGCGATCCTCCATAGGAGGATCACGCTTTGCAGAGCTGAAATGGGGGGCAGGCGGCGTCGAGTGGAAGGAACGTCCACGCTCACGGACGTTCCTTCCACTCGCAGTGCGCTCGTGTTCCCCCGACCTGAAGCCCTCTCTGGTAACTAAAAGACAGAGTTCAAATCCTGTGGGAACATCGTTCCCTGCACTTCTCCCATAGAGGGCACGTTGTGGGAACACAGGTTCCTGCTGTGGGCAGCCAGGGCTGCTAGCGGAATGCATTAACAGTATTCCGCTAGAAGCCACTCGACTGGCCGTGTTCAGAGTGCTGCGTGATTCCTCGCGCGGGCCTCCTCGGTCCTCTGATGGCTGTGATGCGGCCTGCAGCGGAGATCTCGCGCAAGCGCGCGCGGTCCTGAGTTTGGGCAAGTATAATTCCGGGGGTCCCTGCCTGGCTATAATTAATTCTGGGGGCATGTGTCTGGTTATAAATCAATTCTGGGGGCATGTGTCTCGTTATATTCAATTCTAGGGCTCTGTGCCTGGCTATATTCAATACTAGGGCTCGGTGCCTGGCTATATTCAATTCTAGGGCTCTGTGCCTGGCTATATTCAATTCTAGGGCTCTGTGCCTGGCTATATTCAATTCTAGGGCTCTGTGCCTGGCTATATTCAATTCTAGGGCTCTGTGCCTGGCTATATTCAATTCTAGGGCTCTGTGCCTGGCTATATTCAATTCTAGGGCTCTGTGCCTGGTTATATATGATTCTCTGGGACACACTTTTTTTTCTCTTAAATCGATAAGTGGTTTCAGCCCTAGAAATCTTGCTGATTGATAGGGGATCAAAAACTTCTTTCACTCATTAAAATGCAAATCGATTTCGAACTTTTTTGAAATGCGTTTTTCTGGATTGTTTTTGTTATTCTGTTCCTCACTGTTAAAATAAACCTACCATTAAAATTATAGACCGATCATTTCTTTGTCAGTGGGCAATCGTACAATATCAGCAAGGGATCAAATAAACCCCCCCCCCTCCTCACTGTATAAGTGAATAAGCGAAATGAAGCCAGCTTGCACTTTGTGATTTTCACAAAGTGCTGTCATAAATAGAAAATATCCAGAATTTGGGACCACCTTGCACTTTAACCTCTGCAACAAACCAAACTTTGTCCTTTTAATATAATATTCCAATTTTTCAAATTTATTTAGCCAAATGTTTTGATACCTGTAGTCTTTTCCAGCAGATTTTATGCAATCCAGAAACTGTTTAACTTCATAATCCACCAGCGTTTTTAGCTGGCCATCTCCAACACCGTCCCGATAGATTATGATTCGACCTGGTAGAGTTTTGTTGTTGGCATACCAGGCTTTTAATGCAGCTAAAGAAATAGATATTCAGAAATTAATAGTGTGCAACACATTTTAATATCTCAGGTTTCAAAATTAGATTTAATAAGTATATTGCTCATTAGGTCACATACATAGCTGTGCCAGATCTTTTCTGTCTGCTCTGATCCAATAAAACAGGACTGTGCGTGGTGTTCTTACAGACACCATGCAGAAGAAAACACATCAAGTTGACCCATGATATAAGGTTATGCCTTCTGATAAGAACATTAATGTGTTATATATATCACCAACATAATAGCCACCCAATAGCTATATGTGGAAGACGTTCCACACACGTCATGGAGTTCCGTAGCCAAGCAGGAACATACTTATCTGGTCAGGATCCCAAGGTGGTCCAACTTCGTAGAAGGGACCCCTGGCAATTATATATAATATATATATATATATATATACACACACACAAAGGTTTGTATGATATTAAAAAAATTATTTTACACGCTGTAAATGATTGAAATCTGAATGTAAATTTACATTTTATTTTGTTCTAGCATTCTGACTGGACATGACACACACACATTAGGTCTGACTCATCGACACCTAGCTCAAACGGTTTAACCTAGGAACGTGAAATTTTGAAGGTACACCGTTTTAATCATGTAGACACCCACTAATTAAGGATTTTTGGAAATTCCACCCCTAAGGGGGAGAAAAAGGGGTGCGAGTATTTTAAACAGGATACCTAGATCTCAAAAACAGTAGATGTTACAGACGTGAAAATGGGTATTTACAATCTTGAAAAAATATTAACCCCTTAAGGACCGCTGACGTACTGTGTACGTCCTGCCCACGGGTCTCCCTTTGACCCGCGGACGTACATAGTACGTCAGCGGCGCCTAACCCCCCTCCCGCCCGATACTTACCTCCCTCGCAGATCTGGCAGGGAGGAAGCCTGCCCATGCCCATGTGTCGTCATCAGCAGGCGCCTCCATTGAAATCAATGGAGGGGAGGGCTCCTTCAGAGCCCTCTATCTCCCCAATCATTGAAGCTACAGTGATGCTTTTTGCACCGCTGGAAAGGGAAGAGTCTCCCCTTTTCAGCGGTATATAGCATTAACAATTTCGCTACCGGATCGCGTTTCAGCGGTAATTGGCACCAAAACGCGATTCAAACCTGGAGGGGGCTGACATCTTGGATGTCAGCCAAGCCTCCAGGCCCCCCACCCACTGACAACCTCACCATATGTGTGAGGATGTTAGTGGGCCAGTTAACCCTCTAGCTGCCATGTTGAGATAAGGGGATCCAAAGGATCCCCCTATCTCCCGATCCGTGGCAGCTAGATGGTCATTTGACATCATTGGAAAGGCCTGATCATGGCCTGATACCAAACATGACCAGGTTTGGTTTAAAAATGAAATTTTAATTATTTTTTTTTAAAAAAAGTTTTTTTTTCGTCTGGGGGAGGGGGGTTAGTTAAATAGGACCTAGGCTGTCATCTAAAAATAATTAGCACAAAATGGTCAGAATGAGCGCATCGCACATCGGTAAACTGGCTCAGCAGTGAAGGGGTTAAAAAGGAAAAAAACATGTAAAAATTGGGTATTTCTAGTCTCGGGACAAAATTTTGAAACCATTTAGCCGGGGTCTTTTTTGGTGGTTGTCGATTTTGGGGATTATATTACGAAAGTGTGTTTTTACCATTTTTTCATCGTATTTCATATTTTTTTTTGTCGTAAATTATTCGATATGATGGAAATAATGGTATTTCTATAAAGTCCATTTAATGGCGGGAAAACGGTGTATAATGTGTGTGGGTTGAATAAACAAGTTAGAGGAAAATTTGACCTAAACATGAACAGCGCAGAAACTTAAAAACAGCAGAGGTCACTAAAGGACAGATTTGTGTAAAACCGCCCGGTCACCAAGGGGTTAAAAAAAAACACGTCTATCATCTATATAGACTCCACAATCAAAGGAGTCTCCCTCTCGACCAGTGGCAATAGATGTTTCAACGTGAAACCTAAATCAAGAAAATTCCCTGCAGCACCAGAGTCAATGAATGCTTCGGCCTCAAGCTTTGTGGTGTCCCAAGCCAGAGACACTGGAACCCGAACACTGGGTTTTGTGTAGTTTGGAGAGACACAGAAGTCATGCCTAGTATCTTTCGCGTGAGACCATAGACATGGTAGTTTTCCGACACCCCAGAATTCCTTGGTCGCATGGGGCATTGTAACCTAAAATGCCCTCAGCCAGCACAATATAGGCATAACCCCTCTTGAATCCTATATGTTTTTTCCTCCCTAGATATACCAGTCCTACCTATCTGCATAGGTTCTGGGACCGAATGATCTTTAGTCGGTGCGGTACCAGGGTGCTAGAACAGGAACAACAGAAGGTACAGCAAGCAGCAATCTACGAGGCTTCTTTCTGAGGCCTCCGCTCACGAATTTGATCATCTAGGGTGATGCCAAAATCAAGTAGATCATCCAATCCTTCAGGTAAAGTCACTTGAGCGAGCTGAAACATTTTATTGTCGCAAAGACCCTCAGTAAAGGCCAAGACCAATGCCTCATTTGTCCACTGAACACCTGAGGCTAATGTCTTAAAGTCAATGGGCATACTCAGAAACCCGTTGAATACCCCGCTTCATATGGAAGAGTGCTCTGCCAGCATTCTTTGCACTTCTAGTTGGGTCAAAGGTACACCTTAATTTGCATATGAACCCTTCATAGTCATAAATTATAGGTTTCTTAGGTTTCCATAGAGGCGTAGCCAAGAGCAAGGCCTTGTCAGACAAATGATTAATAACGTAACCCACTTTGGATCTTTCAGACAGACAGAACCCTGGATTTAGTTCAAATCGTATATCCATCTGAATTAGGAACCCCCTACAAGCACTTGGGGTTCCATCAAAACGTAAGGGTGCTTTCATGCGGTTTCTTGGGTATAGGAGGAAAACCCTTAGCTGGTACAGAAGCAGGAAGTGATGATGGCACCCAGCCTGGCTGAGACAAGAGCGCATGCAGAGCCTGAGCTATCTAATCCACGTGGTGATCCTGTTCCTCCGGTTTAGTCACAATCTTCACCAACTGGTAGATAAATCTGTGGGATCCATTGGCCCTGACGTAATGTCACGATTCCCCCTTGGGTCTATGGTGTTGGCTCCTATATAGAGTATTTTATCTACCATTCTGATCCTTAGATGGTCGGCAAAGCCATCTATACTCGGGGAACATAATGACGTGTACCCAGTAAGAGTTAACAGATACCAAAATATAACAAGATACCTAGAAAGGATAGCAGGGGTCTTAGTACCAAGAGAGGTAGTCAGCCGTATACCAATATCGGTACACAGACCGTGTTTGCCAGAAATGGCCAAGTCGATACACAGAGCGGCTTATACAATAGAAAGCACTGAGGGATGTGAGAACCACATCAGGTCACTGGAGTGTATGAGATGCTGGGTTTAAACCCGGCGGGTGACATGTCATGAGACCGCTCGCTGCCCCCTGGTGTCTCACGTGACCGCCGCAATCCTGCTCTTCACAGCATGGGACGTGACACGTATCTTTGGTGCGCAGATTTATTGATCCTCTGTGGGGGGCATTTATGTAGTAACAGATTACACTAGGTTATACAATTTTTACCACAGGTGTCCTTATTTATGTATCGTTGCATGAAGTTTTTTTTTTTGTGTTTGGGAAAGGAGCACTTCGGATACCTGACGGTTTTGTAAAATTTCGCCAATTTATGTGTTTTGTGAAAGTCCTCTTTTTTCATATTTAAAAAAATAATAGCAGTCCCCACACTACAACTAGATCTCAGCTTTTGTGAGCCTACCTTACTGAGATCTAACTTGAATACAACCAAAATTTAAAGAGGGGAAAACGTTTAGGGTTCTATAGTGACCCAGATGCAGTCAGTCTAAGGCACACCAAGGTGAACATATCCCACAAATAGATCAATTGAGGTGAAACGGAGGACACAAATACATAGCATGTGTTAATAACCAGGAGGGATACATTATCTTGATGCCATTTTCATTGTCATGCGTTGGCAGCCATGACACTTTACTTCTGACAAAGGGGCCAGAGATTAGATCAATTATGATGAAATTGCTCGACATCCCCTTTAACTCCTTCAGTGCTGTGGGGTGCAGTTCGACAACTCGTCACACCAAAAATGTCAATTTCTACAGTTTTCTTTCTGGTATTCTTCAATTCCACGTTTGCAAGCCTAGAGGCACCGAACCAGGCACAAACGGCGCACAACTCAGTTTAGACCTAATCAGTTGTCTCCACTTTTCCGGTCCGTCCATCCTCCCCACGGGCTGATTGTGTCCACTATCCATGCTAGATGGCTCTGCTGGTTCATGGGGTTGGTGGGTATTGATATCCTGCTTTGGAGCTCATTTCGTACATAGTGCTGTGGCCTCAAAGATGCCATGAAGGTGGACGATTGGTCACTGGAGTCTTCCATACAGACCTTTTATTTCAAACCCATCGCTAAATGGGCTGATGCTGTTTTGGCAGCGTTGAACCTGCACATAGGAGCCTCTGAGTCTTGCATTAAAATTCTTAAAATTTTACCATTTCCTGATGGAAATTTCTTAATGAAGACTGAGGAAAGTATTTCGCTCTGTGATTTTCTTCTACGGTCACTTTACTGAATATGATATACCACAGCAAAGTTGTGCCTAATTGTTTGGCCTACTCGATTCATTTGCCATCTCATGTTTGTGTGTGGCTGTTCGCACGTCTTGTGCTGAGGTTTCGCAACCAGTTATGGTCATGATACTGATCCCACTCTCATGTTGCTTTTTCTTCTAGTGTACCAAGCTGGAAGGCTTTCCTCGTTTTCTGATTTTAGTTAATGACTTGAGACGTTTTGTTTGACTGTTCCCTTTTGGACATTGTTCGCAGCATCGAAAGAGAAAGTGCTGCTCCCGGAGAGGACTGTTATTGAGTGGGATTGAGCAGGGAGGGCCTCCATGTTGGGGATGTAGTCGTTATTTTTTTTCCCCAAGATTTTCTTTATTGCCCTAACAGCAACAAAGAGAACTCCATAAAGAAATAACGGCAAATAGGAGACGCCAAGTCTTGCATTAAAATTACTGCTTGCGTTTTAAGGCTTGTGAAATATCTTGAATGGCATATCTAAATTATTCATTATATCTAGTAACATGGGGAAGTGGAAATCACATCATATGCAGATGGACTGGTTGAATGTTATACAGATCTCCTACTCAGTCTTTTCCCTGACAAAGCACTGCCATCTAGTGGTGCTATTCATTTTATGTGCCCGGCTTCAGAACATTCCTCTTTACTCAACTTTATTTGCATAAACAAAATTCAAGTCCACGAACATGCCACAGGAATCAAAGTTTTTGATCCGTATTTGTTCACGAGAGATCTATCTTGTTCAGGACACAAACGCGCTTTTTTTTTTACTTAAAAAGGTGCATTTCATACTAGAAGCTTCCCTAGTTAATCTTGGGCAGAAAGAGAGTAATCTGGCTCCATTGTAAAATTTGTTTTCTTTAGATCAAACCTGAATTATTTACCTCAACATCAAACTTAATTTGTAGCATTTAGGATATACTAGTCATCTGAACACCTACCGCAAACCAAAGAAATCCCATTAACTGCTTTTGCATCGAGTGTGTGGGACTATAAATGGAATTGCATGTTTATGCAAAAAACACCACTAAAACTAGGGGTGACTTGAATAGAATTTCATTTGTTCAATAAAAAAAAAAACTGTAAATTTCCTTTGCTTCCATTGGAGGAATGACACTTGAGAGGTCGCTGCCTGCCTTCGGCCCCCTGGTGTTTCACCAAGGATGTTAAAATCAGTTGAAGATTGGCTGTGCTCAGAGGGAATCCGTCTGAATTTATCTAGACATCCTGTTGATGGCCTTTGAGGCCATACTCAGTCTCCACGTCCGGCGGTACTTCTACACAGTCTGGGATTTCTGGTGAACCAGGAACTTTAAATAAAAAAAAAACAATCCATCCTGATCCCTACTCACTCCTGAGAGTTTCTTGGCTTGGTTGAGAACCCTGCGTCAATGTTCTTGTTTGTTCCCGACAAGTGTCTCTCCTTTGACGGTTTGACCCTTATTCCTTACAAGATCTCGCACGCATTATTAGGTTGTTGGCAGTCACGAGACTGGCGCGGAGATCTGCTCCCCTCCACTATCGGGGCCCTCTAATACCTGGCGGCCTGTTTCCTCCAGGAGTGATGATCCTACCCTGAATCTTCCTCTCAAGGAGTGCCTCGGTAGTTTTGCTTTAGTGGATTCAGAGCCTCCAAGCCTGGAATGGCAGGTCTATCAAGATATTACCTCTTTCAGTAACGATACACTCAGATGCTTGCCAATCCAGTAGGGGTGCCAGTGTGGGTCAATAACAAGGGGTCACTTGTCCCGTCAAGAGAGTTTCCTTGACATCAATGGTCTAGAACAGTGTTTTTCAAACCTCTCCTTGGGACCCCCAAACAGGCCAGATTTTGCAGATCACCTTGGGGAAATGCAGAGTCCTGCAATCACTGAGCAGCAAATAATATCAGCTGTGCTTCAGACATCTGTCAAACGTGGTGTGTCAGCAGGTCCTAAGGACAGGTTTGAGAAACACAGGTATAGAACTCCTGGCTCGGCTGTTCACCCTTCAAAGATTCATGAAACAGATGGAAAATTCCACTGTCCTACTCAGAAGGGACAATTTTCTGGCTGTAAGGTACATAAATGCTATGGGGAGCCCCTCGCCTTTGGGAGAGGTTTTTTCAGAAGGGAATCGAGGTCCAAGCCCAGTTTATTCCGGGTGTTTCAAACCAGCTCAGAGATTGGAGCTCAAGACACAAGGATGGCTCAGGAGATTGGGGTTTGCATTAGCCTGTCTTTTCCGACGTGGAAGACCTATGGGGTTCTTTTAAGATGGACTTCTTTGCCTCCATGCTGAACGTCAATATTCAGCCCGTTTACAGTTGGCGCCCCGATCCCTTGGCATTAGCGACAGATGCATTCCTTCGGGACTAGTCCGCCAATCGTCATTACACCTTCCCCCTTTCCAGTTGATCTCTCACATGCTGCTTTAAGTCCGAGATCAGAGGGGGGTGGTGGTTGTTGTGACCCGTTTTGGCAGAATCAGCACTTGTTTCCCATGCTGCTGGAGTTCCTGGTGGATGTCCCGAGACTGACTCTTTCAGACCTGTTGGTGGATGCCCTCCATCTAGCCCCCCCGTTGTCCCTCAGGACATGTTCCATGATAGCCTCCCTGGTTTCCGGGGGGGGGGGGAGAAAGGAGTTTTGGATCGCACTTAAACGCTCTTGCAGAACGCTTGGACCCTGGGTACCTTGTCTTGCTACGACTCGGCCTGGACCAGGTGGTTTCGTTTATGTATGGAATGGGATCAGGACCTTTGTGTTACGTTCTGGATTTCCTTACGGAGATCTTGGACGACGGTAGAGGACAGAAGACGTTAATGGTCTACCCTGTCGGCCCATCACGTTTGTTTTTCCAAGGGGTTCCCTTAGGCAAACATCCACTGGTTTGTTGTTTATTGAGGGATGTCTGCCGTTTTTCGTCCGCCCTCCGCTCCCTCGATATTAGTCGACTTGGGATGTTGGTATGTCGTTTCAATATTTGTTAGCTTGTCCTGCTAATGTAGACTTGTCCTTACGTCAGCTTTCTGCCAAACTAGCGACCCATCTGTGCCTTATTTCCTGTAAAAAAGGTTGAGTGACGTTAGGGCTCTGGACAAGTTCGGTCCTTTATCCCTGAGGCGTTAGTTTTGCTATTACACGTCATACGAAGGACTTCTATTATGTTATTTAGCTGGCTTTCCCTATGCAACCTGAATAATGCCTAGTTAGTTGTCTGCAGGTCTTTGAATCCCAGTCGGTTGCCCAACGCTTGCAAGGGGTTCTTCCACGATGGCGGCTGGCTGTCACTTAGAGGATTTATTGAAATCCATGGATTGGTCCAGAGAGACCACCTTTTGTACTTTTTACATTACGTCTGCTGTTCATTGTGGTGGATCAGCTTTGAACTTGCAATAGAAGCTTGAGTATTTGTGTTAAAATTAAACCATTTTCCCAAGAATGACGGCAAGTTAGAATTTCAATAAAGTACTCCGAGGCAAGTATTGCCCGCCTCTTCACTTCTTTTTGCGTGGTTTGGGGGATTCTTGTGCACGCCACTTTTGATGTGCTTGTACTTACCCGTTTCTTTCCCAGCTCCGTGATGTATGGTTTTTCCTTTGGTTTCTGTTGTTCGGATTGATTGCTCTTCACTGTGCTGGACTGTTTCCAGCAAGAAAAGAGGAAGTGCTGCAGGTGACAAGGACTTTTATTGGATGGATCTGGAAGAAGGACTGGTTCTTTGGGATGGAAGGAAGACTGAAAGGATCGATTTTGGTTCTGTACTTTTTCTTTTTTTAACATTGTATGTTAATATTTTTTGGTTGATTACATGCGGCTATTTTATCAAAGCAAGAAAAAGAAAAAAAAAAAAAGACCGCAATACTCTCATTTGAGTCCTTTATTAAAATTCTTAGCCATTCTTTGGAAAATTCTATAATTATATATCCTTATTTTCAGCAGACTCTGCAGATTAATATAGCATTAATATGTGAATACGTCAGGTCTTATGAGAATGCTATAACAAATTTTAAAAGAATGTGGATTTCCATTCAGATTTCAAGCAATTGTAGTGCGTGATTTTTCTCCACATTTTATCCTCCAAACCTTTGTGGTTATATATTCTATGGGGCACTCGTTAATATTAGAAATTTATTTTTGTGTATTGTGTTTTAGGAATAAAATTACTGTACAAACCATTGACCTTGATCGCAGCATGGGAAATTAGAAGGAAACTGCAGTGGAATTGCTCATTTTATATGTGACAAATAGACAATGCCATGGCTTTGGAACAAAATAACTAAAATTCTTCTATTTATGTTTATTTTTCGTTTACATGGTCATGTTTGGTATCGTTAGAAAGGCCAGACTCTGACCTGTGAAATGCTGCGTAGTAACGCATTGTGCCATAGCCTCCAAAGCTCATGATCATCTAGCAGCCATGGATCAGAAGAGACCTTTCCCTTGATGCCCCTTTTTATTTTGCCAACCCCTACCGAAGGGGAGATAGATGGGTCCAAAGGAACTCCCCTCCCCTTTAGGCACTCTCCCAGTGGTGGGGAACGGAAAAGGATGTCATCGCGCTCTGAACTATATGCGCTGGGGTCCATGTGACAGACTGACTTCAAGGAAGTCATTCCGCTGCAGGACTCCAAATGGAGCTATTGGGTTCTCCCCCTTGGCTGCAGAGACCCCATGACATGTAGGGGACGTCCTCTGCATGTTGTGGCGAATCCCTAGGACGTCCCCCACACGTTATCAGCAGCCAAGTTGTTAAATAATTTTTTATCCGACGAATTGATTTTTTTTTTTTAAATCTGCTAACTAATTGATAAAACGGTCGTTAGTTGCAGCCTTAAATGGAACATATTACCTTGCATGCAAATTGTAAGACCGTCAACGATTTCTTGCTTCTGATCCTGCATAACGCATCGGGAAAACCAACTAAAATAGAATAAAAATAAACAGTACCTAAATCTTTATATAAAGACACAAGGAAAGTGTAGATCATCGTTAGACCACAAATTGGGAGATCTCTGTATACAAATGGTTATATTCAAAATGGTGTAAACCCCCCCCCCCCAAAAAAAAAACGAACAGTGAAAGGCCTGTATAAAGGAATTCAATGGGACATAAAACACTTACAGGGCTCTTCAGAGAGGTAAAGACCTTGAGAATTGCCAGGAGAATGAACAATCTAGACCAAATAGCCAATTTGGAAAGTGTGATAAATGAGAGAATTTTTCTGGTTTGACTATTTTGACCTAGAATTTTCAATTCTCCAGTCAGTCATTCTCAAGGTTTTCACCTCTTTCTGAATAGCCCCGTTAGGCTCCAAGGTTCGTGTTAACCAGGGCTGTTGTAAACTTACTAGAGCCATCATATTCTATGGAGTTATGTTTACACCAACCTAGGAATAGGGATCTTACAGTTTATACAAGTGCAGCAAATAAAATTACAACATGCTTTAATATACACTTAATAAGAATTGTCTGGGGGTATAATAAAATAGGACTTCAAATTACATTTAAACAGGAGTATAAAAAACGGTCAAAATGAGCTCAGCACACAGAGGTGTAATGGCTCAGCGGTGAAGGGGTTAGACCCCCCCACCCAAAAAAAAACCAACCACACACACACACACACGTGTAAAATTTGGAATTTTCTAATCTCAGGACAAAATTTTGTAACCATTTAGGCCCTTGTCAGACGAACGCAGTTATCACGTCCGTGTTGCTGCACAGTTTAACGTACGTCATAGCATAGAATCATGAGCAATAGAGACCCACACACAAAGTATGTGCGCACCGAACAGAGCATGCACAACGCACGTGGCAAACGGACGCAAGTTAGGCAAGAACGTAAAACCGCTAGATGTACGGCAGAGTGCGCCACGTCCACGTAGTGTTCTGTGTGAGTGAGGAGACATCAGATGCAGCGCATTCGTGACGTCCAGCAGCTTGACGCTCAAAATGGCTTTTCATATCCTTTTTCAAATTTTTATCATTTTCATATTATTTTTTTCCATAATTCCTTTTTTTCTACATCCGTCAACAAAAACTGACCGTGTGGTGTCTACAATATCTTCCGTCAGTACGTCTGTCCGTTATGCACGCATGCAGAGTGCGCTCAGATTGCGTTCGTCTGACATTAGCCAGGGTCTTTTTGGGCAGTTGTAGATTTGAGGGATTGAAGTTTGAAAAGTGTGTTTTATCCATTTTTTCCATCATATTTAATTTTTTTTTTATAGTAAATAATAGGATATCTTTAGAAAGGCCATTTAATGGCGAGAAAAATGGAATATAATACGTGTGTGTTCCATAAACGAGCAAAAGGAAAATTTGATCTAAAACCAAAGCAGAAACATAAAAACAGCAGTGGGTACTTTCAGGCTGACAATGGGGGGAGGGTATAACAAAAAAAAAAAAAAAAAAAAAAAAAAAAAAAAAATCGCCCGGTCACTATGGGGTTAAATGATATTTGAAGTCCTGATTTATTATAAGATCCGGACACAAAAACAAACCATTTTTATACCAAACATGGTCGTGCTCTAAAAGCCTTTTCAATGATACTAAACATAACCCTCTAGCTGCTATGGATCGGGAGATAGGGGGTCCAAAGGATTTCACTATCTCCACCACTGAGCAGCTAGGGGTTAATTGCCCAACTGACAGCATCGTGCGCGACAACATCAGTGGTCAGGGAGAATCCCCAGAGGCTTGGTTGACATCCAAGATATCAGCCACCTACGGGACAAGTCCACGATCAGATGCAGATTGGTGCCTGATCGTGGACTGGCACATTAGGGGTTAAAGAGCCATTGCTGGACCAGCAAGGCCTCGCTCCCCCCAATTCCTGGCCGTTAGGGAGGGAAAAGGGGCACCTGAAACTGACGTCCCTGCACCTGGCGATGAGGTCATTACGATGGCACCTGGCGATGAGGTCGGACCACCCCTGTCGGTCCACCCCTGGACCCTGGCCAGAGAGGCAAGCATAGGGAGGGAAGGAAGGTTCAAAACAAAAAGTACTGGGTACGGTCCTTGGTCCTTAAAGGACCTTTTTCTCAGGACTTAACCTGTACATCATTGGTCCTTATGGGGTTAAAGATCAATATTGAAATGCAATAAAGAATTCAGAAAACCTCATGTACTATGGCTAGTTACCGAGTCATGCCTTGGTTCAAACTGGCGACAAATCCACCAATAGATCTCCGTCCAGATAATGTGTCATGATAGCAATCGATCCCAACAATCATCAAGTCCTTTAACTAGAAATAATATATATATATTTTTATTACATCTCAAAAATTGGATTTACAAAGGAAACCATCTCCTTTCCTCCTTGCAGTACAAAAATAAATCAAACATAAGGGTTGCATGCTATGAAAATCAAAACAGTCTTGTTAAAAGAACCCATAAAATAATTACATAAGAATGTTTTTGGGTCATTTCTCGTAAAATCAACCAATGCATAAAACTTAAATGTCATGGATTTGGTTCATTATTTGTACACTTGTACCTTACCAGGAGATTTTTTTAAATTATTTTATTTTTCTCCTTTTTTTTGTCCATCCGTTTGAGATATTGAACTTAAAAAATGGTCTAAAACTGCCAAAATTCACTAGCCACTATAACATCAAACATGTTATTTACATGATAGCTATAGACATGAGACATGGTCGGGCGCAGAGTCTCCCATTCGATCAGCAGCATGTGGGGTCAATCTCCCACACACTGCTCCAAAAGCAAAGGCCCCGCTGGGAGGGGAGAGAAAGGACGAGGAAGATGAGGGTGCCAGCTCACACGGGTACATGCTGGCAACACGATTTTCCCCTCTACAGCTGGGGGAAGCAGGTAGTGCCCCACATGTGCAGGGAGAGGAAGTGGAGACAGCCCAGCCGGGACCCAGGAGACCGTAAGTATGTAACAAGCAGGGGTGGTGCGTGAGAGCGCAGAGGGTGGTGTGTGTGTGTGAACAGGGCCTGTACTGGGGGGGGGGGGGCTGAAATGGGCTGGAGGAGGAATAAGCTGGTGGAGGCTGAAATGGACTGAGCTGGGGGGTGAAATGAACTGGTGGGGCTGAAATGGGCTGGGGGAGAAATCTACTGGGGGCTGTGGAACTCTGATACGCTCATACACACTGCATTACTGTGAGTTTTATTACTGGGGAGCTGAGCTGAGTGTGTACAAGTTTATCAGTAATGTACAGTATCTTAAATCTGAAAAGTGATCATCAGTTACCGACATTTGCAACAAAGACGTTTTGTGCCGCTACGCAGCCTTAGCTGCAATGAGTGGGTGATGGCTGCTGCAGCAAAGCGGTGGCAGTCTGCAAGTCTGGAGGAGGCACTATGGATTCCCCAATTCGCTGTTGGGCCTGAGTGGATTTTCTTAAACGCAGTAAAATCATTATATAGAAAATTGTGTGAATAAACTAATTCTTTAACACAAAAATGTACAGGTCGGTGATGCTTTTTTTTGGGGCGGGGGTTGGCCTTTTGTGGGCATGGCACAAGGAGCCCCAAGATTTCCTATTGCCCAGGGGCCCCATTAGTTGTCAATCTGCCCCCGCAAGGAATTCAAGTGACTTGGCCCCAAAAATTTCTATACCCAATGTGAAAGAAATTATTTTTTCTTGGCTAGCATGTCGGATGCTTTTGTTATCTCCTGTGGGGTTAGCCAGTCAGTCCAAATTTCAAGATGGCATCTCAAATGGTACCATAAAAGAAAAAGGTTTCTTGTTGGTAGTTACAAAGAATTAAATCCCTCAAGTCCATTTTTCGAGAATTTACGTTGATAAAATTATGTGGAAAATTGAATTTTTACAGAGAGTGAGAGGTATGTGTAAATAGGGCAAGCTATCTTGGAAAAGGAACTGCGCAAAACATGCCCTGACCGGTTTTTGCCTGTTTATTCATGTGCCCTTCCCCCACCACTTTACCTTTCAGACAGCTTAGTTGTGGGTCTGGCTCTGTGTGCACTTCAGTTGATATGGTGGTGTGTTTTTTGAGAAGCTTTCTAGGACTTTTTTGTGAAGCTGCTTTATTAGTCTTTATTAAGTTTAATAAATTTACATTCTAACTTGAAATCTGAAACCAGAATAAGTGGTCAAAAAACTGTTGCAAGCCCTTTAAAAATAAAGAGGGGGGGGGACGCTGGATCCGCAGTCGGACGACCGACTTTTTCGTCAGACCATGGACGACGTCGCTCGTCAGACCATTTCAGACTAGGGTCGTCCACTGCGTGCGATCTGTTGTGCGACCACAGACTATCCAAATCAAAATCAGAGGTAATGAACTGGTTTTACATACAAAAACAAGTTCATTCTGCTTGTGGAACCAGTGCAGTCCTTTTTTTGTTTTGTTACTATTAGGTTTATAGACAAAGCGTATAGTAACAAAACAAAAAAAGGACTGCACTGGTTCCAAAAGCAGAATGAACTTGTTATGGACAAGATATATGTATTTGCTTTTATTATAATTGATAGGCTTATAGCAAGACCTGCAAAAATGCTCATTTATTTCTTTGGTTCATTTCTTGCTATTAGGTCTTTAAGAAGAAGTTATTACAACACAAATATCTTGCTTAACTGGCTAAATTGTATCTCTGCCGGTTGTTTCTTATTCTGCAAGAGCAAGGTCGGAACAAAACATTCTGTTCTGTGGAATCTTCCTAAGACCGATGGCAATAACAAAGCCCCTACGTCGATTTCCAGCCTGTCCAAAAATACATCTTGTTTGAATATGTGGTTAACGGTTATAATTTACGCCCCAATGAGTGATGACAGTAGGAGAAGTCCCAGGCTAACGCCCTATATTTCACGGCTTGTTAATTTCATGCATATAAGCGTGTGTTTGCTAAAACAATAAAGAGAAATTCCTTGGTTCTGGTTGAGAGGACTGCATAGACAACAATGCGTCTGTCATTCTTTTCAGTGCGCACGTACCTGGCTGAACTTCTAATATTTGGACAGACGCAGATATTTGAGGACGTTTTGTCATCTAAAACAATTGGCGCCCAATGTGGGGCATTCGAGCTGTGCTCTGCCAGAGTACCAACAAGACTGGTCTCCTTGGAAACGGATCGCACCAGAACGGAGCTTGATCAACTTCGTACCTCACGGTAAGATACCTTTGTTAACCTGTGACGTATTCTGGTTTGCAGTACCAATTCTGGGAAACTAAGAGTGGCACCTGCGGGACACCAAAAAGTGGGTTTTGTTTAACTTTGCTCGGATGTCCGTTATTGCTGACCCACCAGCCGAATGTCTGTTATCTGGTTATTTGTCCTTTGTTTTGTGTTGTACATGTTCTGATAAGATTTTGGTTTGATTGATAATCAGAGGGGTTATGGTCGTAATCCAGCGGTAACAGGTATTGGATGCCTGGTAGTAAGACATGATATATACCTCTGATAGGGTTTTAGGTTGATAGAAGTCGGAGGGATTATTGTGAACCAGGCGGTAACAGATATAGGATATCTGGTAGCCGGTCAATATATATAATATATATATAACAGATAACAGCGGTAAAGCAAATCTGGTAGTAAGAGATATATATATATATATATATAAAGATATATATACACATACACTATATTCGGAATACAGTGAGAGGTCGAGACGGTAAAGGATTGGTAAACTAAACTATGTAGAAATTTATCAGGAGATAGCTAAAATAAAAATGAGTAAATTGGAATGCTGGATTCAGAGTCAAGAGTGAAAAAACAAAGATGGGACACAAACAAGGTATACATTTAATTGACAGTTTGACAGGGACACCTGTTCCGACTTGTGTAAAAGGAAAAAAAAAAAAAAAAAAAAAAAGATTCAAAAATAACAAAAGGAAACAACGAAATTTGGTATTTTTTAGGCAGTGTCAGGAACGTGGGGATGGTACCTGGGTGGCACCTGGATGGCAGGGGTATGAGCCCAGGATGCAGTGGTCTGTACTGATAAGCAGAGGATATGGATGGTGGAGGGTGAATGGAAATAAAGACTAACCAGGTTGATTGCAGAGGATGATGGTTGTAATTGCAGGAACTAGAAATGTGGAATCAGGATCAGGTAGCAGAGTACCAACAAAGCAATGATGTTCACTCTTCGTGAGTATGAGCCGTAATGAACCAGCAATGTGTCATTGAGGGGCAGAGCCCTTTATTTTGTGAGTCACGTGTCTTTTGGTGTTAACTCTTACAATGCTGGTTGCAGGGCAGGATCAGAACATGAAGTGTACCACCAGGGGGGGTTCCAGAATGGCTACAGCCAGGGATCCTGACAGGCAGGTAACTGTTCAGGAGTGAATATATTAGTAGCTATATGGCCATTCCTTGGTTTGTTATCTGATTATCTGAAGATTTTAGATTTGATTTAAAAATTGTTTTGGTTACACCGAGATGTCAGTATGGGGTTAATTTAAGTAATTAGATGCTGTTTGGTGTGTGTGAGTATGATTTCCCCTGAAATGTGAATGCATAGTGGGTATATATTGTGTAGGTTTGTGTTGGGGGGGGGGGGCCGTGGGTATAAATAGCTGTTTTATGTACGTGGTTTTTCACTGGCACTGCCAGGTGTCAAGTAATGGGATTCTGATAGAGCAACCTGCTGCTGTATGTGAGATGTGTGTGTACACTTCTACATTTACAGTGTGTGCCCCTAGTGTGTGATGGTCAAAATTTCCTGGTGTGACTGTAAATTTTGTCTAAAAGTGTATACATTGTAATTGCGTGTGTGTGCATGTGGTGTGTCTAGGGACATTTGCAAACCCCTGGTTCCCATACCGGGAGTTGAGCTTTTTCACTGGGTGTCTAAATTTAGCGTGCAATGCAAGCTTTGGCTGAAGATTGTAGGATTGTCAGCCTTCAGTCTACACAGTCTCTGTGTAGGGGGCGGGGGAGTGAGTTACTAGAGGGGCGGGGGAGTGAATTATTTTAGCCCGACCCTGATAACAGCATTCTGTAAAACAAAAATTAACCCTCTGCGTTGCCCTTTGCGTATCGCACGGAGTCAGTTTCTGTTTTATTGTATATTAAATGTAAAGTATAGATATCTGTATGCAGAATTGTCATTCTTATTGAAAGAATGTATGTCTTTTATTAATAAAATGTGGGTGTGACATGCGTCACTTTGGACTTGAAATAAATGGGCCTAGAAATGTATTTGGGAGATGCACGCCTGATGTTTTATATTTTTTCCCTGCTCTTTCCTTTGTTAAAGTCACCCTGTATCTACAATTCTAGATGCAGGGTGTTTGTGTTCTGTGTACCTTCTCTCTGTATAGTGTCCATCTCTGTATTAGTACCTGCTCTCTCTATTGTGTATGTTCTCTCTAGAAGAAATTCCTTTTGTTTTACCTGCTTTCTCCCTCCCCCATTCTCCTCCTAGGAAATCTCATAGTTTGAAGGTCCTGTGCAGCTATCTGATCTGTGATGTAATCTGTTTGATTGTATGCAAATGTGTGAGTCCTTGACTGTAACCTGTGTGTCTCTGTGTAATAAACAGTCATTCTCCATTTTGAGTTGAAACAGCAAGAATCTCCTGTGTGATATTTTCCTGCATCTGGGTTAGAAGCGGTACTTCCTGCGGAATACTGACTTCAAGGGGAGCAGTCTGCACGAGGACGGAAACACCCACGTAACAGTGGGTTTTATACAAAGTGTGCCCTGGGGATACAGATATCCCTGTTTTTTGGAACACCGATGTCAGATCTGCAATAAATAGTTTCTTTCAGAAGAGGCTTCTTAATTTAGATCAGCTTTGCTCTGCATGACAGAGTAAAGGTTTTTTCCTGAAAGCCAGTCCGTTGTTTTGGCTTTGTGCAGCACCAGAGTCCGTTGGTGCCTTGTAGATGCTGAAAATTGTCTTTTATAGGATACTAGTTGGCCAATAAAAGTCGCGAAAAAAAAAGGTGTAAACTAGAGGATAAAATAAATAAATAACTGAACAAGCTTGTTAGCCTCGGACTTCTAGCCGTAGAGATTACTGCCGGGGGAGAAGGAGGGGCTGTGGGAGCAGCAGCTCCAGTAAGGGGGGGGGGGGGGGGCGACAGCGAATTAAAGATGTACAACGCTCTGAAATATTGGGTAGAGCGAGTTTACTTTACCACCTGCAATAGCATTTTAAATGCCACTTATTTTGTTTTGTGATGAATAGTTTGAAAATAGCATCTGTAATTGCAGGTTGTTATTTTTAAGGAAAATATGTATTTTGTATAGGATTTTCTAGGTAGTGACCAACCCACAGACAGAGTGTGACCTAGCTATGTACATGAGAAAGTTACTAAAGTCTGAAAAGATTTGTCCCCCAATGCAGATCAAGATACTAGTAACAACAGTCTGGTGATGCCTGGTGATTAAGTATGGATGAAGATAATTAAAAGAAAGACACGGGCAACAGAGAGATGGGACAGACCGTTCCAAGTATTGCTCTCTACCCCAACTGCAGTCAACATCGCTGAACGAGTGCCCTGGATACATCTGACCCATTGCAAATGAGATGTAGGCCTGAATCCCGACCCACCAGTCTCGACCAAGCTCAAGCCCAGCTACAAAGGGGGGGGTTGCACCAATAGGGCCTGCTCGTCTCAAACACGGTGAAGAATGGAGAAGGCTGGCGAGACTCTAGGAGAACGGATAAGGCGCAGCTCGTCTCCAAAGGGGATACTGGTGATAGTAGCGATTGGATTGGGTGCACTGATGATATATGGATTAGCAAGAAACATGCACCTCATGGTCCCTCATGGAAGAACCCTTACTGAAGAGAAACAGATTCCTGGGATGAAAAAGAGGATAAAGAATGGCAGCAACTGAAGTCAGTCAGCCATCAAAAGGAACAGCAACACCAGATTGCTAAAGGACTGAAAAGTTATCGAGAAAATCATCCAGACCTCACTGAAGTCCTTACCCATCTGACCTGTACTCCACCTGAACTGCCAAATCTGTAATTCTACCTGAATGAACAGTGGTTTGAACCAACTGGAGAATTCATCGAAGTAATCCTCAAGCAATTGCATGATAGATACGAAATACTAGAATACAACCATTCCTATATCCGGTGGCCTGACCCCCTTCAAGAGCAAGGACGGAAGGAATGGGCCAAGAAGCTGACAAAGCCTGAGCTTGCAATCATGAAGCAGAACAAAGGAGTACAACAAAGGATCCTTGAGGCCTACTCTAACAAGAAAAGATACAGGAGAAGTAAAACTGTCTGAAAACTTCGAAGATTCGAAAACCTGAATTCTAACTGTCACAACAACCTACGGATTACCCGGATTCTGAACAAAAAGTGAGTTCATCTGGGGACCCGGGGAGAAACTCCAGTGTTACAAGAAGATTCTCTCTCTGATAAGGCTATTTGTCTGCTGGCTAGTTTGAACCATCCATCTTCTCAGAATCCCCCTGGTTCTTCAGAGAACCACTTCTGCTCTTTGTCAGATTATGCTGGAGTCCAGTGGGCAAGTGGCCGTGGCAGCAAGTGCCACGGCCACTTGCCCACTGGACTCCAGCATAATCTGACAAAGAGCAGAAGTGGTTCTCTGAAGAACCAGGGGGATTCTGAGAAGATGGATGATTCAAACTAGCCAGCAGACAAATAGCCTTACCTGCCACATTGGCACCAGAGATGGTCTGGGCCCTACACGCCAGCACCCATGGAGGAAATACACATGGAGCAGTGTGTCACTTGTGCCAAGAATACCAGAACAGGCCCATGACAACAGCCAGGAGTACAATCCATCAGATTAACATCAATGGCTTTACTTCAGATTGACTTTACTGTACTCCCTCACTACAAGGGGTACAAGGATTTTCTAGTGCTGGTGTGCACTCTGACAGGATGGGTTGAAACCTATCCAAACAGAACTGAAAAAACTGCAGAGGTAGTGAAGTGCATCCTGAAAGAAAGAAATTATCTACCGGTATGGATTACCGTTTGAAATTGGGTCAGACAATGGCCCAGCTTTCGTAGAGACCTGTCCGCAACAACTTCCCCGCCAATTGGACATCACCTAGCAACTGCATACTGCTTACAAACCTCTAAATTCCAGAAAAATGGAACACATGGAGGGAATCAGCACTCTGGAGGTGTGGACAGAAGATAATCCGCCTGGACTCGCTTGGAACATCCCTCCAGTATATGTTGATCTCCAGCCAGCAGTATAACATCCCTCGGAAAGCAAAAAGCAGACCGTTGAAACCCATTTCCGGTGTCTTTTAAAGTATGATATACAGAAATTCTGCGTGTCAATGAGGAACATCCCACCTCCTTCTCGTACAGAAGAGAGAACCCAAGGATATCGGATAACGCCACAGTGACTTTGTTTACAGTTGTTCACACTAATACTGGGATACACACAGTATTGCAAAGCAATAGACTTGAAGGACGCATTCTTCTGCATCCGTCTGACCCCCGACCCGTCCCCCATGCAAGTCAACCCTTATTTGCCTTCCAGTGGGAAGACTATTACCGGGTCAAAGCACCAAATGACCTGGATCCGTCTGTGAAAACTCTCCCACGCTACAGTATGTTGAGGATTTGCTGCTTGCCTCCCCAACTGAGAGAGACTGTAGACCGCTTCCCACAGGAAATGTAGAAACTCTTGAGTAGCTGCCATAGTGTCCAAAAGAAAAGCACAGATCTACAGGCCCAGTGTAACGTATCCAGGCTTTCACCTAACAGGACACAAACAGCCGCTGGAGTACTAGTCCAGTACCTGTGGCCTACCTGTCAGAACTACAAGACACAGTCGCATGCGGCCTGCCACCCTGTATCACCCTGTTGGTTGCTGACGCTGACAAGTTTACCCTTGGCCAAGAAGGTACGTGCAAGTACGCATTCATGACTGTCCACATGGATGGAGCCCTCTACCAAGACCGCGGCCTCCTACCCTCAGCAGGCAAGCGGGTAAAGTTTGCCCGCGACATACTTCTGCTCTTGGATGCTGTCTAGAGCCCTTGACGCCATCCCTAGCTGTGATATAAGCGGTCTCCGCTGCCCCAGCCCTGGGCTTGCGAGGCTGCCAGACATCTCAGACACAAAAAGGTTTGAGAGAACGGGGGCTATGCCACTGGCGTCCTTACCCCGCAGCCTGGGGGAAGGAATCGCCCAATCACCTATTTGGTGTTCCGTACTCCTGCTCCATGATGACGTCGCCCTTACCGGGTTCCGGTGCCAGCATTCTCTCCTTCCTTTTCCCGAGGGGACACAGAGTGATGACAATGATGACCACGAGACCCCCATGGATCCTGATTTTGCCATGGTCTCAGAGACAGCTCATCTGCCCTCTGTGTGCGAGACTCCCCCTCACAGCCCCTGCACGCTTTGGCGGGCGTAACTGGGGTTTCCTGACAGCAGCTGGTACCCCTGTCAAGCATGGGAAAGCCATACAGTCCCTTATGGACGCCCTACTATTACCTAAACAGGTTGCAATCCTTAAAGTAAAAGGCACACAGCAAGCTTAACACTCCAGAAGCTGGAGGCAATCACCTAGCGGACTTGGCGGCAAAACAGGCAGCTGGCCAGACACAGGAAAAGGAACTCAAGCAGCCAGTTCCATTGTTGGTGCAGAACCCTGTCACAGAACTACAAATAACGCAGTTACAAGGCCCTGCACCAAGCAGCGAAAAGGGGAGAATGGGAAAAAAGGGGGGCTACACGCATTTCTACTCTCACTGCCTCGTACTGTAAATATTGTGCCATCTGCGCCAAATGTAACCCTGGTAGACTGGAGAAAGTCTAAACAAAAAGCTAGGCCTTTATATCTGTTCCAACGGGTTCAAATAGACCATATTCAGATGCCTAAAAGTGGAAGATACGAATCCGCCCTTGTCCTCGTAGACATGTTTTCAGGATGGCCCGAGACCAACCCAGAGACTAATATGACCGCCAAGGTCATACAGCAAAGAAATTGTTGACAGAAATTGTAGACCCCGAGAGCATCAGCGGCGCTCATCAACTGGTCCCAGGAGATTGGGTACTGGTCAAGAGATTCCGTCGGAAAAATCCCCTGGAACCCAGATACGACGGCCCTTTCCAGGTCCTCCTCACAACAGCAACTTCGGTAAAGCTGGAAGAAAGGCCACCTGGATCCACGCCTCTCACTGCAAAAAGACCTGTGCACCTGAGGCAGCCCAGGCCGCAACTCAACCATGATCGTGTATATCCTTGTTTGGGGGTTGGGTGTAGGGGGACAACAGGTGGCTGTCACCCGGGAAAACTGAATGACTACCTTCTGGTATAATTCGTCTAACACTCATGTGGCTACCTATACCTTTTGACTATTGTGACGTAACCCCCTGCCCAGGCCCCCACTTGCCTGGAGACACGATATTCCTCGCCAACTCGATCCGTATATATAAGTAACCAATGATGATTGGCGACAGGAGTGTGCTAAATGGGGAGCGGTGGGTTGGAATACTGGTGATGATTGGAGATACGGATACAAGCCATAGAGTGCCCTAGACAGAAAAGACAAGATTAATGGCGAAGGTGAGGAGGATGAGGGACCATATGCTCCCCTACGAGCAATGACCTGCTCAGAGACTTCCTTATCCATGCGCCCCCTCAGGGAGGCCCGCAGGGACAGCATCTGACTTCTCCCTGTACAAAGACTAACAGGGGGGGGGGGTTATGGGCTAGCCATAACTCGTCTAAAGTGTAGCACAAAAGAGTTCCGAGGCACATGGAGACAGAAGAGTTAGCCTTGTTGGGATAGGGAAAGAAATGTGCATTTTTAGGGAGGACTGTTATGGACAAGATATATGTATTGGCTTTTATTATAATTGATAGCATTTTTGCAGGCCTTGCTATAAGCCTAATTTATTTCTTTGGTTCATTTCTGTCAGGATCCGAACCCACAGACCCTCTGGCGCCCCCTTTGTTTTCCCGTTTTTGCCATGTTCTGCATGAACTATGCAGGTTCCAGGACTTTATGTTGCACAATGCTTATTCCTGGACTCTTTGATTTTGCATTCAGGACCTGAAACCTCACCTGCACTTGATCCAGCCTGATGAGTCCTGCATAAGAGGAAGCTACACCCCTTATCCCACGCTTCCTCATTGAAGTTCCTAGCTTAGCTAGTGCAGTCCTGCCTCCCAGAGATCCTTGCCTGAAACCCCTCTGATCCAAAGACTTTCCTGCCTTCCCTCTGCTAATTCCTGGACATTATCATTTATTACCGGTATCCTCCTTTGCCTCCCTGTATCCCTCTGTTATATTGCTTGACTACCTGTGTACCAGACCCTTGCTTAACCCCGATTGCCCTTTTGCCTGCTCCATCTGTACCATTGCCTGGAATATATGTTCTCTGTATCCTTTGTATTGTATTTATCCAGTTCTCCCATGCCCACTACCCCTAGCCTCCTCCTAAGGTTTTGTTCTGAGCCTTATGTATGATATTTTGTCTATTTGTTGCTACAAATAAACCCTGTTACCCTGTATCCTGCCTATCTGCTATACTTACTGCATCTTGGCCTCACACCCACACTTCTGCACATATGCTAGACCAGGGTCGTGACAATTTCTTGCTATTAGGTCTTTAAGAAGAGTTATTTCAACACAAATATTTTGCTTAACCTCCCTGGCGGTATTCCCGAGTGTGACTCGGGGTTAAATTTCACTACCGTGAACGGTAACCCCGAGTCACACTCGGGCTGGATGCATACTCACCTCCTCCTGGCTCCCTCGCTGTCCCCCGCAGTGTGATTGCGGCGAGCGGCTTCCTGGTAAGGCTCCCTGCGAGTCACACGATGCGGGTGGGGGGGGGGCGGGACCAGCAGCAAACTTAGAAAAATATCATTTTACACTGGAGAATCCAAAGTGCAATGTTTATGAACAGCCACTAGGTGGTAGTACAGGATAAGAAATAAACCATACATCCTCTCACCCTTGTTTTCAGACAGATTTCAGTGTTTTTTTGTTGTATTTTATTGAATATCATTTAATTGCATTATTTTGGATAATTATTTTTGGGAGAATAAATTATTATGTCATGTTTCAAACTTTATCGGACTCAGTGTATTTACTATTTTTTTTTTATTTACTTATAAAAGGATTTTACCAGTAAGGACTCTTGATTGCACGGATTTCAGTGCGTGATTCCCAATTATTACAGGCTAACTATGTACAAAAACAAGTTTCCTTTAAAAAAAAAATTTAGACGCTTTTAGACACGAAATTTTGAAAAAATTAGACCGCCAGGGAGGTTAACTGGCTAAACTGTATCTCTGCCGGTTGTTTCTTATTCTGCAAGAAGAGCAAGGTCGGAACAAAGCATTCTGTTGAACCTTCCCAAGACTGATGGCAATAACAAAACACCTACGTCGATTTCCGGCCTGTCCAAAAATACATCTTGTTTGAATATGTGGTTAACGGTAATAATCTACGGCCCAATGATTGACGACAGAAGAAGTCCAAAGCTAACGCCCTATCTTTCACTGCTTGTTAATTTCGTGCATATAAGCGTGTGCTTGCTAAAACAATAAAGATAAGTTCCTTGGCTCTGGTTGAGAGTAGGGGGTCTACAGAATATCGGTACCACCGATATGCGGGGCCGATATTCAGTGTTTTTCAGGTTATCGGCAACAGGCTGTTTCACTGTCGATGTACCGATAACTGAGAAGCTGCAATCTCTCCGAGCAGGTGTCAGATCTCGGCACTTCCGCACTCTGGCCGGCAGTGATGAGGTCACCTCGAGGTCTCCCCCTTCCACCACCGGCTGCCACAGTAAGAAACAGAGGGGGAGGAAGCACAGTTAATTGAAAAAAAAAAAAACAAACAAACAGGATGGTCGGACTGATTTACAATCAGCTTTCTAGGGAGCGACCTGGGGACAGGGAACTGAGTTTGCAGATTGTGTTTTCAGTATTGATAGAAGCCACAGTTGGGGTTTTAGTGGTCCTGGGCTACCCGACTGCCAGCTTGTGTGTCACGGCACGGTGCATAAAAGGTTGCTTGAAAGTAGTGCTGAACTTTTTACAAAGGAGGGGGGAACCGATTTGCATCTTCCTGGGTCTCTGAACCCCCCCCTTCCCAGCAGTGGATTCCAGAGATTCTGTTTACTGTGCCCCAATAAGTGCAGAATATGCCCCGTGCACAAATCCTGCAAACGTCTGACTCCTGCTGCAACACCTTTGCAGCCACCATAGCGGAGCCTGACAGAGTCGAGGCAATACCTAGGAGCCAGGCATGCTTTGCATAGAATAAACCTGAAATTTATGAACCGCATAGCAGCAAGGACAGCCAACAGGAAGAACGGTTTAGTGAATAAACACCTTAAATGAATTGTAGGCTCCTGTGAGCTGGTCCCTCTGCTCCTCTAGATTGTAAGCTCCTGTGAGCCAGGCCTCTGCTCCTCTAGTTTGTAAACTCCTGTGAGCCGGGCCTCTGCTCCTCTAGATTGTAAGCTCCTGTGAGCCAGGCCTCTGCTCCTCTAGATTGTAAACTCCTGTGAGCCAAGCGGCTGGGACCAGCATTTTACAGATCATCACTTCTATAGCACCAGCAGGTTCTGCAGCGCAGTACAAAAAGGAACGGGGAAACAAAATAAATAAATGCCTCAAATAGTCCCTTTATCTGCCCACAAACTGCAATGTAAAGCCCCTCACTGGAAATCTATTTGCATTGCAGGTTGCTTTGTTGTACCAAAAAAGAAAAAAGAAAAAATCTGGAGCTTGTGAAAGAAAGAAAAATGGGGTGGTTGCGATTTCTTAACCCACCACACTTTTTTTCAAGCACTTTATTTCTCTCAGATGTTATGTTTACAATTTTGACACCAGATTTTTTGTGATTACCCCCCCCCCCACTTCCAAAATTTTTAATGTACAGAATATCGGCACTCGATATCGGTTATCGGCACCTAAAAAGTGATATCGGTCTATCCCTAGTTGAGAGGACTCCCTAGACAACAATGCGTCTGTGTCATTCTTTTCAGTGCGCACGTACCTGGCTGAACTTCTAATATTTGGACAGACGCAGACATTGGAGGACGTTTTGTCATCTAAAACACACTGGATTAGTAAAGACTTGAAGAAAGTAACTAAATAGTGAAATCAAACCACACAGTAAAGTATGAACTTCATGCAGATTGCAGTTAGGAAAAGGAAAGCCGTGTCAGATGGAAAACAATATATTTGAAAAGGAAATTCCTTCTGAGATTCCAGGTCCTGTTTGTATTAAAGGCACTCCTGAACTTCAAGATGCAGATTTTGATCTTCTGAATGGTTTTGTAGCATGTGCCTGTGACAAGTCATGTGATGGAATGTGTTCTCTCAATGGACGTGGTAGAACGTGAAGTCAATACATCATTCTTACCTTACATCCAGCTGGACCAGCAACATCATGACATTATCTTAGGAAACCGGATGTTCTCACCATGCCAGGAAATGACATCCTTTGCAAACTGGATCAAATTACAGCTACAGGGAGAACATACCAGCTAACCACACAGGAGATGACAAAAGCATCCAACATGCTAGCTAAGAAAAAAAAGAGGTTCTTTATCACTAAGTATAGAAATTTTTGGGGCCAAGCCAATTTATTTCCTTGTCACTGCCAAAAACATAATTTAAATTTTTGTATAACATTGAGATACCATCATGAAATTTGGACTGACTGGCTACAAGACATACCTTTATGTGTGAATTTTTGAAAAATTTAAAAAATTCCATTTTTCCAAAAACTGTTACACTTTTTAGTTTTTCAAAATTTATGAATTTTTGAAGTATAACAATTGAGTCATGTTTTAGATCAAATGAAAGCCCTATTCATAAGCTTCAGAATGACACATGTCCCATGCCATCATAGATAGCTCGTAGATGGCATTTGCAGTGATCGTGGCTAGTGAATTTTGGCGTTTAGGCAAATTTGAAAGCTCAATATCTCAAAAATGGGTGGACCAAAACATTTTGAAAAACTAATTTTTAAAGATCTCATGGTAAGGTACAAATGTACCAAAAAAAGAACCAAATCTATGACTTCAAGTTCCAAAATGAAAAATTCATTTGGTCGATTTGACTTCGAATGACCCTTTTGCAATTGATGTTCCCAGCAATACACGGAAAAAAAAAATCCTGTAAAATTTTAAACATTTATAATGAAGTGGCTACATAAAAATACACAAAACTCCTTAATTTACTTAGCCGTAATGGGAGAGTATTTGCTCCAGAGCAGTTAGAAACTAACAAAACCAAATCTGTCAATTTCCATGTTTGAAAGCAAAAATGTGCAAGTCACATAAATTAGAAACAAAATGCTTTAAGTCTTTACACATGGGTCATAACACAACATACACTATATTGCCAAAAGTATTCGCTCACCCATCCATATGCGAGTCAAGGCAGGTGAGCGAATACTTTTGGCAATATAGTGTATATTATTGTGTATACATGATCAACGGTGGACAGCAGCTAGAGATCCTGGTAACACAATTTTGTGCTGTGCGACAGCAACAAACCAATTTCATTTGCAAACAAATGCCGTTTGCTTTTTTTTGGGCTCCAGGAGGTGTCCTCGAAGATTTAGCTCCCTGAGCATAATGCCCAAGGTGCTAAAACTGTTTAAATTGGCTAAGAAATGCCCTGAGTTAGGGCATTCCCCAGCTGCATCATCTGCAGTTCTATCTGCAGGACCTATTTGGCCAGTAGATGACGACATCTGTCTGCCAAATAGGTTATTACAGTACAAAATACACTGGCAATATTCACAAATATTCCTTACTGTAGAATTAAAATGATTTAAAAAATAAAAACACAAACTTCACTAGATTGTTTGGGGGGGGGGGGGGGAGAAATCACTTTGTAATGAATGTGTTAAAACATATTCTTTGAAGAGAAACAAATCCAGATTGTGAAAAACAATGCTAAATAATGTCAAACGCTTTAAGGACTCTTGAAATAGAATATAAACTGTTAAGACTACCCTATCATTTTGTAAAGAACTTGTGATATCTACATTCTACAAATACAGGTTTTAGAATAAGCTGTTGTGGATTTGGTGACCACTAGGAAACAAAGATCCTGCCTAGTAAATGCTCAAAAAATAAATTAAAGCAGTTGTCTGCAAAAGGTCATGTGTAAAAAGTAACAACTCAGAAATACATCATGCTTGCAGAATCAAGACAAAATGATTTTTTCAGTAGAACTGTAAAAACTATAAAACAAAATTTAAGAAAAAAAAAATTCAAAAATTTGGAAAAATTGCTTTTGCACAGATTTTCTTGTATTTTTTAGTCCCCTTAAATAAGAAGTTGTATAGATATTTGATACTGGTCGAAACTTCTCATTTGCATTTAAAAAGATTTGTAGCATATTTGGCACGTGTGACAAGAGGAAAGTTATGGTTTAGCAAACAAAAGTAAAAACTCAAGGGTTTGTTTTGGTTCAGAAGAGGAATTTATGCTGTAACTTTGAGCTGTTAAGAGCAAATAACTCACAGGGATTTCCACGCTCCAAAGTTCACCTCCCATTTTGCAGTTCATCTGTAATGCAATTTTTGTAGCAACTGAAACTACAGTCTGTGGCTTGTTCAGAGTCTTGGCAATCACACACTGGCTGGGAGTGGGGCAGTCAACACACAGAAATTTCTTTATTGCATCATATCTGTCCTTACGGTTGTTTGACAAAATGCAAACCACCTGCATAAATCAAAACAGAGTTGAAAAATGAGAAATATTCAAGATTATAGAATAATTACAAAGCTGATTATAAGTACTTACCATTTGTATATCAGGAGTAACTTTTTGTTGCAAAGCTCTCACGTAAGAATCCGTATTGTCATCAACCTCAACCCTGGCAATAACAAAATTGTTAAAAAATATTAAAGGAAAATTAAAAGATATTATTTGCAATCAGTTTGGTCACTTTGTTGGGTTTGTACAGGTTAGACATCACTTTCATCTGGTTCTCTTCCCAGCTCTCTTCAATGGTGCCTCTTCACCCCCAGGTACCTCAAGGCTCTGTTCTGGCCCCCTACTCTTTAATCTATAGCGCCCGTCTTGGCAACCTCATCTCTTCCTATGGATTCAAATATCCTCTCTATGCGGATGGCACCCAAATCTACCGCTCCTCTCCGGATTTCAGACGTTATGGGATGATTGCACAAATACGGACCCAGTGGACGGCCAGTTTAACCATTATTAAAACTTAACCTCTCTAAAACTGAACCTCTCGTCTTCCCTCCCTCTAAAACCAACATTCCTGCACCAATTTCCCTTCAGGTGACTGGTGCCACCATTACTTCTACCTCACAGGCTCATTGCCTCTGTGTCCTCTGACTGATCTCTCCTTCACTTCTCACATTCACTCGCTAACCAAATCCTGCTACTTTCACCTAAAAAACCTTGCACGCGTCCACCCCTTGCATAAGCAGGACTCTGCTAAAACACTGAAATTCAAGCTCTTATCGCCCACCTTGACAAATGTAACCTTCTCTCTGCCCTTAAGTGGTCCCAGACTCTTAACTCTGCAGTTTGTTATGAATGCCTGTACCAGGCTCATCCACCTCACCTCCTGCACCTCAACCCTTTGTCAATCTCTACACTGTTTCCCTGTTTGCTTTAGAATCAAATTCAAAATATTGGTATTCACGTACAAAGCTCTCCATAACCGCACCCCTGCCTACATCTCCTCCCTCATTAGCAGGTATATCCTGTCCCGACCACTTCGCTCTGCCAATGATCTGATCTTAGAGTCTCCTTGTATCCGCACCCCTCTCACCATCAGGACTTCTGAAATATTGACCACTAACATATAGGACACTAGCTACACAGCTCATTCTGTGGGTATGAGGGTATATAACTCTATAGGCCACAAAGTCAACCAAAAGAGAAAAACATTTTTTGTGGTTTTGAAGGGTGTCAGAAACATGCTTACATCACTGCTTTGTTCAATTTTATTCCCATTTGTTGGGACACTTTAAAGAGATTCTGTGTAAGTGTGTTAGCTGCATCATAAATCCTACGTGTGTAGAGCAGCAACCATTTTTCCAAGTGTTTCACATGGATTAAAGAAGGCCCTCTAAGCTCTCTGGACCAGTCAGCATATTGAGGATTGTACTCAACCTAGAACATTTATATAAGAAAAGATTAATGACAGAATTACATTCAATACATTATTACAAACACTACTGGATGTTTTGAACGTAAAAGGAACGCTACACTAAAAAGTAGAGTGTCCCTTCCTTGCCCTTAAATAATTGGGCAATGGCTGCCAACAGTCTGTGCCCGATAATTTGAGGTGAGGGGGTTTTGGGTGAATTTACTGCCTAGTCTTGCCGGGGGGGGGGGGGGCTAGGCAGACTATATTAATTTGGTCTGTGGAAGGGAGTAAAATAATGGTTACTATTAAAGCTAAGAAACCAAATTTATTCAGAGGAATAAAGGGAGTAAACAAAACATGTGAAAGCATAATGCAGATGGGTTCCAAATGGCATTCCTTGCGACATTTTAACGTGTTGTACATCCATGGTATAGCAAAGCACATTGTTCAGTCTACACAAGCACAAGGTCCTTCCCAGGTGAAAGCAGCAAACCATTGTAAACTAAAACATTAACAGATGTGGCCAGTTAGCCAACCTGCAAAACGGATTTTAATACGTCTGGGAAGCTTAGATTTGCTTTATCTGGCTTTACTTTTTAGCCTCACAGCATTTTAACAAGTTGTAAAAAATGTTTTAAAACGGAAAAAAAAAGGATATGCAAAGCTCCCCATCGGAGATTGCGCGCATTGGAGTTTGTATAGGTCTGATTCTTGGTTTCATAAACTACATTCCAAAGCCACCACCATAGGTCTTTGGGTGCTTCTTCACCAAGGTGAAGGATTGTCTTGCACGGCAGACAAGGCCGTAGTTAACGGGTGTGAAAGCATTTGAGCTTTTGGGTGCACACCCTAATGCAACAGGCTGTGCATGCCTATGTTGTTCGACCACTTACACCATACAGTGCCCCTTTAACTGACTGATGACCCTGACTCAATGACTGGAATTCTTGGGATTTCTAGTCCAGTCAGTGGACAGACATTTGACACTACCACAAGCAAAGGTGCATTTAACCCCTTCACTGCAGAGCTCATTGACGGTTTTGTGCTAGTTTACAAATGCATTGGGCCAAATTACAATCTTCGCGCAAAAACGCATTAACGCGAGGGGTAAAACCCTTTGCCTCGAATGCTGTATTACAATGTCAGCGCAACAAACGCGTGTAATCGTCTACCGCGGGTGAACCTGCGCGAGCGTACTGTACGCGTCCTATACTTAACATTGTGAGCACAAACGCGAATGTGCGCTGGTACGCGGATGGTATTACAACAAGGATTTAACGTATAGCCTTTGCGCGCATAATTTTAGCAACTCCTAAAAGCTGGTGTTAATGGCAAAAATGAACAACCTGGCCGAACCCAAGTACACCAGCACATAAAAAAAAAAAAAATGCCGCAAAGTATAGTTACAAATTCTACTCATACCAAACCAATAAAATTGAGAAGTTGTGTGTGCATTTATTATTGCTGCAGCATATATGCCCAGATAGATTTTGGCAGGCGCAATTTCTTAACGTGAGATAATTGTGGTTCTTAATTCCGATTGGCTGAATCGCGAGATAAAAACAGTGCGCACACAGATTTCTGCGCGAGCATTTGTGCGCGTCCGGTTTAAGCAAGTTATTGCTCGACGTATAAAAAAAATGTGTGAAGATTGTAATTACAGTGGTGATTCGTACGCGTAAACATTTATCGCTTGGCGCAAAAATTCACGCGTTGCGCGTGCGTTTTTGCGTGAAGAATGTAATAAGGCCCATTGTGTTTTATAAATAATATGACCATATATAAAACACTGACCTTGCTCCTGGCGTTGGCAATAAGGGGAGTAACAGCAGTGGTATTGCTCATTTTAGGTGTATGTTTTATGTAACATATGGACAACGTAATTGCTTGCTTTGGAACAAATTTTTTTATTTTCTTTTTACATGGTCAGGTTTGGTTTCATTGAAAAGGCTAAAATCTGAACTGTCCAATGACACCTAACTTGACTTTGTGGGGTGTAAAAAATAAATAGAGGGTTCCAAAGGACCTCTGTTCTCTTCGCAGCAGCTTGTGTACTAGATGAACCAATGTGTAATAATGCATTGCTCCAGCACCTCCACATTTGGTCCTGGTGTGAGAAATGAGAAGGTAAGTTTACTACTTTGGCATTGCTTGCTTTATAAGTAGAAGCACATAATGCCACAGCCTTCAAAATAAAATAGTAAAAATTTTGCATTTCAATTTCTTTTTACACTTAACATGGTCATATTTGGTATGGTTGGAAAGGCCAGACTCTGTCCTTTCCAGTGACACTTCACTTGACCTTGTGGGGCATACAAATCAGTGACGCAAGGTTTCAAGGTACTCCCTGCACGGTGACGGTTTAGGTTTTCGTTGAAACCTTGCATAACAACATATTGCGTCATCATCTCCACACTTGCTGGCATCATGAGAAAGGAGTAGGTGAATTAGTGCATCATCAATGATCATTTGATAATTGAAAAGTAGTCCAATGCTTGAAGAAGGAGAACAATTGCACAATAATGCTGCGCATGTACAACCTGCTGGCAGCGACGAACATTGACGGCCCCAGGTCCTATTGGAACCAACGAAAACTATCTATTAAGATGAATCTGTTGCCAAGATTACTCTACTTGTTTCAGGCACTCCCAGTTTCAATGGATTCAAGCGATGTGAAGCAGCTACAATCAGCTATCGACTCTTATGTGTGGAAAGGGAGGAGACCGAGTAGCTCGGGCAACTATGTATCGTCCAAGATCCCATGGAGGTTTGGGCCTTCCCAACCTTTTAAGGTATTTCCAGGCAGCACAATTATCACAAATTGTAGTTCTCCATCACCTACTACTCATCGATGGGTAGATTTTGAATCTAAAAAGGATATCGCCAGATAGTCCCAGATGGTGGATATGGGTTCAGAAGCCTTAATCGCCCACAATTGATTATTGCATGTCCAGCTCGTCTTCACTCAAGTTGTGGGACTCGTCGTCACGGAGGAAGGGCTTACGTAATAAATTCTCCCCTATGACACCTTTTTGGAGAAATTTACGATTTCCACCGGGAATGCAGCACCCCCCCTTCATACGATACATAGGGGATGGTATTGATAGAATAAGAGCTATGTTTTCTCAGAAGACAATGATCTCTTTTGACACTATCTGCTTGTCTCCAGCTAGATCCTCATGACCTATTCCGTTTTTTCCAACTGCGACACTTTGTATCTAAACAAGATTTTGCACTGCGGCTTTATCTCCCCCGACAGATTTTGAAAACGTATGCTCAATAGGAGAACAACCTCGAGGTCTTATATCTCGGCTATATGCCCACTTGGCTGGTAAAACATCACTATCCTCTCTTAACTATGTAGAGGCATGGGAAAGGGAGTTGGGACCATTAGGGGATAACCGTGGCTGGTCAGATATTTGGGAAGCAACACGTAAAATGTCTATCTGCTCCACGCTTCAAGAACAAGCTATGAAGACCATGATGCGTTAGTATACAACCCCGGTTTTCCTACATAAGGTTAACCCAGCTATACCAGACGAGTGTTGGAGGGGATGTGGTAACTAAGGGACTCAAGCTCATATGTGCTGGGAATGCCCAAACATTTCGGTTTATTGGGAATCGGTGCAGGCCTTGATTGAATCAATATTTGGCCCTGGAATCCCAAGAGATCCTTGGACCTACCTTTTTGCCTTACCGGTGCCGGGCCTCTTCATGTACCATAATCGTTTACTTTCTAAAATCCTATTGGCAGCCAGGAAGGCTGTAGCTGAGGTATGGCGCTCAGCCTCTCTGCCTCCTCAGGGGCGTATTGCTTAAAATACTAGAATATATTAAATTAATGGATGAACTCTCGGCTGTGACACATTTTACAATGCCTGTTTTTCATAAGGTGTGGGAGATTTGGGATTAGATATGTACATAATCACCGGTACTTCTCAACCGCTGGTAATACTACATAACGATGCCTTCAATTGTTTTTTTTCCTTCTGTCTGGTTGTGGTTTTTTTTTTTGTTATTTTAGATTATGGAGATATATATATATAGGATAGTATTTTGTGCATATACGATAAAAATGTGGACCAGTTTGGTATGACTTGTTTGAATTTATTGTCAAGTTGATTATTTTTAAAGTGAACAAGATTACATAATAAAGTATATATATATATATATATATATATATATATATATATATATATATAAAAAACTATCTGGAACATTTGCTCCAGGCAACAACTCTGATAAGCCTAGTACCTGCTGCGGATGGACCACACAGTTGCGGATTGGCATTACCATCACTTGAATGACTCAAGGGACTGGTGTCTGCATTAGTCCATCTTTTCCAAGCAGTCAAAGCATTAGGGAGCTCCCTATATCTGGACCTATTCGCCACAGTCTCATTAATCACCTAACCTGCCTTCAGCAGGCAAGCGGACCCGTAGGCTTTGGCGACAGACGTCTTTCTGCAGTATAGGACACGCAATCAGTATTCTGCATTGTTCGTTCCTGGTAATCACGCGTACCTTCCGTTATGTGCGGCGTCAATGAGCGACAGTGGTGCTTGACAGTGTCTTGGTAACCCGGCCTGATGAAATTGTCTCGACAGTCCCAAAAGCCTGGCCAACATACCACGTCTGCTCGTGGATCCAGAGGTTCATTGTCATTCGCTGTAACAACACAACTGTTTATGGATGGTGGCTTGGTTAGTCTCCCAATGGTATCGGGATGCACTGCCAAGCTTTTACAGCAAGCCTGGGCAACGGAAACTGTACAGGTCGATCCGCATAAAGAGCATGGGATTGTTGGGGCATGGAAAAGGCATCTACATCCCTCTGCTGCTCATCTGTACACAGTCCCAATCTTCCTCTTGGCTGCTCTTACAGGTAGCAGGGCCTGGCAGTCTATTAACCTCTACAGGTAAGCTGTATCTGCTGGAGATTTGGGTGAAGGCAGTTCAGCCGTTGGACTCCATCCCCTCACTTGAGGTCTCCAAGGAACCAAACGGCTATGTACACCATAAACCAGGTATATTGCCCAAATACTGGATTTCCTTGAATGCTGGCCAGACAATGAAGATTTGACATTGAAGCAACTTTCTACAAAGTTATTGATACTATTGGGTCTCATTTCATGTAAAAGGGTCAGCGATGTTCGAGCACTGAATTTCCAAATCCGTTACTTTGCCCCAGAGCGTGTCAGGTTTGACATCTCTCGTACCAAAACTTAATCTCCGTTTTCGACCCTGTGTTTTCAGTGGCTCTTAAGGATAATGTCAGACGAAGGCAGCCTGAGCGCACTTTGCGTGTCTGCACAACGGTCGGGAGTACTGACGGAAGATACTGTAGACACCACACGGTCAGTTTTTGCTGACGGACATAGAAGTGAATTATGGGAAACAAAATTAATATGAAAAATGATAGAAATTTGAAAAGCATATGAAAAGCCATTTTGTGCATCAAGGTGCAGGACGTTGCAAACGCTCTGCGTCTGACATCTCATCACATACGCGGCGCACTCTGGGCGTCCGTCTAGCGGTTTTATGTGCTTGCCCAACTTTCGACCGTTTGCCACGTGCGTTGTGCGTGCGCAGTTCGGTGCGCACGTACTTTGTGTGTGGGTCTCTTTTGATCAGGATTCTATGCTACGACGGACATTAAACTGTGGCAACACGGACGTGATAACTGCGTTCGTCTGACATTGGCCTAAATTGTGCCTAGTCACTTGCCAGCAAGCTTATAAAGAAGCTACACTGCCTCTTCGAGAACAGGAAGTACAAGCCCTTTCCATTTATTTCAAAAAGCCACAGGTTGCTGTGTAATCTATTACACTAGCTCGATGGATGCATTTGCTGTGGTCGCAAGCCAGTATTGAGGTGTCCACCTTTGGAGCCCGTTCTGCACAAAGAGCAATGGCATCCACAGCAGCTGGGGCACGCATGGAAGACATCATGCCTTCTGCAGACTGGATTTCATGCTAGCACCTTTAAGAATTCTACTTTAAGCTGGTCTTGCACTGGTGTACCGATTTGGTTCTTTAGCGATGAACTAGCAAATATGAGCCTCCAAGACACGTATTAAAATTCCAGGATTTTCCAAGTGTGATGAAGGAAAGTCCGGGTTTTAATAATGACTGAGGTGAATAATTCCCTTCCCGGGACCCTCCCCATTTCATATGTATAGGTTTTGGTTAGGGCTGGTAATGATTAAAATTTGTGTTCGATTAATCAAATTTAAAAAAAAATAAAAAAAATAATAATATCGATTAATTACAAAGCACATACAGATCAGAAAATAAAAACTTAAAAGGACATAACATTGCTCAACAGTAATAAAGCTCACTGATATATATATATATGATAGATATATTGATTTGCCTCCAGCTCACACATGGATATATTGCCAAAAGTATTCGCTCACCTGCCTTGACTCCCATGTGAATTTTAAGTGACATCCCATTCCTAATCCATAGGGTTCAATATGACATCGGTCCACCCTTTGCAGCTATAACAGCTTCAACTCTTCTGGGAAGGCTGTCCACAAGGTTTAGGAGTGTGTTTATGGGGATTTTTGACCATTCTTCCAGAAGCGCATTTGTGAGGTCACACACTGATGTTGGACGAGAAGGCCTGGCTCTCAGTCTCCGCTCTAATTCATCCCAAAGGTGTTCTATCGGGTTGAGGTCAGGACTCTGTGCAGGCCAGTCAAGTTCATCCACACCAGACTCTGTCATCCATGTCTTTATGGACCTTGCTTTGTGCACTGGTGCACAGTCATGTTGGAAGAGGAAGGGGCCAGCTCTAAACTGTTCCCATAAAGTTGGGAGCATGGAATTGTCCAAAATGTCTTTGTATGCTGAAACATTCAGAGTTCCTTTCACTGGAACTAAGGGGCCAAGCCCAGCTACTGAAAAACAACCCCACACCAATAATCCCCCCTCCACCAAACTTTACACTTGGCACAATGCAGGCCGACAAGTACCGGTCTCCAAGCAACCGCCAAACCCAGACTCGTTCATCAGATTGCCAGATGGAGAAGCACGATTCGTCACTCCAGAGAACGCATCTCCACTACTCTAGAGTCCAGTGGTGGCGTGCTTTACACCACTGCATCCGACGCTTTGCATTGCACTTGGTGATGTATGGCTTGGATGCAGCTGCTCAGCCCTGGAAACCCATTCCATGAAGCTATCTGCACACTGTTCTTGAGCTAATCTGAAGACCACATGAAGTTTGGAGGTCTGTAGCGATGGACTCTGCAGAAAATTGGCGACCTCGTCGCACTTTGCGCCTAAGCATCCGCTGTCCCCGCTCCGTCAGTTTACGTGGCCTACCACTTTGTGGCCGAGTTGCTGTCGGTCCCAAACACTTCCACGTTCTTAAAATACAGCTGACATTTGACTGGAATATTTAGAAGTGAGGAAATTTCACGACTGGATTTGTTGCACAGGTAGCATCCTATCACAGTTCCACGCTGGAATTCACTGAGCTCCTGAGAGCGACCCATTCTTTCACAAATGTTTGTAAGAACCGTCTGCATGCCTAGGTGCTTGATTTTATACATCTGTGGCCATGGAAGTGATTGGAACACCTGATTCTGATTATTTGGATGGGTGAGCGAATACTTTTGGCAATATAGTGTATATTGCCCCAGCTCTCACGGATATAGTGCCCTCAGCTCTCACGGATATAGTGCCCCCAGCTCTCACAGATATAGTGCCCCCAGCTCTCACGGATATAGTGCCCCCAGCTCTCACGGATATAGTGCCCCCAGCTCTCACCTCCTGCCACAGCGTGCTTGGCTACCTATGAGCGTCCGCCGGCATGAAGCTTGGCCACGCGCGCTCGCCTGGGAACCACGTGACCAGCCGCTTCTCGCAAGATCCCGGAACTCCGCGATCTCGCAGATGGTCACGTGATTTCCCCCAGGCGAGTGACCAAGCACTCAGACGCTCATAGGGAGCTATGCATGCAGCGGTCGATTAAATATGTTTTAATAGACCAAAGAAATTAACGATTAAATCGATTGATTCATTGATTATTTCCGCAGCCCTAGTTTTGGTTATTATCATACAGAAAATTATTTTTGTGACTTTGTGGACATTTTTTTCAGTAATACTGTTTGCACAGACAGAGTTCCGGTACAGATTTCGAACGCTCATTTTTGGGTTTTGCAATGTACGATCAGTCTAGAGGAGCCTTGATGCCTTCTGCAGGATCATCAGATTCTACCTCGGAAGATATACTCTACCTTTTGCAGTTTGGATTGCTGTTCCATTGTTCCGTTGACCGTTTACGTCTGTTGGACCATGTTCGGTTGATGACAAAGAGGGAGAGGAGTTAGTTTGCAATCCTCTTGTGCAGCACCAAAGAGATTGATTTGTGGATGGAGCTATGGGGAAGGGCCTTGCATATGTGTTTTTCTGTTCTAAAATACGTTTTTGAAACCTTATTAAAATGCTGTGAGGCAAAAGTAAGGAAAGATTGAGAAAATATTTTGTTCACTACAATAGGAAAATCTTGGAATTATTAGACCTTCTGCGGCCCTTACCCTATGCTGCAGAGTAGAACCCCCCCCCCAAAAAAAAACAACGTATTTCTGCACCACAGCTTCAGATCCATTGGCACTCTCCTGGCCAGCAGGAACCTTCTGCAGGAAATCTGGTATAGCTCCCCCCAGATGAACAGTGTGTCCTTGACTAGTGGACACAGCCAGATTCCTGTCAATGCAGAATCATTAGCATTCCTGGCTGCTGATAAACCACCCTCAGTGGCAAAGATCTCCACTCTGAAATGCTGTCACAGTGCCCAGGGTCATGTGGAAGATTACACTCATCACATTGTGCTGGCTACAGTGTAATTGTGCTGGCTACAGTGTACCTTTAAGGTTGAAGAAAGGAAGAAGAAAAAAAAAATCACGAACATAAAAGCCCCTCATTTATCATTTTATAAATTTATAAGTTTGATCAATATTCCCTAAACCAAACTCTCCATTCCACTTTAGATTGCACCAATTCGTCAGTTTGCTTACTGTTCCTCTAGCTTGCAAAATCTTTTCTGGTGGAGCAATTCTACCATTAAAAGGCAGAAGTTTGGTATCAAAGTTGATTCCCCAGTCACGTAATTCCTTCTGAACATTCTCGTCCCTGGGAAAAATAAAAAAATAAAAATATATATATATAAAAAAATTCCATTGAGGTTAAGAAATAGAGAATTGATATGCAAGAACCAAACACTGTATTCAAAATTCTACTTACTTGTGGATGTAGTTCAGGAACTTTCCCATTTGCTTTTCTCTTTGTTCAGGTGCTAACCTGGTATGCACAGCCAAATCTTTCATTACACTAAAATCACTCCTCATTTTATCTGTTAAACCTGTAGAAAGAGGAATATTTTGATCTTTAAATGAACCTGCAACAGTTTTAAGGATGCTTTATTGCTGTCTATACATAAACATGTATACAGGGACCCAAAACATATGGCAAATCAACTCAAAGGGCTGTGGAGCGATCTTTGCAGTCCAGTCCTTTATTGCAACTCATATGGGGACTTATTTTCCCCAGTGTGGACTTGGGCCTATTTGCTTCTTTCTAAGGATGCACTTGGTCACCGTAAAGAATTAAAACCATGTGAATTCAATATTTACATGTGCAGCTGCAGGATCAAATCCACCCGTCAGGAAATGGTGTGCCAGGGGAGAGAAGGTATGAGCCCAGGATGCAGTGACAAAGGCAGACGCTTGAGTAAGGTTTAACAGGGGTTTATGAATATATGTCCAGATATGGTGATAGGAACTCCACCTACAGCCATACCATTCTGAGTTAAGGAGGGAAGAAAGGCAAGAAAAGGGCTGGCCTGTGTAAGTTATGAAAATTAGATGGCGGTAAAGTGGATTGGAGAAAAGGACAAGACACAGGCAACACACCAGGAGAGTCACAGGAGGCATGAAACAGCAGAAAGGCAGTACAAGAAATGGGCTGGCTGGGTGTAGAATTTTTAAAAACAGGCCTCGGAGGCCATTTTCCTACTCAGTTTATGCAATACAGAGTCTCTGTTGTCCCCGACCTGACTTTTTTTACTGGCCATTCTAAGGAATGGTGTTAGGTAATCGCGGTTGATTCTTCCCAGCAGGTTAGGCCACTCCATTGTCGCCACCTTTGTGAAGCCCAGTTGCTTTAAGCACTGGGACTGCACATCGCAAAAAGGTTTTCTGGTTTGTGTATCATCTTAGATTGGCATACTCTGCCGCCTTCACATGAGATGAAGGTTTCCCAGTTACTCCCTGCTTCTCCGACTCTGCTCCTAGACCCGGATTACAACCCACATACTGTACAATTTTGTAGGTGCACTATTAAATTTAAATCCCGTGGAACTGGGGAGTTAGAAATAAAGAGACTACCGTGTCCATATTATCACCCACCCAGTCAGAAGGCAAAGGATAGATAGATAATCGGAGAGAAGATGCGAAAGGGGAACAAACCCAACATGAAATTCATAATATATCTTTTTTCAATTCCACCCAGCTCTACCTTAAATAGAATTAAGAAAAAAAAACAAAAAAACCCTAAAATTACAGGAAAAATGCAATAGTAAAAAAAAAAAAAGTTATACTGATCACTAGTCTGGAACCTATAATAGTCATGATTACTTAACCACTCTCTAAACATCCCAGAGTTACAGAATTTTCTTAAGTTGTGACAGACCGTTTGAATTTTCTTAAAGAGCATTAACAATTATGTTGCATCCCTTTTATAGGGTAAACATCTAAAACATCCACTAATCCCCTGAATAGAAGGCATTCTTCCAGTTTCCACTTTCTTTGCCGCTACCCCTATGTGAAAGTATTTTACGGTGTTTTCTCTTATTACAGCTTAACTCTGTAGGTTGGTGTCAAGCTTTACGGTTTGTGCACAATTCCTCCGCTTGAAAAGAACTTCAAACATCAATGTCAGAAATAACTGGATTCCACTCTTCATTCACTTGCATTTAAGTTTAATTTCAGTAAATTGGGTAGTAAATATAGTAGCTGTAGATTGATTAGGTGAATAGTTGAATAGATGAGTAGTTGAATAGTGATTAGATGAATAGTTGAATAGTGAATAGGTGATGAATAAAGTGATGAATAGAGGATTAGGTAAATAGGTGAAAAACCTTAGAAAGAAATACAGAAATTGTATAAATACTAGGGGTCGACAGATTATCGGTACCACCGATAATTGGGGCCGATATTCAGTATTTTTCCAGTTATCCGTATCTGGCTGTTTCATTGCCGATATACCGATAACTCAAGATGAAGCTGAGATCCCTCTGAGCATTCGTCAGATCCCGAGCGTCTCCTTATGGGAGCGACTCTGGCCGGCAGTGATGAGGTCACTCCGAAGTCTCCCCCTCCCATCTGCTTGTCACAGTAAGAAACGGAGGGGGAGGAAGCTCATTTAATTATAAAGCATCTTGTGTGTTTGTTTTTTACGAGGTTGGTTGTGCTCCTCCCCTGATCTCTCCCTGTCTGCTCTCCCTTTCTTCCTTTGTGCTGTACAGCCAGTCTGTAAAACTCCCCTTCCTTCTTCAGAGTTCAGACTGGCTGCAATAAATCTTGTTGATCTCTACTGTCCGGACCCCCCCCCCGATTAAATAAATAAATAGTTCACAGCACCCTTTATGCGCCTGCACATGGCAATGTAAAGCTGTCCATGCTCCATGCACTTGGCACTGCAGGTTACTTTGTAATATCAAAAAAAAAAAAAGAGAAAATAAAGTTAGAGATTGTGAAAGAAACAGGGTGGTTGTGATTCCTTAATCCATCACACTTTTTTCAAACCCTTTATTTTCCTCAATTGTTAGGTTTACAAGTTTTACACTCATTAACTACCTAGCGTGTCACCCCTCTGGTCTTAGGTTACGGTCAGATCAGCGCATTTGTACTGTTCGTCCGTGCGTTACAGGCGCACGTTCTGAAGGAAGACGCAGTAGTGGCACACAGTCTGTTTTTGTGAGTGACGTTATTTTTGACGGATGTAGATGGGAAATGGAAAGCCATTTTGTCAGTCAAAAATGCTGGACGTATAAATGCAGTCCGTCTGACCACATTCCATCACGCACAAACAAAGCTACGCGGACGTGGCGCACTCTGCATGTCCGTTGTAGCGGTTTAACGTTCTTGCTTACTTGCGTCCATTTGCCGCATCCGTTGTGCGGCCGCACGTTTGTGCGGATGCACTTCGTGTGTGGGGCATCATTGATCAGGATTCTCTGCTACCACGGACGTACTAATGTGATTAAAGCGCTCGTCTGACCCCAGCCTTAGATTGTAAGCTCTCGAGCAGGGTCTCTCTCCTACGGTTTTGTAATGTGTATGTATATTTGTTATTCTGGGTCTCCCTTTTGTACATCGCTATGGAACTTGTTGGCGCTCTATAAATGCTTGTAACCGTATAGAAATTGTTAAAAAAAATTCCCCCTCCCCAAAAATGTCAATGTACAGAATATCGGCACCTGATGTCAGTTACCGGCCTGAAAGGCTGCCGATAATCGGTATCGGTGCCTAAAAAGTGATATCGGTTTATCCCTAATAAATACATTGCACATAAAGCTTGTTAATCATTAACTTCTGTGTCAGTTTTTTTCACTAGCACACACTTCTAGAATATCATTACTGGCCAAATATATTTTAACTTCAAGAAAACAGACATGAAATGAACTAATATAAAGAACTGCATGTGGAATCTCACACAGAGAATGAAATAGATCTACAAGTTAAAGACTGCATTAATCACTAAATTGGCTCAATTCCTTTCCTGTACATGAATTTGAAACCAATCCTTTTGCTCACCGGCTGCCACTCCAGGATCTGAAGAGGATTGAAAATGTCTGTGCACTTTATGTCCAGGTTGCTGCATGGCATGGAGCTCTCAGATGGCCCCTCCCTTCCTCCAGATTTCTCTCTGAAGCTGCTGGGAAGCCTGACCTCTGCTCTGATTGGCTGACCCTAAACGGATCTGAATTGCATGCAGGGGACTAGTAGTTATCACAGACTTTTGCAGATTTCAATTACCCAAGCTGAATTACAGTCTTTTTATTATTCCACTTGCTTGTACATTAGCTGACCATTCTGTACCTCTGCAGTTTGACTTGACAGATGGGCTACCCAGGCTATAACTGAGATAGTTCTTTCTCCGCCACGTTGCGCAGGGGACTGTGGGTTAACCCAGGGCTTGACAAAGCCAGGAGCCTGGTAGCCACTGGCTCCTAGAATTTTACTCCTGGCTCCTAAATTTCCAGTTTATTTTACACCAATCTAAAAGCAGTCTTTGGCATCTAAAAACATTTAGTTGGCTTCAGTGTGTGTATAAATAGGGTGTCCAATGACAACAGAGCAAAGAAAATAAATAAAACAATATCACAATGTACAGATGTTAACAACACAAATACACACACACACAAATAGATCAGAGCGGCCAAACTGATATTAGAAGCAATGTTCTACACTTCTAGGCTCAAAAACAGGTATTTTTAGTGCATGTGGTCTTGTGGCTAACAGCAAAAAGCACCAGATAACAGTGATAAATAAATAGAAGCAGCTAAAATCACAAAATTTTCCTATTCCATAACGGAAAGTTTAGATTTTAATAAGGACACGGAGGCGAGTATTTGCTGTTCTCTCTTAACTGCCCCAACAGCAGCGAAGAAACTTTTATTGAAAATATAACAGAAAACAAACGGTCCTCCCTTCCCCAACGTGGGGAGGGGGACCTAGCTCCCCAGATCCTCCCCTTCCAGTCCATAAACCACTCCCCCGGAAGCAGCCCCTCCTCTTTCGAAGCTGCGACATGACAACGGTGGGAGCCTCAGAAGCGAAACTGGAGTAGGAGATCAGGAGCCAAAACATCGAGGAACCATATCAGGAACTCAGAAGGCTGAAATAGACAAAGCACATGAAAGAACAGTGAGACACTGTAATCTGGTTAAACAAAGGGAGCCCTGGCAGCCGCCAAAACAGTCCATCCCAATCCAGGAGAGATGCGGAATCCAATCAAACCGGGTGGGGTAGGGCGGGAAATACTCGCCTCCGTGTCCTTATTAAAATCTAAACTTTCCGTTATGGAATAGGAAAATTTTGTGATTTTAAGGCAGGACACGGAGGCTTCGTATTTGCTAGTTCAAAGCGGAACAGAGGCCGCATCCGACCAATGGACAATGGGCTTGAAGTAGAAGGTACGAAACGTGGATTCGCTAGACCAGTCAGCCGCACGTAAGATGTCCTCCAGACGACAGCCCATCGAAGCCGCCTTTGAGGCGGAGGCACTGCGGACAGAATGGGCTCCGAAAGCCGACACATCCACCCCGGCCTGTGCCATAAGCCATCGCATCCAACGAGCCAAAGTGGGAGAGGAGACCGGTTTATGAGGAGACCGAAAAGAGACAAAGAGGGGTGAAACCGGGAGAACCCTGAAGGAGTGAGTACGAGACTCGTACTCCCGGAGACACGAAACCGGGCAGAGACGGGGAGAAACCCGAAAAGACGGGAAGAGTACCGAAGTCAGGGACGTCTTGGTACGACGTGAGATATCGAAGCGTACACCTTCAGGAACATAAGAACGGGCGCCGAAATCCAGCGCCCTAACATCTCCGACACGTTTACAGGCCACTAGACAGAAAAGCATAAGGAGTTTAGCCGAAAGGGCCTGCAGTGAGAGAGCTGCATTCTCAGGCCAGCGATCCAGGAAGGAGAGTACTCTGGACACGTCCCAAGTACAGGAGTATTTGGGTGCCGGAGGGCGGGAGAAGCGCATGCCTCGTAGCAGGCGACAAACCAAAGGATGGGATCCCGCGGCGACTCCCGAAAATCCAGAATGGCCAGCCGAAATAGCCGAACGAAGGACATTCACGGTGCGATAAGCCTTACCGGAGTCGAAGCGTGGGTGAGGAAATCCAGGAGAGCTGTCACAGGGGCCGAAAAGGGATCTCTATCCCGTTCCAGACACCAGCCAGCCCACCCATCCCATGCGGACTTGTAGGCGAGTCGGGTACCCGGAGCCCAGGATTGGAGCAAGAGGTCTGTAGTGCGTTCCGAAAGGCGTGAGCCTGTAGGGGGGTGCCAGAGAGCCACCACGCCAGGAGTTGAAGACGGTGGGAGGTCATCAGTGGATGGGGTTGCCCCTCGTGGTCCAGCAGAAGGTCCGGGGAGGGAGGCAGCAGCCTCGGGATGTCTATCGCCATGCTCAGGAGCGTTGGGAACCACGGCTGGGACTTCCAAAATGGAGTTATCAGGACCACAGATGCCTCCTGAGCTCGGATCTGTGACAGAGTGCGAGCAATGAGGACGAACGGTGGGAAGGCGTAGAGGGGGCCCTTGGACCAATCCTGGAGGAACGCATCCGTGGCCATGGCGTCCGGATCCGGTCTCCAGCTGAAGAAGTCGGGCAGCTGTGTATTGAGCCTGGAGGCGAACAAGTCTATCCGGAAAGGACCCCAGAGTGCGGATAGTGAAGAGAAACTGTGCCGTGACAGTCGCCAGTCTCCCGAGTCCGCAAAGTGCCTGGAGTTCCAATCGGCCACTTCGTTCGTCAGACCGGGAATGAACTGGGCGTGGACCGAGATCCCGAGGGGAAGGCAGAATTCCCAGAGTCGTAGCGCCATGGCTGATAGGTCTGCCGAGCGAGGGCCTCCCATGCCGTTGATGTAACGGACCGCAGGTATGTTGTCCATCCGAAGTACGACTGAGTCCGGAGGGGATCGCCGTGTAAAGCAACGGAGTGCGAATAATCCCGCCAGGAGTTCCAGGCAATTGATGTGCCACAACTGTTCCAGTGGGGACCAGCGACCGCCTGTCTCCTGGGACCCACATCTCGCGCCCCAGCCCAGTCTGCTGGCATCCGAATCGATGGTCATCGTGGGAGGAGGAGGTACCAAGGAACGACCGTTCCATGTGACTATGTTGTCTATCCACCATAGTAGATCCGATCTGGCGTCCTCTGTCAGCATCACGTGATCCGTATATTCGAGGCCCGCCCGGAGTGAACGGGCCTTCAATCGTTGGAGGGCCCTGTAGTGTAGTGGGCCCGGATGAACCGCCATGCGGGCCGCCGCTAGGAGACCTACCGTACGGGCCAAGGAGCGGAGGGGGAAGGTCTTCTTCCTGAGTAGTATCCTCGCTTCTTTCCTGATCGAGGAGATCTTTGACAGTGGAAGGCTGAGGTTCATGAGGTCGGAATCCACCACGAAGCCCAGGAATTCTATAGAGCGAGTGGGCGTGAGAATCGATTTCTCTGGATTGAGAAGGAACCCTAGTTCCTGGAATAGGGAAATAGTGTCGTGTAGATGGGTCCGAAGGGTGTGAGGTGACTGGGACATGAGAAGAACATCGTCCAGGTAGATCACCAATCGGACTCCCCGAGCGCGGAGGGAAGAAACCACGGGTCTGAGTAGCTTGGTGAAGCACCGCGGGGCGGACGACAGTCCGAAGGGGAGGCAGGTGAATCTCCATAATTTGCCGTTCCAACGGAATTGTAGGAGGTCCCGTTGGGATTCCGTTATGGGTACTGTGAGGTAGGCATCTTTGAGGTCGAGTTTGACCATCCAATCTCCCAGAAGGAGCATGTCCTTTAACGTGGGGATGCCCTCCATTTTGAAATGGTGGTAAATGACCCAATCGTTGAGGGAGCGGAGGTTGATGACCGGACGGAACCCCCCGCCTTTCTTTGACACCAGAAAGAGGGAGCTGACGAAGCCCCTTGGATGGGGTAAAGCGGGTTCTATGGCCTTTTTGCGGTTGAGGTCTGTTACCTCGGAATGAATGAGTGTCCGAAGGGCATCTGCGAACCGAGGAGGGTGGGGGAGATGGGTCTGAGTGGGAAAACCGCAGAGTTCTATCTGGTAACCCATCACGGTGGAGAGGACCCACGGGTCCGATGTGAGTGAAGCCCACCTTGGGAGGAATAGAGTGAGGCGGCCGCCCACGGCAACTAGGGACGAAGGGATAATATAAATTGGTCTTACCTTGTCCTTGTGGAACGGGAGGACCACCTCTGCCACCTCTGTATCCGCGGGCTCGCCAAGCTCGTGACCTCGATGGGTAGAAAGAGCTGGAACCACGGAAGCCACTGGAACCAACGGTGGGCTGAGTGTTAGAAGCGGAGCCTCTAGCGATGCGGGAATTATTAGCGCCCGCTCGGCCGACAGGTCGACCCCTGAACCTGCCGGCCCTGCCAAAAACGCGGTTAGGTGAGAAAATGCGTTTAAGGGATGCCTCCGACTTGTCGATTGAGTTGAATGCCTGAGTGTATTCCCCCATGTCTTTAAGAAAGGGTTTCCCGAAGAGGAAGCCCTGTGCGGAGGCACCTAGGTCATTGGTGGCTAGGTGCAGCATCTCTGTCAATTTTGAGCAGTATGCTCTTGCGTCTCTCGGTTGAGAGAGCTGCATTGGCGTTGCCAAGCAGGCATAGGGACCGTTGGACCCATTCTGTGACCTCGTAAGGGTCCATCAGTGATGCATTGGTTTTGGCCTCCTCTGCCAGTTGGAAGAGCTTAATCAGGGGGCCGGCTGTGTCCAGGAGACGGTCCTGGCAGCCTTTAATGGCAAATTCAATGCCTCTTTTGGGGTTCCAGCCACGCTTGGATACAATTTTTTGGAAGCTGACATCCACGTTGGGAGTCAGGCATGATTTACCGGCAGTAACCGGGCGAGGACATTCCAATTTCATTTTGGCCCTGTCCTCTTTGGTCATAGGGCGCCTGATGTGCGAGTCGACCCATTGCTCCACGTGTGGAGACGCGTACCAGATCGTGGAATTAGGGCGAGCAATATCCTCAGGCTCGAAGAGGGGATTGCCCTGCGGATCGTACACCACCGTACCCCGAGATCGGGGCTGGCAAGTGGGTGCGTCCGCGTCTAGCAAATCTAAGTCCTCCGGAGCGTGGAGTTCGAGGACTTCTCCCTCAGCCATCCCTGGATCTGCTTCGTCCTGATCTGAATCTGAATAATCAGTGAGGGTGACTATGGGTTTTGCACGGCAGACTTTTTTGGTCTTTTTAACCCGAGCCCCTTGGGGTAGGGTGCGCTTTTTTGGCACAAGTGCCGTGGTGGCTGGATTAGGCAGTGATCTGGGGGTGCCGGCCCCTCTGCTGCTGGTGCTTGCAGCTGGACTACCGGTGGGAAGTCCGATCTCAGGTGCACAGAGTGCGGGGTCGAAGCCCATATTAAGGTCCTCTGTAGGGACATCAGGGATCTCTGGAGCCGGATCAACATGAATGGGGGGGAGGGTGGAGGAGATGGCCTCCGTAAGAGATTTGTGCCATGACTCAGAGAGGGAAGAGACTGCTGCAGCCACTGCCTGTGAGACGGATGTCTGCAGGGAAGCCTCCATGCGGGCAAATCTGGACTCTATGTTTCCTGCGGGCATATTGCTCCGGGGAGAGGGAGCTCCGATCAGATCCGGGGTCTGAGGCTGGTATGTCCTCCGAGGAGGGAGTATCAGCTTGGCCAGGCTTAGAAGCAGACATGGTTTGAGGGTAATCGATCGGTTTGCAGAGCTGAGCTGAGCGGTGGAAGCGTGCGTGTGCTGCGCTGTGAAAGGGGAACTCCAAGATGGCGGCCGCTACCTCCCGCGATACTGCGGAGTTTGAGGGGGCGTGGCTAAAACCGCGTGTGGAGCTCGTGCGCGCAATGCAGGAAGACAGCGCGAGAAATCAAAGCTGTGCAGAGACAGGGAGATGCCCGAACCCGGCGCCGGCTAACACTGCCGACGCCAGGAACGGACGAGTGAGCGAACCGCCGCGGTTTTGGACCGGGTCGGGAAGCTCTGAGAGTAAAAGGAGATAGAAGTAGATAAATACAGGAGAGCTAATACTTATCTGACTGCTACCGCCGGGAGCAGCGAAGAAAGAGGGGCTGCTTCCGGGGGAGTGGTTTATGGACTGGAAGGGGAGGATCTGGGGAGCTAGGTCCCCCTCCCCACGTTGGGGAAGGGAGGACCGTTTGTTTTCTGTTATATTTTCAATAAAAGTTTCTTCGCTGCTGTTGGGGCAGTTAAGAGAGAACAGCAAATACGAAGCCTCCGTGTCCTGCCTTAAAATCATAAATTGGGTCAGTACACACCAACTCCCAGATGCAGAGTTCCCAACGTTTCGGCGAGGATTTGCCTTTATCAACCTTGATAAAGGTGAATCCTCGCCGAAACGTTGGCTCCTAACTTTTGTAGCTGGCTCCTAGATTCAAAGCAAATTTGTCAAGCCCTGGGTTAACCGGTGTTTTTTTCTCATTGCGGATTCTCTCTCCCTCCTCGCTCCCTTTTCTTCAGGGCTACAAGTCTTCCCTCAGCACTTGTTGTGGCCTAGTGTCTGGTGTGATATGTATTTTCCGACACCTGGCCTGTAGCCATTTCATTTTTACCACAGGATAAAATGTCACACTCCGAAGAGTTCACATTGTAGCTGGTATCCCTCCTGAGACGCCAACTGCAGCTCCCTTTATCTAAAAGAAGCTGTTTGAGCACCACCATCTTCCCTATCCCTGATCCTGCTGCAACTCCCCACCAAGGCCTCTAAACAGGCCTCTATTTCTAATGAGTTCCAAGCGGCCTTCATGGTCGTCTGACTGCTGGAACTGATCCCTATCCAATACCATTGCTGTGGCCTTGGCTCAGCTCATGGCGGCTCTTCCAAGAGGTGGATCCTGCCATTATTGTTCCCAAATCCTACACTCTACTCTGGACCGCTCCAGGTCACAAGGCCCTTTCAGAAACAAAACATACCTGCTCCAGAGGGTCTGGCAACCCCACACCATTGCCTGACATTAGTAGGAATTGTTCTCACAGAAGAGCCTGTATCCACCAGGCTAGAGAGTTCAGTGTGATAAATAAACCAAAAGGTGGCATTCCAACTTCCACCCCCAGACAAGTATTTACCACCAAAAGAATGAGGGTGGTGAGGTAGTAGAGCTTCACGCCTCTGGCAATGAGCTGCTGGAGAAAAACACAAAAAGCACCTCTTCCAATTTTGCAGATACCATAAATGACCCACAGGGCAATCCAATTTTTAAACCAGCTGACATTTCTCACCCACAGCCCTCCTAGTGGTTCCGGAAGCCTCCTGTAGAGCAGTGGGAGGATACATGTATACACCATCCGTTAGATAAGCTTACCAGTAATAAGCTCACGCGTGAACTCCCTCGCCATTTTACCCCAGGTAATACTCCAAGGTGGATGAAAGCATTAAACTATTCATGTCAAAACACAGCTGGAATAGCAAGCAGGGTACAGACTGGCAACTACGTTCACGCCAAGATACAATGCGAGATGTACCTGGGCCACGGATAAAAGTTTTTGACTTTGAATAAAAGATGTCAAATATGTGCCTCAAAGTAAATTTGAAAGGTGTGAGGATTAAATTGTATGGGCCGGTTGTTATACAAGTTTTATATTCACACAGACAAAAAAAATTATAAATAAATACACCCCCCTCCGCTCCTGTACGATTTGTCATTGCTATGACAACCGCCAGACAAATTGGGATTAAAAAATTTCTAATAAAATAAAAAAAAGGAGTTTAAGGTCTCGTACATATTAAAAATAAAATCCTGCTTCAGTGTGCATATTCTTTAAATGGAAAGTATTGTACAGTTTTACCACAGACCACAACGCTACAGCTCGTCCACACATGTTTTAGGATGTAAAGCGGTAATTCACCACAAAGCAAAGTAGGTATGTCCCAATCAACCTGCGCCATCAGTCCGTGAGGCAATCAAGATTGGCAACAAACAATTCCAGATCGGATACTGCACTACCCGCGTTGGGACGCTAAATACTAGGGTTAGTGTAGAGTCTTTACTGTCTGCAGGGAATAAACCGCGGGTGTGGGCAGAGCCGCCAGCTGTTCTAGAAAGCTGGGCGCTGTGACTTTCTACACGCAGCTTTTGTCAATCTCCATAACGCTGCAGATACTCACACGGGGAAGTCTGATCAGGTGACTCTACTCACCCGCAGCATCTTCCCTGCGAGCAGACAGGGAAGGTGTTGCAATGAATGATGAGGCTGTTGTCTTGTCAGCCTGGCATACCACGGACCCTGGGATGGGCTTGAAAAAGCCAACTCCTCAAAACACCCTTAGGAACGGTTCAATACATACCCAGAGCAGGGGGCAATAGTTTGTTAAATTCACCACACCACTATGTTTGAAACACCTTGAAACAAATATTTTGCATTATTATTATTATTCTTTATTTATAAAGCGCCAGCATATTCCGCAGCGCTGCATTACCATTGAAAGAGTGCCATCAAATATGAAAAGCATCCTTAAAAAAAAAAAAAAAAAATAACTGCCTTTTGGTATGTTTTGGAGAAACTTACCTGTCAAGTAACAAAACTCTGGGATCAGTTCAATTGGTCCTTGAAAAGCACTGGCTTGGTTCTTTGTTTTTTTGGGATTGTGAATCACAGATGGCTGAGTTAAGTCTGTAATTTCTTTATTATATTGCTTTATTGGGAAAATAAATAAGCAAAAAATACACACTTCCATTAGTACAATTAGTTTTATTAAAAACCTGATTAACACGGCATTTCAAACTGAGTTAACGTTCAAGCAGAACTAACACAATAGAATGGTATAAAGATATTAATTTGTAGAGCATTGGACCAAAACTATAGTTTACGTATACCTGTACATACTAACAATATTTAGCACTTTAACTAGAATTCAAAACACATTTTTGAAGGGGAGCAAGAAGAGAACAACTTCAGTACATGCACAGAAGACTCCAGGGACGTGGTAGGCTCTGAAAATTCCACTTTTTGGAGTCCTCCCGATTTTAGAATACCAGCTCAACTTGTATATGCATTTAAAAGGTCATTGTAAAAACAACTTTGCTCAGAATTTCAGTGACACTGCAGAGTTAAAAATAATGCAGCTATTATGATTTATACAGCACCAACAATTTCCACAACACTTTACAGTACTAAAAAGGGAGATCAACTAACAAATTTACAAATTTGGTAACTAGAGACAAAAGGTGTAGGGGGCATTGCTCACATGAGCCAACGGTCCAGAGGACCAGGAATGGGGGAATATAAGTAGAGTAAACATCTTATTTGTGGTGAGGATTTCTAATGCTAGTGTTCCTGTTGGAATGGAGACTGTATGGTGGGGAGACAAGTTATGAAGGACATAATGATGTGGGAATGGTAAGTGAGGAGGGAGATCGATCAGTTAACCTGAAAAAGATTAAGGAACAGTCTAAATCGGGTGAGGTAGATAATTCCACCGGGTTTGGGTCGAAATCCCTACAACCAGGTTCCCCAATGCCAAAATCCCGACGGCCAACTTCCCTACACAGACAACTCCCTGACGGCCAACTTCCCTACACAGACAACTCCCTGACGGCCAACTTCCCTACACAGACAACTCCCTGACGGCCAACTTCCCTACACAGACAACTCCCTGACGGCCAACTTCCCTACACAGACAACTCCCTGACGGCCAACTTCCCTACACAGACAACTCCCTGACGGCCAACTTCCCTACACAGACAACTCCCTGACGGCCAACTTCCCTACACAGACAACTCCCTGACGGCCAACTTCCCTACACAGACAACTCCCTGACGGCCAACTTCCCTACACAGACAACTCCCTGACGGCTAACTTCCCTACACAGACAACTCCCTGACGGCCAACTTCCCTACACAGACAACTCCCTGACAGCCAACTTCCAGACATCCAAAATCCCAGCGGCTAAACCTAGCCCTAACCCCCCTAAACCTAGCCCTAAACCCCCCTTAAACCTAGCCCTAACCCCCCCTTAAACCTAGCCCTAACCCCCTCCTTAAACCTAGCCCTAACCCCCTCCTTAAACCTAGCCCTAACCCCCTCCTTAAACCTAGCCCTAACCCCCTCCTTAAACCTAGCCCTAACCCCCTCCTTAAACCTAGCCCTAACCCCCTCCTTAAACCTAGCCCTAACTCCCCTTAATCCTAGCCCTAACCCCCCTAAATCTAGCCCCATCACCCTTAAACCTAGGGTTAGGGTGTTCCTATTAGGGTTAGCCGCTGGGGATGTCTGGGAGTTGGCAGTGTAGGGAAGTTGGGGTGTCCGGCACTTGTTCTGTCTGGAAGTTGGACGTCGGGATGTTGGCATTGGGGAACCTGGCTGTAGGGATTTTGTCTGGCACCCCATTCCACCAGATACAGCTCTTGAAAAGTCTTTAAGGGGAGTTAGCTATGCAAGTAGGTACAGGACAGGTCAGAGGTCGCCTGCAGGCTGGAGTGATCTAAAAGGGGTGTACTTGTAAAACATGCAAAAAGTTTCAGAGTTCTTGAGGGCTAAAATGAAGATAAAAGTTTTGTGGTAGTAATGTCCCTTTAAGAGAAAGCTTTTTTTTATGATAGGGACAACAGTGACATGCTTTAGAGAAGCAGGGAAGGCACCAGTAGACAAAGATTAAAGGCATGGGTCCAGTACAAGAGAAGTGGAGTTTTATTAAGTGTGAGAACGTGGGGGCAGGTGGTGTGGCAAGAAATAGGAACGTTCAGATCACCTGTTCTGTCACTGGTAGGAAGGAGTTAAATTTAGACATGTAGAGTAGACATGAAGGTCAAGTTGTGTGGGTGGTGAGGTTTTCACATTCCGGTTGGCCTTTTGGATGTGTTAATTTATGAAAGTGGGCTGTATGTTCCTGTAATAGGCTTGTTTGGATAAAAAGAGGGCTGGCAGTAGGATTGCAAGATCAGTTTATAATGAAAAAAGATGGAAGTGGCGCTCAACAGTGCAGGACTATCTGAGGACACACGAGCGATTTAGTAGGTCAGGGTTGCAAGCTTTGTTTCATCAGCCAATATTTAGATGGAGCCAATTTGTTGAGGGTCACAGAAGTACAGTTCTGCCAACTGCCAACAAGCTCTGTAGCGCTCTAAAATAGTGTGTACTATTTTCATCAGTAGACGGGAGATACAAAATTGAGGAGAGTGGCAACAGGATAGCAGAGAGCGGGTGTATATCTGGAGCAGTGTTTCCCAAACCTGTCCCCAGGACCCTAAAAGAAGTTTTGCCCATGACAGGCGCACTTTAAAATGAGTCATGGCAAAAGCCCGGTGTGTTCTACTGGGTGTACCTATACACAGCTCCCAGGACAGCTTCCCACAACCAAAAAATAAAATCTCTAATCTTTTATAAGCATACACCCAAGTCTTCATACATTAGGAAATTAGTACTTTTAAAAGTATGAAAGGAAAACCTACGGTTCTGTAGTATTCAACGTAGCTTATCTCCGTTCCGTTTGATTTTTTAAATTTCGACTCTGCTGAGAAGTCCCAGTTGAAATCATCAATACGGTAAGTTTTGTTATTGTACCTAGAGGTTGCAAAACCATTAAATGTTAAATCACTAGCAGTTTACCTAAAGTTTCAAAACCAATTAAAAGTGCATAACAAATGGTAATTTGAGAGCATACAAATTGTAATACACGGACTCGGAGGCGAGAGTTGCATTCTCTTTTTCTTGCTTTAATAAACAGCAGCAAGATAAATACTAAAAACATGTAAAAACTAGGGTTGCACCGATACTAGTATCGGTGCCGATAGCAGGTACTGCAGGAGTACTTGGTACTCGTGCAGTACCCACGATATTTTCCCCGATACCGGAAGCCGGCATCCGAGGGACTGGGGCGGCTGTCCGAATGCTCTATCGGCATTCGGACTGTGTTCATACTTCCCTTCCTGAGCGACGCCGGGAAAGTTCCTGCAGGTGCGCTCGTTGGAAGGCCCCAGCCGCGATCACATGGTCCCACGAGGTCGCGGCTGGGTGCCTTCCAACGAGCGCACGCGCGAAGACTTTCCTGGCGTCGCCCAGGAAGGCAAGTATGAACACAGTGAGCAGCTGCAGGGCCTGTCCGAATGCCGAGAGCATTCGGACAGGCACCTGGAGCTCTCCACGATGATACTTCCCTTCCTGGGCAACGCCGGGAAAGTTTCCGCGCGTGCACTCGTTGGAAGGCCCCAGCCGCGATCACATGGTCCCACGTGGTCATGGCTGGGGGCCTTCCAACGAGCTCACGCGCGAAGACTTTCCCGGCGTCGCCCAGGAAGGGAAGTATCATCGTGGAGAGCTCCAGGTGCCAGGTGAGATGGGGGGAATCCATGAGCTGGGGGGAATCCAGGAGCTGGAGCGTATCCATGAGCTGGGGCAAATCCATGAGCTGGGGGGTATATCCATGAGCTGGGGGGCATATCCATGAGCTGGGGGGCATATCTATAGGAGTTCTGTTCTTATTGGAAAGCGGTCACATGACATAAAAAAGTATCGGTACTCGTACTCGGTCTTAAAAAACCCCAACGCCAGTGGTTCCGCAGGAGCCGGACAACCGTCCTATTTTTTCCCTTCCCGCTCCAGGCCTTGGCGCAGCCGTGGTTTCCGTGCGTATCGTGGAGGAAGTGGGGTCCCCCATCCCAGCCAGCAGGTAGCTATATCCAGGATACATCCCAAAGCTGTGCGGGTGGGGTCGCTTGCGCTTGTTTCTGGACAAATGGAAGAACATCACTTCCGACGCAATAGGTACTTCACACCATTCAGGGTTTCATCATCAAATTTGTTTCTCCTCCAGCACAACACGGTCGTCCTCCCCCTTTGGTTTTCTCAGAGGAAGACGCAATGTTGGTGGACTCAGAAATATCAGAACAGTCGCGCAAGGCTGCCATAGAGCGCACGTCACCAGAATCTGTACTGTTTATGGGGAATTTATTTCTGGTTACCAAGAAGGGCAGCGGTCTCCGTCCAGTCCTCAATCTGAAGCAACTAAATTTACACGTCACCTACCGACACTTTCAGATGGAGGGTTTACACCTCCTGAAAGATATTCTGAAGCCACACGATAGGCTTGCGAAGATCGATCTGAAGGATGCCTATCTGACGGTTCCGATGACGGCGGCCTCCAATGGGTTCCTCTGCTTTCAGTGGAAAGGCACCACCTGGAGGTTCCGTCTTCTGTTCGGCCTCTCCACAGCCCCTTGGTGCTTCACCAAGATCCTGAAACCTGTGGTGGCTCGCCTCCGTTCAGAGGGTGTCAGACCAATTATATATCTGGACGATATCCTCATGATGGCGGAGTCAGAGGTTCTATTAATAGACCACATCCACCAGACTGAGACTCCTCCAGGGCTTCGGTTTTCTAGTGAACCAAGAAAAGTCGGTCTTGGTACCGCAGCGGTCGCTGGAATTTTTGGGGTTTCTGGTGCAGCCTCACCCTATGATTCTTGTGGTTCCCCCTCACAAATCAAGTGCCATCCTCAAGGAGGTGCGATCCCTGTTGTCGAATCCTACCCCGACGCTGAGAGATCTCTCGCGGGTGATCGGGCTGTTGGCGGCCACGAGATTGGCGGCGAGACCTGCTCCCCTCCTTTATCAGGCCCTCCAACGCCTGATGGCCCTTTTCCTCCGGGAGGGACGATCAGATTTCCCACTCCACGAGGGCCAAGTCGGATCTCGATTGGTGGATCCAGAACCTCCGGTCTTGCTGCGGCAGGTCTATTGTAATGCTGTCCCCGTCACTGACGATCGAGTCGGACGCTTGTCTCTCGGGGTGGGGTGCCCGGTGCGGTTCAAGGTCAGCAGGGGGTCCGCGGTCCCCTCGTGAAGCAACCATCCACATAAATGGGCTGGAACTCCTGGCAGGTCTTTTTGCCCTTCAGAGATTCCTCAAATCCAATCTTTTACGGATGGACAATTTCCCGGCTGTGTGGTAAATCAACGCACTGGGGGGGTCCACGGTCCCGGCTGCTGACCTCGATGGCCTCTCGTCTAGGAGAATGGTGCTTTCTACAAGGAGTAGAGGTGCAGGCCCAGTTCATTCCAGGTGTCGACTGGAATGCGAGACACACGGACGACTCAGGGGATTGGCGGTTGCATGTGTGCGTTTTCTCCGCAGTGGAGGCTCTCTGGGGACCCTTGGAGAGATCTTTTTGCGTCCAGGCTCAACACGCAATTGCCACGATTCTACAGTTGGCGCCCGGATCCGCTGGCTGTGGCAACAGACGCCTTTCTGCAGACCTGGGCGGGTCACAGTCTTTACGCTTTTCCCCCCTTCCAGCTCATACCCAGGGTATTGAGACAGTTCAGGGTCCGGAAGGCAGTGCTGGTTCTGGTCACCCCTTTCTGGCCCAACCAGTCTTGGTTCCCTCTGTTGTTGGAACTCCTGATAGACTTCCCGACACACCTTCCGATTCTGCCGGATCTGCTGGTGAATCCCATTGGACGGCCGCACCCTCTGTTGGCTTTGGGGACATGTCCCATCCTGGCGCACCGGGTCAGCCAGAGGAGTTTCGGAAAGCGCTGCGGCACTCATTCGTTCCGCTTGCTCCCTGGGCACCTTGTGCAGCTATGACTCGGCCTGGGGCAGGTGGTTTCGTTGGGGTTTGGCGAGGGATCAAGATCCCTTACAGGCCCCTGTAGCTCTGGTCCTGGATTTTCTCAGAGGTTTTCGATGATGGGAGGGCATACCGCACCTGCACCTTGAATGTGTATCGGTTGGCCATCTCGTCGCAACATGTGGGTTTTCAGGGTGTTCCCGTGGGTCAGCATCCCCTGGTTTGCAAGTTACTGTGGGGTATCAGATTTTCTCGCCCTCCACTCCCACGGTACTCGGCAACCTGGGATGTTGGGCTCCTTCGTTTTTTGGGTTCCTGGCCTTCTAATGCTTATCTGTCTCTCCGGCAGCTTTCGGCTAAACTGTTGACATTGTTTTGCGTGGTTTCCTGTAAGCGGGTCGGTGATGTCAGGGCCCTTGATTTCGGAGCTCGCTCTCTTGTTCCAGACGGGATTCGGTTCAATATCACCAGGCCTACCAAGACAGATTACCTCAGTGTTTTACCCTGCCTTCCCGGCACAGCCCGATCTCTGTCCTGTGCTCTGCTTGCAGGTATAGGAGTCTCGGACTTTGTCATTACGTGCGGCAGGGTTGGCCCCCTATTTCTATCGTTTAAGGCTCCTCATGCCCCGTTTGGTTCCACTACTTTGGCGCGCTGACTTAAATGGCTGCTGGCTCTAGCTGGGGTTGACGTGTCTGTTTTTGGGGCTCACTCCGTGCGGTCCGCTGTAGCGTCTTCGGCTGGATGATCTATTACGGTCTGCTGATCAGTCGAGAGAGACCACTTTTCGGTCCTTTTATTTCAAGCCAGTGGTTAATTGGTCGTCCGCGGTGTTGGACAAGCTTTGAACTTGCAACAGGAGCCTCTGAGTCCGTGTATTAAAATTATAGAATTTAGCTAAGTATGACGGTAAGTTAGAATTTTAATAAAGGACTCCGAGGCGAGTGTTGCCCACCCTGCCCTCCCGGGGCGGACTCTGAACTGTGTATGTTATGTTCCATTTTCGGTTTTGATTTTTCTGACCTTTGGTTTTTCTTTCAGCTTCCTAGTGTGCTGCTCATCTTTCAGGATTTGTTTCTTATGGTTCTTTTCGTGTTGTTGGATTTACATTTTCAAGTTTGATTGGACTATCTCAGCAAGAAAGAGGTTGATTGGAGGAGGGGCAGATCCTTTTATGTGGAGGAACAGGATGATGGACCTGCTCAAGTGAAGAGGGGGTCTGGTTAAGACCATGTATTCTGGATATTGTTTTCTCTTTGTTTCAAACAGTTTTACATGTTTTTCAATATTTATCTTGCTGTGGTTTATTAAAGCAAGATTTAACAACATTTTCATAATCAAAGGAGAAAGAGCAGGAGCAACTACAAAGTTTTTAAATGGGACACCGACCTTTCAAAAGGTTTGAGTTTTTTGGGTTCCGGAACGGTACAGGGTAAAAGCATCACCGAAAAAGCAGCAAATGTGAATAAAGGTGCTTCGCAAATCAGGACGATAGTCCATGATACAGAACAGGAGTGTTAACATTGACACTGGAAAATAGATGAGAAAAGTATTTTGCTTTCCTTCAATGGATGGCTTTAAAAATTTGAGATTATACTAGCTTTGGCGACCAAAGGTTAATATTTGCAGAATCTTCCTTTACTGAAACCTACAGCAGCCAAAAAAAATATGTAACCATAGTAACAGTATAACCAATCATAACAGTTCCAACAATAAAACTCTACCCTAGTAACTTTTTTTTCCCCAAAAAAAAGTTTTTATTTATGAACAGTCACAATAATACACATGAAATGATGGACACTCAGGGCATCAAACACGCCCGCAGAAAGACACAGAAAAACATCCGTTGGAGGCCATCAGAGCAGCAAGGATCACGGACAGCACATACTGTATAAGCAGAGATACTACAATGTTGAAGAATGGGCCCAGAAATAAGAACAAGAAGGGGGGCGAGCGGCAAGGGGCCGAGACCGTGACTTTCCAGGTGCGCTCCTCATAGTCCCGAAAGGACCCCAGGAGGCCCCGGAGGACAAGTGTCAGGAGGCCAAGGTACCCAAGGGCCAGGAGTGGCAGGCAGTTCCATGGTGGCTGCCACAATGGCACACCCTGGGGAAACCCAAAAAGGCACACACAAAAAGGGGGGGGGCAACCATCACCAGAGCAACAAAAGTCATTCAATAAGAAATATGCAAAACGGAGAAAACATCAGGAAAACAAAGCGACCCCAGGAAAGCGTCCGTCAGCGAGTGGTCCAGACCTCTTCAGCCCAGATCCAGGCAGGAAGGACTCAATCTCACAGCGACATGACCAGCAGAAGCCGAGGTAGTCGGAGTCATTGCATCTGCATCCAGTAGGGCCTGAGCTTCATCCGGCGTAGTCACGGAACACATATTCCCTGCATGCGACATCACCAGGGAACCAGAAGGGCCCCAAAGGTAACGGACTCTCCGTTCGTGCATGAGGGTCGTCACTTCACGGAAATGACGGCATGCCATCAGGGCAAGAAAAGAGAGGTCACGATATACTGTAATCTGCATACCATCGTAGGTCACCGCCTGGACAGTTCCTGCCTTCTGGAGCACCTTGGTATGAATAGAAACATCGGTAGTGGTGATATGACGTCTCTAGGGACCACAGCAGCCACCTTGTGTACCCGGAAGGCAGAGGAAAACTGGCGTAGGGGATTTCAGAGGCAAACTCAGCAACATGGTCACTAGACCCAGAACGCATGGCAGCAGGGCATAGTCTCCCACGGTCTCAGGAATCCCCCTTAGTCGCAAATTGCGTCGGCAATGCCTATTCTCCAGATCAAGAACCGTAGCTGACAAGGCCTTCACTTGCTTCTGTAGGTCATCCAGCTGGGTCTTAGGCGGGTCCCCATTGTTACAATTTCAGCCCTAACCTGTGTGAGGTCAGACTGCCATAGAGCCCGTAGGTCTTCATAGAGCTGCTGTATGTCATCTTTCGTAGATCGCTGAGGGTGTGGGGCAACAGGTGTCTCCGGCTCTGACAGGCTTGGACTTCAAGAGACTCAGCCGGTGTTTCCACATGGGGTAAACGCCGCTGACAGGTCAATGGGCCTCCCAAGTAGAGTCGGATATCAGGCATGGTGGCAGCAGTCGACCCCTCCAACTTCTTGCTCCTCTTCCCTATCAGAGTGGAAATGCTGGCAGAGAAGTAGGCCGCAGACATTATGGCCACCTACCCAACACCGCGTGCAGATCAGCGCAGGATCCGGGCAAAAGTACCTCCCGGGGGCGGGGGTCAAGGAAGGTACACCACCATCAGGGAACACTGCATGTAGTTCTGACGCCGAGACGCGGGCAGGGGTCCGAGGGTGATAGTTCAGGGATAATAGTACTCGGCAGCAGGAGCTCCCTCGCCACGCGTCTGCTCAGCCCAGCATCCGGACACACTCCCCCTACCCTAGTAATTTTAATTTCCTCTGAGAAACTCCGACCAAACAAGGTGCATAGATTTGAGAAAAACTGGGGGAAAATCCTGCAACATTAGCCAAAAAAAAAAAAACATCGCAGACTTGGGAAGAGTAAAGAGGCAAAATGTGAAAGCAGATTATTAGAATTAGGGATAGACCGATATCATTTTTATGGCACCGATACTGATTATCGGTCACCTTTGTGGCCGATAACCGATATTGGTTACCGATATTCTGTACACATTGTGTTTTGAAAATTAAACCATGCAGCAGGAGCCCAGTGCCCACATTGATCCGTGCCAGTTTCCCTTGTACCCGCAGGCGCTGTAGATTTGGCCACAGAGTTGACACTAGTTAGGGAGCAGGATAACCACCTGCAAGCCAGCTGGCACCGTTTTTTTTTTGGGGGGGGGGGGTCATAGTGTTGGAATGTTAGGCATGTGATCGCGCATGTGCGATCATGCTCATTAAGTCATTACACATTCCAATGCTGTTACACTTCTTGACGGAACACTGGTCTGGTCACTAGCAAAGTAAGGGGTCAGCTCAGATGGACATCAGGCTGCGCAGGTGTTAAACCACAGAGCCCTGAACCTGCAGGTGAAAAAAAAAAGGCCCACAGCTGTGTGTGCAAAGCCCCCTGTACACAAATCTATAAAGAATAGCAAGAGGGGGGGGGGGGGGGGTAAAATAAAAAATCTACTAAAATAATGTAAATTCAAATATTAAATTTACATTATTTTAGTGGATTTTTTTTTATTTTAACCCCCTCTTGCTATCCTTTATAGATTTGTGTACAGGGGCCTCTGCATACACAGCTGTGGGCCTTTTTTTTTTTTTTTTTCCTTCCACCTGCAGGTTCAGGGCTCTGGTATATCAGGGCAGCACATGTAGGGTTAACCCCTGCCTGATGTCCGGTTGAGCACAGGTTTGCTGTGAGGTCCCTTATCTTTGCTAATGACCAGACCTACAGAGGAACACAGGGGGAGGGGAAATTTAATGTTCTGTAGAGGGGGGAAAAAAAACCTTAGACAGAACCTGGCGATAAGCAGATCAGAGGGAACTGACAGCTCAGTAAGGACAGAGCAGCGGTGAATTAGGGAGTCACTTAAAAAGAGCTGAGGGAGGAGGGGGAGCAGCTGGAGGAAGTGCTGAATAACTTGAAGAGCACAGAGCATCAGCACGGCCCAAGTAAAGTTAAAAAAATATCCACTGCATGTTAAAATACGTTACAATATGCAGTTTGCTTACTCAGGCAGCACATTACATGCTGAGCAGCCTGCAATGTATTACAGGGCAGCTGCCACACTGCTCGGTCTTTTACCTCGCTCTCTGCCTCTCTCCCAGACATCCGAATGCATGGTTTCCTCGGCAGGGGATAAATGATGACGCAAGGACCATGTGGTGTGCAGGGCAGCTCCTCATTGGGCGGCTTCTGCTCGGCAAAGGAAACGGAACACTGCATGCGCCTCACAGTGACTGGGAGCGACGGGGAGCGTGCCATAAAGGGGAACATAAACATCGGCAATATCGGTGATTGAAAACACCGATACCGATAATTTAAAAAACCCCAAATATCGGCCATAATTATCGGCAGATCCGATAATCGGTCGACCCCTAGTTAGAATGCACTCAGTTGCAGTTCAAACCGTTAAAACATTAAAAAAAAAAGTGCATAGGCAAGCTGAATCAGAAGGCAAACCATAATCTGTAAACAATGGTTAAATACATAACGATTTATTCACAAACTACCAAAATTGCGTTCTGGCTCAATTCGCCAGAGATATGGGGAATTCTCCATTTAGCGAATGGTCACCGTATGTTCCCGAAATTGGAGTCGCCAAAGCAGCCATCTGAAGTCTGTGAAAAAGGCCGAATTAGCATTGGCTAATGCCGCAGAACTGAAAAGAAAAAAAAAAGAAGAAAAAAGGAAGACTCCGATTCTCCCAATAGGAGTATAAACCAATAAAATGTGTCTAATATATAAATGTTTTACATTGAATTCTATGGGATTTGTTCATTTAAACCCGTTTAAGTGATCAAGCATTTTGCCAGAACTTCCGTACAGTTCAGGCATTCTGTGAATAGAAGATCTGATAGTCTATTGTGTGATTTCTGTGCCGCCAAACCACACCATAGGTTTCTGTCAGTTTGCCTGTATTTGGCTAATTGACAGCTTTGTGAATAGACAATTTGGCCCGAAATGGCACTGAACAGTGAAATTCACCAGGCCGCCAAATCTGAGGTCAGTGAATAAACTCTAGTGAATCGCCAAACCAAAAGACAGCCAAAGAAAAATCCCAGAAAGGAAAGGCATATCTGCTTAAACCAGGCCTCGACCACCCCCCCCCCCCCCCCCCCAGGTCGCAATTGCATCTAAAAATGTTGTCCCGGCACCATTGTTTTAATGCATCTCCGTGTTGAGTTCTGGCTTTTTCCTCTCCTGTGATCGGCTCCTGCAGAGTCACACGTCATTATCAGTGCTGCCTCCGCCCACTGGTTGCAGGAGGTGAAGCTGCTCCTCCCTCTTCCCTGGGCTCCAGCGGAGTTCTATTTCACAGCTGCCTATTTGAGGTTTCCTGTGGCTGAAGAAAAACCTGCTGGACAGGCTTTCACTAATAAGGTTAACATTTTGTTTTTTTTAATAAAGAAAGAGCTTTAATCCCCCTGCCCTGTGCTGTCTGCTGAGGACCCGGGACCTGCACCATCAGGAAGGCTCAGTGCCGATTTACAACGGCCATAAATCAGCCTGAGCAAACACATGGGACTCCTGTAATAAGGTGTCCAGAGAAGCCCTCACAGCTCAGCCAGACCACATCAGGACATACAGTAGTTAACCCTTTGGCCCAGTTCACACTGTGAGATTTGAAAATCGTGCGTTTTTCATATTCACGATGTAGTGCAACAGTCGCGATTTTACAAAACACCACCAATGGAAATCGCAAAATAAGGGTTATGTACAAGCGCCGCGTGGCGTGGCAAGATGTGAACAGCTCCATTGAAATGCATTGTAGAGGCTACATCGTGCGGATTTTGCCACAATTTCGCAGCAAAATCTGCATGATAAATCTCAGTGTGAACGGGGCCTTAATGCTCTGTCCTGAGAGCTCAGGATCACTGAACCCACAGAGCAGAAAGACATCCTCCACAGCTGTGTGCAGGAACCTCCTATACACAAACAATAAAAAATACATTAATATATGGAAAATTAAAATTCTATGAATGTACATTTTATTAGGTCTATACATGTGCTGCCAAAACGTATATGGGAAAAAAAATAAAAAAATTACCTGTGGTGCAAAACTCAAAGCATAACTACTCCAAGCCAACCACACTAATCCAACAAATGAGAAAAAAAAGAGCTACACGCCTAAAGCAAAATATTATTACATGTGCTTTTAAAATACACACAAAAAAACAATTCCATGTGACCAAAGCAGTCCATGGTATGCCAAGAAATACACAGCTCTTTGAATTATTGTATTAAAGTATATAAAAGGTGCAAGAAAATCGCGATTATTGTGAAAAGCCATGCGCACACCCTGAGACAAATAGCATTATCTGTCTTTCTCAAGCGTTGCTTTATTACAGCCTGTATATAGTTTATGTTAAGATAACACAATTACAAGCTTTTCTGCATTTTTATTAGCATACTGCGGACTGCTTTACTCAACGCTTTGCCATGTTCTATTTAAATTTTATGTAAGAGGGCTGGTATAGTTATATATGTGGTCAGGGTGTGCAGTGGGTGATTATTTATTGGAAAGCAGTCACATGACATTAAATAAATGTATCTGTGAGTACCTGGGGGGGGGGGGGGTATCAGTACTCAGTCTTTAAAAAAAAAAAAAATGGTATAGGTGCTGTGCTGGCTGTAGTAAACAGCAGAGGCCTGTTCAATACCTCAGCAGCTGCTGAATTGCTGAAGCGCAGCAATTCAGTTTGCTGCAGCAGTGTCGTTGAACCCTTTGGATGCGAATTTTGAATCCAAAATGGCCGACGATTTCTTAAATGAAAAATTCAGATGGTTTTTCGGATCACTCGGACAAAATAGAATAAAGAGAAGCAGTCAGCACAATTCCGTTATGTATGCACACACCACAAATGATAGTTTTTAATGAATAAACGTTATGTTTACTTCTGAAACAATATATAAATTGAACTGTAATATATGTCTATGTGCAGGGGAAATAAATATTTTGTGCTTTGGTGAACAAAAACCTCAAAATTAACATTGCTGTATGGAATTATTGCTTCGAGGCGGCGGCCATCTTGCTGTACGGCATTGTTACTTGCTTCATGGCGGTGGCCATCTTTAAAACGTCACACTCAGCATCTCCTCGGGTCGCTGCAAGTGCTAGGTTAGCACTGCTGAGCGCTGAGCGGTTGAACGGCGTTCAATGGCAAGTTGCTAACTTAGCACTTGCAGCGGCTGAGGTATTGAACAGGCCTCAGTTAAGAACTGTCCCCTTAAGGGATTGCATTCAGGGAAAAGTAGTTTATTCCACATGGTCACATCAGCGTCTCTGATAAAGTTTATAAAGTGACTAGAAGACTCCTCTCAGTGGAGTTTATCTGTATGTCATTTAGCAGCCTGTGCTTCTGGAACAGAACAGGTGTATCTTTTAGTTGTTAAAAGTAAAGCTTTGTTAGTCTGAAGAAAAACCTGGCTCCTAACTTTTGTAGCGGGCTCCTAAAATCAAAACAAATTTGTCGAGCCCTGGCTTAAACGCTATGGAGGAAAAAAGAAAAAAAGGAGGGTAGGATTGAAAATATTCGCCTCCTGTGTTTAAAATTCAGATTAGTCACAAAGGCTAGAATAATCTCAAATTTTACACTAAGACAGGAGGCATCTGCAGTTTTAAATGTTAAACAGCAAAAGCGTGCGAGAAACAGGTCTGTAGTAGAAGGCACAAAATGGTGGAGTCTAGACCAATAGTCTGGTGCGAAAAAGTCAGTGAGAAGCACCAACTTCCACTAGCCGAGTCGACTGACCATGTGAGCTGTAAAAGAGCCCACACCATCCAAAGCCAACACCCAGCGTACCCAGAGTGGAGAGAAGTGGCGTAGACTGACCAATGTTGTTTTACACAAGAGCAGTAATTAGCCAGACTGAGACGCAGATCGATTCCTAGAAAAACACACACACACACCTCAAAACAACCTACACTAAGAAACCTGTGTAGAAAAGAAAAAAAAAAGGTTTCTTTTAGCAGTCTCCGATGCTGACTCTTTTGCGATTTGTCACCGAAGTAAGCACATTAACAAAAAGTTACCTACTAAGCTTGGTAAGAGACAAGACTCCTTATCCCTTTAGAAACCTCGCAGAAACCCCTGTATCTGGGAAGGGCGAGCCATCCTTTACACCCCACAACCTACAAACCGCGTGAACCCCTTGAATCTGAAAAGCAGAAATAGAAGATCTTAACAAATAAAGGGTACAATAGGATTTGCCAGCACTAAAAATGGAGGGGGGAAAAAAAAATCCATAACACATGATGGGGTAGTAATGGGATCCAACTACCATTCCAAACACCAGCTCACCCAGGCACCCCATGCGTAATGATAGCATTGTCTGGTACCTGGAGCAGATCTCTAGCCGATCGTGAAAATCTGTGCATGGTGTTCCGTCCCGGAGAGTGACCATACCATTGTCCCGGTCAGACAATTCCAGAAACCTTGGATGCCATGTTTGGGCCCTCCACAGAAGTTGCAATTCGCATGACACAAACTAGTTGAGTCACGTGGCAGAAAAACTCTTGGACTCATGAACGGAAGGTAAGGCACAGCCTCCTATGGCCAGCCACTGTTGGGAGAAGGCATCCGCCGCCAAGCCTACAGAAGAAATGCCGGACTTTATTCAGACGAGAGGCAAAAAGATTCAATGTGAATGGACCCTTTAAAGTGGAAAGGAGGATGAATAGGACTGGATCCAGACGCAAATCTACTGCATCTTTATTACCTAGAGAACCGGTCTGCCACCTAATTGTCCACGGAACAGTCAAGGAAACCTGTTTCAGGAAGCAGAATTCGAAAAGAAAGTCTGTCGATTCTGAAAGACTCTTGGAGCAAGGGCCCCTCCCCCCACCAATTGGTTGATGTATCATTTAAACATTGTCCATGCAAAGTAGTAAAAAGCAGTCAGAGATTCCCTTTTGTAAAGCTCTTGACAGCAAATGAACCTGCCAGAAATTTGACAATTCAGGCTAGGGTCAGACGAGCGCAATCTGAGCGCACTGTGCGTCCGTGCACAACGGACTTACTTTGACAAGGTAGTGGCCACACGGTCAGTTTTTGGGACTGGCGTTTTTCTTGACTGATGTAGATGGGACATAAAATATGAAAAAAACATTTTGTCCATCAAAAATGCAGTCCGTCTGACTTCGTTCCACTCGCACACAAAGCTGTGCGGACGTAGCGCACTCCGCACGTCCGTTCTAGCGGTTTTACGTTCTTGCATCCATTTGCCGCATCCGCATTTCTGTGCAGACTTACTTTGTGTGTGAGTTTCTATTGATCATAATTGTATGCTACCATGGATGTTAAAATGTGTGGCAACACGGAAATGAACACTGCGCTCGTCTTACCCGAGCCTTATGTGAAGGTCGTTCTCCTGCATTGACCACACACCTCCCATGGACCCTGCAGGTCGCTCCCCAGCCCAAAAGAACTGCGATCTGACTCCAGCACAAAATTCAAAACTTCGAGGGTTGCCCGACCATACCACGCCTTCATGTTGCGAAGCCACCACCCAAGCTCGAAGCAAGCCTCTTTTGCTAGATCACCTGGTAGTAGGAAGGTCATCCTTTGAGATAGGCCATGTTCAGGCATTAAAATTGCTCTGTAAATGGAGTGGTTCTCAAAAAATTGTTTGGACAGAGGAGGACAGGATGCCAATTATCCAAACCAGGAAGAGTAGGCGTGGCTTCTCTCAGGGCAATAAGCAACAAATCTCTGCCTTGACGGAGATCTTTGGAGGGGGCGACAGATGGAGAACAGATTCCAGCGAGTCAATTTCGAAGCCCAGAAATTGGATTGAGGAGACTGTTCTGACTTGAGCACAAAACCCAGGTTGTGTAGTAGTGTAATCACCCTGTGAGTGTGACAGGATCGTCCGCCACGAGGAGCTTGTCTAAATATATCATGGAGTGAATGCCTTATGCCCCGGATTCTGACAATCACCGGTTTTACGAGCTTCTTGGAGCACCACAAGGTGGAGTCAAGTCTGAACTCAAAGCAGGTGAACTGCCAAACCTGGTTTTGCCAAAGGAATTGAATGTAGCAACGAGAGTCTGGGAATGGGGAGATAGGCGGAGGTCCAGACGTGTAACCCAATTCCAGTTCTGTTGCAGGTCATGAAGCAGGTGAATGCCTTCCATCTTAAAGTGCCTTGAAAATCTTGCGATTGATCACTGGTCGAAAATCCCTTCAGCACTAGAAACACATTGCCGAGGAAGACAAGTAGCAGAGGATTGTTCTATGGCCACTTTTTGTAACAGATCGCAAAACTAGTGAATGAGTTTTTCCTCTGCTGTCTAAAGCCTATGCGCAGGAGGAGGAGAAACCTGCATCAGACATTCTACAAAATATTTGAGCTCTATTCAGATCATTGGAATCTGCAATCAAGCTGGAAGAAAAAGTTAAGGAGACCAGAGAAAGGAACTTACCATGTCCAGGGTGAAACCGGAGCCTCAACCTCTGGGTGCAACTATATATAAGGATGAACGCTGGGGCAGATTAGCCGGTTGTTGCCCAACGCCTAATAGGCGAGGTCTTGATCCAAACCAAGGAAGTGTGACTGGTGACCCCTGTGCCATCAAACCTAGGCAGAAAAACGGCCTCTATTGAAAAAGTATTTCATGGATGACTGCACTTTATTGAAGGACGTATAGACCCCCCCATATCCTGGTTGAGTTGTTTCGCGAACAAGTTGCCAAAAGAGACCTACGTGTATGGTCTTGGCTCCCTACTAGAGATTGGCCAAGCAAAAGTCCAGGTGTAGGAGTGCCGCTTTATGGTGTTCCGTGGACAAGGCAGAGTTGGCATTATCCACCATACATATAGCCTGCACCAATCGTTCTCTCTGGACAAAGGGGTTCAGAGGTATATTGGAGGAGTCTGCTTCAACCACCAGCACAAATGAGTGAGTGGCCCCTTAGGCTAGGGTCAGACGAACGCATTTTCGCGTTGTCTGTGAAAAAGTGCGTTCGAACGAATGGACGCATTTTTTCACGGAGTACGCGATAGCGGTCATACGATGCGCATTTGCATCCGTGATTTTGTACGGATCATCAATAAAACACTTTGTGCATCTGGACGTTATGTTGGCCGGACATTAGCAGTGTCTGACATCTCCTAATCACACACACACACCGCTAGCGGACGCAGCGCACTCTGTACGTCAGTACTAGCAGTTTAACGTTCTCGAAAAAATGCGTTCATTTTCCACTTGCGTTGCGCAGCCGGACTTTTGTGCGACCGTACTTCGTATATTGGCCGTCATTGCCCGTCATTTGCTGCTAGTGCGGCCGTGATTAAGTGCGCCTGCACGCGCGTTCGCACTGCGCTCGTCTGACCCTAGCCTTAAAAGGTACAATAGCTTATCTTATAAAGCATGGATGCAGTGTTCTAGGCCCTTACACAGATCCATGCCCGATTTTGGCAGGAATTAGATCAAGGGGTTGATTTGAGATATAGATAGGGACCTTAATGCAGACAAACTAGTAAACAGAGCAAACCAGAAAGCACCCACCAGGGGAGGCAGCGCCAAAGCAAAGCATGTGGAAGTTATTAGGACACAGTCTTATTTTTGGAACAGTTCTCTGGTTATATTGTTACCATGATTACTACAAGGTGTTTTTTTTCTGTGCTGCTGGAGTTTTCAGCAAAGGAAAATGATGCACATAGGAACCCTCCTGTCTTGTGCGAAACCAAAATAACCACACTGCTAACCTTCAGGAATACGAGTGTTAGGAAACTATCACCATAAAGAAACAGAACTTCAAGGAACTAGTCCCACCATGTCAATCAAACAATTGTCCCCAGCCTTGAGAACTGCCAGTTGAGGTAGTGCCATATTCTTGTTGTGACATGCTGCTGAATTTTCAAATAAATCACACAGATTATGGAAGGTTAACCCCTTAGGGACCGCTGACATACTATGTACGTCCTGCCCACGGGTCTCCTAGACCCACGGACGTACATAGTATGTCAGCGGCTCCTAACCTCCCTCCCGATACTCACCTTCCTTGCCGGCTCCCACAACGTCTATGGCAAGCTTCAAGCTTGCCTCGCCATTTCCTGGGAGCCAGCTGATCCGATGACGTCATCACGCTCCTTTGGAGCCCTCTATCTCCCCAAACATTTATGCTAGAGCGATGCAAAATGCACTGCTGGAAAGGGGAGAGTCTCCCCTGTTCAGCAGTGTACTGCATTAACTGTTTCGCTGCCGGATCACGTTTCGGCTAAAATTTAAATCGGTTTTAAATGTCATTTAAGATTTTATTCTAGGACACAGGAAAATGTAATTATTTTTTCAGCACACTCAAACTAGATTATTTGAATATGTCGCGTCACAGCAGAACGTGGTCACAAAAATGTTTTCCATTCAGATTCATATCGTCTGCAGTATGTAAAAACAGATTTCCCGCATGTCATCACCCAAAACCTTGTGTGTGGCTATATAGTCTATGTATTATCATAAAAAACAGAAATTGAGAACCTTCTATTGCATTTTTTTTAAAGGAATTTTAACCAAAACTGGAAAAACCTATAGGTTTTTGCCTTTTGGTGCATTTCACTTTATGAACACTATGACTGTATAAATCCCTGAACTTGATCCTTTTGTGGAAACTGAGAAGGTGTGTATAATGACAGTATTTAATTTTTTATTTTTTTTACACTTTACATGCCCATGTGATTTGCGTTTTTGGCATCATTGGAAAGGCCTGAGATAGGCATTTCCAAAGCCACCCTACTGGATCATGTGGAGAGTAAAGAATGGAGATAAAGTCGTCCAAAAGAACTCAGTCCACTCAGAGGCTTGTGATCATGTTGAAACAATGCGTAATAACGCATTGCACCATCACGTCAACACTCGCGTCCATAATGGGAAATGAGAAGGTGCGTTAGGACAGTGTTTTTTTCCAGAAGTAAAAAGCAAACAATTTTGCCGCTTCAAATGAAAAGCAAAATATATCTTCTATTTATATACTCGAGTAGCAGACTCCGACCTTTACAAAGATAGCTCACTTATGTTTCTAGCGTTGACACATCCTTGATAGATACTTCCAAATAACACGTAGAAGTTGTGTGTCTTGGATAATATGGAGAAATTTGCAGGGAACCTGTGCATGTTGACTGACGGGCTGGCAGCATTTTTATAGGAATAAAAAGTACCAACAGAAAAAAAAAAGAATTTTTAAATCATTGCCATTTAAAGTAAACCAATGTTCCTTTTAATCAAATTCTCTGACCTGACAGAGTTCTCCAAAAGACATTTCCCCTGTACTTACCTAGCAGTTCACATTTTCAAGTTGGAGGACTGCATCCACTGAAGTTAAAACATTTTATACAACAAAAATAGATAAAGTTCACTAACGGTTTAATTTCCCCAAGTTATGACGGAAAGTTATAATTTTAATAAAGATTCGGAAGAGAGCATTTGCATTCTTGCATTTTATTAACATCGCAACATAAAAAAAAAACAAAAAAAAAAAACAGTAAAACTGCATTTGAAAAAACAGTCAGGGTTATTCAAAGCGAGCTGATCTGGCCCCGAAATGGAACCGGACACTGAAATCCAGCGTACGGCTACATTTACTGGCCAGTCGGCTATTCAGAGAGCAGGCAGTTCGCCAAATGTTGGCAAATTGCCTGCACGTACGGTGCCTGTTCGAGGGCAGTGAACTGCCCCATAGAGAAGCAATGCTTAGTCTATTCAGAGAACACAAAACAGCAGTGAAAAGTTTCCAAAATGCCCTGCTGTTCGGTGGTTTCATTTGACAGGTTTATTCAGGAGAATCCCATAGGCTTCAATGTTTAACCCTTTCACTGCTGAGCCATTTCACCGCTGCGTGCTGAGCTAATTTTTACGGCTTTTGCTCATCATGTTTAAATGCGATTTGAAGCCACATTTTATTATATGACCCACACATATTAAATATAGTTCTTTCCGGCAGACTCATAATATTTATATGTATACGTCATGTCCTCCCTGTATATTATAACAAAACATGCAATAAAATTAGAATTTTTAATCATCTGCAGCGTGTAAAGAGTTTTTTTCTACATTTTATCACATGAGCGTTCGCGGTTATATTTTCTATGGGGTGCGCTTGTACAAAAATTAGAAATGGGAACTTGTTACATTTTTTGGGGGGAAATACGTGATTTTTAGCAAACGCACCCTATAGAAAAAAAATCATTGGTGCAGCATCATTGATCACATTATAATTTTTTTATTTATTTATTATTTTTATTTTACTTTGTACCTAGTCATGTTGGGTATCATTCGAAAGGCCATGCTAGCTGCCACGGTTCTGGAGATATCGGGGTTCAAAGGAACCCCTATCTCCACCAGGGGATTTCCTTGGGAAATCCCCGGGCAGCTAGGGGTTCCCCGGCTATCTGACGTCATCACGCTATGCGCAATGACTTTGGGCAACGAGGGGGACCCAGGTGTGGAGCCGCCATCGAAGATGGCGGCCCCCACCGGAGCTAGGCCGCACTTCGGCGAGTGCTAAAGTGCTTCGGGTTAAAGTCAGGCACCGCTTCCTCCCTTTTTAAGCAGTGCCTGGCTTTTGGCGCTGTTCCTTCCCGATCAGGAGGGAGAGGGATCCGAACGGATCCCCCCCTCCCTTCCAGGCGATCTGCCGGCATTGCCGGGGGGGGGGGGTCGCCTGGAAAGGAAGTCATCGCGTGATGATGTCATGGACGTCGGGAGGGTCTTAACTTCAGCGTCTGAGGACGCTGAAGTCACACCGCCGCGGGACCACAGACAGAGAGGCGAGTATCTCTGCTGGGAGTCCCACAAAGCTGATGACATGTGGGACACGTCCTCAGCATACAGCGGGAGTAACTGAGGACGTGTCCCACACGTCAGCAGTGAAGGGGTTAAAATATTTTAGTTTTAATGCAATATCTAATAAATCGTTTATTATTTTGTACTGCAGTAAAAAGTCTATAGATTTTTTTAGGATCTTTAAGGCATTTTTCAGAAGGTTCTTTTGCAAACTTTTCAATTTTTTTTATCTTTTTTCTTTTTTTCTGTAACCGACCTTTTTAATATCATTCATTGGATCTTATATGTAAATTCCAGACATTTTTGTTCAGTAGTTTTTTGCAAAGAGCATTTCAAATTTCAAACTTTCAAGCGTAGTTTTTTTTTTCCACCTCGTTCGTCTGCAGGTTGGCTTTTTCCGTCGGCTGCTCTGCGATCTGCGGCTAGTCAGGTTTCTCCAGCATGGTTAATCCAGCTGTTTCTGTGGGTTTCGGCGAGTTTTCCCTGCACTACGGGGGCCCTGCGGTGCTTGAATACACCGCAGGGTTGGCGAACTAGGATTGCCAAATCGTGGGGAACGGAAAGTCACCGAACGTGCGGTGGCTTTTTGAATCTCTTTGAATAACTCCGAGTGTCTTCCCTCTCTTCACAGACCTTCCCGATGATACTCCCCCTTTCCCACAGCACAGTCCAAAACCGGAAATGCATACAGGGTTATACAAAGAGAATCGAAAATTCACTGCACGTTCGGTGACTTTTTGTTCTCTTCAATTCGGCGATCCCATTTCCGCAACCCTGCGGTGTATTCAGCAAACACCACAGGGCTGCCGTAATGCAGGGAAAAGTTGCCGCAAACCCGCCGAAAACTCACCGCATAACCTGGCGAAGGCTCACAGAAATCCGCAAAAACATCTGGATTAACCCCGCCAAGGAAACCCGAGCAGGAGCCGATCACAGCGCAGAGGCTGAACCACCTCAAACTAAGAACTAGAGGCGCAGGAACACTGAGAAATCAGGAGGCGGTGAAGGTGGAAAAACAGTAAGGAACAACAACAACAAGAGAGCAAAGAGATATTCTCTAAAACCGGGAGGGAAGCGGTGGGGACTACTCAGTCTTTATTAAAATTATAACTTTCCAACATAACGTCTTTAAAATTGTTTAATTTTCCGACAAGGACTCAGAGGCTCCCATTTTCAAATTGCAAGACCCCAGGGGTCTGGTGTATGACGGGATTCAAATATTAAGTCCAAAGTGTCAATTCCTGGGACCAGTGGCGTGCATAAGGTCCACCAAACGACACTCCAAAGCCGAAGAAGCCATGGCGCTTCTAGCAAAAGACACTCCAAAAGTGGAGTCAAACACTGGCCAGACCCATCAGCCAACGCAGCCATGTGGCCAGCAAGGTTAAGTTATAAACAGAGGGGACCACCCCCTGGGCCAAAGAGGTGCCTTACGAGTCTTGTAATCCTATAGACCGTGCAGAGCAGGTGGTCCAGCAAAACTGCATAAGAAACCGATGAAAGAGAGGTCTTTGTACGACGAAACACCTCAAAAACAAACCCCGTCGGAGAGGAAAGAAAGAGCCTGGAAATGCAGGACGCGAACATCTCCCAGCCATTTACGTGACAACAGGCACAACAACATCAATAACTTGGACAAAAGTGGCTGCAATGATAAATCAGGGTTAACGGGCCAGGATTCAAAAAAAAAAAAAAAAAAAGCGAAACATCCCACATCTTCGAATGGGACAATGGAGGGAGAGTCAAAAGCATGGCACACAATAAGCGAAACATAAATGGGTGACGCAATCATGGAGAACGGGGGAAAAGTCTTTAAGACGTGCCCACGACCTAGGGCTGCAGAAATGCATTGTTCCTTACGCTTCCAGATCCAGCAGCCAACTGAAGAACCTGGGCAGTTGGTGATTGAGACAGGAGCAAACAAGGCCATCTTCCAGCGGATGCTAAAGTCATAACTTAGAGCAGACGCCAATCCCTGGAGTCCATGGTGATGATCAGCAAGTTCCAGTCAGCAACCACGTTGACCAGACCTGGGAGGAACTGGGCCTGAACCACCAACCCCACGTTGAAGCAGTGGCCCCATAAGGGAATCGCAAGATGAGCATGGGTATCTCAGACCTCCCCGACCGTTGATGTTCCGCACGGCTGGGAAATTGCCCACCTGAAGAATGGTACAATCACACAACTATCGCCAGCAGCTCCAAACATTTTATGTGAAAGAGGCTCTCCTCCTGGAACAGCCTCTCCCGGACTCCAAGGTCCCACCGCGGGATCCCCATCCCGAAAGGCATCTGAGTCCATACCCAGAACAAAAGGGAAAAGACTGTATCCCGGGCGCCACCTAGGAGGTGGTTTTTAAAAAACCCAATATGAAAAAATTGTATACTTAGACAACAAATGTAGCAGTTACACTTTCTCATATATTTTACGATTAAGTATCTTGAAAGCTACAATTACATTGGATGAGTTGTCATATAGGTTGCAAAAAAAAATAAAAAAAATAAAAAATAAAAAGGCCACAATTGTAGAAACCAGAAATTATTCATAGGATAAATTAAACAGGAGTCCAAGTCTATAGTTAAATCAGCAGCTGTCTCTCCATTTGGCGGTATATCCAAAACCCACCAGCAACATAGGAAAAAAGGAATATATGGTAGAGTCAGCGCTTCCTTCAACAGCGATCCCTTTCTTATTTTCTTCCTCTGTTGGAGATCATTTAATACCTCAAATAAAACAAACCATAGCGGAACAAATTTGGTTCCATGCAAATGGAATCACTCACATTTGGTGGGGTCTAAATCAGACACTAGCTATCAGCAGCAGCCGACGACGTTATAGGGAGTACCCTATACCCACACAGCCAGCAGAATCTCTTACATTCCGGAAACCAGGATTCAATTTGTATAATAAAGGCTGGTTTATTAAATAAAGGAACAAAATAAAACGGACTACACACCCAAACGAGTTTCGCGAATGTATCGCTTCCTCAGTAGGTGTATGCACCTACTGAGGAAGCAATACATTCGCGAAACGCGTTTAATAGCGTTCATTATACTAATTGAATCCTGGTTTCTGTCCGGAACGCAAGAAATTCGGCTGGCTGTGCGGGAGGTCCGGTGCTCCCTATAACATCATCGGCTGCTGCTGATATCTAAGGTCTGATTTAGACACCACCAAATGTGAGCGATTCCATCTGAATTCTGCACCATTTGCGTGGAACCAAATTTGTTGCGCTATGATTTTTCTGTTTTATTTTAGGTATTAAATGATCTCCAACAGAGGAAGAAAAGAAGAAAGAGATCGCTGTTGAAGGAAGCACTGACTACCATATATTCCTTTTTTTCACACCCAGAACAAGGAGAGAGGGGGTAATGACCTTCCAGTTCCAACACTGGAGGTTCAACTTCTACCATTCCAGATCAGGGCAGGCATCCGAGTAGTATACACCAAACCCACCAGAGGAAGCGGGCCTTAAAGCGCTGGAGGGCTCGAAAGAAGCAGGAAGCGCCAAACAAGCAGCCGCCTGAAGGCCTACCATACGGGCAAGAGACCTCAAAGGAAACCAGGCGTTTTCCAGAAGCATGTGCACCTGTTAAGTCACAAGTACCTTGGACGAGGAGAGACTGAAACACTTTGCGCAAGAGTCCAGGGTCAGACCCAGATTCGACTTGCCTATATTTACCACGAAGCCCAAGTCCTGAAGAAGGATCAGGGTCCATCCCAGATGGAGGCAAAGCAAATCACTCGAGGACGCAACCAGTAGAATGTCGTTGAGGTAAACGACAAGTCGCACGCCCCGGGAAGAAACCTGTGGCGTACAAGGAGTCACTGCCATGTCCCCCAGAGTTGAGGGTGGAAGGGGCATGAGAGGACCCAAAGGGAAAAGGTCCACCGCAGTCAATAGAGCCACCCATGGATCTACCGGTCCTTCCAAAAAACAACTCTAAAGACACGCTTAAGGGACGAAGACCGTATCCAGTGATGTGAAGGAATTAAGAATCCTTAAAAAGAAGGTATTTAGCCTTACTGCAGTGATCGGAGTATGCCATGTCCGTCAACTGGTGGTCAACCGTGAGGAGGATTCCGCAATGTTCAGGTGACCGCAGCATTGGTGTTGTCAATAAGGCACAGGGAACGCTGGAGTCGCCCCTAGACAACCAGTGGATCAAGGGCATCACCCCTGGCTTTAGTCGCCTCAGTAATATGAAAAGGTTTGGACAGTGGACCCTGGGAAGCAAAAAAAGAAAGCTGTGGATGCCACTAGGAGAGAGCCAAAACCAAATAAACTTTGCAAGGTCTCCGCTCAGCAAGACGCCACCAGTCCCAAACACGATAAGAAAAGCAGAAATGAACAGTACCTCCAGCAGAGTGAGTGCCAAAAGTTTATTCAGGGAGAGCAGACCCCGTGAACAGTGATGTGACGTTTCGACCAACAGGTCTGAATCATACATAATAAACTTTTGGCATGCACTCTGCTGGAGGTCCTGTTAGTTTCTGCTTTCCTTATAGTGGACCCAGAGAGTCTAGGAGCTGATCCTGACTTTTTTTTAAAGCATTGTCAATGCCCGATTTTGCCGACCACCCATGGCTTGTCACATATTTTGGTAACTGTGGGTCAACTGGCGGTGTCAAGCAAAATTTACCTGCGGTGGTGGGGCGGGGGCACTCTGCGCGCATGTTGTTGCACGTGGCCTTGTTCATAGGTCGCCACATTCTGGTATCTAACCAGTGTTCCACATGTGGTCTAGGCCACGGACCAATTGGGTGAAATCCTCCAGGTAAAGCAGAGGATCCCTTGGGGAATCAAATTACAGCCTCCTCCCCTGTATGGGGGGGGGGCTCGCATATGACAGCATCATATGGTGCCTGAAGCACAACTTCATCTCCTGTCGACAGACTGTAGGAGCCATCAGAATCAGAGGCAACGTATTAGAATCAGAGGCACCGGCTGGGTGGCGTAGAGGTAACATCACTGCTCTATAACCGTGGAGACATAGGTTCGAAACCCGGCAAGAGCACCTCTCCAGTAAGTGTCCTTGGACAAGACACCTAAGGGTACATACTCGCAACCCAGGACATACTTGAAAACGAGAGAAAAATCTCGATGTATCCTTCCTGTTAAAATACTTTCTAAAAAACAAAACCACCGTCATTGTTGCTGTCCACCTCCTGGGGGACCTTACAACCTGTTTGGGCTGTTTTGGAGCGCTATGTGCTGAAGGGGCCCGTTTCAGGAGCGGCAGAGATGCCAGCCCTTTGAGTCAGGTGCTTTTCTTTGGACACCAACTGTTTGCGTGCCCCAAATGGTGGCAAAAGGTCTGCAATGCCGCATGGTGGCTCCATCTCAGGGGGAGACTACAGGGCCTGAACTGCAGAGAGGACATTGTGTAACGAGGCCTGAAATGAGGAGTGAGGCTACCTTGGCCCTCACAGTCAACTGAATTGAGTCCTGGGCTTTAGGGTCGAGCAGGGCCTGAGAAGGTGACACGTCCTTAGGATCCGGACTGGACCTGGAGGCATTAGCCTTTTCATTAGAGGGAGGAGAGCTGGAGGGAGCTATCTCCTGAGACAGAGGGTGAGCGGCGCTTAGTCTTTGATGAGCAGGAGCTCGTCATTCGGAATGTGAGAGACCTCGGACAGAACGAGGGGAAAATCTGTGAGAGTGAGTCATGGAGCCGCGTGAGAATTACTACGTGGCTGGAAGGAGATCCAGCCCGAGTGGAAAGAGGCAGCCATGCGGGGGGGGGGGGGGGATCTGCAGACCAATGCAGAAACCCAGGTATCGACAAAGATACAGATAACGAGCGTAACCCCGGGCGACACCCAAGGTTAGAGTTGGGCTATCGGGACCGGACTGCACCGAACACTGAGCACAGAAAAATATATATTTATCTCATTCGCTGAGCAGCAAGAAAGAGAATGTATTTCTGGATTGGGACTGTGGTGTGGAAAAGGGGGAGTACCATCAGAGAGGGCTATGAAGAGAGGGGTGGAAGACATGGTTTTTTAAAACACAGTCATGTTATGTTCATGTTATGATTATTATTATTCTGTATTTATAAAGCGCCAGCATATTCCGCAGTGCTGTACAATGGGGGAGTGCAGACAGGAGACATACTAAAACACATCAGGAACAGATGGCCCTGCCCTTAGGATAATTGTCCTACTGATACAGCACTTTACACAAGTGCTCAGCTAGACATCCCATGAGCTTACAATCTAAAGGACAGGGGTAAGTGAAACAAAAGGGGAGCTGGGGAGTGTGGATCTGGTGGCTAGAGAGAGAATAGCAAGCCACAGGTTGATTAGAATAAAGTGGCTACAGGTGGAGGGGAATGCATAGGTTTGGACCGAGGTTTGGACCGAGGCTGGATGGGGCGGACGGGCGGCACTGCAGAGTGCAGAATCTGGAGTGGTGACTGACTGTGGAGCTGTGGTGAAGGAAGAGGCAGAGATTTAGCAGAGGGGGCTCTGTATGCAAGCAGGTAATGAGATGCAAGCAGGTAATGAGATGCAAGGGGGAGGAAGTGGGGGAGGGGAGGCAGAAGCATGGTGGAACAACAAGTTTTTTGTACTATCAAATCCTATCAAAATTGGAGGGAAGGCATTAAAGGGAAAAATAATCAGGCAGACTATGAAAACAACAGAAATGAAGCAGAGGAGTGACTTGAATGACGTCATGTTGCTATGTTAATAAAATGCAAGAAAGAATGCAAATAGGAGCCTCAGAGTCATGGTCTTAAAATTCAGAATAACAGTGTTGCTGATCTTGACTGTTCAGGCGTCCCTTGCTGTTGAATTTTCCTTTCCTTAATAGCCAAGGTTCACAGTAGGTGAATATTTATTGTCGATTCACCTTAATTGCAAACAATAACGTTCAGTGAATAAATCCTACTGTATGCTGCCCCCGGTATGCATGCAATATCATCTGTAGTTTGAAATACTTTGCAGAGAGCCAGCAGACACAAATTCATAGGAAAAATATGCTTGTCAAGACTCCATGCTTCAACCCCAGAGTGAATTTTTCATCACTATGATCAACAGGAACAAGAAACCCCACTTTGGAAAAGAGCGTATCTATTTGAATGAGATGTAATTTGCAATATAGAATGCAGTTAATTGCTAGAGAATGGCTGAAAATGTTATAGCACTGCTGTACAGCAAGCCCCTATCACTACTTCACCTACTGGAGACATGAGACACAGATGCACTTTTCATATGGCCCATCTATTCTGCTCAAATATAAAATAAAAGCAGACAATCTTACTTTGTAAGTACAATTTGACCGATCAGGTCCTTGCTGCATTCGTCACGGAAATGATGTGGTCCAACTCTTGAATGTAAGTTATACATGACGTCCAGAACAGTCTCATTCCTTAGAACTTTGTGGCTTACATCAATGCACAACATTATATTGGCTTCGTATTGTAGGATTGAAGTTGTGAAACCAGGCCAGACAGTTAGCCTTATAGGAAATAAAAGAAAAGGCAGTTTAGCAGCAATTGTCCTAAGAGTTTACAGTATATGGGCGTGGATGTGGCCTACTGGAATTAAACACTAAAAACGTTAAATAACTGAAACAATAAAAAAAAAACTTTATGAATTGGTAGCAAATAAGTAATAATAGTAGCAAATAACTTAGCGGTACAGGGATTTCAGTGTGCATGAATTATTTTAATAAGGTTCGGTGCAAAAGATTAATCAGACATGCTCGAATTGTACTTAAATCATGGGTTTTTTTTTTAAATTTCAGCATAGACTATTAGGGATGAGAGAGACAACTAGCAGGTCTGACTTTCCAATAAAAAGGCAAAAGAACTACCAAATCACTAACCTTAAGGCTGGGTTCACACCTGGGCGTAGCGCTGCGTCGCGCAATGCGCGTGTTTTTTTTTACGCGCGTTCGCGCATACAAAAAAACCAAACACGCGAACGCGCGTTGCAGCGCATTCGCGGCTATGATATGGCCGCGAACGCGCTGCTGTTTGCCCGAAAAGAAGCTCCCGAACTTCTTTTTGCGTTGGCCGTTTTAACGCGCGTTCCTGCGCGCTGTAAAACGCTTAGGTCTGAATGGGTCCCATAGCAAAGCATGGGATTTCCCCGTTCCTGCGTTTTAAAGCGCGCACGAACGCGCGTTAAAACGGCTAGGTGTGAACCCAGCCTAAGAGATAAATTATACAAACATAACATCCAGCTTTCAATAACAATGTATTATTCGTAACCACATGCACAATGTTTCCAATGTGTAAAGTAGGATTCAATTTCTCCTCAATTGCATACACTTGGAAGTACAAAAAAAACAAAAAAAAACAATGTTGAAAACACACTATGGAATTAGAATGAAAACATTCATCTACTGTAGAAGCTTCCAATTTCCATGAAAATAATCAGTCACATACTGGTGAGTTTTGATGTCAATAGGATCATTGGGGTTGTAATAATTGCGTCCAATCTGCTTCATATTCATCATCTTTAGAAGCCTATATAAAATAAATATTAAAAAAGTGATGGTATAAGATGTTATGTATCAAACATAAAATTCTCAATTTATGAGAAAGGTTTTTATTATACTAAATATGTTTCTTTACCTTTCATGACACCTCTAAAAGGAGTGGCAAGAGAAAATGCAGATCCCACTAATCCTTGATATGTAGCTCACAAAAGTACAGAGACCCAGAACAACACTTCACTGCATACAGGAAATAGCTTTGGCTGGGGTCAGAGGAACGCACTGATTGCAAACAGTAATGGATGCACTTTATAACGGATGAGATTGTGGTTACAATGTACGTTAGTTTTGACTGATGGAGAAGGGAAAAAAAAAGCTGTATGCAGGGGTTTCTCTACGTCCAAGTAGCTTTTTCACGTTGATGCCATTTTGGCATTCGTTGCAACGGGAGTTTCCCACATGTGAAAAAGTGTGCACGTACTATGTGTTCTCTATTGACGCCTTTGAAGAGCTACTACATACAGCAAACAGTGAGGACAGATGGATGCAAAAAGTGCGCTAGTCTGACCCCAGCCTTAGAGAGTGTGAGTGTGTGTGTCAACACAAGACCCAGAGATATGTACAGTATTTGCTTTAGTCTTTCATTACTGAACCTCTCACAGAAAGCTTGGAAACGACAGTGGGAAAAATAAAACACAAGGGTACAAAAACCATGGCAATAGGACTAGAGATGTAAAATTTCTGGAAATTTTTGAGCCATGGGGGGGGGGGAATAAAACTTTTTTTCCCTGGTTTTTTTCCCCGGAAAACTTGAAAATATACACTATGGAGTAGGTTTACAAATTAAAATAAAATTTTCTTTCATAAAGTACACTTTATTTAGTAACTTGAATTTGCTTTTGAGAATTGAATCTTTTGTTTCACATGGAATAACAAGCAAGGACAGTATGTCATAGTATGAGAAGACGCAACAACTATGAGAATAAGTAACCTGCCCTCCGTTTCCTAAAGAGCAAGAAACCATCACCATAAAAACCATAGAAATATATATTTCTATATCAAATTTGCCCCTTAGCACCAATAGCAAAAGGAAGTAACTGCATTTTTGTGCCTGTAAGATCTAGATACATCAATATTTAAGCTCCATGGTGAAGTTTAACTTTCAAGTGGTTCTTTAAGAAAAGAGAAAAGGAAACAAGACAACATGTACAATACATGCAATTTAATCTCATTTTCTGTATGTTCTTCCTCTCCATATTTGTCATTTTTTTCATTGACTTCTAAAAACGTAAGGTTTGCACGGATTGAAACAAGCGTTTCTCCGATGTCACGGGTTAGTTTGTTGATTTGGTTTGAATATTCGCAAACAGCAGATTCTCTCACAAGCAGCAGCAGAAGATGCGGAATCTGCAGGGAGCGATATGCAGGAGGTGTCAGAGGTCGTGTTGTGCAGAGACATTGCCACCATGTTGCAGGAGGGATAGGCTTTGCAGAATCCCAGACTGTACTGGAGAGAACATCAATAGGGATCAAGTAGGGACAAATTTAACCTCTTAATTGACAGTTAAGGCCTGAGAAGACAAACGATCATCAACTGTATCCAACAACCACTGTAGGAGGTACAAAATGGAGCTCCCAATCAAGCTAAACTGAAGCCTTTTCCCTGTATCACCCCCTAGAGGCTGAAATGCAGATTTTTGTTGTCTGAGTATTGCATTGAGACATGTTACTTTATTGTATTCCAGAGTTGCTCGTCTTCAGCCGAGGGAACTTGTAATGATTTAAGACTTTAAATTAAGTCTCAGAAGTCTTTCATTAAGGTCCTAATGCTTTCATAAGTTAATAAATCTATATTGGACATATTATAGATCATTGTAAAGGAACATATCACACACTTTTGTTTTTTTTCCAATTTATCAGGAACAAAAAATGACTTTGGAAAAAACCCAGTTTTTTCCCCCCAATTTTTCTGGTTTTTTTCCAGGCCTTCCCATCTCTAAATAGGACACTCCCTTTACTTCTCCCCAGCTCTGAGCACCAATAACATCCTAGAGGTACAAAACGTAGAGCAGCCAGAGAAGCCCCTAACTCTTCCTTTGCTGCACCTCAATGGAATGTCAGGTAGCCGCAGACGCGAGTCTCAATGCATGGGACATTTGTGCTGGGTTAGGAGCACTAGAAACTTTTGGGAGAATATACTGGTGATCTTTTTTTAAATCCAGGTAGGTCACCGGAAAAATTTTTTAACCCCCTGTTTTCCCGAGTGTCTCAGGGTTAAATATTACCGCTGAGAGCGGTAACCCCGAGACACACTCGGGCTGTATACATTACCTCTCCCTGTGCTCCCTCGCTGATCCTCGCAGTCTCCTCAGGCGATCACGGCATTTTACTTCCTGGATTCCTTCTTGCGAGGAGGGGACCAGGAAGTATGAGGTTCGCGATCAGCGGAGGCGGGGACATCGAGGGAGCGCAGGGAAGGTTGATGTATCCAGCGGCAACCCGAGTGTTGCTCGAGGCTACCGCTTCCAATATAGGAATTTAACCCCGAGCAACACTCAGGATGCCGCTGAAGGGGGGGGACACGAAAAATTGAGCGCTTTTTGACATGAAAATGTAGAAAAAACAGAAGGCCAGGGAGATTAAAATGCAAACAAAATTACAACAGCGCGTAGCAGATAAGAGTCCGGGTAAATTAGTTCACGAGGCAGGCCCAACACAGGAAGAGGTATTCTGGACCGTTCCAGGTTAGCAGGGAAGCAACCGGAACTTGAGACGCAATATAGCAATTGAGACAAACTGTGCAGGGAGGTGGCTCATGCAGCCAAGTAGTAGCCGGTAGTGGTGCACCGAAATTGAAATTTCCATCAGATACCGAAAATTTGGGATCGGTTCGGCTGAAAACCGATACCAAAAATCAGTCATGAGAACCTGGGCCTAGAGTCCCAGCAGTGCCTGCTGGGCCTCAGGCCGAGGTTCGGGTGACAGACGGGGGGGGGGGGGGGGGGGAGAGAACACATTGCACTTACCTCGGCCCTGTGCTGCTCCAGCTGGGGCAGTCCCTTGGTGACAGTACTCCGGCAGCCAGTTCCTGCTCTCCAGACGTAGGGATGACGTCGCGGAGGCAGACGCCTTTGATCCTGCAGACAGCCGAGTCAAAGGCTACTCTGTTGCCTACATGTGCTCAGCTACATCAGCCCTGAGCTCCAGCTGTGGCAGTCCCCCTACATCCAGTATCATATCCCATCAGACAATGGTTGCTGGGATGACGTCACAGAAGCAGAGGCCTTTGACCCTGGGTGACGTCATTCCGGCGACCACCGGAGAGCAGACACTGGATGCAGGAGGAGCTCAGGGCCAATGTAGGGGAGTATGTGTAACGCTCTCACCCTCCAGCAAAATCAGTTACCTGGACCTGGAGGCCAGCCTTCAGACTCAGGCGAGCCCCCTGCTCGAGCGGGCCTCCAGGCCCTGGTTTGAATGGAAGATTTTCCGACGATTTTTCTTTAACCGAATTTTCCATTTCAGCCGAAAGCACCATTTTCGGCTGATAATGTCAGTGGCCGAAAGGTCAGTGCATCCCTAGTAGCCAGTATGCCCAACACACAAGCCTAACCAGCAAATCTTTACCTAACCCTTTCTTTAGATTAGGCAGGTAAAAATTTAGTAGTCGAATTACAAGCCAAAGCCTAGGACAGGGGAAGTACAACACGACATGGTGCAGGGAAACCTCAGAAGCAGATATTTTAAGCCCATTGATAAGCTGTGACATTCGTGCGCAACTGAACGAGAGCACATGATGACATGGAGGCAAAGGGGCTTTACCAGATCAATTCCAATCCAGAGCCACTGTGGAATGACTAGGAGATTGTCACGCTGGGGGCACCTGGCACGCACCGGGTTCATGGGTAAGCCCCAATATGCAGACAACAGATTACAGAACAACACCGTATAAGCAAAAGACCTATGCACAGCGAATACCAAAGCAGCCCCGACCTGATAGCCGGATCTGCTCTATAGAAACTACCGTGAAGCTGTGTAGAGTCTTGATATATACAGATGGCAGGAGACAATATAAACGGTACAGACAAGGATTAAACGAGAGAGTAGTACTAATGGTAGCCAGGGGTCAGGAAGCCAGAACAGGAACTTCATACAGGATGCAGGAATCAGAACCCGGGAGGGAAGTCATACAAAGCCAAGAGGTCAGAACCAGGGAACCAGAATACATATAACAAACAAAACCCAAAACCCAGTGAGGGAAACAACTATGAACTGAAATGCACAGGATAAACAGAAATAAACAAGGAACACGAAAATAACTGAGGAAACAGCTAGACAGACAGGGAAGACCAAAGTGATAAACTAGAACAAGAAATACAAACTTGGACTAGAATAAACAGCAGGGAGCTCTAGAACACAGCAGCACTGGAAACCAGGCAAAGTGAACTAAATGACAGCAATGGATAATGGGCTCATTGCTTCAAATAGGGAGGAGATCAGCACACAAGGGCCAACAGGTGAGCTGATCAGCCGAGAAGCAATTAACCCCTGGGCTGCTACCCAGGCAATAGCAGCATAGGTCCAGGCCTGCACAGGCATACATGAATACAGAGGGCAGGGGGACAGGGCTGGAACGAGGAAACGTGACAGATTCATCAAAAGCCAAAAGAGACACCCAAAATTGGGATGAATGTTGAAATGACTCGGTAGCAAGGTTTAATTAGTGCTCAGAACAAAAGTGTACATAGCAGCACTACCCAACTTTACCAGCACAGGCATGTGTGACCAGCAGAGGAGCAATGCAGAGAAAACCGACTGGAAACTTGAGAGGGTAGCAGGTGGACACCTGAGATCTATTGAAGCAGGCAAGTAACGAAGGCAAGTATTGATGGAGGGGAAATCCGGGTACTGGTATTTTAACAGCAGTATCCAGATTCAGATCCTGGAGTTTGGTTGTAGTTGGGACAGTTGCTTTTCATTCTCAAATCAGAAGGTTTCTGCAAGGTTTCTCTTAAATAAAGAGGTCTGGCTCAGAAGTGCTTATGACGGCATGGATCTGGACTAAAATAATGGAACTAGCAGGTGCTGTAGGACAGAATTTTCCCAATGTACGTTTCCGGGTCTTTGATCCCTTTTTAGGCCCTGGTTTGTTTCACCTATTTTATTATTTAAAAGGGATACTCTAGGCAACATGACCACCTAAGCTTTTTTAGGTGGTCATGATGCCCTGAGTATTCCCCTGCCTGTCCCCCCTCCCTCCGCTCAGCCGATCAGCTGAAAACGCTGAAAACAGCTGAGAGAGTGGTCATGATGCCCTGAGTATTCCCCTGCCTGTCCCCCCTCCCTCCGCTCAGCCGATCAGCTGAAAATGCTGAAAACAGCTGAGAGAGGACTTTACTCCACCCTCCCAGCTGTCAGCAGAGCGGGATTCAGATTTCCCGCTTCTGCCGACTATTGCCGAGTAGGAGACGTCATCGCGCTTTCAGCGCGATGACATCTACAACTCACCGCAGTAGCTGGCGGCAGCCTGAGGATTAGTGTTGCACGCATCCTCTTGCGCGCAACATTAATCCTCAGCAGATGGAGCGGGGAGGAAGCCTGCCGATTGGCTGGCTTATGTGAGCGGCACGCATGCGCGCTTCTCACGTAAACCAGAAGGCAAGTGAAAGCAAGAAGGATGGGAGCGGAAGAGGGAGGGGAGTATAAAAAATAAAAAAAGACAAGTGGATTTTAGGCTAAGTATTACAGTTGAGAAGAAAAAAAAATCCCTACCTATTTATTAGGGGGAATAGGGATAGTTTAATGGAAAAAAACAGGGGGGGGGGATTTTTGATTGGAGTGTTCCTTTAAGAAGTTTTTTGTGTACATATCAATTGTATTTTTCTTGCGTGAGGTACTCCTGTACTTCTGCCCCAGCAGATAGCCAACTTTCCCTTTTCTGCAATTTTTTTTCCTCCTTTAAAGCCTCTCAGCTTCCTCAGGTGTATCCTGCGACTGCTTGGAACTCTACTCTCCAAGCCGGCTGTCACTTTTCAGAGTTGAGGAACAGTCTGGCTAGCAGCACTACAGTTTTTGCTCGTACCTTAAAAATTACATCTCTCAAAAGGGAGGTGTTAGAGATCTTCTCTTAACACAGACTCTGTGGGCGAACCTCTCCCCCCCCAATGCTCTTAAGCCCTCACATTCACTTAAAAGTTCAGTGATATGTAAAACTAGGACCGTGGCGGTGCAATTCCACCACGTATTGGTTTTAGAAACCTTCCTAGGTTCTCTAGGTTTTTTGTTGCGACAACTACCTCCCCCCAGCATGTTCAATGGCCATTCCTTTGTGATGGATTTGGGGCCCTACACCTATACCTGTGCAGCCATGAAAAAGGCTCAGAAAAAAACCCCAAAACACCTCCCTGGCGGTCTAATTTTTTCAAAATTCTAAAAGCATTTAAATTTTTTTGGAAAGGAAATTTGTTTTTTATAGTAAGCCTGTAATCCTTAGGAATAACTCCCTGAAATCAATCCATGCAAACAAGAGTCTAGTAAACACACGGAGTCAGATAAAGTTTGAAACACAAAATAATAATCTATTATCCCAATTTTTTTTATCCAAAATAATGCAAATAAATAATATTCAATATAATCAAATCAAAAACATTGAAATCTTTCAGAAAACAAGGGTGCAATATTAGTCACTGCATATTGCCTCAGTGAACATCCTTGGTAGGATTTATTCATCTTGAAACCTGGGACTGCAGAAAGAACATTTTCTTGTACTTTCTCACATTTTTATTTTACGGTTCAAATTTGCCGCCTGGTCCCGCCCCCTGCGTCATATTGCTCGCAGGGAGCGGAACCAGGAAGCAAGTCACGGCGATCACACTGCGGGGATCAGCGAGGGAGCGTTGAGAATATACAGCCTGAATGTGGCTAGGAGCTACCGTTTGCGGTAGCAGAATTTAACCCCGAGTCACACTCGGGAATAACGCCAGGGATGTTAAGGATGACCAAATAGATCCCTCCAGAAGCCCACGATCAAGTTTGGCAAAACACAACCATATGGGGAGTATATTATTGTAGAAGCCTTCTCTCCATTTTCAGGTGGGGGGGGGGGGGGTCAAATTTCCCATTCCTCCTATTGCCTTGCAAAACATCTGAGGCACGTTCAGTTCCTCAGCAAGTGCTAAGTTAGCAACTTGGCACTGAATGCTGTACTGCAGTTCGGCACTGCTAACTTAGCTGCAAGTGCTAATTATAGAGGTGCTGCAGAGTAGCGGAGTGTGACGTGGGAAAGATGTCAGCTTCCACACGGCAAATATTCCAATAAATAAGGAAATGTTCAGTTTTAAGAAGTTTTGGTGGACCAAAACACCAAATATTTATTGGAACATGGTAAACATTAACACAAAAGTGGTAATAAAATTGACAACAGTGGATATTGCAGAAACCGCACATTTCATTAAGCAATCCTCTGCCTTTTTGCTTCAATATGCACAGCCAAAGCGCTCAGTGAGACTACTGCAGCAAACGGAACTGCTGCAATGTAGCAATTCAGCAGCTGCTGAGGTACTGTACAGGCATCAGACGCAGTCAACATTCCGCAAAGTGGTTTGAAAATCAAAATTTACATCCCACCCCCGTTCTGCCGAAGGACGATCAGATTACCATTCACAAGAAACTCTGACCTTTGCACAAAATAAGCCATAGATGTTGCCCCACCAACTAAACCTTTACTAGTCAAGAAAAAGGAGTTTTACCTGGTCATGAAATGTGATCTGAATGCTGTGGTCATAAAGTTTCAAAATGGAAGGTAATACCGGCTTGCCAGATCTCTACAAGAATTTGTAGTTGGCAAAGAAGAAACATTGTGATGTAACAGGTCCGTTGCAAACCACATCAGGATTTTAGCCTCTTCCGCTGGGAAGTCACAAAATGAGGTTTCACTTGCCTGACGTTCGAACCATCAGCCAGTAAAAAAAATAAAATAAATCCTGAAGATGGCATTGTCAAATTTGAGAGCCAAAGGGAATCCTTCTGTTCCATCTGGATGAAAATTTGCTGACAGTGCAATCACCAACCTCGCTTTGACCAGCTCAGGGAGAGTATCACTCTGCTACATGATCAGTGTTCTCTTATAAACTCAAAACTTTATTGAACCTTCCCCTACCACTGGAGTTCCTTGGGTTTATACTTTCAATAACAGATCAGTCTGTGCTATGATAAAAGACCATAAAAAAGAGATATACAATCTTTTACAGAATCTAACGTTCCTGGCCAAGGTACTTTGCTTTCTAGCAGCAGCCTTGTAAACAGTCCCACCAACTGCGTTGCTTTACAGGACTCTTCAAAAATTGAAGATCTGATTTCTTTGAGATGGTCTCTACACAGACTATCAATCTCAATGAAGACACAGCTGGGGATCTCACTTGGATGTTTGCTATGGGAAACCAATCCGTCCACAGCTTCTGGAGATCTTCACAGACTACAATGAAAGCAACCTCTGTGCGTGGGGCGTGATGTGGTTGACTTACAAGAAGCCAGTGGTCATCACAATATATGTCCCATCGCATAAATCTGTTTTAACCTCTTGCTGGATTCATCACAGATCATCGCTTCACCAAAAGCAGAAACATACGATTAGTCCTATCAGAGATTGAAAGCTTCCCCACAGTTCATTATGTCAACAAACCGGTGGGAAGGTACTCGGTCCATACCTTCTAGTTCCTGCACAGGCAAAAATACTTGCGGGGTCTAGCCAATTCAGTTATGGATTCTGGTGTCTTCACTTGAAGGTCTCTTCAATTTGGGGCCCTTTCCAGGTACAAACGACTCACGACACGTCCCTTCGACAGACAAGTTTCAGTGTTCTACAGCTGGTGTCCAGACCTGGAGGTGACAGGCGCTTTTCTCTATGACTAGTTGTGAGACATTTCCAAAAACCGTCCCAGATATGGTTGCATTGGTGCTTCTTCTCGCTCCTCTCTGGTCCACATAGCCATAGTACAAACATTTTTTTGATCAGTCGGTTGACTCCGGCTGCTCACGTAGAGGCAAACGCTGTCGAAATCCATACATGGTCTTCATCCACTGTAGCTTCAAGGTCAACTGCATATGGGTGCCTGGCTCCTTTCCAGGATCACTACCACCCTGGAGTTTCACAAAACCCTTCCGCCCTTCTCCAGTACGCACGGGCTCTAGGAACCCTGTTCACCTGTCAGAAGGGAGACCTTGGGCTAGTTTGTGTTTGCAAAAAGTTCTGGATCCCTCTTCAGCTGCTGAAATTATATTTCCTCAGATTCTTCTGGGAAAGCACATCGTTCTATAAATTTTTATCAGGATATCAGCTCATCATAGCAGATATCAAGGAGTAGCTGCTGTGGGATGCCATCTTATGGTGGGAATTTATTGTTCTCAACCATCACCCACCCCCTGTTATTCTGTCTGGGATTTTAGCCAGGTTCTAATACAATGGGAAAGCGACCCCATTGTTACATAGGAACCTGGACCCTCAATAGAGTCGATATATCTAGGTTTGGAGCAGTTTCATCACGTCAAAAAGTAATTTTGAACCCATATTTTAGAATTTTTTTTAGAAACAAACAATTCAAGATTGATTTGTCCACTTCAGAGAAAGGTCCAGAATTTTAATATCTGGGTTTTTGTGCAATAATTTATGATTGACCTGTTCCCCATGATTCATTTTTCCTTCAAAGATAAGATAGTCTGATACATGTGTATTATGCATCTATCAATATTCCATAATAAACTTTTTCAGACGCTGAGATCAAGATCGAATGCCCGGAAAAGATGAGCAGGCAGCTCTCAGCGAAAGCCACAGGACACGCATGCGCAGTTCCGGAAGACGATAGTGTGCGGTTCAAGGTGGAAACACGGAAGACACCGCAACAGAGGACTTTCCAAATAAAGCATACGAGCAGCAGGACTAAGACGCTATATAAGGACAGATTTCTACACAGGATATTTTATTGATTTTTCTGCTAGAGACAATTTCACTCGAGGACACTTACTGAGAAAGCCGGTAGGCGAAAACGCGTTCTAGTGATCCTTGTAAAGGTTGTTCACTATTTCTTTTTTATGATTTTTTAATAATGTCTTCCCATATGGCCGGTTTTTTATATAAATATATTTGCAGTTTGTATTAGCAGTACCTTGTCTTGCTGCCTATATATTTTTGTTCCTCCTACCCTGGAATCTGAATCCATACAGCGATCCTGTATTTGACTAGAGGAGTCAATTATAGGAGATACACTGAGGAGGAGAGAAGGAGGAAAAAGGTGCGCCTGGAATAGGATTTCTTTAGAATCATAAAAGAAAAATATTTTTTTACGTTTATTCCACTGCAAAACCATCCGCCCACTATACGACCATGAATAACTGATCATGTCCAAGCAAAGACGTAGCATAACCCCGCTGTCTTCAATTATTATTATTATTCTTTATTTATAAAGCGACAGCATATTCCGCAGCGCTGTACAATAGGCACAGTATAGACAGGGTTACAATACATTGTACAACATTTGACAAACAGTACAGGAGGAGATGAGGGCCCTATTCCATTAAGAACTCAGAATCTAGAAGGGTTGGAAACAGGAGGAGAGGACTGCAAGGTGAGAGTGATTGATGGTTGCGTCAGTGAGTTGGGTGGTAGGCTTCCCTAAATAGGAATGTTTAACCCTTTCGCTGCTGAGCATTTCCCGCCTCTGTGCGGAGGTCATTTTTACCAGTTTTGCTCATCATGTTTAAACGTGTTTTGAAGGCTTATTTTAGTATATGACCCAGACATATTATATATCGTTCTTTCCGTCAGACTCGGCAGATTCATAATAAGTCATTATTATATGTATACGTCATGTCCTGTCTGTATATTATAACAAAAAATGCACTAAAATATGAATTTTCAATAATTTACAAAGTGTAAAGTGTTTTTTTTTCACATTTTAACATGCGAGCAATTGCAGTTATATTTTGTATGGGGTGCGCTTGTTAAAAAAATTAGAGATGGGGTCTCGTTACATTTTTTGGGGGGAAATTACGTGATTTTTAACAAACGCACCGCATACAAAAATCGTTAGTGCAGCATCATTGTTCACATTATAATTGAAATGTGAACAATATTGCTGCATTAAAGAACCAAAAAAAAACTTGATTTTTTCTTTAGAATTTTTTTTAAAATATTTTTTTATTTTTATTTTTTTTAAAACTTTTTTTATACTCATGTTTGGTATTGTTGGAACGGCCATGCTCTGGCCGATCCAACAATACCAAACATTAACCCCTAACTGCCACGGATCGAGAGATAGGGGGTTACAATGAACCCCCTATCTCCACCATTGGTGGCAGTTAGGGGTTAACTCCAAGACTGGCGTCATCGTGCTATGCACGATGACGCCAGTCCTCAGGGGGCATTCCCGGAAGCTTGGCCGACATCCAAGATGTCGGCCAGCTCTGTGAAAGGATCACGAACCGGCGCTTTTCGTTTGAAGGAAGAGAAATTAGGGGAAAGTCTGACCGTACGAGGGAGAGCGTTCCAGAGAATGGGGGCTGCGCGTGAGAAGTCCTGCAGTCTATCATGGGAAGAGGTGATGCAGGGAGACGCTAGGCGCAGGTCGCTGTTTGACCTTAGGGAGCGGGCTGGGGTGTATTTGGTGATTAGTGAGGACAGGTAGTGGGGAGCTGCATTAGTGAGGGTTTTGTAGGTCAGGGTAAGGATTTTAAATTTAATTCTGCAGTGGCTGGGGAGCCAGGAAGGGACTCGCAGAGGGGAGCGGCAGAGACAGAGCGGCGGGTGAGGTGGATTAGCCTGGCGGATGCGTTCAGGATGGATTGTAAAGGGGAGAGGCGGGAGAGAGGGAGGCCGGATAAGAGATTATTGCAATAGTCAAGTCGGGAGATTACCAGGGCGTGTATGTGTTGTTTTGTAGTGACAGCGGTAAAAAATGGCCGAATTCTGGAAAAATTACGCAGTTGGCAGGAGGAGGAAAGAGACTGGATGTGGGGGATGAAGGAAAGAGCAGAGTCAAGCGTAACTCCAAGACAGCGAACTTGGTTTGATGGGGAGATGGTGATACCCTCCACCGTGTTAGAGAAGTCAGGAGGTGGGGAGGCATTAGAGGGAAGAATAAGTAGGAGCTCCGTCTTGGACATGTTGATCTTTAGTTGGTGGGAGGCCATCCAGGAGGAGATGCCAGATAAATAGTCACTGACTTTGGAAAGGACAGGGGGAGAGAGATCAGGGGTAGAGAGGTAGATCTGAGTGTCATCAGCGTAGAGGTGGTAATTAAAGCCAAAGCTGATAATGATTTTGCCCAGGGAGGAGGTGTAGATGGAAAAGAGCAGAGGACCAGGGACAGAGCCTTGAGGTACACCAACAGATAGAGGCAATGAAGAGGAGGAGTTACCAGCAAAGGACACAGAAGGACCTGTTGGAAAAATAGGAGTCAACCCAAGCGAGTGCAGGGTCACCGAGACCAAGAGAGTTGAGGGTCTGTAGAAGGTGGGGGTGGTCAACAGTGTCTTCAATGGGCTGCATCGGCCCCTCCCCGCAGCCTGCACGTCATTGACTACAAGGGGACAGCCTCCACGCAGGCCGTCCCCCTGCAGCCATTGACGCACTGTACGTCGGCTACGGGGCGGGCTGAAATCTGTAGCTCGGGAGGGCACTTGTCGGCGAGGCATACCTGCATGTGGAGGGGTTAAATACATTTCAGGCACTGACATGGAGGAAAAAGGGTTTGGCTGAAAGTCTAATGAGCACTGCTCTGGTCAGGATAAAAAGAATTAAAAGTGTAGTTGCCCATGCCATAAATGTTAAGGTCCCACAAGTATAGGAATATAGCACCACTGTGTATGCATATACAAATACACACATAATAGGCTAAGAGATACAAATACAAAATTCCCATGCATGTAAAGCAATACCAGCTGACCTTCTGAAAATGATGTTGTAGAACTGAAAGCAAGTAGGAGACGTTGGGGGCAACTCATTTGTTAAAGTTATAGTAATCTTCACATTCTCTCCATTACGAGTTTGGCTGAAGACTTCATTAACCTACATTGGGAAAAGGAAAAGATAATGTAAAGCTTCTAAACTTCACAAAATTTCGATATGCTAGGTGAGAATGTGCCTGCAAACTTTAAAATTATTCAACCACTAAACATAATTTGAAGTAGACATTTGCACAGCATCCCCCCTCCCCCCTTTAGTTTTATTTCAGATCTTTTCATCCTTTTTTTTTTTCCTTTTGGGTCGTTCATTATTTTACCATGATTCATAATTTCAGACGGATCCAAAATTTCAGATGCCCGAGTATAGTTTTCAGATGGCTTCGTTTAGTTTTTAAGTGATTTGTATTACGTTTTTAGGAGTTTATTAGTCATTTTAAAATGTGAAATAGATTACTACAAATAAAATGAAAATACCAACCGTTAACCGATTATCTTTTTAAAACTGCAGCAAAAAAAGTTTATTTAGGCATTGGATTTTTTTAAGTGAAATTATAGAATTTAGCCAAAAATTTAAGAGAAGTTAGAATTTTAATAAAAAGGACTCAGGTGAGTACTGCAGTACTGAGTCTCTGCTTTCTTTAATTTCACAGCAGCAAGTAACAGCATTATTTAAACAAAACGTGAAAAAAAGAAAAAAACACAAACATGTAAATCACATAACACAATGGTATTTTTACATAGCGCCAGCATATTCCGCAGCACTGTACAATGGGCACAATAAAGACAGGGTTACAATACATTGAACAACAATTGACAAACTGGTACAATAGGAAACTAGGGCCCTATTCCCGTGGGAACTCACAATCTAGAAGGGTTGGGGGTGGAAACAGGAGGCGAGGACTGCAAGGTGAGAGTGAGGGACTTCAAGGTGGGAAAGATGGACTAGTTGCGTGAGTTGGGTGGTAGGTTTCCCTAAACAGGAATGTTTTAAGGGAGCGTTTGAGGATAGGGAAACTAGGGGAAAGTCTAACCATACGAGGAAGAGTGTTCCAGAGGATGGGGGCTGTGTGTGAGAAATCCTGCAGTCTATCATAGGAAGATGCGGGGGGGGTGATGCGCGGAGAAGCTAGGCACAGGTCACTTTTTGACCTTAGAGAGCGGGCTGGGGTGTATTTAGTGAGGACAGGTAGAGCTGAGTTAGTGAGAGCTTTGCAAGTCCGGATAAGGATTTTGAATATAATTCGGCAGTGGATGGGGAGCCAGTGAAGGGATTCACAGAAGCCGAGCTGCAGGTGAGGTGGATGAGCCTGGCAGAGGCATTCAGAATGGATTGTAGGGGGGAGAGGCGGGAGCCCAGCTAAAAGATTATTACACTAGTCAAGTCGGGAGATTACAAGAGCGTGGATGAGTTTCGTTGTGGCGTCAGCGGTAAGAAATTGTCGAATTCTGGAAATATTACGTAGTTGGTAGCGGCAGGAGGAGGTATAGAGGTAGATCTGCGTATCATCAGCAAAGAGGTTGTAGTTAAAGCTAGAGATGTGAAGACCTGGGAAAAAGAACAAAAAAATGGGGAGGGGGTGGGGGTACAGTTTTTTCCAAAGCCATTTTTTGTTTGTTTTTTCTGAAAAAATTAAGAAAAAAAAAGTGTGAGATATGTCTAATATAGATTTAATACCATATCATAGCATTACAACCTTAATGAAAGACTTCTAAGACTTTAAAGTCTTAAATCATTACTATTTCTCTAAGCTGAAGACAAGTAAATCCTGGAATACAATTGAAGTAACACGTGTCGATGCAATACGAATACAACAAAACAATATGCATTTCAGCCTCCAGGGGGCACTACAGGAAAAAGACTTCAGTTTAGCTTGATTGGGAGCTCCATCTTGTACCTCCAACAGTGGTTGTTGGGATACAGTTGATAATTATAAAATTTAGCTAAGTATGACGGTAAGTTAGAATTTTAATAAAGGACTCAGGAGAGTATTGCATTCTCTTTTCTTGCTTTTAATATAGCAGCAAACATAAATGTCGAAAATAACAGACATTTAAACAAAATATTTGGTAACAATGGAGTATTCTAACCCCACTTTCCCAGTGAAACAGTCCAGTGCTCTGCTAGGCTATATATACACATCCCGCCTTTTCTCCCTCTTTTCTTTGCTTGTTAACAACGGATCCACAGGCACAGCGAAACATGAGGAAAAACGATCCATCCGGACCTTGAAGACAGGAACCGCCACCAGATGATGCTTAACATCTCAATGAGCTGAAATCAAAAGAAGAAGTGAGAAACCAACGCGTGATATTGAACGCGAGCAAAACCTAGAGTCCGCCCTGGGAGGGCAGGGTGGGCAATACTCGCCTCTGAGTCCTTTATTAAAATTCTAACTTACCGTCATACTTAGCTAAATTTTATAAATTTTAATACAAGGTCTCAGAGGCTCCTATTGCAAGTTCAAAGCTGATCCATAAGAGCGGATGACCAATGAACTATAGGCTTAAAATAAAAGGTCCGAAAAGTGGTCTCGCGAGACCAATCCACCGACCTGAGCAGATCCTCCAAACGACAACCCGCCACCATAGCCAATGACGCCGCGAACAGAGTGTGCCCCAAACCTATTCACGTCCACTCCCGCCAGGGCCAACAACCACTTCAACCAACGCGCCAGCGTAGTGGAACCGACCGCGGCATGAGGAGAGCTATACGAAATAAAAAGCAACGACACCCCTGGAGAGCGCAGCGCGATCGTACGGTTCTCAAAAACTTGTAAGCACGCCACCGGACATAAAGCAGGTTGAGTCGGAAACGCCGGATAAAACACTGATGTTAAAGACGTTTTAGTACGACGAGAGACATCGAAACGAACCCTTCTGGAACAAAAGATCTGACCTGAAAATCCAAAGCCCTGACATCCCCTACTCTTTTACACGAAACAAGGTAGAGGAGGGCCAATAGCTTGGCCGAGATCTGTCTCAAGGAGAGATTCTCATTAGACGGCCATGCCATTAAGAACGTGAGCAACATAGCGACATCCCAGGTCTCCGAATAGCGAGGGAGCAGAGGCCTCGAACACCTAATGCCTCTCAGTAAACGACAGACCAAGGGATGTTTGCCCACAGGTGTTCCTAAGAAACCCTCGTGATAAACCGAGAGGGCCGACCTATAAACATTAAGAGTCCTATACGCTCTACCCTCGTCAAAACATTCTGAAAGGAAGTTCAGGATGTAGTGTAGAGGGGCTCGAAAGGGATCCTGATCCCTCGACACACAAACAGACCACTGGGCCCAGGCCGAGTCATAGCAGGACAAGGTGCCCGGGGCCCATGCTGCCCGTAGTAGAGCTCTAGCTCGGACCGAAACCCCTCCGGTCGTCCCGGACGTCCCGAGACCAAAGAGATTAGGACCGGGCACGTGCCCTGTGATAACAGCGGGTGGGGCTGTCCCAACCCGTCCACCAGTAGATCCGGAAGATCCGTCAGTAAGCGCGGGACGTCCACCAGGAGTTCCAGTAACAGAGGAAACCAAGGTTGGTTGGGCCAGAAAGGAGCCACTAGAACCAACTCCGCCTCCTGCAACCGGATCTGGTGTAACGTCCGAGAAAGGAGTTGAAATGGGGGAAACGCATAATGCCGAGGACCCCCCCCCCAGTTCTGCAGAAAGGCGTCCGTGGCTAGGGCCATGGGGTCTGGACGCCAACTGTAAAACTGGGGTATCCGATTGTTGAGCCGGGAGGCGAATAGATCTATTTGAAATGGACCCCATAACTCCGACACACTTGTAAAAGTTGACGAGTGTAAACGCCAATCCCCGGAGTCTTCCGTGTGTCTCGAACTCCAGTCTGCTAAGAGGTTCTACACACCCGGAATGAATTGGGCCTGAACCACTATTCCTCTCTGGAAACACCAGACCCAGAGTCGTGTCGCCATCCCGGTGAGGAGAGAGGAACGAGGCCCCCCCAGAGCGTTTATGTATCTGACCGCTGGAAAGTTGTCCATCCGCAGAAGGACGGACAGCCGATCCGGCAGTTTCAGAAAACTCTAAGGCGAATAGACCTGCCAACAATTCTAGTCCGTTGATATGGAAACTCGCTTCTTGGGGGGACCACGGGCCCCCCCCCGTCAACAAATTCCCACACCTTGCTCCCCAACCTGAAAGGCATGCATCTGAATCTATAGTCACCGAAGATGGGGGAACTGTAATAGGTCTGCCGTTGCAGGATCAGAGGTTCTCGATCCACCAATGGAGATCCTCTCTCGCTCCCTCCGTGAGATGCACCTGATCTGAGTAATCGAATCCCTTCCTTATTCCGACGACCGGAATAAACCATGTAAATATATAATACCATGTAAATATATAATAAATATAGGAGAAATAAATCTATACTTATCTTCTCCAGCAGCAAAAAAAGAGGGAGAAAAGGCGGGAAGCTGGATGTATATATAGCCTAGCAGAGCACTGGACTGTCTCACTGGGAAAGGGGGGTTAGAATACTCCATTGTTACCAAATATTTTGTTTAAATGTCTGTTATTTTCGACATTTATGTTTGCTGCTATATTAAAAGCAAGAAAAGAGAATGCAATAGGAGCCTCTAAGACCTTGTATTAAAATTGTCAATTAAGGCGGCCTGAGAAGACAAACTAAGAGGTTAAATTTGTCCCTATTTGATCCCTGTTAATGTTCTCTCCAGTACAGATAACACCACACTCAAACGAGAAGGGTAATTGGAGAATGGCAAGTGATTAATATTGGATCCGGGTAATTACCTCAACCAACCTATCCACCCTAGATAGGTTGGGTACATTACTGTTGCAATCGGTTACTGCCTCATTTTACAATCGGTACATGCAAACTGTAACTAGAACAATGCTTCATAAAATCAAGCTATTACAGGAAAATCAGTTACTTTATTTACGTCAGACCTGGGCTAAGTCACGTTATTGGTAAAATTAATTACAGGGACAGATCTGCACCTAGCTGATATTGCGTGTTATTAGGATATATAGGTTAGACATTTTCTAGGACGTGGTGTTCATAGTTAGGTGCCCTTTGTTTTTATCCTTTTGCTGATTCATGGTTTCAGGTCTGGCGTTACCCGTTTTTATATATAAAAATTTATTTTCGGTTTTGTGTGTTTTTGACATGAATTGAATAAAACTTGAAATTTTTTCTCACTTGGCTTTAGATCATTGTGATCTAGTTTTTCTCTCCAGTACAGTCTGGGATTCTGCAAATCATAGCCCTCCTGCAACACTGTGGCAAGGACTCTGCACAACACGACCTCCAACCTCCGACACCTCTTGCATCTCGCTTCCTGCAGATTCTGCTGTGAAAGAATCTGCTCTGTGTTTGCCAATATTCATACCAAAATCAAGAAACTCGTGAAAGCGGAGAAACGCTTGTTTCAATCCGTGCAAACCTTACGTTTTTAGAAGTCCATGAGAAAAATGACAAATATGGAGGAGAGGAAAAAGAAACAGAAAATGATAGATCAGAAAATGAGATTAAATTGCATGTATTGTGCATGTGGGGTCTTTAATTCCTTTTCTCCATTTATTTTAAAGCACCACTCAAAAGTTAAACCTCAACACGGAGCTTAAATATTGATGTATCCATATCCTACAGGCGCAAATAATGCAGTTACTTCCTTTTGCTATTGGTGCCAAGGGGCCAATTTGATATAAAAATAGAAATATATATTTCTATATGTTGATGGTTTCTTGCTTTTATTGTTGCTCTTTAGAAAACAGAAGGCTGGTTACTTGTTCTCATACTATCATATACAGTCCATGCTTGTTATTCCATTTGAAACAAAAGACAAAATTATGAAAAGCAAATTCAAGTTACTAAATAAACTGTACTTTTATTTCAAGCGAGACAAAATTAATTTTACATTTGTAAACCTACTCCATGATGCATATTTTAAAAATTTTCCGAAAAGTTCCAATTTGTCCCGGAAAAACAACAAAACATTTTTTTCCCATGGCTTCAAAATTTCCGGAAATTTTACATTTCGAGTTAAAGCCAAAGCTTTGAATGATTTTTCCCAGGGAGGAGGTATAGATAGAGAAAACCTAGGACCGAGCCTTGGGGTACACCGACTGATCAAAGGCATTGAAGAGGAAGAGTTACCAGCAAAAGACAGAAGGAACCCGTTAGACAAGAGTGAATTCAAGAGAGCAGTGTCAGAGGCCAAGAGAGCCTTGTATATCCCTTTCTCCCCATCCCCTTGAGACAAACCATCATTCATAAACGTCCTGCAGACCCAGCCTTCTTCCTCTTTCTTACCAATCCTGATACAGAACCAAAGACAAAACAATCCACGATCAAGAAAACTAACTTGAGAACAGGTAGGCATCGTCGAGCGACAGTACGTGTGGGAACTCGAAGGAGTGGAAATAAATGACAGAGTAAGACACGAACCAGCAAGTCGCATCGCACAGTCAAGAACCCCAGAGTCCGCAACAGGGGGGGGGGGCAGTACTTGCCTCAGAGTCCTTTATTAAAATTCTAACACAGATTAAAAGATCTTAATTTTTAGCTAAATTCTGTAAAGTCCTCAGAGGCTCATACTGCAAGTTGAAAGCTGGTCCACAATAGCAGACGATCAGTGAACTACCAGTTTGAAATAAGTCTGAAAAGTGATCTCCCTAGAGCCAAAAATCAGCAGACTTAAGCAAATCATCCAGACGGCAACCCGCCACCACCACGGAGGAAGTCACCACACTATGCACTGAAGGCGCTCCAAACACCTTCACATCTACCCCTGCCAACGCAAGCAGCTACTTAAGCCAACACTCCAAGGTAGTGGAACCGACCGGAGCGACTTAAAGGAGATAAAATCGGGGCGAAACCGCAGCGGAGCGCAACGACGAAGTACGGTCCTCAAAAACCCGTAGGCAGTGCTTAGGGCTGAAGGGAATGCCGGGTAAAAAAAATAATAAATAAATAAATGGAGGTGAGCGACGTTTTAGTGTGACGTGCAATAGCGAACCTAACACCCTCCGGGACAAACGAATGCACCTTAAAATCTAAGGCCTGGACATCCCCCACCCTTTAACAGGAAATCAGACACCGTAGCGCAAGCTGTCGGAGGGAGAGTCCCTCATTAGCAGGGCATGTGACCAAAAATCAAAGCAACAGAGTGACATCCCATGTCGACGAATACCGAGGGAGCGGGGACGTGAGTACCTAATGCCCTCCAGTAAACGACAAACCAACGGATGCTGACCCAGCGGAGTCCCATGGAAACCCAAATTGCTAGCAGAGGCACAGACTGGAAAACTTTGTGTCCCATAAGCCCTGCCATCATCATAAAGTTCTGAGAGGAAGTTTAAGACGAAGTGTAGAGGTGCTTGAACGGGATCCTGATTCCGTGACAAACACCAGCCAGACCACCGAGACCATGCTGAGTCATAACAGGACAGGGTTCCCGGTGCCCATGCGGATTGAAGGAGCGCTGAAGCCCTCTCCGAAAGTCTGACGGATGACCCGGACGGCCCGAGACCAGGATGCGTCCCGACCCTCCCAGCAATGAATGAGATCGCCCGTGGGCATCCAGTAACAAGTCTGGGACAAATCAGAAGGAGTATCGGGATGGCCACCAGAAGCGCCAACAAGGGAAACCACAGTGGATTTGGAAAAAGGGGGTCACTGTCAGGGTGGCACCAGGCGTGAGCCGAGGTGGGACCCAAAGTTCAGTATATATCCCAGGCGCTGGGGTTGAACAGGTTAATAAAGGCACTGGATACAATGATACAGGTAAATAAGGATATATTGAAACTGTGGCAGATAAAGAACACACAGAGCTTGATAACAGCAGGTAAGAAACCAATAAGCACAACGGTGATCTTTGGCAATATGAAAATCCAGATACTGCAATATGCAGTACACAGCGATGAACAGGTACAGCTGAATAACAAACAGTCTCTGGTACAGCAGATATGGTGATTGTTGCAGCACGGTAATCCAGTAGTCTCTCCAGGTACTGCAGAATGGAGTGCACAGCAATAGAGGAATAAGCACAGTCTCTGGTAGCAGATATGGTACCTGGAACCAGCACAGTGGTTTACATCAGAAACTGGATACTTGAAGGAACAGTCCAGAATATAAACAGCAGCAACAACAGGATCAGGCTTGCAGTGATGTGCAGGAGCTCAGGAGGGGAATCCTCTCAGTAGCAAAGCAAGTAGAACAATGCCAGATCGTAGAGGAAAGGGCGTGACCAGGTTTTAAGCAAATCACACAGGTATCAAGAACAAAAGTTAACCCCTGAGTGGATGCAGACAGTCTCCCAAACTATCCACAGCAGGCTTCTCGGGCTGAGGCATGACAGTCACGAGCACAAGTTCGGGCTGCTGAACCCTCAGTTGGTGCAACGTCCGCAACAACAATTGAAAGGGCGGAAAAGCATACAGACGATGGCCGGACCACGGGATCGACACCAGCTGTAAAAAGACAGAAGCTTCGTGTTGAGCCTGGATGCAAACAGGTCTGCATGAAAGGGAGAATGTACGGTGAGAAAAAAAAGGAAAAGATTTCAGACACCAATCCCCAGTCCGCCAGAAGATTCAAGACCAAGAATAAATTGAGCGTGGACCTCGAACCCCCTCTGAAAGCACCAGTCCCACAGGAGAGTGGCCATGGTGGTCAGAGGTAGGGATCAAGGGCCCCCCAAAGCTTTGATGTATCGGATGGCTGGAAAATTGTCCATTTGGAGAAGAAAATCGAAACAATCCGTTGTCTTGAAGCTTTGAAGGGCAAAGAGCCCCGCAAGCAGTTCTAATCCGTTTATGTGAAGTCCCTGGACCCGGGGGGGGGGGGGGGAAGAGACCAGGAACCCCCAGTCATCACCGTATCACATCTGGTGCCCCAGCCGTACAGGCAAGCGTCCAGATCTATCACCAAATTCAGAGGTAGGCCTGCCGTTGCAGGAACACCAGATTAGGTTAGGATCCACCAGAGGAGATCCTCCTGAGCGTCCTTTGAGAGATTGATTGTATCCGACTAGGAGAGTCCCCTTTGGGGGAAACGGGCCATCAGCCATTGGAGGGCACGATAACGGAGGGGAGCAGGTTACACCGAAAAAGCTTGTGGCCGCCAAAAGCCCTACTATATGTGACAGATCTCGCAAGGTCGGGGAGACGTTGGGGAGAAGAGCACGTATTTCCTTGAGGATCGCTTTGCACTTGGGAGTCTGGGCATAGTATGAACCCCAGGAACTCGAGGCAACGGACCGGGTTTGAGTGTATCTACCCGTGTTCCTGTAGGGTGGAAATCCTACCACCACGGTACGATCTGTAGCACGCCAGGGTCGTGAAGAACTGGGCAACTCTGGTGTCAGAGTGCATGTATTCATTTCCAGTGGAGCCTGTGAAACTACGGGAGAATCCCGCACGTGCTCAGCCGGCAGCACAGCCCATGATCCTGCCAGCCCTTGTGAAAAACCACTAGCACTGAACACTTTAATAGAGGTGGTGACCTTCTCCATCATGGTAAATGCGCCCGTGTACTCTGACATGTCTGAAAAATACTTTCCCAAATAGGAAACCCTTGGTTTTAGCCCCTAACTCCTTGTCAGCTACTCCCGCTAACTGGGAATCCATTTTAAGTAGAATACGTTTTCCTTTCTGCGAGGGCTGCATTAGTGTTGCCTACGAAGCAAAGCGCCCTCTGAGCCCAATTTGCCACATCATATAGGTCTAATAAGGGGTCTGTTTGCTTGTCCTGTTTGGGCACATCTAGGAATTTAGTCAAGGGGTCCACTGTATCCAAGAGCTGGTCTTGGCAGGTTCGGAAAGCCATATCAATGCCCCTTTCAGGGGACCAACCCTTCGGTTCAACAAATGTTATGAATTTTTGGTCTATAACAGGAGCGTTGCAGGTTTTACCCAAAGTAGTGGGTATGGGGCAATCAGCCTTCACCCTGTTGCATGAGGCCTTATCCAAAAGGCCTGCGCACTTGTGAATTCACCCACGCTTCGACATGAGGGAAGGGATCCCACTCAGAAGAGCGCGGGTGAGCCAAATCCTCTGGCGTGAACATAGGATTACTCCTTGGATCGTAAATCGTCTGAGGCGTCAAGGAGGTGTTAAGGCTGAACCTCTTGTTCCCCAAATTCGTCATCGGAAGCATAGATGTCCAGGGTGTCCGCTCTATCGCCTTCGTCCTCAGAAGGGAGGCATTATCCTGGGTTCAGAAAGGGGCAGGCTGGGTTGTAGAAAAAGGGTACAGCTTCTTTTTGGAGGATTCTAGCTCTAAAATGTCGAGACTTGGGAGTGTGTTTATGTGGCGGATGCCAGCCCTGGTCTTATCACTTTGAGGGCCATTTCCCCTTGGTGGTGGCCGAAGGGGGCTCATTGGGCCTCACCTTAGTGAGAATCATGCCCGAATCCTTAGCCGTCTGCGACAGGCCATAATTAAATTGTTATTCCTCCAATGTCTCTCTGATAGTTAAGAGTCAGACAGGGATAAAATGGCTTTGAAAACCGCTTCTTCTATGGAGGCCTCCACAAGCAGCCCCAGATGGCCTTAGGGGTCCCCAAGGATAGTGGAGGGGGTGGGTTAATACCAGTCTTCTGGTACATCTCTGCTAGATGCAGGGAGAGATCAGATTCTGACTCCCGTGTGGGGGAGAAGGAGTGGAGGACTCCTGGGCAACGTTCATCACATGCGGCATGTCAGACGGCTAATCGGGAGGTGATTAAAATGGCGATCAAATCGCTCAAATGGGACACGCATGCATACTCCTCCCCCGTGGCTACCCGCAGCCGGGAACCATGCAGAGAAAGCAAAGCAAATAAACAATTTCTTAAGTTGAGTAAGTGAACCCGAACGCCGCTGTTGAAACCAGGCGCCCAGGCAATAAAGCAAATTCGACAAAGATAAATTGATACTCAGGAAGCCTGCAGAATGTTTATGGATGATGGATTGTCTCAAAGGGATGGGGAGAGCGGTCATACCATTGTGTTATGTGATTTACATGTCTGTTTTTTTCTTTCACACGTTTTGTTTAAATCATGTTGTTACTTGCTGCTGTGAAATTAAAGCAAGAGGAGACTGCAGGATGAGCCTTTGAATTAAAATTTTAAGTTTAACTTATTTTAAAGAAACAAGGCTTTTTCCCCCATAGGTTTCAATGTAAAAAAAAATACTTGCGTTATTGAAGGTTTCTTAACCTCCCTGGTGGTATTCCCGAGTGTGAGCGTTAAATTTCACTACAGCGAACGGTAACCCCGAGCCACACTCGGGCTGGATACATACTCACCTCCTCCTGCGCTCCCTGGCTGTCCCCCGCAGTGTGATCGTGGCGAGTTGCTTCCTGGTAACGCTCCCTGCGAGTCACACGATGCAGGGGGCGGGACCAGGCAGCAAACTTATTTTTTTTTTTAATAATACACTGTATTCCAATGTACAATGTTTCTGAACGGCCACTAGGTGGCACTACAGGATAAGAAACAGACCATAGTTTGTTTTATTGAATATCATTTATTTGCATTATTTTGGATGATTATTTTTTGGATAATAAATTATTAGGTCGTGTTTCAAACTTTATCGGACACAGTGTATGTACTATTTTTTTTTATTATTTAATTTATTTATTTATAAAGGATTTTACCAGTAAGGACTCTTGCTTGCACGGATTTCAGTGCGTGATTCCTAATTATTACAGGCTATGTACAAAAACACGTTTCCTTAAAAAAAAAAAAAAAACTTTTTAGACACAAAATTTTGAAAAAATTAGACCACCAGGGAGATTAAACCTTTTGAATAGATACAATGTTTCAGCACCCTGGCTAGCTCCATAACTGTCCATAGTGCTGAACTATTGATCTGAAACATACAGGTCTATTCAAAGAAAGGTGAAACTCAGGAGTGTGAGTAGAAGTGAAAATTCTAGGTCAAAATAGCCAAACCAGAAAAATTCTCCCATTTATCTCACTTTCCAAATCAGCTATTTGGTCTAGATTGTTCTCTTCTCCTGCCAGTTCTCCTTGTTTTCACCTTTCTCTGAATAACCATGCCACTATTTTTGATTGAAATTGTTTCAGGACCATTGAGAGAGCGATGGCGCTCACCGTGGTGCTGAAGCATATTCAAATACTATGTTTCAGATCAGCAGTTCAGTAATATGGACAGCTATGGAACTAACCCTGGTGCCGAAACACCATACCTATTCAATTCATTGCATAACAGAAAAAAGGCATGCAAGTGAAAAAAACGGTTTAGGAAATATTTAACAAAAAGGGGATTTTTTTAACATTGAGACCTATAGGATTCACCTACAGGTTTCAATGTTAAAAAAAATCCCCGTTTTTATTACATTCAAATCATTTTGTTCAGTTTTGGGGGCCATTTTCATTCTGTTTTTTTTTGTTTCAGGTCATTTTCGTTCTGTTTTGTATCGTATCAAGTAAATTTTTTAATAATTTTGTCTTCCAAAATATAGTTTAGTTCTTTTCGTTGTGCTACTGTGATACGTAATGTCGGACGGTCAAAATTACTTTTTAGGTTTCAGAAAAACGTAACGAAAACTGATCTTCGTCCGAATTTCAATTCGTGACGAAACGAAATGCACATTCCTAATTTGTAGTCACCAACTATGCAATTACAATTCGGACCCACTTGTCAACAAGTTTTAAACCCTTTGGGACCAACGACATACATACAGGGTACGTCCTAGAAAAATGCCCGTAGAGGACCAAGTAGGTACCCTGTATGTCATGGTCGTTTGGCCAGGGACTCGCAGCAGTCTGGACTTCCTTGAAGTCAGACTAACGGTTAAGACCCCAGACGTAGCACTGATGTCATTGCTGGGTGCAATGACACAGGGTTTGGGGGGATTCTTTGGACCCCAGTATCTCCCAATCAGTGGCAACTAGAGGGTCAAATGGAGTTTAAACATGGAGCACAAAATGAGCTCAGCACACAGGTGAAATGGCTCAGCAGAGAAGGGTTTAAAAAGCATGTCAACATTGGGTATTTCTAAACTCAGGACAAAATATAGAAACCATTTAGCCGGGGCCTTTTCTGGCAGTTGTAGATTTTGGGGATCAGTCTGAAAAAGTGTTTTATCAATTTTTCATCATATTTCATAAATAACAGAACATATTTTTCATGTCTTTAGAAAGTCCATTTAATGACAAGAAAAACTGTATATAATACGTGGGTTCCATAAATGAGTAAGAGCAAAATTAGAGCCAAATACAAACACTTCCCAGTGATACATTGCTCTTAGAGTTACAGGCAGCTGCTGCTCCAGAGGATGTATCCTTCTGGCAGTCACAAGGATTGACAATAGATCCCACAGGACTACTGTCTAAAGATGGGGTGGTTGGGCTACCCAAAGCCGCATCACCCGTCTTCATAGCACAATTCCATGGTGTTGGCCACCGTGGGATTAAACGTACATGTACACAGCTGGCTAAGCGTTTTTTGTTTTCCGATATGACATCCATGGTGCAGGCCCAAATCAGTCGATGCCTGACCTGCGCCCGCAATAACACAAGGTAAAAGAGTAGGATTACATGAACATTTAATTCCAGCTCAGGGTCCTTTTCAGGAATTAGTTAGATTTCACACACATGCCAACAGCGAGAGGCGGAGTTAAATATCTACTTGTTATAGTAGATATGTTCAGCAAATGGCCGAGGCCTTTGCTGTTACCAGAGAGGATGCAAGAACAACAGCCAAGATCCTATGCAAGGAAAGAATACCCAGATTCAGTGGTCCGGTGACAATTGACTGATAAAAGGTCCTGCTTTTACCTCACGGCTCGTCCAACAAGTGGTTAACTTAATGTCAATACAGTGGAAGTTCCACATTCCGTACCACCCACAAAGCTCCGGCCTGATCGAACACCAAAACCGTACCATCAAAGATAAGATAGGCCACGCAAGGCACTTTCACCAATTGGCCTGATTACCTGCCTGCCGTATTGGCAGAGATCAGAATGACTCCAACGGCTAAGACCAAGCTGTCGCCGTTTAAAATTCTGATGGGAAGACCATTCCCAACACCGTGGACCAAAGGAGGACCACCGGTAAATGTTATCTGGTGATCTGGAGCAGATCCAGGAACATTACGTGGCCCGGTTGATCGAAAAACTGAATAGTGTTTACGGTGATGTGTCTTTGTCTTCTGTTTTTCCTTCTAGTGAGCCAACGCATCCATTCCGCACAGGTGATCAAGTCCTGGTGAAGGAACTACATCGGCACAAGTCGCTGGATCCACCATTTGGTCTTCCAACGACGGTAGTGGCGGTTACCCGTACTGCTGTACTGACGAGTGATTCACCTGCTTGGATACACGCATCGCGAGTAAAAGGCTGCACCAACAAAGATCCAACCATGGCATTCGCCTTCGCTGGAGTCCTCTCCGTCGGGCTGATCAAAGATCTGTGCTGTTGGGTTTCCCGTTGATCATAGCGATACATATGCTAATCGAATGCTATAATGACTGTGCTTGTATTGCTCTCAATCCTTCTACATGTCCCAATACCCCTGCTGCTACAACACATAGAAACCACAAACACTCCACATATGAGATAGATAATGTGTTTATCCAAACCCTACAGGCTGTACACCGTGAATCCTACATGAAGAACAAGTCTTGTTGGATATGCTCCACATTCACAACAATATGGCTATCCCTTTATAGGGATAACATGGACTGCTGAGATGTTAGCTGACATGATTAAAAATAAATCAGTCCATGCTTACCGATTTCCGTAGTGCACCTGAAGCCAGAGCTGAAATGGAACGCACTAAAGTACATCTTGCTTATGCCAGAACCACTGGAGCTTTTGCTTTTGTTAACCATGATAATCGTACTAACATGCCTGATGTGAATGCTACTCTCGTGTTTGATTACAATGTCCCTGTCTGGCTTCCGCGAATGGGTAATGATCCGGTGTGTCCACATACTGACAAGGAGAGAGAACAATTGGAGAATTGTATGGGTATCTTTTGTTGGGATCTGGTAACTACTATTTTCCAAAGATGCACACCTGTAGAGTCTGTTCAACTCATTCTGACACAATACATTCGCACCACATACCTCACGAGTGAGGTCATATCCAAACACATAGAACCTGAAGAGAATGTGAATGTTACGATCATTCGCTGGGCTAGAGCTGCCGCTAAACACCTTCTAGCCCCAAACAATACCTCATTATACATACATCACCAAAAGTCCAGTCCAGGCCTGGTTCTCACCCTACCTGAAGGGGTGTATTATCTCTGTGATAAGTGGGCATATAAGACCATACCCGTACACATAAAGAAACCCTGTTTCATAGGAAAGATCATGCCCACTTTTACCGTCTCCAAAGCTTTGCCCAAGACACATATACGCATCCCTAAACGCACACGAAAAAAAGCTCCAACGGTGAAATCTACTGCTTCTGAAATGCTTTTCCCATCTATGATGCCTGCATTTGGTGTTGCTCGCACGTATACTAAACTAAACCTACTTGCTACAGAGGTAGATGTTGCATTCAATGCAACTCGAGGTGCCCTACAGTTGATTTCGGCTGAACAGGAACAGATAAAACTAGTAACCCTGCAGAATAGAATGGCCCTTGATTATCTGTTAGCCGCCGAGGGAGGGGTTTGTACCAGAATTGGCTCCTCCTGCTGTTCATGGATCCCTGATAATTCGGGGGCGATACACCACGAGTTAGACACCCTAGAGGAAGTCCAGTCCCATATCCGGGAAAAGGCACGTGATCTGTTTGATGGATGGGATTGGTCCCTAGGTATTGGTTCCTGGCTAGGTTCCATGTGTAAGTATTCTTGCCGGTCTACTATTGGTCCTGGTAGTGATATTTGCCATATACCTGATCTATAAGTTGATTGGTTGGCTCTTCAACCGATGTGCCCAGCAACAGCATGGTAAGGGAGAATTAATACGTTTTATATGACGTGTTGCCACATTCGTGGCAAAAGGGAGAGTTGTTAGATATTAATTCTACTAATGATAGACGCTGCTACTTATCCCCTGTGTATCTGCTAACATTGACCATTAATCTGGTCTGGTCTCTTCTTTGTAAGTAGGCCTTTTGCTCATATTTCTGATCCTGCTTTTAATGTTGATTCCGCTGTGTCAGCTAATTTGTGTTCTGTATCTTGATCATCTCTGCTCATCCTATTAGTTACATAACATCAACTAACCTCGGCAGATTCAACAAAGGTATTGATTTGTTCCTGAAGAAGAGTTCATGTCGACCTGACCGATGTTAATTGGCAACTTGCTACGTGCGGTGATGGCTTTCACTACTAATTAATCTAAGCCCCACCTTTTAATATACTTTAATGCAATTAAACTATGCAATGTATGTTTCTGATTGGTGAGCTGCGTCTCATCCGATATTGTACCACCCTGTGTCCTCCCCATTCCTCCTTCTCTTTTCCTGTATCCTCCCCTATGAATCCTTTAAAAGATCTATGCTGAGAATTAATCAATAGACTGATTGCACACGAGATCCACTTGTCGTGTCATTCTTTCTCCGGTCGTTCGATCGCGTGGCTCTCAATACACAAGGAGATGAGGCGTAGCTAGGTGTCAGGAGAACACTTACAGCGTAGAAATGTAAAAACAGTAGTGGGTACTTTCAGACTGACAATGGTAAAACCGCCTGGTCACTATGGGGTTAATGTGAAGATCTTGAATTCCTTAACTGATCGAGTAATTCAGTTTTTGTACTTTGCAAAGTGCCCCAAAATAACCAAATCCTGTTTGTGTGAAACACATTAGTGAAAGGATGAACTGCATGCGACTACAGCTCAGCCCAGGGTGCAAATGTCCTACCAGAATATGTCCTGCACTAAAGCACCGGTAATGTTGGTACCCCTTTCAGAATTATGTCTAGGGATTCATTTTAAACGCAGGGGGTCGGAGGCTCCTATTTGCACTTTATTGCTCCAAAACAGCAAAGATGCACATTCTGTTGGTTGCTAGGTCGCATATCCCTATTCACTGGAGATCTCTGTCCGTTCCAACTCTAAAGCTTCTGGTTGAGAGGGTGGAACTGGTTAGATCGGTTGAAGACCTGGCAGTACCTCCTGAGAAGGCTGCCCAATATCTGATGAAAATTTGGTTTTATTGGTCTGAATATTGTTCGGACAGTGTTCAGGAATATGTTGGTAGCTGCGGGTGACGCCATTGCGGACGGTTGCAGCCTCTGTTGAGGGCGGCAGACATGGGCCTGGGCTGCCGGTTGCTGATGCTTAGGTGTTTTTACCCCCCCCCCCCATTCGCATATCTTCACGTTTTCCCACCAAACCGTCCCCTGCCCCCGCTATTCTCACGAATCTCAATTCCTCTCTTAAGGTCTCTTCTCCCATCCCTTTTCAGATTTTTCTCTGCTCTGGTCCTCTCCTCGACCATATTCTGCTCTCCATCTGACATTTTTACGGTTTCCACTCTGGTGAGCCACAACTTTTTATTTTTGACCAGCTTTTCATCATGGCTTACTTAACTCAGTGTTCTTCTCTGGCGGCTGGGGTCACCAACGCACATGTTCATGCCTTATACTGCTGTACGCAATGTCATTGATCTTATGACCTCGTACAAACTTCGCCCCGATACTATGGTTTTTGTAGCTCATTGTAGATCGTGTCCATCTCTCACTGTATATTTCTCAGATTTTTTTTTATTTCTAAAGGGAAAGAACTTAAAGCCAGGGAGGATGACCCACACGATGAGCTCCGGATCAGTTAACCGGCATCAGATGCAGCGTTTTCCATTTCAAATTCCCTGTTTTGCCATCCGTGAAGCCCTGCTTTGGGTTTACCAGCTTGTATTTTCAGATTCTTTTACGACCTAGCAGTTTGCTTTCTCCTGACCAAGCAGACTCCTCCCACAGCTCATTACCTTCCCCGTGAGATGTGAAGGCCGCCACCTTGATTTTCACATCACGGATGCCCTCTCCACCACCCAGATATTGAAGGCCAGAATTCTCCCTGTGCATATTTCTGGGCTGTATTTATTTCTGGCAATGTCTGTATCCAAACCGAGCAGCTCAAGTCCACTTCCCACAGAGAGCGGCTAAGTCAGAATATAGTTCCTTACCCCTATTACCACTCTGCTCAAACAAAGAGTAAAAATACAAACAAAACATAAACTAGATGTTCCTCTAGAGGGGAAAGCTTTCCCAGGATGGGTCTCTTTAGTGTTCCAAGACCAACACCATTATTTCAGTAGTGTCATCACTGTGGCTCTTGGCAGAGATCGTACCCTGCCTCCTAGTCATGTGGACACCACTCCTACGGACCCAGGGGACACCCTGACTAACCCCTCCATGGAGCTGGTGCCCCCCCAATGGACACATTGCCTATGGGCAGTCCTGCTGCAACTAGCTGCCAAGGGGCTGGCACCCACATACCACGGCTTGATCCAACCACCACTAATCTGGTGACAAATGAGCCATTGTCTGGGGGCTTCGAATGCAGAGCTTTCCAAGAGACAGTGCCCAGCTGACCCTGTCATTCCAGATTACCCCAACTCCGAACCTAAGGATGAGGATCCAATGATGTACAAGGGAGGGGATCTTTGTGAACCATGCTCCAGAGGACTCAAGAGTTGCTAAACACGGCCATACCATCTCATCTGCCCCAATTCAGGGGCATGGACAAGTATAACCCACAGGGCAACCCCCTTTTTGAGCCAAAGGACCTCACTCACCCTCTGTCTGTAGTGTGGTACTCATCTACACACGTAGCTGGTGGTTGCCTCCCTCTGATCCAGAGGTGTACAATTGATCATTTACCTAGCCATCCCCAACTCAGACGTTTGTGGTGGATTCCTCTCAAACGACCAAGGCTTCCAAAGTCTTCCATAAAGAGAGACATTCCTCCACTCCTTCAGAAACCTTGTGCCCTCGCCGCTGTTTGGCCTATACAAATCAGTGGTGGCAAGATCAGCGTTTTCCCTGGCTCCTCTCCACTATGGAGCCCTCCAAAAATTGAAAGCCCATTCCCGCAGGTTGGGCCTGGACTACACAGAGAAAGCAAGATCGTACCTCAACTGGTGGATGGTCCATATGGAGGCTTGGAACAGGAAGTCCGTCGTGATGTCTGAGGTTTGATTCAGATGCCAGTTGGAATGGCTGAGGAGTCAAACGCGGTGCTCGAGAGACAGGGGGCAGCTGCACCAAATCCGAGGTCGATCTCCACATCAATGGTCTGGAAATTGAGAACTTTTTGACCCGAGGTGCTTCTCCCTGCAGAACGGCCCTTGCTCAGATTTTGCAGAGGATGGACAACCTCTCGGCGGTCCACTACATAAACTGCCAACGGGCAGGTCCTGGTTCCTCCCAACTGACAAAGGCTTCGAGGTTATGGGATTCCTGCTACCAAATCAGATCTCCGTTCAAGCGCAATTTGTCCCAGACCTGTCAAACGATATTGCGGACCGGAAGTCGAGGCGTCTTGACAGACTTGAGCAATTTGTGATTACCACCAATTTCTACAACACTTTCTTCTTTGGGGGTCTGTTCCACACTGACCTGTTTGTGACAGATGCCTTCCTCCATGACTGGTTGCAAGTAAGAGTTTCCTCCATTTGCCTTGATCCTTCAAAATATTCGGGAGCAAGCAGCCTCGGTGGTCATGGTGACCCAGTTCTGGTAAACCCAGCACTGGTTTCCTGTTACAGAGCATGTCTATAGACCTGCCACACCTGCTAATCCAGAACTACTGATTGCCCCAGTCATCCCATCCGATGGTTTCCCCTCAATGGTCATCTCAAGGTGAAGGTTGCTACCTGGATACCCGTTGCAAGATTTTCTGACCAGATTACAAAACTCCTACACTCCTGGGTTCCAGACATGCCTACAAATTGGCCTGGGATAAATGGGCTGGCATGTGGAAAGGGGTAGAGATCCATTTTCTGCACCCTTCTTTGATTCTGGATTCCTATTTTCAACTCTGGAAATGTGTACAGGATGGTTAAGGTACACCAATATATAATCAGAAGGCCATGTGGGCTTCGCTGGAGTGTCAGTTGGGGCCCACAAGCTGATTTGTAGATTATTGCAAGGTAGGAGATTTTCCAGACCTCAACAGCATTATTTTTGTACATGGAATGTTAACCCAGTTCTGTCATTAATAGAACATTATACCAATAATACAGCCCTGCTTCTTCAAGTCCTCTCTGTGAAACTCTAGATGTTGTATTGCCAATTGCTTGCAAGCGCAAAAGGGATGTTGGGGCACACTTTTTGCCTGAGTGCATTTTGGAGATCTCAGGGGCCAAGACCTTGATTTCTTCTGTCTTTCCCCCCTCTTGGTTCCATTGGGGTACCTCGGTGACCGGTCTTGTGTTAGCAGTCATGAGGAACGCACTCAGGGTTTAAGGATTTTACCTTTTTCCGGTCCCCATACACACCTGTGCTATCAGCCACTTTGGCTAGATGGTTTTGCTGGCTCGTGGAGTTGGCTGGGGTGGATGTGCCCCAGTTTGGGGCACATTTGGACTATAGCTCGGCATCCTCTAAGGTTGCTCTGATTGTTTGCCGACTAGAGGATAGAATGTGAACGACCAATTGGCCCAATGAATCCTCGTTTAGCATTTTAAACATTCCTCATTTGGTCTGACTCTTTCATCGTTCAGCGTTAAACTTGCGAATAGCCTCTGAGTCCTGCCTTCACATTGGTAAATTTTCCTATTTTCATGATGGAATGTTTAAATTGTAATAATTACTCGGAGGAGTGCATTTCCTGCACGCTACAGCTGTAAGTAAAAAAAAAAAACAATGTCGTGCTGCAGCATTTCACGATTCTGCACTGCACGCAGCATTGATTCACCGGCCACAGTCATTTTCGGGAGGCACCAGGACCCCACTTCCTCCCAGCACTCTATGCAGCTGCGGATGGAAGCAAAGCCCTCCTGCTTGCTCCAAGGTTCAAAGAAGGGTATGTGAAATGAAAATGAAAAGGATGGTGAAATGGACTGAAAAGGGAAGAATAGAGGGAGACTAACATGAAAAAAATGAGGGGGGGACATGAAAGAGGGAAATGGACTTTGAAGGGGTGAAAGAGGAAAATGATGAAAGGGGGTAGAGCATAGGACAATGGAAAAGAGGGAAAGAAGGTGCACGAAAGGGGTGGCACTGAGTATTAATCAGTGTTTGAGTGAATCCGAGTGCATAGGTTTGTGTGTGACTGTGTGCATCCGAGTCTAAAACCATGGGCATATTGGGCAGTAAGCATGATGCATCGCATAATCTAATTGTTGACAGGATACTCGTAATCGAACCGCAAGACCAGTGAAGATGCGTACCCCTACCACCCATGGGTCGGTTTTACTTAAAATTTATGGCCCTAATAAAATTTTACTTTTCTTCAGGACTCCTGTCATTTGCGCCTTATCGTTCCTACGGTCAGGGTTGCATTTGTTTTGACCCATTGTTTTTAGTGTTTGTCATAAGAGTCATAAAAATCCAGGGATTAAGACTAATAAAAATTTCTTTAATCTTAAAGGTTTTTATCGATGCGGGCTCTGTCCGGCGTGTATCAATCTGAAATTAAAAAAGTTAACTGTGTCTGAGTTTGCAAGTAACACTAAACAATATAGCATTAAGGGAGTCCTCACATGTAGAACCAAAAATGTTATATATAGACTTACATGCCCATGTGGACTACACTATATAGGCCATACTACGAGATTGCTGTCAATTAGAATTAGAGAGCATATATATAATATATCAAAAGGCCTAGAAACTCATTCAGTGTCAGCCCACTTTAAGAATGCTCACAGACAATCTCCGGATAGTATGGAGTTTATTGCAATACAAAAGATAGAACGCCACTGGAGAGGGGGAGACTTTAATAGAAAGATCCATCATGCAGAGATGAAGTGGATATACACTCTTAACACACAAATTCCTTCAGGATTAAATGCAGATTTTGAGTTATGTCATTTTTTGTATTTATTTTTATTCCATTGTTTTTATTTTATTTTTCTTATTTTTCTTATTGACGGTTTGGCATTTGCTGTTCATAACTATTAATATAAGGTGTATGACCGTATGCAATTTTAGCTATGTCGAGGGACATTATTGCTTTTTATATGAAAAGGTGTTATGCTCTATCCTATATATGTTTAAGGTAATCCTCGGACGTTAGTATATATTTTTGGGCTAAATTTTTGCAGTTTACTATGGCTATATATCCGCCCTTTATTTATTCCACTCTGAAGCGGCTATCTGTGTAAGATCCTGCCAGAATAAATTGGGCCATTAAGGGCGACACAATGTAATTTTATTATTGTGGATTGACCCACTGAGCAGCCGCTTTTCATGTGTGGAAACTGGTTACGAGATATCTCATACACGACGGATCGTTTTTTTTCTTAATGCGCATGCGCGAAATCCCGCTTCGAGAGATGTTGGCTAAAGAGCTTCCGGGTACCAATGCGCATGCGCGGGGTTTCATTTTTGAGCCGGTTACGACCTATGTGGCGGGACGTGAGTTACGGCGCTAGTCCCGATTTTTCATCACTTACCCGGGTCTAGATAAGGGGAGAGAAAGGTTTTGTCTCCCCATGTCTTTGGGATGGTGGATGCATTCGGGATGCTGTGGGAAACGTTTTTGGTCTAAAGATGATGTCATTGTTTTTGTAATCACACTGGGATTTGTATAATGAAAGCACCATCTCTATTGGTTGTACCAATCTCCCGCCAAATTAGACGGCCAGGATTGGTTGGCAGTTAACAGAAACAGGTATATAAGCAGCAATATGGCCATTTGAAAGTTAGCCAGCTGAGGAAGCCTTTTGATACATTATTGTATTGGCGAACCGCGTTCTGGTGTTTTATTATTTTTTTATCTGTATTAAAAGTTTTAAATTCTGCCTTTGGAGTCTCTCCTCTTTTTTTGGGGGGGAACTCCACATCATCAGCTATAGATACGGAAATTCCATCTCCATTTCGACTTCGATTTGGATCGCGTGAACTACTTCAATTTCTGCTTTGGATTCTCGATTGGGATCCAGTGAATCTTTTTGGGAAGGGCAATTGGGAAGCCAATAACATCCCTAAGGCGAATACACCTAGAACCAGGAGGGTTCTATCACATGTGAGTGCCATTATTCACATATATATGTGTATTCATATATGGCTCGCACTATGATGTATTCTTTGTGTTTTCTCTGAGGGGCACAAAAAGAGGAGAAGTTTCAGAAAAATAACAACGGGACTCTGACTCCATCTTGTGAAGGACATTGATATCGCTACACCATCTTTTTATTTTTGATGTTATATGTTGATGGTTGAGAAACAAGGACCATTCAGGTGTATTAGCGATTTCCTATATTCATTTATCAGCGCTACCTAAATCCATTTTGCATATTAATCAGTCAGTGTTTGAGTGAATCCGAGTGCATAGGTTTGTGTGTGACTGTGTGCATCCGAGTCTAAAACCATGGGCATATTGGGCAGTAAGCGTGATGCATTGCATAATCTAATTGTTGACAGGATACTCGTAATCGAACCGCAAGACCAGTGAAGTTACGTACCCCTACCACCCACGGGTCGGTTTTACTCCAATTTATGGCCCTAATAAAATTTTACTTTTCTTCAGGACTCCTGTCATTTGCGCATTATCGGTCCTACGGTCAGGGTTGCATTTGTTTTGACCCATTGTTTATAGTGTTTGATGCAACATCCAGTTGAGAGCACAGTTGCTAACCACACTAATGTTTGTTTTCTTTCAGCTACTTCATGGCGATTGCTTGTTGACACCTTAAAATAGAAGTCTTTTCCCTTCGTTGTTTGGACTTTGATCCATTGATCAGTTTCCTCAAAGTGTAGAAAGCGGTAAGTGCTGCTCCTGGAGGGGACTGGAACATGGGGAGGGCCTTACAGGTTTGGGAATGGGATGTTTATGTTTTTTTCTAACATGGTTATTCAGAGAGGTGAAAACCAGGAGAATGAATGGAGAAGTGAAAATGCTAGGTCAAAATAGCCAAACCAGAAAAATTCGCCCATTTTTCTCACTTTCCAAATCAGCAATTTGGTTTAGATTGTTCTCTTCTCCTGCCATTCTCCGGCCATTCTCCTGGTTTTCACCTTTCTCTGAATAACCCTGTTAAGTTTTCTATTTTTTTTTCTTTGTTGCAGTTTGGAAATTGGAGCAGGAGTCCTTATTAAGATTTAAACTTTCCATCATGAAAACAGAAAAATTTAACAATTCTATCCCATTGTAGCATGGCACAAGTACAGATCAAAGAATAGGCTTAATTCCTTTAACAAAAATCTAAATCACATCTACATATTATTAGGACTGACAGGAAAATAATAGGTTACATGAACTGAACAGATTCTCCAAGCACAATGGCGAGGATTCCTTGGAAATATTCCTTCAGTGCATTTTGCAGATGAGACGCCCACAGAACAGGTCAATTACCACCAACCAGCACTGGAAGGTTTGCTTCCCTGTTCAAACCCAAAATAAAAAATAAATAAAATACCTTATCAAGTCTTCTTGGTAAAAACAATATTGCTCCATCAAAAGCACGTGCTTTTCCAATCAATTCCTCATGTTGAAACAGCAAAGCGGATCTCAAGAGTCTGGATTCCATCTGTGGGTTGTAGTCAATGTGATACTGATATAACACCCATTGTGGCCTGGATAACAGTCTGATATGGTTAGTGCTAAGTTGAATCGGGGTCCCGGAAGAACCTAAAACCAAAGAAAACATTTGGATGAATTGCATGTACTAGATGACTGGTACAATAAACAGGGGTATTAAAATATACTGTATATGTACCAAAATATCTAATTTTAGCTGTCACGGTTTCCAACTTCAGTCCAGACTTGAATTTTACAAGACAGGAGGCTCAAATTTTACAGTCTTAAACATACCTCCGGCAGCAAAGTTAAAACATAAAAGGAAACGAGAACCAATCAGGACAAAAGATATCCCACAAAAGATCACTAAACTCTTCCTTTCTTTGCTGCTGACCTCCAGGGTAGTCATTTCCCAACTTGACTCTTACCATAGGTCAGCATTTTCCTTCCCGTTTAATTTTTTTTTTGCATATCGTTTGTATCCCCCCCCCCCCCCATCACTCGCTCCAAGTTTTGGTACGCCTGGCTACCGTTTGGGCACTTTCCTTCTGGGGGCGGCCGATTGTGGCCTTCCCTCAGTCCAGTAGGATTTCGGGCCACCCTTCCCATCACTGCGCGTCAGGGACGTGCACTCAGTGCAGGCAAGTGAGGCAGAGCCGCACCTGACATTAAGTGATAAATTAAATAAACTAAAAACAAACTCACCTGCTCCCCCGCTGTCAGTTCCGTCCTCTGCAGGCATTAGTTTTCCCAGCCTACGCAATTTGCATAGCAGGACGTTTCCCCGCTGCACTAATTGAGTAAACTGCTCAAGATGTGTGCAGCACACGTCAGAGATCACTGCTCATTAGTGCCGAACAGACTGACAGGCACTGATCGAGCATGGGAAAGCTTGGACCAATGGGAAAGCACCATTGGTCCAAGCCATTCCCAGAAAACCCCTACATTAGAGGACTGCCCCTGATTGACAGGAAGTCTAGCAGTTAGGCCAGGCAGCCCTCCAATGCAGGCTGTGAAAAGATTGCATGATGGACAACCCCTGACTGGCTGCATGGAGAGCTGCAGTCCAGGAGCCTGGCACAGCTGGGGATGCCCAGTTATACCCCAGGCTGGTTATTGTCTGCTAACTAGGGCTGGAAGAATGCACAGCACATCTGCCCCCCAGGAGGGATCTGAGGGGGTGCAGCAGCAGGAAGCCCTCTTTGCCCAGCTGCAAGGTAAGTGACCTCACCGGGGGGGGGGGGGGCATGGCTTTCCGCTGTGCTGATGTTCAGATAGTGCTTAGCTGCCAATCTGTATGATGTATTGTATCTCTAGCCAGGCTGCCTGGGGAGGGACAGGACAGGACAGGTGGGGGACTCAGCAGATGCAAAGTTGCCAGCAAGACTCTCTCAACTCCTCTTCTACCAGGGCTGTCAAATCACAGCGTGTGCTTCATGGGTCACTGGCTTTGGGCTGGGGTGTCAGATCTCCATTTTGCTCCATGTCAGTGCTGCCCTGCAGTGTGCAGAAGTCAGGTTGGGTCAGTGGCTTGCTTTCCCTTCAGTATAATATGAATGACACAAAAATGTATAGGTGCTTTAAGAAAACCTAATGGATGTGGCCAGGCTCCTCTTAATACTTTTGTTATAGGGGCAGCATATAGAGCGGTGGGTGTGTTCTTACAGTGCCAGTCTCTTTACACACCCTTTCTTTCACGTGTGTGTGTGTTTTTTTTTTTTTTATCCCCAGGGGCAAGCGTTGGGCTTAACATTTTAGGCTCATAAAAAAAAATAAAAAAAAAAAAAAAAAAAAAAAAAAAATCAGGGTTATTCAGAGAGGTGAAAACCTTGAATTGGCAGGAAAATGAACAGCCAATTTGGAAAGTGAGATAAATGGGAGAATTTTTCTGGTTTAACTTCTCCAATCATTCTCCAAGGTTTTCACCTCTTTCTGAGTAGCCCTGATACAGGGTCATTCTTCTTTTCACCGCTCTCTGAATAACCCTGATACAGGGTTATTCAGAAAGAGGTGAAAACCTTGAATGACAGAAGTTAAAATTCTAGCTCAAAATAGTCAAACCAGAAAAATTCTCCCATTTATCTCACTTTCCAAATTGGCTATTTGGTCTAGAATCCGTGTTTCTCAACTCGTTTCCTCGGCCTGGTTTGCCAGATATGTGAAGCACATGTGATATAATTTGCTGCTCAGTGCTTGCAGTATTCAGTCTGCATTTTCCCAAGGTGATCTGAAAAATCTAGCCTGTAGTGGATCCTGAGGACTGGAGTTGAGAAACCCTGGTCTAGATTGTTCATTCTCCTGCCAATTCTCAAGGTTTTCACCTCTCTCTGAATATCCCCGATATTGAATCATTGTGCTGGCTACACTATCAGGGTTATTCAGAGAGAGGTGAAAACCTTGAATTAGCTGGAGAATGAACAAGTTGAGAAACAGATTCTAGACCAAATAGCCCATTGAAAAATCTAGACCAAATAGCCAATTTGGAAAGTGAGATAAGTGGGAGAATTTTTCTGGTTTGACTATTTTGACCTAGAATTTTAACTTCTGTCATTCTCAAGGTTTTCACCTCTTTCTGAATAGCCCTGTATCAGGGTTATTCAAAGAGCGGTGAAAAGCAGAAGAATGACCCTGTATCAGGGCTATTCAGAAAGAGGTGAAAACCTTGGAGAATGACTGGAGAAGTTAAACTTCTAGGTCAAAATATGTCAAACCAGAAAAATTCTCCCATTTATCTCACTTTCCAAATTGGCTGTTCATTTTCCTGCCAATTCAAGGTTTTCACTTATCTGAATATCCCTTATAGTGTAGCCAGCACAATGATTATCAGGGATATTCAGAGATAGGTGAAAACCTTGAGAATTGGCAGGAAAATGAACAGCCAATTTGGAAAGTGAGATAAATGGGAGAATTTTTCTGGTTTGACTATTTTGACCTAGAATGTTCAATTCTCCAGTCATTCTCAAAGTTTTCACCTTTCTGAATAGCCCTGTATCAGGGTTATTCAGAGAGCGGTGAAAAGCAGGCGAATGACTGGAGAATGGAAAATTCTAGGTCAAAATAGCAGATCATGAAAGGGAAAAATTTTCTGGTTTGGCTATTTTGACCTAGAATTTTCCATTCTCCAGTCATTCTCCTGCTTTTCACCTCTCTGAATGAATAACCCTGTATGAAAACAAGTCCAGGTACAAGGACCCAGGACTGCAGATTCTTCATTTAGGAAGTCTTTGCCAATGCAATTTAGAAGGCATATTGTAAGAGAATTGTTCAGTATAAAAGGTCTGTGGGAACAGAATCGGCTTCCAGTCAGTCCTTACTCGCAGTGTCTGTCCTTCTGATGTACTAAATGCCTGAAGCCTCCTCTTTGGGAGCTATGTTTTTTGGCTGTTTTGCATTTGTATATCTGGCTCTGATACTAACCAGTGCCTCACCAGCCACTGACCTCACAACACGTCACTGCTGCGCGTGTCAGCATTGTGTTTTTTTTTTATCCACCTCAGGGGGGTGGTCCAGTAAGTTGGGGAAATAACGCTGCAGCCGAATCTGAGTGGCAGCTTTTTTGCAGTCTCACAATAGCCGCCATCTTGTGGCAGGAAGAGACTCGCAGGATACGTCGTAGGTGACGGACCACCATTTTCCGCAACACCTTTACTCCGTACCACGCACCTGGGAGTCCACCCACACCTTTGGATGTTTCATGCCACACTGTACGCCTTAGCCTCTATACCAGCAAAGAAGCCCTGCCGCTAACGCCTGCGAGTTACACTACTAGTGCCTATAGGGTGACCCCCGTGGCTGGCAGCGGTCATTCACAGGTAAACCCCAAACCCAGGACTTGTTCTACCTATGGACCCAGCTCAATTACATCTACTTCAGAGGAATTTAATGCATGGCTTTTATCTGCCATTACTAAAATCCTGCCTAAAGCATCTAATGACCCAAGCCGCTGACCCCCTCGGTCATATCCAGAGCCCATACACCTCGATAATTCTGAGGATTCAAACCACTCAGCCCTGGAAGGACCAGTCCTCTGACTTAAAACGGACCCTTGCCTTCTGCAAAGAGCAAAAGATTCCAACTCGTTTGTTTCCAGCGGTCGAGGATATTCAGCTAGACGTCAATTACAAGCCAATTGTGGAATACCAAGCTGTTCATTTAGATGCTGTGTTAACGGACCCTTGTCCTTCCCAAACTGATCAGGACACAGGTAAGCCCCACTCTATTGCTACGGGTGAGCCTCATACTGCTCTCTTTCCTGCTTACCCGCAAGGGAGTCACTGCAGATATTCCAACAGTACGGTTTGATGCCAGATTGGAGTCCCGCGCCCCATGGCTTGAGCCAAGGTGGCCCTTTGTTCAGGATATTTAGCCCTTTAGGTAGGTTAGCTGCTGGCTACCTAGACACAAACCACAGCACACAGATACTACACGGATACAAGACCAGATATAACAGGACTGTAACAAGAATGACAGGAGAACAAGGAGAACTCTAAAAGGGATCCCTAACTCTTGAATGGTCTTCTGTCTATGGAAACCTACCAAGAAAATAACAGGAGAACAGGAAGGATGAGGGTAAACAAGACAATATATAGTGCTGCTGGAATACACAGAACAGGAAACAAACAATATAGAAATGATTAAACCAGAACCAATGGATCAAGAGAGTATGAACAGACTAGCAGAGTTCGGTACACAGAATATCAAATACAGAGTTCAGGGAGCAGACAAAAGAATAGTCAGGAATAGAAGCCAAGATCAATAACCATAAAATCCAAGACAAGATATAGTAAGCAGTAACAAGATACTCTATGTTCCTGGTTCATGAAACACCACAGGAACAGGAATCCATGCAAGAGCAATGGACCTCTCTGCTGCTCGCATTAATATAGTGCACAGGACCGATCAATAGGACATGTGACCCCCAGGCATAACGGCCACAAGGGAATCCAAAAGCGGAGAGCCTGGACTGGCTAGCACAGAACACATCAAGAGCTGGCCTGGATCGCTCTCACCAGCTGAAATGTGGAAATGTGACAGTTTGGGAATGGCTCTAGTGTGCCTTGGGCCTACTGGGCAACGCCAATGTGGCCGTTTCTGCCAAACACTGCAAGGCTGCGTTATACAGGCTGGACACCAAAGCTGCAGATCTCTGTATTACAGAGCTTTTGAGTGGAGGCTAGAGGCTTACAATTTGGTGAGGAGTTACCAAAGGAAACTCCAGCAAGTCAATATTTAGCCCAAGCTACAAAAAAGTTCCAAACCTCTTTAGAGTTTAACACCACTCTTTTCTCAAACACGGCTGGCGCACCATGGGGTTGGGTCGCCAGGCACTCCCACCAGGGACCATCCATACCGCCCTCGCCTGGTCCTGTCCAGAGACTCTACTCGTGGGCACGCTCCAAACTGTACCAGAAGTTTTCAAGTAAGTACCTCCTCTCCCTTTAGCTCATGTCCCCATTGCTGGCAGCTTACGTTTTTTTTTCTATTCAAAATGGGGCATGCCAACATTTGAAGCTTGGGTTTACAAAAAAAATGTTTTTCTTTTTTAACAGACTTCACTAAGCCCCCTTACTAGTCCTCTTCCCCAGCCCAAGCAAGCTTTGTTAGGAAATGCGCTTGGTAGATCAGGAACCAAGTTCAAAAACACCAAAGAGGAGCCATTCAACTAGCCATAGGGAACCCCAGTTTTCATGAGCAATGTCTTCTTGGTGCACAAGAAGTCAGGCATTTATGGCCTGTTGATCAAGGCTGTAAAACCCCTTTGTTGTTACGTCACTTTTTTTTGTTCAATTTTTTTTATCACATTATTTGAAACTTTGGGTGCAAAGTTCATTTAATACAGGGTAAAATACATTTTGCACAGAGATTGTTCTTCTGACAGTTAAATGAAAATAATGTATACTTGCTCATTTTAAATTTTTCTTGCATTCATTTATCCATTACAAAAACATTAAGTTTATGAATTCTAGATGGTGTCCTTTATCTTACACCGTGTCACACAGGGTCTGTATTATCAGCATACAGACAGAAATGGCCTTTTTGTCAAATACTGTAACGGTGATAAAGATAAATACAAATGTTCAGATCTCCAGTTTATGGGGATTTGTAGTGATCATAATAAGATTATTAGCAATGCAGCTTCCAAAAAATACCAGTAGAATATAAAAACTAATATCTCTCATAATGCTTGTGCATTTAAATTACTAAATTTTCCTATTACCGTATATACTCGGGTATAAGCCGACCCCCCCCCCCTACTTTTTCCCAAAAAACCTGTGAAAACGTATTGACTCGCGTATAAGCCTAAGTGGGTATTGCCCCAGCTCTCACATGGATATTGCCCCAGCTCTCACATGGATATTGCCCCAGCTCACACATGGATATTGCCCCAGCTCACACATGGATATTGCCCCAGCTCACACATGGATATTGCCCCAGCTCACACATGGATATTTGCCCCAGCTCACACATGGATTTGCCCCAGCTCATGGATTTGCCCCAGCTCTCAACTGATGACTTCTGTTTTCCTTTGTTTTTTGGACATTGTGTGTTGGGACTTATTTTTGGGTTCCAGCTATCACTTTTTTTTTTCCCTTCCCCCAAGTGAGCCCTTTTGGGTGACTACAACGGCTCTGTCTGCCCCCTTGGCCCATTACCACCCCAGCCATGTGGCCTCTTCACTGGCCTCCGGCTGTCTTCTGGGCGAGTCGGCGATGACATAAGCTCCTGGGCAGTTCTCCACTTTCCTGCCTGCCCTCCCCTTCATGTAAGGGTGTTTTCTTTTTTGTTTCTTTTGGCCCAGGTATACCCTCTTGCTGCATATTACTATCCCCCTTCCTCCCCCCCCCTTTTTTGTGTACACTTACTTGCGGCCTCTGTTGCCCGCCTGAGCGGTTGATCTTTTTTTCCTTATGCGTACAGTAAAACCTTGGATTGAGAGTAACTTAGTTTGAGAGCGTTTTACAAGAAGAGCAACAATTTTTCATAAATGTTGACTTGATATACAAGCAGTGTCTTGATATGCAAGCGATATCAAAGTACATACACTTTGAGGCCATGGTCACCATTCCTCCCTGGGTCCGTTGCAGCACTCTGGCAGCTTGGCGGGGAGCGCCACATGGTGTAACATGCGTAATAGTATCGCACATTTCACGGAACGTGCTGAAACTCCCAACAGATAGGGATAAAGGTCCTGCACAGTAACCCTCTTCTCTCTCCCCCACCGGCCACAATTCTTGTGTTCATTGCATTCATCTTTTGCTGCTGTGGGTGCAATAAAAGAAGTTGATGCAAATAGGAACCTCCGAGTTCCTGTATTGAAATTCTTTTCAAAGGCAATGTGCAGGTCAATTTGTTACTGTACAGTATTTTATATTACTATAATCATTTTCATAGGAATAAATAGTTGCAGAACCAATAGTCAGAGCTTCCATTATTTCTTATGGGGAAATTCGCTTTGATTTGAGAGCGCTTTGGATTACAAGCACACTTCCGGAACGAATTATGCTCGCAATCCAAGGTATTACTTCTGTGACTGTTTTTGGGGCCCTGAGTGGCCTTCCCTTTGCTTGTGGAAGACGAAGACCTTTGAGGTTCATGCCCCTGAATATGATGCACAACTAGAAGGGGATATTGTCACCACTTTCCCGGGCACTGCTCCAATAATTTATGACCCGCAGGGTAATCCCCTTTTCCACCCCAAAAAGCAGCTCCCAACTGCGTCCCACTGATTGGTACCCCCCTCACATTGCTAAGTGGATAGATGCTAACTTCAGAGCCCCTCTAGAGCGACTTTAAAAGCTGAATGTCCTCGCCCAACCACGGTAGGCAAGACATGCCTCACCCCCGTTGTGGACGAGCACTTTGAAAAAATTCTGGGTTCCAGAGGATGGAACGTCAACAAGGGAATTGACCATGCCCTTCGAATGATCCAGGATAAAGTCCTTGACAGATCGGGTCCTTCAGCCTGTTTATTTGAGCTAATTGAAGAAACTAAAAAGTTTCAGGTGCTCCCCTTGATCCCGAAGAGGTGGAAGGCTGGCTCCAAAGCACTGTGTGCCTATCTGGAAATGTCAACGCCGCCGTGGCGGCAGAGCGCCGCAAGGCAATTTTAATTAAGGTGGATCCTCAGTTCACCACATTGGCCTCTAATGATCTGGGGGGGTGAGGCGCAGGGCCTCTTGTTTGGCGATAAATTTGTGAAGGAAATTGGGACTTACGCAAATTCTTTTGCCAACATCGAAAAGGCAGACATCGCATTAAAAGTTTTTCACGCTCCGCGTGTTTCTGTACTCCGAATACAACTTCCCGTTCGGGAAATATGCCCTCCTTGTCCACCCCAAAACCTAGAGGCACTGGTTTCACGGGAGCATTCTTCCCCACAAGAGCCCGACCCTGGCAAGGACACGGGTTCAGAGGAACTAGAGGCAGAGGCTATCTCAGCCGTCCAACAGGTAAGCTCACTGATAATACCTCACCTCATCCGTTTCAGTTGCGGGGCGCCTGCGACATTTTCTACACAATTGGGCCTTACTAAACATCAGACTCATGGGTTCTACATACAGTTCAGGGATTCACTATAGACTTCACCGACACTCCAAGTGTCACCACCACGCCCATTGATTCTGGCATCACGCACACACACAGAAGTTTTGAGCCTCCAAGGAAAGGGAGCGATAGAACCGTCACACGATCCAGTTTTTGTCAGCAACCTTTTTGTGGTTGCCAAAACAGGGGGCGGCTATCGCCCCGTGATAAATCTAAGAATTAAATGGTTGGGTGACATACCGCTGGTGTTGCACCGATACCGGGTACATCAGGAGTACTTGGTACTCGTGCAGTACCCCCGATATTTCCTCCGATACCGGAAGTCGGCATTGAGCCGGCATCCGAGGGGCTGTACGAATGCTCTATCGGCATTCGGACAGGCCCTGCAGCTGCTCTCCGCGTTCTTTCATACTTACCTTCCTGTGCGACGCCGGCAAAGTCTTCGCGCGTGCGCTCGTTGAAGGCCCCCAGCCGCGATCACGTGAGACTCCCACGTGAGCGCGGCTGGAGGCCTTCCAACGAGCGCACGCGCGGAAAATTTATGATAGAACGAGGAGAGCAGCTGCAGGGCCTGTCCGAATGCCGATAGAGCATTCGAACAGCCGCCCTATGTCTAGTCTGGGGTCTCTGTCTGTGTAATATTACACATACACACTGAGCTGGGGGCATATCCATGAGAGCTGGGGGCCAATATCCATGAGCTGGGGGCCAATATCCATTAGCTGGGGGCCAATATCCATTAGCTGGGGGCCAATATCCATGAGAGCTGGGGGGCAAAATCCATGAGAGCTGGGGGGCAAAATCCATGAGAGCTGGGGGGCAAAATCCATGAGAGCTGGGGGGCATAATCCATGAGAGCTGGGGGGCATTTTTATAGGAGGTCTGTTCTTATTGGAAAGTGGTCACATGACAAAATAAAAGTATCGGTAATCGGTCTTAAAAAAGTGGCATTGTGCATCCCTACATACCGCCATTTCAAGATGGAAGGAATCCACACAATGAAGGATACTGATGCCTGGGGATTGGCTCGTCAAACTGGATATCAAAAGATGCCTATTGGACAGTTCCCATTCGAGAAGACTTGAGAATTTCTCGTATTCCCCATGAACGGGAAAATGTGGAAGTTGACAGGTCTTCCGTTCGGCCTGTCATCAGCACCATGGTGCTTCACCAAGGGGATGAAGCCGGTGGTGGCTCACCTCAGGTCGAGAGGAGTTCGCTTGGTTATATAACTCGACGACATTCTAAATCATGTCAGTCACACACCCCACTCTGAAACTACATTTACACTGGACCGTTCAACTACTTCAAGAACTTGGGTTTCTGGTCAATATGGAGAAAGCGATACTTCTACCATCGCATCGACTAGAATTCCCGGGCTTCACTCAGCGACTCAAACTCTGAGTCTCCCAAACTCCAAGGTCCTTTCTATCAAGAAAGAAGTCCGTGCCCTGCTACGTCATCAGTCCAGACCACTGTGGCAGATAGCATGCATTATAGGTCTCATGTCAGCAACACGCCATCCGGTGTTTCCAGCTCCCCTACATGTCCGAGCCCTCCAGACATTGAAGGCCCGTTTTCTCCGGTCAGGACCCTCCTACAACACGATTGTGGAGATCACAGAAGACGTGATCAACGATCTACGTTGGTGGATTTCAGATCTACACCTTTGGAATGGGAGCCCTCTACACTTTCCGGCTCCTACCCTAGTGATCGAATCAGACGCCAGTCGCCTAGGTTGGGGTGCCTGATGTGAGGATCTGGAAACGGGAGGTCGTTGCTCCTTAGACGAAACATCATTCCACATAAATGCCCTGGAGATGCTAGCGGCCTAATTTCGCTCTCAAACGCTTCACGAAGGAGACAACCTATCAGTCCATTCTTCTGCAATTGGACAATTATCCAGCCGTTCAGTATATAAAAACGGCCTCGGTGGCCCCCGCTCGGTACAGCTGACGTTGATGGCACATTACCTTTGGGATTTCTGTTTCCATCAGTCTTCACGTGACGGCTCAGTTCATACCAGGACTCTCGAATGTAGTAGCAGACTAGAATGCGAGACATTTTTACGACGCAGGCGACTGGTCGCTGCAATCTTCAGCTTTCTCAGCGCTCTCTCAACAGTGGGGTCCATTCCACACAGACTTATTTGCATCCCGGCTGAATGCAAAGCTACCAAGGTTCTTCAGCTGGCGCCCGGATCCAGACGCGGCGGCGACGAACACGTTCCTCCAGACATGGTTGTCCTTATGCCTTGCCACCATTCGCCCTGATCCAAAGAGTGGTGAATGCCATCAGGTCTCAACGTGTCACCCTGGTATTAGTGACCCCATTCTGGCGGTCTCAGGCGTGGTTTCCAACGTTGCTGGACCTAGTAATCGAGACACCTAGCCTACTCCCGAACATACTTCAGGGCCCGGAAGGACAGCCCATCCTCTGTCTTCAGGGTTATCTTCGACTCATAGCGTTGCCTTCAGGATCAGTAGAACTTCAGGTAGCAGATCAAGCTCTACTGCCGCACTGCTTGAACAATCCTGGGCCCCAGGAACCAGAAGGGTGTACAGTTCCTACTGGTCTAGCTGGTGTATCGAACAGGCTCAAGATCCTTTTTCTGCTCCTCTAAATTTTGTGTTAGATTTTTTTTGTCGGCAGTGTTCGATTCTGGAGTGGCTTATCGCTCTGAATGTATTACGGTTGGCTATTTCAGCAGGACATGTAGGTTGAGGGTGTTTCGCTTGGCCGTCGTCCCCTAGTGTGTCGACTCCTGCGAGGTGCCCGTTTTGCTTGTCCCCCACAACCACGATATGTCACGACATGGGACGTTAATATTGTTTTGGGGTTTTCCTCGCCTGGCCTGATAATCATGGTTTATCCCTATGTAAGTTATCAGCCAAGTTGTTGATGATCCTTTGGTGTCATGTAAACGTGTCGGAGATGTGAGGGCACTAGATTTTGGAGTCCGCTCCTTCCTCCCTGAGGGTGTGCGCTTCGATATTTCTAGACGCACCAAGACCTCCATTTCTCAGGCATTTTTTCCGAGTTTTCAGTTGCAACCTTGGTTATGCCCAGTTCGTTGCTTACAGGAATATGAGGAACGTACTCTTACTCTTCGATATGGAACAGAGGGGACTCCCTTGTTTCTGTCGTTTAAACCACCCTTCCTTCCAGCGAGCTCACCCACCTTAGCAAGATGGACTCGCTGGACTTGAGTTGACAGGAATGGACGTTACCCAGTACGGTGCACATTCTGTAAGAAGTGCAGTTGCTTCTAAGGCCGTCTCGTTCGGTTGTCGTTTAGAGGATTTGTTACGCTCCGCTGAATCTACCTTTAGGGAATTTTATTTTAAGCCTGTATCGCACTGGTCCTCTGGTGTATTAGCTGTTTGATGCATATAGGATTTCAGATAGCTTTGAATTTGAGAATATGAGCCTCCGTGTCCGGCCTTAAAATTACTAAATTTTCCTATTCCTAATTGAGCTTGGGAAGCCTTCTAAGTGAAGTCTTCAAAGTGAGCACTTACAGGAGATCTTCTGGTGAGTGATTTAGATTTTTGTTTCAAACAGATCTTTTCTATTCATATTAAGGTTTCAAGTTAGGTCTGGTGAGTAAATTAGGTTAGGCTGGTGACTCATTTTCATACTGATTAGCATACAATTGGAATCAATTGGGTGGTATTTGCTTCAGGTTTAGCTTGTCCACTCCTTGCTGGGGGAGGTGTTCTTAGGTGGCTATATAAAGCTTGTGGAATATTAGCTTGGTCTAATTGAGCTTGGGAAGCCTTCTAAGTGAAGTCTTCAAAGTGAGCACTTACAGGAGATCTTCTGGAGATACTCTGGAGGTAGTCTGAGGTTAGACAGGAGGTAGAAAACCTACAAAAAAGGTAAGATTTGCTGGTTTTAAATCCATTCTTTTATAATGGCAGGCTTGGTCCAGTGTAAGAGCTGTCATGCATTTGTTTTTAGATCCAATTTTTGGAGGTTTGGAGTGTGCCTGATATGTAGGCAGCTCTCTTTATTGCAGCAGGAAATTGCCTGTTTGAAGTCTGAGATTTGTAAATTATCTGTTAGAGAAACTCAGGCTATGACTGTTACTAAGCCACTGCCACAGAGGCCTCCTAGGAGCGGCAGATGGACTACTGTAGGATCTGGTAGACTTAGAGTTGTGGATAGAAGGCATGTCCCACAATCTGTGGCTCTTCTTAATTCTTTTGAGGCACTTTCAGAGTGTAGTGATAAGACGGATGTAGGCTCAGACACCATAGTTGAGGGACCACCATCCACTATGCCTAAGGTATGCAGCACTGCAACCAAGGACAAAAATGAAAAGGTGGGACTTGATAGAAGGCAATTGTTGCTGGGTGATTCTATCATAAGAGGTGTTGAGCTGGAGAGTAGTGGTTTGGTGAGATGTCTTCCTGGGGCTACTGCTCGTAGAGACAAGAGACGTATGCTCAATATTGTCAAACAAGCAAAGCAACAAGGGGAAGTGGACGTTCTAGTCCATCTAGGGACAAATGACTTGGCTAGCAATGAGGTTTCTGTGATTAAGGAAGATTTTTGTGTTCTTGGAGGTGAAATACAGCAGATTGCGTCCACTGTGTCATTCTCTGAAGTTTTGCCTGTGCATAACATTCAAGATAGGCAGATGTGCAATAGGTAATTCAATTTGTGGCTTCGGGAATGGTGTCGGGAGCAAGGATTTGGCTTTGTGTCCCATGATAGCTCTAATTGGAGCAGAAAGGAACAGTATAAAAAAGATGGTTTGCATCTTACTCATAGGGGAACATATGTTCTCAGTGAGACGTTCAAAGGTTTCGCAAAGAAATATTTAAACTAGGAGGGGGGGACAAAAAAAGGGTAAAAACAATCTGCCCGATTGTCCCCCAAAACTAAATCGGAGGGTGCAAGCAACATGCGAGGTAAAAAATGACAAGCTCAGAGTCGTGTCTACAAATGCTCGCAGTTTAGTCAATAAAATCAATGAACTAGAGGCAATGATGGCAGCTGAAAAAGTAGATTTAGTGGCGGTTACTGAGACATGGTTCAGTGAGAAAAATAACTGGGACATAACAATACTGGGGTACTCTTTATATAGAAAAGACAGAGAAGGTAGGAAAGGAGGAGGAGTGGCCCTGTATGTGAAAAACAACATAAAAACGAACCAAATAAAAGTGAGCGAGGTGAACATAGAGTCAGTTTGGGTTACGCTAACATTTGGCAATCATACAGTAGCTCGTGTAGGTGTGATCTATAGACCCCCTGGACAAGCAGAAGAACTAGATAATCTGCTGGTTGAGGAAATAGCCAAAATGGCAATGAAGGGGGAAGTTATTATCATGGGGGACTTTAATCTTCCTGATGTGAACTGGAAAACCAAAACAGCTGGGTGCACCAGGAGTACAAATATTCTAAACTCCCTACTGGGATTATCTCTAACACAAGTAGTTGAGGAGCCGACCCGTAAAGAGGCCATATTGGATTTAATACTCACAAATGGAGGTTTGGTATCGGACGTTGTTGTAGGTGAAAATTTGGGATCTAGTGATCACCAGTCAGTATGGTTTAATATAACAACAGGGATGGAGCCGCACCACACAAGAACGAAAGTTTTAGACTTTAAAAAAACAGATTTTTCTAAAATGAGATTTTGTGTGAAGGAGTCATTATCAGACTGGAGGAGTTTAAAGGGAGTCCAGGAGAAATGGGATTATTTAAAGGAAGCATTATTGAAGGCCACAGGAAATTGCATTCGGCTTGTTAGCAAAAACAAAAAAGGGAAGAAACCACTGTGGTACTCTGCAGAAGTGGCCAAAATAGTGAAGAACAAAAAGACAGCATTCAATAATTATAAAAACAACTCAGAGTGAAGAAGATAGGCAAACCTAGAAGATTAGGCAGAAAGAGGCAAAGCAATTTATAAGAGCTTCCAAAGCACACGCAGAAGAGAAAATAGCTCAGTCAGTAAAAAAGGGGGACAAAACATTTTTTAGATACATAAACGAGAAAAGAAAAGTAAAACAAGGATTAGTTAGATTAAAAACAAAGGAAGGAAGGTATGTAGAAGAGGATAAAAAAGTCTCGCTGACTGCCTCAATGAATATTTTTGTTCAGTCTTTGCAGAAGAAAAGGAAGGAAAGGGACCTCAGTTAGGAGAGAACACTAAAGAGACATTTACATATCAGTTTACAGAGGAGGAGGTTCTACAGCAGCTGTCTAAAGTAAAGACAAATAAGTCAATGGGGCCTGATGGAATCCACCCTAAATTATTAAAAGAGCTCAGTGATGTAATAGCAAAACAGTTAACAGATTTATTTAACCAATCCTTGTTAACGGGAGTCGTCCCAGAAGACTGGAAATTAGCAAATGTTGTGCCCATTTACAAGAAGGGTAGTAGGGAGGAATCGGGGAACTATAGGCCAGTTAGTCTTACGTCAGTAGTGGGGAAATTAATGGAAACCATGTTAAAGGAAAGGATTGTTGAACATCTAAAAACACATAGATTACAGGATCAGAAACAACATGTGTTTACCTCAGGGAGATCATGCCAAACTAATCTTATTGATTTTTTTGATTGGGTAACAAAAATAATACACAGGTGGTGCAGTAGACATTGCTTATTTAGATTTCAGTAAGGCTTTTCAATAAATTGCAATCTTTGAGCTTTGATTCCAATATTGTTGACTGGATTAGGCAGTGGCTGAGTGACAGGCAACAGAGGGTTGTGGTAAATGGAGTTTATTCGGCGCAAGGTCTTGTTACCAGTGGGGTACCTCAGGGGTCAGTACTTGGACCCATTCTCTTTAATATTTTTATTAGGGATATTGCAGAAGGTATTAATGGAAAAGTATGTCTTTTTGCTGATGACACAAAGATTTGCAACAGGGTTGACGTTCCTGGAGGGATCAGCCAAATGACAAATGATTTAGGTAAACTAAAAAAATTGTCGGAGTTGTGGCAATTGAGTTTTAATGTGGATAAGTGCAAGATAATGCACCTGGGACGTAAAAACCCAAGGGCTGAATATAGAATATTTGATACAGTCCTAACCTCAACATCTGACGAAAGGGATTTAGGGGTCATTATTTCAGAGGATCAAAGGGTAAGTAGTCAATGTAATAGAGCAGCAGGAAATGCTAGCAGAATGCTTGGTTGTGTAGGGAGAGGTATTAGCAGTAGGAAAAGGGAAGTGCTCATGCCACTGTACAGAGCACTGGTGAGACCTCACTTGGAGTACTGTGTGCAGTACTGGAGACCGTATCTCCAGAAGGATATAGACATCTTAGAGAGAGTTCAGAGAAGGGCTACTAAAATGGTGTACGGCTTGAAGGAGAAAAGTTACCAGGAAAGGCTTAATGATCTTAACATGTACAGCTTAGAAAAAAGACGAGACAGAGGAGATATGATAGAAACATTTAAATACGTAAAGGGAATCCACAAGGTAGAGGAAGGGAGTATATTTAAAAGGAAACAAAATAGCAAAACAAGAGGACATAGTCTTAGATTAGAGGGGCAAAGGTTTAAAAGTAACATCAGGAAGCATTATTTTACTGAGAGGATGGTGGATACATGGAACAGTCTTCCAGTAGAAGTGGTAGAGGCCAAAACAGTAATTGAATTTAAGCAAGCATGGGATAGGCATAAGGCTATCCTAAACAAAAGATAAATCCAGGTTAAGTATCCATGTAATTGGGCAGACAAGATGGGCCGAAAGGTTCTTATCTGCCGACATTTTTCTATGTTTCTATGTTTCTATATACAGAAAGTTTGAATTTTATTAAAGCCACAGAGGCAAATATTTCCCTCACTTTCATAGTTTATGCTATTATCTAATGCTTCAATAAAATTCTGTAATTTTTCTATGAACAAGTACATATTTTTTGTTTCTATGTATTTCACTGTTTGATGCAATAAACCAGTTTTTTCATGTATTATTTCAGCGTGTTCTTTGTATTGCACGCAGTTCAAACACACATGCTAACACACATTTCGTGTTTTGTGCTCTTTTTCAGCCTCAAGTGCGCTTCAATAAATACTGGCTCTGCTGGATCCTGTTCTCCTGGATGATCTATCTTTGTCCTTCATCGGTTCCCGTTGGATTTCTTCAGTTCTTGGCGTATTCACAGTTTTCAAGAAAGAGGGTTAATGGACAGTGACCTATGTAGACTCTGGGCATTCCAGACTGCATTATGGGAGGGGTGTTGCAGGATGTACCATGTTGGTACTATCTTTTTTTGGCAAGTTATATACTTTTCGGTCTATCTTCTTGCTGCTGTTTAAATAAAGCGAGAAAGACTGCAAATATTCGCTTCCGTGTCCTTAACAAAATTCAAACTTTCCATTATGGAATAGGAAAATTTAGTAATTATATAATCGGTTCCAAAAATGTAGGAGTTCCAAGGGCATATATACTTATATTGGGAGATACAAGAAATGTAATGGATAACATGGGAGTAGGAATTATTAAACGTAACATGGGACGGGCAAGGGGCCGATGTTGCCACATCCTGCAGTGTCCCTGAAATCAGAGCAAGGAGAGCTGTATAAATTTGAGATGTGTAATGTGCTTTTACTTTGAGTCCATCGAATTGCAGAGATTGCTTCTATCAGAAGCCCAACCAGATTCTAGTTGTGTGTGTTAAGTAGCACAGGGTTTCTGTTATTTTATCCTACTTGTGAGTGCAAATATTCTTGTACCATCTCTTTTTATCCTGCATATGCATGTGACTATCTTGTCAATATTCCTTTATTAAGCTCTGCCTTTGAAATAAGAATCACATTACCTGAAGAGACATTTTTCCTAATAGCCTTGTGAGTTCCCAGACAAGCTACTAAAATTAGGTTTGGTGGAGGTCGGTCTACTAAACGGATTTGTGGGTTTAAATGAACAGGGCGCTTCAAGTCACTTCCATTTCATATTTGGCGAACGACTTGGGTGGCGATAACTGCTATTTATTCATTATTTTTGGTCTAACGCAGACAAATAGATTCACATGCCTGTCTGGAGAGCTGGTGCTGAGTGACAGCTTCCACTATCAAAATTCTGTGACATCAAAAAGTCACTCCAGTGCCTTTGGTCACTGGATCAGGTTAGTTGGGAGGATCTAGCACAACTGAGCTTTTTTATTGTAAACACGCGCCCCCCCATATCTTTACATAATTTGGTAATCACTGTGTGGCTTTTGGCCATGGAGTAAATGGGTCAGTCGTGGACTTACATCATTTTATTGTGTGGGACATGTTCAAAGGACATCACCGAGGGGGGGGGGGGGGGTAGAAGTAGTTCAACCTCCCTGGCAGTCTAATTTTTGTGTCTAAAAGCATTTAAATTTTTTTGGAAAGGAAATGTGTTGTTTAATATAGTACGCCTGTATTCTGTAGGAATAACTCACTGAAATCCGTGCAAGCAAGAGTCTAGTAAACAGAGTCAGAAGGTTTGAAACACGAAATAATAATTCTCCCAAAAATAATTATCCAAAATAAAATAATGGAAATAAATTATATTCAATAATATAAATCAAACCAAAAACCTGCCTCTTTCCTCTGGGTGCTGGGATTCCTGTCCAGATGTACACTACTTTGCCAGTGAAATCTACAGTACACGTGGTACCAAAAAAAAAGTGTATTTATTCTCATAGCTTTACAGAAATAAAAGGCAAATAAAAATAATTTCTAAAATGTAATAATATGGATTTGCAATACAAGTTTCGCTGGTGCTTGCCCAGATCCAACTGTTGGATCTGGGCAAGCACCAGCGAAACTTGTATTCAAAGCCTTATTACATTTTAGAAATTATTTTTATTTGCTTTTTACTTCAGTAAAGCTGCTTTGAGAATACTCTTTTTTGTATCCCCGTGTCCTGTATTACATTGGCAAAGGAGTGTACATCTGCACAGGAATCCCAGCACCCACTGCAAAGTTTATTCTACAGTATTTTTTTACTGTAATTTTTTTTTCTTCATTTTTGAATTTGCCACTTGGTCCCGCCCCCCTGCGTCGTGTGACTCGCAGGGAGCGGAACCAGGAAGCAAAGTCGCCGGCTGCCGCGATCACACTGCGGAGACGGAGGGGGAGCGAAGGATGCGGGGAGTATGCATCCAGCCCGAGTGTGGCTTGGTGTTACCAATTGAGGTAGCGAAATTTAACCCAGAGTCACACTCGGGAATACCGCCAGGCAGGTTAAGCTCCCCGTCTTCTCTTTACGCTGTCATCTCGTCTTAAGTAGCATGCAGAGCGCAATAGCCCCCATGCAGCCTTATCTAAACACTCCCTCCACCACATTAACAGTTAAATACTATAGAAGATGACCCACAGCCGTATGGTAGAACTTTTGCAGAGATTTTGGTAAGTGTTGCATCATGGGAAAAAATCCAAAATGGAAACTGAACCGAAAACTTATTTTTCCCTTTTACATGAAATTACTTCAAACAAAGAAAAACAGCAGCATGTGTTTTATAAAGTGGTTTTATTTGTAGTGCACAAGAAATACAGCTACAGCTTATGTAAGTAGTGGTGTTCCTTTAAGCAGTACACATCATTATGTTGACCACAACCTGACTTGGAGTGGAGCAGCAACAGTGAAACGTTGTTAAACCCTGTCAATCTGGGGACTCACGACTGCATCAATCTGAAGAGCAGATCCAGCCGAGGTGGGGCTGAGAGGCATGGGAGTTGGGACAATAATCCTGTCTTCATGCCAACTTTACTCCTTGAAGCAGCAAGAAAGGGTTAAGTAGTTACACTCCCCATTATCCGTTTTTCTATCCAGCATTTTCTACCTATTCCTGCATTTCTCCTGCAAATGTGGGAGTGCCGACAGGCCAATTTGGGATGCATAGGCTCAGTGTCACAGCACACAACATAGCACGCTGATAAGGCTGTGGGGGGTGGGGTTAGCCTCCCATAGTCCCTGGTAGAATACAGAATTCTTTAGCTACAGATTTATTCAAGTAGTAAGTACACCAAAGAAACTTCCATTCAAGGCTGAAAAGTAGCATATCTGTTTAAGAAAATCTGTAGCTAAGGACTTACGAAGTGCTAGTGTTTTTTCGAATTACAGTATGATCTTGGGCGTTTTTTCCCAACTGCTGCATCAGGTGCATTTAAACTCTGCTTGAATGGGTGAGCGCTGTGGCTTTATAGTCTTGAGTGTAGCCTCTGAGCCAAGAACAAGCATTCTGAGCCTCCCAAAAAGGAAGTTCTAAAGATGAAAGGGTTACTCAAGAAATTTGATGGACTGTCCAGCTAATGAGTCCCGGATGAAGGCAAAGTTGTGCAAAACATCAAAGTTTTAGACTGTAGCCTCAGATTCCAAAGGCATCCAGGGAATCTGAGTTCTGTACAGACAGGAGAGTAATGTGCTTTACAAGTAGTTACTTTAAACCAGAATATTGGCACGCGCACATAAGCACCATACACACTAAAATAACTTGCCATTGTATTTTTGCAGTGCCCATTTCTTTAATAAAATTGTCCAACACAAGAAAGTGACCACAACTTTATTGCTCGCAGAACTAAAATTTATTTTACAAGTCTTTGCGTAATGCTTTATGGCATTATTTTTCATTTCTATTTTTGGCACGCCACTGTTGTATATACCAATTTCGTGCAGCCGCCACTTTATTTATTACAGATCCAAATAAATTAAGACTTCAGTTTACCTTTAAGCAGTCACACTGTTCTATCAGTAAGCAGAAAAGGGGTATTTACCTGTTTTGGACTCTTTGACGTGATCTATAGCCTGACGTGTATTTACACCAGTATCATTAAAATCACGTCTGCGTCCGCCGCGCTCACCAATACATATGTCCTGAAATCCAGCTGAAAGCTGTAGTTCTGAAACTGAAAAATAAACAATTTTTTTACGGGTTTTAAATCAAACAGTAACCCAAACTCAAAGTATTTTAAGAACTCCAAATTCAGGTCCATTTCATTGTGGTCATTGGAGCCAGTCAGGTGTCTGCTCCAAATCACACGCAGTTATGAACATAAGAGGACTAAGGCTGGTGTCAGACGAGCGCATTTTGTACAGACTGTGCATCCGTGCAGTACGGACGTACTTTGACGGAAGACGCGGTAGTGGCCACACAGGCCGTTATTCTGACTGACATTTTTGACAGATGTAGAAGGGAAAACAAATTAAATGAAGAACCATTTTGTGCGTCAAAAATGCTGGACGTATAAATGCAATCCGTCTGGCCTCGTTCCATCACTCACGCACAAAGCTATACGGACGTTGCGCTCTCTGTGCGCCCGTTCAAGTGGATTTACGTTCTTGCCTACCTTGCGTCCGTTGTGCGTCCACACTTCTGTGCGGGCGTACATCGTGTGTGGGTCTATATTGATCATAATTTTATGCTATGACGGACGTTAAAATGTGCGGCAACAGGGGACGTGTACACTGCGCTCGTCTGACACGGGGCCTTAAACGGACCTACTCATACCAAGTTTAAGATCCCCCACCCCGGTAAAGAAAACTTGGCGTACAGAACAAAGAGTTTTTGAACTTCATTCAAGCCTTTTCAGCATTCCAATATTTACTTCCATTTAACCTCCCTGGCGGTCCGATTTGGACATATTCTGGCCCCCTAGTGGTAGTGTGGCTCGGGGGTTAACTTTCAATACTGAAAGCGGTATCCCCGTACCACACTCGGGCCGATACTTACATGTCCTGCACTCCCTCGCTGTCCCCGCAGTCACACTGCAGCCGATCGCGAAGTCACACTTCCTGGTTTACTCCTCGCGAGAAGAGATCCAGGCAGTGTGATGTGAGCAGCTGGAGGAGACTGCGGGATCAGCGAGGGAGTGCAGGACATGCAAGTATACAGCCCGAGTGTGGCTCTGGGATACCGCTTTCGGTACAAAAAGTTAACCCCCGAGCCACACTCGGGAAAACCGTCAGGGAGGTTAATCTTACGACAGAAGGGAAAAGCCTGCAGACTTTGAAGAGCAAGCACTTCACTAATCAGCCAAGTCCCTGGGTCAACGTCTGCTTCTAACATTAATTGCTTTGAGATTCACTCAAGACAGGAACAAGACTTGGCTGCTCTATGCACTTTAGGACTGCACTGAAAACTCCTAACACTAAAATAGGTACAAGAGTAAAGTTTGGAAAGTAATAGAAACTAGGAAGGCTTTCTTTAACCAGATTTTAAAAAAATAAAAAAAGTCAGAACAAATGAATTTTCTTTTTATTGTATCATGAGGAGCATTAAGAAATACAAATATTAAGAATTACCATCCATCGTAGCAATAAACTTGTGTGCATATATGAAAAGAAATCCAAAACAAAGCTGGATGACAGTGTGGAGTGCTTGGGTTAGGTCTTTAACCCCTTAATGACCGCTGACGTACTATGTATGTCCTGCCCACGGGTCTCCCTTAGACCCGCGGACGTACATAGTACGTCAGCGGGCTTCTAACCTCCCTCCCGCCGATACTCCCCTCCCTGCTCGTTCCGTCGGCGTTTATGGCAAGCTGGAAGCTTGCCTCGCCATTTCCTGGGGGCCGGCGGATCCGATGACGTCATCACGCTGCGTGATGACGTCATCGGCAGGCACCGGTAAAGAAAATTCAGGAAGGGGAGGGGGGGCACCTTTGGAGCCCTATATCTCCCCAACCATGCAACCTACAGTGATGCTTTTTGCACCACTGGAAAGGGGAGAGTCCCCTTTTCAGCAGTGTATAGCATTAACATTTTCGCTGCCGCATCGCAATTCGGCGTTAATCGGCGCAAAAACGTGATTCGAACCTGAAGGGGGCTGACATCTTGGATGTCAGCCAAGCCTCCAGGTCCCCCCACCCACTGACAACCTCACCATATGTGGGAGGATGTCAGTGGGCCAGTTAACCCTCTAGCTGCCATGTGGACATACCCTATCTCCCGATCACTGGCAGCTAGATGGTTATATTTGACATCATTGGACGGGCCTGATCATGGCCTTTCCAATGATACCAAACATGTCCAGGTTTGGTTTAAAAATAAAATACAAAAAGTATTTTCTTGGGGGGGGGGGGGGGGTTTAGTTAAATAGGACCTAGCCTGTCATCTAAAAATAATTCGCAAAAAACGGTCAGAATGAGCGCAGCGCACATAGGTGAACTGGCTCAGCAGTGAAGGGGTTAAAAAGCAAGAGCCATGTAAAAATTGGGTATTTCTATTCTCGGGACAAAATTCTGAAACTATTTAGCCGGGGTCTTTTTTGGTGGTTGTAGATTTTGGGGATTAAATTACGAAAAAGTGTATTTTTACCATTTTCTCATCATATTTCATATTTTTTTTTATAGTAAATTATTCGATATGATGGAAATAATTTTTAGAAAGTCCATTTAATGGCGGGAAAAACTGTGTAATATACGTGGGTTGAATAAACTAGTAAGAGGAAAATTTGACCCAAACACTAACAGCGCAGAAACGTAAAAACAGCAGCGGTCACTAAAGGCCGGATTTGTGTAAAACCGCCCAGTCACTAAGGGGTTAAGGAACCAGAGTCCACCAAGCCTAATATTAAAACCCATTAACGCGGCTGGCCAGGCCTGAACACCATGCAGCTCTCCAACCACGCCTGTGCCTCGCCTCTTCCCGGTGTCTGGTTGCCGCAGTTGGCTGCTCGCATTCAGGCCAGTCCTGCCTGCAACCAAATGCAGTTATCCACAACAGGGACGAGAGGTGGGCCAACGGAGTTGCTTGAGAGCAGTGGGACAGCATTCAGGTACATTCGGCTCTGACCCATCAAGGAGTTTAACCCCTTAGTGACCGGGCGGTTTTACACAAATCCGTCTTTTAGTGGCCGCTGCTGTTTTTACGTTTCTGCGCTGTTAGTGTTTAGGTCAAATTTTCCTCTAAGGCTAGGGTCAGACGAACGCATTTTCGCGTTGTCTGTGAAAAAGTGCGTTCGAACGAATGGACGCATTTTTTCACGGAGTACGCGATAGCGGTCATACGATTCGCATTTGCGGCCGTGATTTTGTACGGATCATCAATAAAACCCTTTGTGCATCTGGACGTTATGTTGGCCGGACATTAGCAGTGTCTGACATCTCCAATTCACGCACACACGCCGCTAGCGGACGCAGCGCACTCTGTACAACCGTACTAGAGGTTTTACGTTCGACAAAATGCGTTCGTTTTCCACTTGCGTTGCGCAGCCGGACTTTTGTGCGACCGTACTTCGTATATTGGCCGTCATTGCCTGGCACTTGCTGCTACTACGGCCGTGATAAAGTGCGCCTGCACGCGCGTTCGCACTGCGCTCGTCTGACCCTAGCCTTACTCGTTTATTCAACCCACACATATTATACACCCTTTTATCCGCCATTAAATGGACTTTCTAGAAATACCATTATTTCCATCATATCGAATAATTTACTATAAAAAAAAAAAAAATTATGAAATAGGAGGGGAAAAAAAGGGTAAAAACACACTTTTTTGTAATTTAATCCCCAAAATCTACAACCACCCAAAATGACCCCGGCTAAATAGGTTCAAAATTTTGTCCCGAGACTAGAAATACCCAATTTTTACATGCGTTTGCTTTTTAACCCCTTCACTGCTGAGACAGTTCACCTATGTGCGCTGCGCTCATTCTGACCATTTTGTGCTAATTATTTTTAGATGACAGCCTAGGTCCTATTTAATTAAACCCCCCCAGACAAAAAAAAACTTTAAAAAAAAAAAAAAATTTTTTTTTTACATTTTTTTTTTTATTATTTTTTTTTAAAACCAAACCTGGTCAGGTTTGGTATCATTTGAAAGGCCATAATCAGGCCTTTCAAATGATGGCAAATATGACCATCTAGCTGCCATGGATCGGGAGATAAAGGGATCCTTAGGATCCCCTTATCTCTACATGGCAGCTAGAGGGTTAACTGGCCCACTGACATCCTCACACATATGGTGAGGTTGTCAGTGGGTGGGGGGGGGGGCCTGGAGGCTTGGCTGACATCCAAGATGTCAGCCCCCCTCCAGGTTTGAATCGCGTTTTGGCGCCGCAACGTGATCCGGTGGCAAAACGGTTAATGCCATACACCGCTGGAAAGGGGAGGCTCTCCCCTCTCCAGCGGTGCAAACGGCATCTCCCTAGCTTCAATGGTTGGGGAGATAGAGGGCTCCGAAGGAGCCCCCCCTCCCCTGAAATGAATGGGGACGCCTGCTGATGACGTCACCACGCAGCGTGGCGACGTCATCAGCCTCGCCTGCCCATGTAAATCACATGGGCAGGCTTCCTCCCTGCCAGATCGCCGTGGGATCCGGCGAGGGAGGGGAGTATCGGACGGGAGGGGGATTAGGCGCCGCTGACATACCCTGTACATCCGCGGGTCTAAGGGAGACCCGAGGACAGGACGTACAGGGTACGTCAGGGGTCCTTAAGGGGTTAAAGCGCTAGCAATGTATAAATAAAATTGCCACAAAAATTACAGCAAATCCTTCAAAATGTTGCCAAGCCCTTGTGAATTTCCAGACTTACCTCCAGGCTTGGTCTTTTGTGCAGTACCTGGAAGAGCTCCTCTCTGCCTTCCACGTCCTACAAGCTCAGAGGCTTCTGATGGGGGTTGTTCAATAGGTGGACTTGTTACAACTCCAGGTGGTGGCAACTATAAAAACAGCACCATTTTCATTATTTGTGTGGATTCATGTAATTCTATTTATTAACATGAATTTTGAATTCACTGAACCAGAAATAAAAATGAATGCCTTAATAGCAGGGATGGACCGAAATTTCGGCCACCGATAGATTCTGCCGATAATGGGGTTATCGGTTTCGGCCCGAAAGTAAATCACCAGCCGAAAATTTCTGACACTGAGCGTGCACTCTTTCAATGCTGTTTAGCTGGAGATAAATGTAACTGGAAAGAGGCAGGAGCTGCTACACATTTATTTTTGCACACAAAGGAATAACTGCCTACTCGGAGCTGCTGCCACTATCAGTGCAAGCAGTAACCTCTGGCCTCAGTGACAAGGAACAAGTGATTTATCACTGACCTCCTGCCAGAGGTGTCTGCTCCGAGGACAAGAGGGGGGGGGGGTTAATGGAAGGTATACACATTCATTTTGCAATGGCTTGTCTTTTAGCTTGCATCTTAAAGGCCCCTTTATAATGCATTGTTTTTCGGCACTTTAAAAAAATAGATTAAGAAGAACAGACTGATGTTTAGGCTCCATCTGAGCCATTATAGATATATATCTACTCCTTTAAGTTAAAAAGCCTCCACACAACAAATAATAAACGTTATAGTTGCAGAGTTCTCTGAATTGCTGGGATGTGTAAAGGTCTTCAACTATAAAGTGTGTGTAAAAATTTTACACATGAATGTATGCACTAGATGCAAAATAACTCCCCCAAAATAGGACAAAAATATCTTAAACATTTTATTGTGGATTAATTTAAATTCATGATATTATTTATTTATAAAGTATTTTACCAGGAAGGATACATTGAGATTTCTCTCGTTTTCAAGCATGTCCTGGGTTCAAGAACATTGTATTTCTGTAACAACTCAAAGTAATACAATGCAAGATATTAAAAAAACAACACAAATATCCAGATTAACAGAAAATAAATATGTAAGTAAAATAGTCATTATGTTACAGGTTTACAGGTGCATTCCGCATTGAGGTATGTTAATAGGGAACTCGAGTGACTTTCCCCTTTCTTATAAAGTCTAGTATTAATACAGTTATACAAAAAAACTCTTAAAATAAATTGTAGGGGGAAAAGTAATTTCTAGTTTCGGAGATATATATATATATTACTCGGGTATAAGCCGAGTTTTTTGACTCAGATTTTAAGTAAAAAAAACGCGATTCGGCTTATACCCGAGTCAACAGCGTGAGTCCGTCCATGTTGAAGGGGATGCGGCTGCGTGCAGGCGCAGCCGGTCACGTGGTCCGGCTAATCAGGTGGTACTGAGTCTCTGTACCACCTGACTGGCCGGACCGCGTGACCTGCGCACGCACGCAGCCGCATCCCCTTCAACACGGACGGACTCACGCTATTCAGGACCGGGCAGGCACTCCCGCTGCCCGGCATCTGGGCCCCCTCAACCCCTGCTGGATCCGGAGCTGGGGCAAGTATCCATGTGAGAGCTGGCTGCCGCTGGGGCATATCCAGGTAAGAGCTGGGGCAAATCCATGAGCTGGGGCAAATCCATGTGTGAGCTGGGGCATATCCATGTGCTGGGGCAAACCCATGTGTGAGCTGGGGCAATATCCATGTGAGAGCTGGGGCAATATCCATGTGTGAGCTGGGGCAATACCCACTTAGGCTTATACGCGAGTCAATAAGTTCACAAGTTTTTGGGGAAAAAGTAGGGGGGGGGGGGGGGGGTCGGCTTATACCCGAGTATATACGGTATATATATATATACGGTATATATATATATATATATATATATATATTAATTCTACACACACACACACCAGACACGTATGATATGACAGATATGTGTAGATATAGTCATGTATGGAAGTCATTTTCGGTATCCGTTTTGGTTTTCAGCCAAGCTCATCGTGCATTTTCGGTATCGGTCCCAAATTTTAATTTCGGCGCATCCCTACTTAATAGTGCCATGTATACCAGAGCTGCTCAAAACCTAGGAGAAGCAATATTTGAAGTTTGTAGGTAGCCATCAAGGCGAACAGGGAGTTGGAGCCTAGATTGCAGCAGATACATTACTAGAGAAATAAAGCATAAGGGGCACAGGGGAGAGGCAGAACAGGAATAGGGCTGGACAGCAACACACACACACACACACAGTGAAGGATAGAAACAGGCCTACACAAGGAGTTTGCAGCCCCCCCCATCCTCCTGTGGGTAGTCAGTGGGCAGGGTCACCTCATATTCCAGACCCATGGCACCTCCAGGAAGGCTGGTGGTGGTCCTAGCGAAGACCCACATAAACACTGATGAGTGTTTATGTATAGCAGCATATGAATTCTAATGCATGTACTCGGAGGCTCCTATTTGCATTTCTCCCTTTATTGCACCAACAGCAGCAAAGAGTTCACTTTTGGAAAAAAATGTAACAGAAGAAACAACCCCTCCCCAACATGGGGAGGCCCTCCCATAGTCCTTGTCTCGCCCCAATCCCATGTTCAAGTAAGCACTGCGGGAGCATCCTCTTCCTTTGCTGCTCCTGCAGTGGCAACATCGTTGATTAGATAATTATACCTGCGCTAGCGCTGCGTTACTTGTCTGTCTCGGATCTTTTCACTCTTACTCATTACCAAATTTGTTTACTGTCTCCCTCTGGATCTCTGCTCCCGGTGCTAGCCGTGGACGGTGACCAGTTTTTTCCCCTCTCTGACGACGGGCTATTACCTGCCGTCGGAGGTGGCCTTTTCAAATTCTACCTTATTCTGTGCCTATCGCGCTGCCCTGCTACCGCTCTTACTTATCCCCAGAACAGAACACAGGCTTCCCCAGCCAGCTGCAAAGCTACCCGCTCGTTCGCAGCACTCAGCCGAGCGGTAGCCCCGTCCCTCACATGCACCATTCTCACGCGATTTCTGACCGCCATCCTGGTGCTTTCTGTGCGTGCCCACTGTCCTTAACGAGCTCCACACTCGGTCTGCAGACATCTTATCGATTCAGGCACCAGGTCACACTGAAAACAAACTAATCCAGCCCTATGCGGTCTGATAATGCCTCCGATACCAGCTCCCAAGCAGGCGCGCTCAGAGGAATGCAAACCCTGCAAAAGGCACTCAAAATCTGAGATACGTCTCCAGCGGTTGGAGGCTTCCCTTCAGGCGTCCATGTCCTCAGCCATCCATTCTGCTGTCTCCTCACGGTCTGATACGTGGCAAACATCGCTGCTCAATACTCCGGTACCTTCTATCCCTGATAGACAGCTGTCCCCTGCTGGCACACATGACTCCAGACGCAGTTCTGCGCAAGGCCCCTCTAATGAGCCGGTGCCTGACCCCCCTCCCCTGGGGGCACGATTCTGTGCCGCCTAATGGCACGCACGCTGCGACCAGCAGCCGAAGGGGTGGCAGCCCCACCACACTGCCAGGCCCTAGTACCCAATTGGTCCCTCGCAAGAGAGCCCTCAACTGCAGGGCCCCTCGAGCAGTCACCTCTCAACGACAGCGCCAGACGACACCAGCGCTGACCGAGTTTTCGAATCCGGATGAGTATGAGGATCCGATGACAGAGTAGGAGGTGGTCCTGGAGATTCACGCTCCGGAGGATCCCACCCTCATGGCCGCAGTGGTTCCTGCCCGGTCTGTCCATTTCAAGAGCCTGGTCATTTATGACCCCCAGGGCAACCCACTGTTTGAGCCAGAGGACCTCAAGCATCAAAGGGCCACAGCCTGGTGTCCCACCGCGCACGTCTAGCAATGGGTTGATGCCCATATGCACCGGCCATGCGACAAAGTGGACCGTGCGAAGTGGCAAGTCCAGGCCAAATTTTTCATAACAGCGGGGATGCCAGAACTAGATCCCGAGACAAGAGAAAAACTAAATGCTCCAATTAGCTCAAACGACATCTCGACAGCCATTTCTCGCCTTCGTTCCCACAAAACTCCCGGCCCGGATGGCTTCTCGGCAGAATATTATAAAACGCTGGAGGGCCATCTTGTCCCCCACTTTACGACCCTGTTTAACAATATACTACAGGGAAAGGCCCCTAATAACGTCCTATCGCCCAATTTCCCTGCTAAATACTGACTTGAAATTATTTTTGGCCATAATGACTCGACGTCTGCAGGCCCTGCTAACACAATTCATCTCCCCCACTCAAACAGGATTTTTGACGGGCCGTCACTCCACGCAAAATGTCAGAAAAGCCCTGGCTGCAATCTGGTCGTCAAACAGCCACACTCAATCATCGGATTTACTCCTTAGCTGTGATGCCGATAAGGCCTTTGACCGCATATCGTGGTCCTATCTACGACGATTCTTAAAATATCATTCCTTTGGCGTCCCAATACTTCATTTATTTAACGCTCTATATGATACTCCTTCCGCTACCATCACGACTAATGGCTTTAACTCTACCCCCTTCATACTGGAACGAGGCACATGTCAGGGTTTCCCACTCTTCCCTCTACTATTTAATTTAGCATTAGAACGACTCTTAAGAATTTTCCAAACATGCCCAGATTTTAGTGGAATACAAATAGGCTCTCAAGATGTTCGAATAGTTGCTTTTGCAGATGATTTGCTTTCTGTCCCGCCCCGACAAGGCGCTCCCAACGCTTTTGACATATTTGGAAGAATTTCACCTAGCATCGGGGTTTAAGATTAACTATGATAAAACATTAGCGATACCGTTGGGTACAGATTACGGAAGTTTGATTGGACAGCACAATCCCTTTCGTTGGTGCCGAACGGGGACTTTTAAATGTTTAGGTGTGCTACTACCGACAAATAGCACAAGATTATACAAGGTTAATATCCCCCCCCCCTCCTGTCTCAATTTAAGAACCTGTTAGCCTCCTGGGCAAAACTTCCGCTGTCCTACTTGGGAAGATGCAGTCTTATAAAAATGGTCGCATTCCCACGTCTACTATACCCGATACATAGGCTCCCACTACTTCTCAAACGTAAGGACATAGCGCACATTCATACTCTGTTTACCAGATTCATCTGGAATGGGGGAAGATCACGCATAGCACTACGTAAACTTCAGCTTCCCTAGAATATGGGGGGGATTGAATTTACCAGATATGTATTCTTATAATATAGCAGCACTGTACCGAATTGTGGCGGACTGGATAGCTCATCCAGGTACACAGATTGCGCCTTGGATCGAGCCATGTCTTTCCCACTATCCCCACTGGCTTTCCTTCACTCCCCCCTGTCAGCGATCCCCCCAACCCAGAGATCTAATCCCCTGCTTTTCACAGGACGAGAGGCGTGGTATCGAGCTCGTAAACAGCGGGGGGCCTGTCCTGGAAATCCTCGGTTTTCCCACCATTACTGCGTAACCCTGCTTTCCAATTTGGCTCAGCAGCCTCTGCATTTCAGGTCTTAGCAACTAAAGGTTTAACACAAATAGGTCATCTGTTGTCGGGACCAAGCCACTCCCTTATCTCCTATAGAGATCTGTGCATACTGGCAGCCCCTACTCCCTTACACTCAGTATATTATATACAGCTATCGGCATTTGTATCAACACAGTTAAATACCTTAAAACCACAGGACTTTTCCAATCCCCTTGACACTCAGGCTTCTATGGGTCCATCCACAGCATCATTTCGCGCACTGCGTCGGGCCTCAATTTGACTGGTCTGTAGCGACCACATGCTTAGCGGCCTGGTGTGTTCAGCTTCCCAAACAAATCGCCCTTTACCTTAATTACAGTCACTATTTACGTAAACCGATCCCCTCGGCTCAATATGACGAAAGGTTTTTGAAATTATTACATGGCGCCTATATAGCCCCGGATAGATTGGCCCGAATAACGCCCCTCAGTTCTGGCCGATGCCTTAAATGCATGCATGCTAACACGGACCTTTTTCACTGTTTGTGGTCCTGCCCATTAGTGTCAAACTTTTGGAAATCCATATGGAGATTTGGCGTACGGATCCTAAACATAAAACGGTACCCACCCCCCCAGACTGGGCTAAGTTTAACCTCTTCTCCGACAGCGAAACACGTGGGTTGGACAGGAATCAGAGGGCCCTATTGGGAGTGCTATCCGCAGTAGCTAAAAAAGCCATTTTAGAAAATTGGATTGCCACCTCTCCCCCCCACATTCTCTATGTTTTATTCCCGCTTTTATGATATTTTTCAATATGATTGGGTGGAGACTGCCATGCATAAAGACGATAAAGTACAACAGTTCTTTGAAAAATGGGAACACTGTCATATTTGCCGGAAGAGGTCATTGTAAAACTGAAAAGGGATTTTGAATTTACTAATTGGTACCTGTCTAGATCCCTATCATCCCCTCCCCTAAGACCCAACGCTCAGGCGCGCTTAGAACTTGCAGAATATTCTGATGTGTTACCATTAGTTTAATATGTTCATGATGTGAGGCTCTTGTCTGCTGTGGGATGGGAGGGTTGACTTCTTAAGCGGGATGGTGAATACGCATATTGTACTTGAAATGAGTTTGTCAATTTCAAAAATAAAGTTTTTAAAAAAAAAAGTGGACCGTGCGAGATTGCCACTATCTCTGCTGAACGCAGAAAAAGTATTTTGCTTGAAGTCGACCCCGGTTTGGTTACACTGGCCTCTAACGATTTGGGTGCCAAGGCCCAAGGCATGCTCTTTGGCAAACCATTCCTTGAAGACATGGGCGAGTATACCCAAGCCTTCCAATCCATCGACAAGTCAGAATCGACCATGGAGCGCATCTTCACCAAGAGGTGGGTTTTGGTAGGACCGGCAGCTGCAGGGGTTGCGCTGCTGGCAGAGCGGGTTCCACCGTCTCCCGCAACTTTCAAGGACCCAATACGGTTGCATCCTCCTCTACTACCACCGGTTCCGCTTGTCTGGTCCCTGGCGTGGCAGAGGCGGCAGAGGTTCCTCCTACCAACGAGCAGGTATGTCTTTACTTGGGAACAGGGAATAATCTGATAAATTGGGGGGCCGCCTCCGTCTCTTTTCCTGCGCTGGGTGAGCAATCTCCTCAGACCCGTGGGTCCTTCAGGTTATATCGGGGGTTCCTCCTAGAATTTGTGTCTCCCCCTGTACATGACTCCCTCCTGCTACCCATTCGGTTTGCGGAGGACCAGATGACCCTGGTTCGAGAGGAAATACACGCACCCCACAAGAAAGGCGCTATAGAGCCCGCGTCTCCCACTCCACCGGGGTTTCTCAGCAACCGCTCTCGTAGCAAAAAAGGGGGGGCGGCAGACGCCGCATCATCAACCTCTGGTCCTTGAACGAGTGGGTGGTCTACCATCATTTCAAGATGGAGGGCATTCACACTCTCAGGGACTCTCTATCCCATCACGATTGGATGGTCAAACTCAACCTAAAGGATGCTTACCTTTCGGTCCCGATCGACCAGGCACTTCGCAACTTCCTGAGGTTCGCGTGGGGCCCCCACACCTAGCGGTTTACATGCCTCGCCTTTGGCCTGCCATCCGCCCTGCGGTGCTTCACCAAGCTTCTAAAGCCGGTGGTGATCCAGTTGATCATCTATCTAGACGACATTCTTTTGATGTCCTCCTATCGCGAGTCCCTCTTACAACACCTTTCCTGGAGATCACCCTCCTCCAGGATCTAAGGTTACTTGTAAACGAGGAACAAAGCTATCCTGGTTCCCTCGCGCCGCTTGGAGTTTCTCGGATTCCTTGTGGATTTGTCCCAAATGTCTCTACACATACCTCACTCAAAAGGTGATTTCCATCTAGAAGGAGATTTGCTCTTTTCTAAGTGTGGGTCTTTGCTCCCTCCGCTCTCTGGCCTGTATGGTTGGACTCCTGGTGGCGGCAAGGTTGGCGATTCCTCCGGGTCCGCTTCACTACAGAGCCCTTCAGCTCTTGGAGGCCCGTTCTCTCCGAAGAAGCGGCCTATCACATCAATGCTCTGGAATTACTGGCCGGTCTATTAGCCCTCCAGTGCTTCACAACACAATGTCGTCCGGCCAACGTTCTCCTGAGGATGGACTATGTATCCGTGGGTGCGCTACGTCAACGGGCTTGGAGGCCCACGATCACCGAAGCAGACATCCCTCGCTCAGAGGTTTTGGGAGTTCTGCTTCCAACAGAACATGGCTGTGCAAGGTCAATTCCTCCCCGGTCTCATGAATCATGTGGCGGATTGCAAACGCGAGACATCTCTTGGATTCCGGAGACTGGCGACTGCACTCGGGGTCCGTTCGGCATGGATCTCTTCGCCTCCCTCCTCAACACCCACCTCCCGGCGTTCTTCAGTTGGTGCCCGGATCCGGAAGCCCTGGCGACGGAGACGCTTTCCTGCAAGAGTGGTCACCGCCCGTACGTACGGTTTTCCCCCATTCTCTATGATCGCCCGTTGTCTCCTGCGTGTTCGACGGCACCACCTCCAGATGGTTCTCATCACTCCGTTTTAGACGTCAGTCGTGGTTTCCCACCCTACACGACATGGCAATGGCCATCCCGCGGTTGCTCCCGACATCCCGGAATTTCCTTCTGGATCCGTCCAACCAGCCACCCACTTTGATTCCTGGCAGACAGACTGCAGCTGTTGACATGGTTGATCTCTGGCAACCCTGTGGACCCGCAGGCGTTTTGGACCGCACTGCAGACCTCCTCCTCCAGCCCTGGACCCCAGGAACCCGATCTTACCGCGCAGCCTGGGACAAATGGGCTGCTTGGTGTTTGGGGAGGTGTTGGGATCCCTTTACGGCCCCTCTGAAAGGTAGTTATGGATTTTACTACCATTCAATTCAACGAGGGTAGGGCCTACTGGACCGTTCACGTAGTCCGTTCGGCCTTGTCTGCTGGACACGCGGGCCTTTCGGGGGTTCCTATTAGGAACCACCCATTGGGGTGTCGTCTTTAACATGGTATGTGTCTTACTAGACCCCGCTGCCCATTATACGTCCACATGGGACGTTACATTGGTACTGTCCCTCATGTTCTTGGCAGGATAACGACCAGTTATCTCTCCGGGCTCTCTCCGCCAAGTTGTTAATGGTATTCTGTCTGATGCGGTCTTAGGAGCCTCCGCGTACATGCATTAGAAGTCCTAAATTTTCCTATTACCATGACGGAAAGTTTAAATTCTAATAATGACTCGGAAGCGAGTATTTCCTGCCCTGTTTCCTGTTCTGCACACACCCGCTTACTGTATTAAAATTCACATTGTTCATGCGTAGTGTCTTTATTCACACACTTGGTGCTGCTGTAGGTGTGACGGCTTGTGTGGGGGTCTGCTGATGGACGTGCAGTGTTGGTGTATACACCCGGTTACGGCTCCGCCTCTAATTCCATTCCGTGTCCCTTCCTATCTTTCAGCGTCCTAAGTGGATTTACGCCTTCTGGTTGTGCCTGATGTCTTCAGATCCGGTTCCCATTGATTGTTGAAGCAGGTCCGTCCTAGTTGGCTTTTGTTGCCGTGTCGCAGGCTCGGAAGAGGAAGTGGATGCTCCCGCAGTGCTTACTTGAACATGGGATTGGGGTGGGACAAGGACTATGGGAGGGCCTCCCCATGTTGGGGAGGGGTTGTTTCTTCTGTTACATTTTTTTTCCAAAAAGTTAACCCTTTGCTGCTGTTGGTGCAATAAAGTGAGAAATGCAAATAGGATCATTATTAGGAAAATTTAGGAATTGCAGAGCTGCATCTGCAGGGTCACATTGTTGGTTTGGAGGTCCTGTATCTTTTGGGTAAGGGTGCAAACCTGTCTTGGAAGGGTTTCCCGCCACAGACGTCTTAGGCAATTTAATTCCGAGGACCGACTATTGACGAAGAGTCCACTGTGGGTGCGGGATCATCAAACCCACAAATCTAGGGCTCGATTACATTCTTAAAATTTGCGTTAACGCATGCGCAAAAAAACGCATTAACGCGATGGGCAAAACCCTTTTTGCGCAGAACGACGTATTACATTGTCCATGCAAAAAATGTGCGTTAACGTCTTAACGCTGGTGAACCTGCGCGAACCCTTTGCGAGCGTAATGTACTGCGCGCGTTAACATTGTGCGCTGTACACGGATGGTATTGCAATCTATGCGCAAAATTTAACGCACAGCGTTTGCATGCATAATTTTAACATCTTTGAAAAGCTGGTGTTAAGTCCGCGCTTGAAAAAAGACGCACCTAATGACGGAAGAGATTGTTAGACGCCAGCCCATCTGTTATTTTTTTGACAGGCGAAGAAAAAAACAAATTTGATTGGGGGGGGGGGGGGTTGGCTGACAAAACGAAATTTTAATAAGTTTAAAAAAAAAAGGGAGACAAAAAAAAAACAAGATCAAAGCGTTTTGTGGCGAGGTGTTTGTTGCAAGATGGACAGGAGAGATGCAGTTCTGTGTACTATTTTTGTGCCGCCATTTTCATTGCCGACGCTGCTGCACTTTTTCCCGCGGCACAGCGCCAGCATCAATTTGGTAGCCGGTGTGTGGTGCCGCTGACCACGACCACCCACAAGCATGCATCCACACTGGATCAAGACGTGTGGGCAGCCGGCGGATAGATCTGCATCCTCCTCAAGCACCGGTCACACTCACAAGTTGTGAGTCGTGGAGGTGCTGATGGCTGTTGACAGGCCCCTGGAGGACCAGCTACGTACTCTGACAGACTCCAAAAGTAAAGGGGGGGGGGTGCTACTGGGTCACTTTACTTATAATATCAAGTGTGTTGCACGTCGGCAGGCTCAGGCTGACGGTCTCTTGCGATTAGGGTATCGCCCGGCCCCCGATCTTTCTGCTCAATGCGTGTCATGTCAAATTCTGCTCTGCTAAATTCAAATGTATGGTGTGTATGAGTGTTTGATTTTTATTGCTGTGGCGCACTGTGATACGCTCATATACACTGTTTTTTGGTTGTTTTTTTTTTGGGGGGGGGCAGCAATTCATCATTCGCTCCAGGCAGCACAATGTCTTGTGCCAGCCCTGCTGTTAAGATGAAAAGGAAGTGTTGGGTTCATCCCATAAACTCCGTAGGAGACACTCATGGACATTTCCAGACGCTGTACAAGCCGCAGAGAGAGGGAGATCCGGAGGTAATTGACAAATTTCGCCGTATGTCCATAGCTGCCTACGATGAACTGCTGGCCAGTGTAAAAGGAGCCACTGACCAAGATGGACACGAATATGCGGAGAGGTCACCGGAGATGCTGGTCATCAACCAACGGTACACGCAAGGATGGGCCGAACCACCCCATGTTTGGTCCGAACTAGATGTGCACCGCTAAAAATGTTGGTTTCAATTCGGTGAACCTCCAAAAAAAAAAAAAAAAAAGCGTATATGCAAAGATATTGGCCATAAAATGTGTATGGGGGTCCGGGTACTGCCCTGGGGGACAGGAAACAATGAAAAGAAGTTTAAAAAAAAAAGGAAATGTGCACCGATTTGGATATTTACTATCCAATTTGAAATGAACTATCAAATGGATATCCATTTGATGGTATGGGAAATGTTTTACCCCATAGGCTTCAATGTTAAAAATATTCCCGTTTTAATTAAATATCTAACAAACCATTGCTTAGAATATTCTGCAGTAAAGAATCTTAATTATTTTTACAATCTTGAGCATTAAAATTTTGAAATATTTTTGGATATCAATTTGACCCGAAATTTCAAATCGATGTCCAATCGCCGAATCGAAAACGGTCCGAAAAGGAAAAAAAAAAGCCTGGGAAAAAAAATAAATTTAGCCGTGCACATCTCTACTTCTCATTCATTCATTGGATGTTACACACATTTTCGGCGAGTAGTTTTTTTCCAAAGAGCATTAAACTGACGGTCGACCTTTTCGCGAACATTGCAGACATTTGAAATTCGCCGAACTTTCAAAAGGACAATGTTCGAATCGAACCAGCAGTTTATCCCCATCGGTAAATATGTAAGCATTTTAAATGTAATGATATTCCTATGCTTGTAATATCTGCTATTATTGGGAGTTGGTAGATTTGTGCAAATCTGTGTGTAGCTGTCTCCTCTCTGTTCATGACTGTAGTTACGCCTCTGAGTGACAAGCTCACAAAAACACTATTCTCACCTGCATACTTACACATGCACGCTAAGGCAACACAGTCACAAACAACTTATGAGGCCAACAAAGTTTGATGCCTAAACGATTTATAAATTATTTTAAAAAGGCACCATAAAATATATATATATATATTTTTTTTTTAACACAAAATTGTCGAACAATGACAATCCTACAAATTAGTATACTCTGGCGTATCGCCGTCCATCAATTCTGCCAGGTAGACAGAGTAGGAGCTGCTGCTGGCAGAGGGTTGAGGGCCTGCATCATGTAGTAGGGGTGGCGGCTGCTGGTGTCCTGCAGCGTGGAACATGGGCGGCTGATTTGGATTCAGGACCTGCCACCGCAGCCTCTGCCTCTCCCTCTGATGCCTCTGGCTCAATGCTGCTTCCAGCTGCACAGGGCTCCACACACCTCTACAGGAATGCCAACTGCTCAGCAAATTTGTATGGCCGCAACCTCTTGGCCCTGGACCGTCCGCATTACTGTATTTTCTTCACGTGACGGATGTAATTGTCCTGCACGGTCCTCCCACTTGGACAAGACATCTTGTACTAGAATACAAAAAGAATAACATAAGTAATGTTAATTGAACGTGATCACAACAAAGAACATTTCATTTTCTTACAGGTATCTTGGAAGTGGCTGCAGTCTGCAAGATCTTCACTTAAATTTAGGGATTGGACGAACAGCGGGCAAGGTGCAAGGGCGGATCCGGATATAGGTTTGGGGGGGGGGGATTTTTACCAGTTTTAGCCAAGAGCAGGTGTTTGGTTAGCAGTGACAGGCGGTTTTTTTTCCCCCCTAGCTCACATGGATAGATATATATTGGCCCCCAGCTCGCACCTCCACTGCTGGCTGCCAGGCCCGAGGCTCTGCTGGCGTTCTTATCCTTAAGAGGCAAGCGGCTGCTGGCACACAGCTTGGCCTCTTGCCGGGAACCACCTGACCAGCCACGTTCGTGAGAACGCGCGCTGGTCAGGTGGTAATCATCCCAGGCGAGCGGCCAACCTGCATGCCAGCAGCCGCTCGCCTCGTAGGGAGAAGAGAATGCCGGCGATTATCTTGGATCCGCCCCTGGTAAGGTGGTGCGCAACATGTGTCAAACCATTTGGGACACCCTGAAGGAGAAATGTACCACCACTGTGGTATGTACACCACTGAGAATACATGAGCCGATATAGCGGAGAGTCTATCGATTCACAGAATCCTTTGCAAATGATTTCTGTACTGCCAGCGGTCAAGTGCCATGGCAGCTTGGGAGAAAGCAAATGTAAAATTTGTTCTCACTATTTGTACATTCATACAGAACATGTTGTTGCTAAATACAATGACTATATACAAAAAAGTACAGGTAAGTTAATTTTTTTTTTTTTTTTTTATACGCTTGTTAGATTTTTTTTAAAAAGGTACATACGTTTCCTCTTTTTTTCAGGGTCCATCCAGGTCTCGAAGCCCTCGAAAACTGCCATGCACACGTCCCTCCATGCGCTTGCCTTTTCCATCTTGCACCTGTAGGCGACGTGAGCGGTGTCCCACAGCACGGTGTGCGGTTTCACAGTGGTGATGAGCAGCTCCACATCCATGTTGGCAGATACAGACACACAGCCTTGACACCTATCACTCTGCTGCAGACACTCTGACCTACGCAACATGCCTGCCTGCCGTCGCAAGTGCGCAGACGTTCTGTTCCTGCCTTTCCTGACTGAATCGCGTGAAAAAGATTGCCCACAGCGATTTCTGCATGCAACATTAATGCATGTCTTTTTTATGTGCGTTATTTTTTGACGGATGAAAAAAATGCGGATTATAATACCGTTATTTTTCACACGTTAACGTTTAACACTTCGCACAAAAATTCACGCATTGCGCGTGCGTTTTTGCACGAACATTGTAATAGGGCCCCTAGTTTTTTGCCTTCAAGCTTCCATGGTTGATGTGGAGGGAGCTAGCTCTCTAATAATACCACTTGCACAAGTCTCAGTAACAGCTGCCGAACAGCAGGGGGGGGGAGGGGGACGACAAAGTCCAACCATGGCTTTCTGCAAAGGACAGCAGACGGGTTCGCCAGTTGTAGATAGCTTGCATGTTCATCAGGGGACAGCTTAGCTTTTGGGCTGTGGGGAATGGGAGTGCCCACCTTGCACTTTAACGGGGGGGGGGGGGGGTCGACAGATTATCGGTACTACTGATAATCAGGCCCTATATTCAGGTTTTTCCATGTTATTGGCACGCTCCATAGCCGATATAGGCCAAGCTTAACCAATGTTTGTAAACTAAAATTGTGTATTGTTTTAATGTAGCACTATTTACACGTATAAAGTGAACAATGATGCTGCACCGTGGAGCTCTGTGATACAGTATTGCGTGCCGTGTATTAGCGTATCAGAGCGCCACAATAATAAAACCTCACAGCAATGTGCGGTGTATACGAGTGTATCAGAGCTGCACGGCAATAAAACTCACAGTAATGAGCACTGTGCACAAGTGAGGTTTAGGCCCCGTTCACACCTGAGCGAATTTCAAACGCTCGTTTTTTCCCGGTGTTTTTTCCCCAGCGTTCATACGTGCGTTTGATAACGAAAATGTGCAAATGCCTATAACAGCGCGTCCATGTCTATGGCCACAAACGCGCTGTAATACGCCCCAAAGAAGCTCCTGTACTTCTTGGGGTGTAGGGCATTTTACGGCGCTGTAAAACACCCAGGTGTGAACGGGGCCTTACTGCTGTTGAGCTCCGATATGCTCATACACAGCGCACATTTTAAACCCACTAAACATTCCACTGTGATTCCTTAAACCAAAGGTTTCGTTTTCTAGTAGTAACGTTAAGTGTGTGATGTTTATATGGTTCCCTCCCCCTCCATTCTTCTGTGTTCTAGAAAGCCATTTAGGCTATTCTGCAAGCACTTTATTTTTCTCAGTTCTAACGTTCAGATTTTTAAACATGTTCAGGTGAAGCCAGAGTTTTGTAGAAATTGTGATTTTTCAAAAATTTAAAATGTACAGGAAAAAAAAAAAAAAATATTTGGCACCCGATAGCCTGAAACGCTGCTGATATATCTGTATTGATGCCTTAAAAAGTGATATTGTATATCCCTAACCTTAACCATTCCAAAAGGCCTCCTGGGAAGTATCTGGATGAGGACTGCTGGCTAGGGGTGTTGGCCTGCAAAGCCATGACTTTATATCCCTCATTAGGATAGTCAGCCCCATTGGGAACCATCTTGGTACAGACTTTGTCATGTGTCATGCCAAGAGCCTTGGCCTGAGGCTTCTTAGCTGTGGCGGGGGCATACTATAATTGTGCATGGAGAGTGAGCTTTGATTGCAGCAGATAGATGACTATATATGGTAATAACGAACAGGAATTTATAAAATAAAATAAAAAAGGGAGGCACACAAAGAATAGGCAAGGCAAACGATACAAAAAGAATAGGCAAGGCAAACGATACAGGAGAGACAGGAAAAGGACCAGCCCTGAGCACAGGTAAGTGGATGGGACAGGAATACACAGGAGACACAGTGAAGGATGGACACAAGGAGGCGCACTGTGTAAAATTACAGGAACTGAGAAGCGTAGCAATGGCACAGGAGCCAGACTGACAGCACAAGTCTAGCTGGGAGGGTGCAGACCACACAATGCTGAAGCATTGGATGAAAGGTTCAGTTCTCTTAACTAGGGCTGCAACTAACTATTCTCATAAAAAAAAAAAAAATTAAAAAAAAAACAACTCGATTAGTTGGTCGATTAATCGGATAATTTTTTTTTTTTATATCTTAAAGGAATTTTATGTAAGAAAATAACCAATCCCTCCCCCCTTTCTCCATAAGCAATTTGCTTAGTGTATGTACTTTTCACACAAGGTAAGTGAGTGCTTGGTCAGAGGGATGGGTTGATGCTGCATTCACAGCTTAAGCCAATGTTTGCTTTCTCAAATGAACACAGCTACGAGTACTTGGTCATAGATGATGTCAGCATGAAATCTGGGTTAATAAGCAAAAGTGGTCAGGGTGCGTAGAGTATCCCTTTTAAATAATTTTGTGAACAAACTGTGGGAGGAGGGACTGGCGGTGGAAGGGAGTGACTTTGCTCAAGTGACTTGACCTGAGTGTGAGAGGGAGTGGGTATGGACAAAAGATCGGATCGGACCAGACCAAAAGGGAGGGAATGGCAGTTCCTGACCAAAGAGTGTGGCAGGGAGGGTGGGGTGATGACACAGGACTCCAGCTTCAAGGATAAAACACAGTCACACAGCTCCTTCACCCAGTGGCAGTATCCCATGGTTTATATATGGTTATAGTTATATGGTTATAGTTCTGCTACTGTTGTAAACAGTATAAAAACAAACTGGTTGTGTCTGACATAACCCTATTACTAAATCATACCGAGTAAAGCAGCGGTGTGTCTTCTCCAATCCGCTCCGGAGCTGAGGTTATTTACATTTAACTCAGTCCGACTCTAAACAGTGTGTGCTGTACACAGGGCGATTAATCGACACCGATTAAATCGATAATGGGAAACGTTGACAACTATTTTAATAAAGCGATTAGTGGTTTCAGCCCTACTCTTAACCCCTTTGCTGCGGATGACCTGTGGGGAAGGTCCTAGGGTTTCATCGCAAAATGTAGAGTACGACCCGCACACGTAGGGGTGTGGAAATGTTTCTTGGTGCTACAACACTGTAAAACACCAGCAGTTAGTAAATATCTTTAGTATTTAAATTGACAACTGTGCTTCTCTCCATACCTGCCCTTGTTTCTGTTGGGACAGTCCTGATTTTCCAGACCAGCACGTATGAGATTCAACACCTCCTCTGACCATTAACCAAGGACAGACGTGTGCCCATCACCTCACAAATACCCAGATTAATTCATTTTGTTAAACTTAAAGGTTGGTGCTAAATGACAAATGTGTCCTGATCTTTATTTACAGAGAAGATGGAACAGGGGTGCCCGGTGTTTTTTCTTAGTATATTGAACTTTAAAATAAAGAATATTTTCCTAATCTTTTTTGGCACATAATATTGAGACATTAATTTGATTCGCAAACTTCTCACGGTGTGACATCTTCAGGTCAGCCATGATTCCGGGGCTCCCCCCGCCCCCACACACGAGAGCGACAACGTCAGATAGGAAATTATCCCCTACCTGCCCATATGGTGGGTCCTTTTATTTAATGCAGCATTATTGTTAACTTTCCAATTTTATGTCAGGCCAACTCTAAACTCTAAAGTTTGCTGCTGTGTAAAGATCAAAGAAAAAACAAGTAGAGTTAAACCCCAACACAGATGGTAGATTACCCCCTCCCTGAATAGTCCATTTCCTTCCTACACAATTCTGTCTCAAGTGTAGCTCCTCTTTCTTGCTGCTCAGCAGACCGTGAATTCCTCTGCCTGGTTCTTGCGGCAGTTGCCATCTTGACCAAGCAGAACTCTCCATACAATTTATTCTTCATTTGTTTCTACTGTGCTAGCGTGTTACTCAAGGAGTCAGACTGGGTTTCGTTCGCAGTTTGTCAGAACGCCATGAATAGAAAAAGTGGCCAACTAATTATTTCAGTCATTAGGTCTCTCCAAACCTACGTTCTTCCAACTGCCCTGGGTCTTCGGCTTAGACTGACTGCGCATCTGTATTGTCGGCGGAACCCGCACGAGTATCCAGATCACTCCAGTATCACCCAGTGGTGTATTTTGGCCTAGGCCAACAAGGCCTAGGGTGGCACTTTCCAGGGGGCAGCAGCCCGCGCTGGTGGCCCCACCCCTAAATAAAATTTTTACTTTTGCAAAGTTTTGTCAGGAAGGATACATTGAGATTTCACTAATTTTCAAGTATGTCCTGGGTAGGCAAGGCCTAGGCTTTTACTTTCCAGGGGGCAGCAAAAAACCTCACCACTAAATGGGTTACTCAGAGTACCAAAATGACACCAACATTTTGGTGTTCTGTAGTTCCATGCACTTCAAGGAATAAAATTTCCCCACCCTGCAGTGAATTCACCATTCACCGCAGGGTCCCCAAAGTGCATGGAGTCGGCCGCTGAATGCTGCCACCGCAAACCCGTGGCCTGCTGTTTTCAAAAGAACTACTGAACAAAAATGTCTGGAATTTACATATAAGATCCGATGATTAATAAAAAGTTGTGTTACAGAAAAAAGAAAAACCGCTAGAAAAAAAACAAAAAAAACCAATAAAAACGAATCAAAAGACTTTTTACTGCAGATTAAAATAATAAATGGTTTATTAGATATTGAAACCTATGGGGTTCGCCTGAATGAAACCACCGAACATCAGGGCATTTCACTGCCATTTCTCTGCTGTTAGGTGTTCTCTGAATAGATTAACCATTACTTCTCTATGGGGATTTGCAATGCCTTCAAACAGCACCGTACTTGCTGGCAGGTCGCCAAACTTGTGTGTGAGCATATCACAGAGCAGTGGTGTACTTAGGGGAGTGGCGGAGTGCCGGCCGCCCCAGGTACCAGTGATTATTTGGGTGTCATTAGGGGGGGTACTAGGAGGTGCCACTGTCAATGTGTCAGCTTTGAGCGGTGTTCTCAAACAACGAGCAGCGGAGCAGGGCGTTCGCATACGGAATAAAAATCGAATAGAATAAAAATCCCCCTCTCCTCCCTCCATAGCTCCTCCCCTGCCCCGCAGCAGCTCTAGGAGAGGGGAGGGGGATGTGATTTGTGTGCAGAGAGAGAAGAGGACAGTAAATTGCAGGTAAGGGGGGGGGGGGGGGGGAGGTAATCAGCAGAATATGAAGCCCTGTCTGCTTACTGCTGTATAAAGTGGACCTTTCCTTAACCAGCACTGCAGTGATAGAAATTTGTCATTGAGCTGCCTGGCTCCTGGTGAGGCTGCGTGCATGCAGATCATGCGGTCCGGCCAGTCAGGTGGTACTGAGTCTCAGTACCACCTGACTGGCTGAACCACGTGACACGTATGCAGCTGCCCACCCTTTCGTTAACATGGACTGTCACTCTATTCGGGACTGAACACCCACCGGGAAGGGAATCAAAGCCATGGTGCACCCTCTGGCAGTGGCACCCCACTGCTGACAAGATGGCTCCATGCACAGGCACAGCCGCGATCCTAACGTGGCCTGGAGGGACCTCCTGCTGAGTCCGTACACAGTCCCTGCTGACTCTGTCTGCGGTAGGGCTGTGTGCAGAGGCCGGTAAATATAGAATAAATAATTGCTGTGTGCTCATATTCACTCGGTTTGCTGGGAGTCTTATTGCAGTGGATTCTGATGCACTCATATACACGGCACATTGCATTGCTGGGAGTTTTATTGCTGTGGATTCTGTGATACACACTGCATATTACTGAGTTTTATTGCCCTGGAGCTCTGGGATACGCTCATACACACTGCACATTACTGAGAGTTTTATTGCTGTGCAATTCTGATATGCTCATACACAGTGCCCATTTCTGTGGGTTTTATTGCTGTGCAGCTTTGTGATACACTCATATGCAGTGCAGGTTTCTGTGGATTTTATTGTTCAAAAAATTAGAGCGGCTGTGATCCAGTATACTTGACATGCGTGGCTGTTCTTTGTAAAAATGCTTGAATTTAAACATTTCATAATTTTATTTATCTCAATAGATGTATATTTTGTATACCATTTCAAATATAAGTAGGCACTTGGTATCCACTTTTAGTATAAAGAGGAAAAGGCAGAGCTAAGGAAAAGGTGGAGCTTAAAGAGGAAGGGTGGGGATTAACCAGGAAGAGGTGTGCCCTTGACAGGAAGGGGTGCCTCAAATATAAATTAAGGGGTGCACGAGTTTAGTCAGGCCTAGGGCAGCACAAAACCTAAATACACCACTGGTATCACCACCAGGAGGACACAGGATCGTATGAGGAGATCCATTTTTCAAGCAACGTCTGCAGTTCCTGCCCTTACTGATACACTGCATTCTTGTGATCGATGGGTCCCCATCCCCCCCTTATGCCCCCACCATTACCTTCTCTAGCCCCCAAAGTGATTAACCCATGTCTGGAAAATACCATATCCCCGCTTCCATTCACCTCTAAGCTCTTTGGAAATCTCACTCTTCCTGTCCTCCAATTCCCTACTCGACCCCCTACAAAATCAGGCTTCTGTCCCCTAAACTCAACGGAAACTGCCAAAGTCACCAACGACCTCCTAACTGCTAAATTCCATGGCCACTTTTCTATTCTCATCCTGCACAACCTCTCGGCAGCTTTTGACATGGTCAACCACCCCCTCAGCTCTCCTTGACACTGCACTCTCCTGGATTCACTCTTATCTGAATAACAGGTACTTCTTTGTGTCATTTGCTGGTAACTCCTCCTCTACAATGCCTTTATCAGTTGGTGTACCTCAAGGTCCTCTGCTCTTCTCTACACCTCCTCCTTGGGCAAAATCATTGACAGCTTTGGCTTTAATCACCACCTCCATGCTGAAGATACTCAGATCTACCTCTCTACCTCTCTACCCCTAAGCGCTCTGACCTTTCCAAATTCAGCAACCGTTTATCTGGCATTTCCTCCTGGCTGGCCTCTCACCACCTACAGACTAACATGTCAAAGACTGAGCTCCTAATTCCTCCCCAACTCTTGACTTCACCATCATGGTTGAGGTTATCACTATCCCTCCCATCAAGTAATACTCGAGTAATACTTGACTCTGCCCTTTCCTTCATCCCCTTTCCTACTCCTGCTGCTACCAACTACTTAATTTACAAAAGCAACTCATCCAAATCTCCCGACTTAACTATTGCAATCTTCTTGCTGGCCTCCCGCCTTGCCCCCTACAATCCATTCTGAATGCCTCTGCCAGGCTTATCCACCTCACCCGCCACCGTCTCTGCGAGTCCCTTTACTGGCTCCCCAACCACTGCAGAATTAAAATTTAAAATCCTTACCCTGACCTAAAAAGCTCTCACTAACTCTGCTCCCCACCACCTGTCCTCACTAAAAACACCAAATACACCCAAGCCTGCTCCAAAGTGAAACCGTGACCTGCGCTTAGCTTCAACCCGCATCACCTCGTCCCGTGATGGATTGCAGAATTGCGCACGCACAGCCCCCATCCTGTGTAACACTCTACCCTCATACTGCTGTCAGGCTTTCCCCTAATTTCCCTTCCTTCGAATGCTCCCTTAAAGACATTTCCATTTAGGAAAGCCTACCACCCGACTCGCAGATGCAACCAGTCCATCACTCTCACCTTGCAGTCCTATCCACCCCCAACCCTTCTAGATTGTCAAAATATTGTTTAATGTATTGTAACCCCGTCTATATTGTGCTCATTGTACAGCGCTGCGGAATATGTTGTCACTTCCTAAATTATAATAAAATCCCCCTAGTCGAGAACCCCTCTCAGCTTGTTCCTATGGCAATTACCAATTATCCTGCTGAAAAAAAATGCCCTTGAAGAAAAGAAAAAAGGGGATGCAGATCCAAGTTCCTCACATCAAGGAACACACTGCCAAGATCATTTATGATCCACTAGACAATACTCTTTAACCCCCACAGACCTTGCCCATCCCCACTCCACAGCCTGGTACCCCTTACGCCAGAGTTGAGAGACATTAAATTTCCAAACCCCATTGGCAAGCATGGTAAACTCAGGTCTGAATGCCCTCACCCAGCTCAGACTGGTAAGGTCTGTTTAACACTAGCCATTCTGAATAGTTCCTCGGCTGAAGTGGCTTAACCACTAAAATGGGGCTTTGATCAAGCCGTACACACTTGCCAGGCCCGCTGGTCCGACTTTTTGAATTGACTGAAAAAGCCAAATGTAACCATAACCCCCTAGATACCGAGCAAGTGGGAGGATGGCTCCAGAGAGCCATGTGCCTGTACAGAAATGAAAATGCCGCTTTAGCAGCAAAATCCCCAAAAAGGCGCTCCTACTGAAAAATGAATCAATTTACAACACTAACAATAAATGACCTTGGCACTGATGCCCATGGACTTTTGTTCGGGGACCAGTTAAAAGACATGGGGGCATGTGAATACATTCACAAAATATGGACAGGAACGAGCCAACACCAAAAAGGTTTTCCAAACATGTTTTTGGCAGAACCAGCAGACTCGGGGCGGTATCCCAGCAGAACGACAGCGTATGTCTGACCATGGACCCCCTCCTACCCTTTCCCAAACCATGGCACTCCAACCGAGCTTTACCAGCTCCTTTCCGTCACGGTCAAGTTTCTGGCGTTCCCGTGGACCCACAGGTTACCAAAGTAGAGGCTATGGCAGATGACCCTCAGGTAAATCCATGTCGCATTATTTCCTATACTTCTGTACAGATCGGGGGGCAACAACATCTTCCTGTCACGGGGCTACCATTGCAACAGACCCTTTGCTATTAAGCGAGCGCTGTGCGCAATGGCTTCATAATAGACTTCAACGACACTCCTGTGTAAACACATACTCCAAGACCCCTGGTCTTCGCAACCCGCTTACATTACAGAATTCAACAGGAAGTTTCGGATCTCCTTCGCAAAAGGGGCTCTAGAACCAGCGGATCTCCTTGCCGAGGCATTTAACCAGCAAATTGTGGTTACCAAGAAGGGTGTAGGCCTCTGCCCAATTATATCAGAGACCTCAATGGGTTGCATATCATCACTTCCAAATGGAAGGTCTTCACACCCTCAAGGAGTGGTTACTCGAAAAAGGGACTGTTCATCATTTCTTAATCCCAGACTACAGCTACAACATCAATCTCTTCCAAAATCTGGGGTCCTTCATCAACGCAGTCCTTACTCCAGCTCGTCAGATGGAGTTCCTAGTTCTGTCGATTTGAGGACTCTGATCCTGACTCTCCAATGGCCGTTCTTTTCGGAAAGAAGCCAAGTCACTGCTACAACGATTTCTCTCAATCATTTGGCCAGAGTCACTGGAATGATGTCTGCCACCAGCAAGGCAATTCGTTCAGCTCCTCTATTTTACAGGGCCCTCCAACGCTCAAAAAAGGTCAATTTTCTACAGAGATTCCTTTAATGGCTAATGTCAATCTTACAAAGGCTCTGAAAGATCTCCGGTGGTGGGACTCGGATGCATCTATGGAATGGGTGGGTGGGGGGGGGGGGGAGAAATTGCCTGAACCTCTATTTCCTATCCGTCACGCTATGCTCATGCATACTTTAAATAAAACAAGGCACTAGGGCTGTGCAATTAATCGCAATCGAATCGCGATTTCCGCCCCTGCGATTTCTAAATCGCATAAGGCTGCGATTTTGCGATTTTCGGCTGTAACTTCCGGCGGCGGCATGGTGCTTTGGGCGCTCGCAGGGGGAACCACGTGACGAGCCGCGTTCTCGCGGCTCATCACATGGTTCCCCCAGGCGAGCGCCCAAGCTCCATGTGCCGGCGGAAGTTAACAGGGAGCCGAACACGTGGCGCACAGAACACAGCGGCGCTACAGAGGTGAGCTGCGGATATCCATGTGCTGGGGCAGTATATCCGGGTGCTGGGGCAGTATATCCGGGTGCTGGGGCAGTATATCCGGGTGCTGGGGCAGTATTTCCATGTGCTGGGGCAGTATTTCCATGTGCTGGGGCAGTATTTCCATGTGCTGGGGCAGTATATCCATGTGCTGGGGCAGTATATCCATGTGCTGGGGCAGTATATCCATGTGCTGGGGCAGTATATCCATGTGCTGAATACATTTAGAATGTATGTAGCATGTTTGAAAAGGCAAAAATAATTGGCTAAATCGCAAATAAAATCGCAATCGCAATATTCATTCAAGAAATCGCAATATGATTATTTTGTCAATATTGCACAGCCCTACAAGGCACCATGTGTAGCATTTTAAAACATGTAAAGGTTCAAGAAATAGAAGGGGTACACTCACATTTTTCAGTGTCTAGGATAAGACACCAGATGTAGTTTGCAACCGGTGATATTGTAGGGGGCACCGGATCTCCCACGCAGCCATCGATATCCCTCCCCGCGCCGCATAGACCAGGACGCGTTGGGTTAAATTATTTTATTTTATTTATTTATAAAGGATTTTACCAGGAAGGATACATTGAGATTTCTCTCGTTTTCAAGTATGTCCTGGGTTCAAGAACATTGAAGTGTTACAGTTACAGAAATACAAAGTAATACAATGCAAGATATTAGATATTAAGATATTAAGAAAACAACACAGATTAACAGAAAATAAATATGTAGAAAAATAGTCATTATGTTACATGTATACAGGTGCATTCTGTATTGAGGTATGAGGCTACTTTATTAAAATAAGTAAAACAGGCAAAGAATCAAACACCCAAACGCATTTCACAAAAATATTGCTTCCTCAGTAGGTGTGGGATCTGTAAAATAGTCCATAGAATGTTTATATAGACTTTACCGTAAATAACGCTAAGTGCAAGATTGAAAATGAAAGCATTCCCAATTAGAGTTGGCGCCAACAGGTAATGCGCAGGTATGTGCACCTCAATCTCAGACAAAAAAAAAGTAGAGAAACCCGTTTGTCAATATATGGTAGAACAGCAACAGGTTAAAAAGCTTTGAAAAATATTGGCCCATCCTGTTAAAGGATCCAAAACAGATGGATGACCATACCACGATTATTGTTAGAGGAACAAAAAAAAAAAACTAGAAGTCACAAAAGAAAACAAGCAAAAATTTGTTTAATATGGATAAAGGCTTCCACGGTTGTGGCAGAACCACTGGCAGCAAAACGTAACAAAGAATTTCAGGATATGGCCGGAAAGAATTCATACAAAATTCAGGGGACTCGGGCAGATCAAAAGATAAATTCTGTTTCTTGAAGCCTGTCATTCTGGAAAAGTCTACATAGGCCGTACCATAAGGAGTCTTAAGGGAACGCCTTAAAGAAAAAAAAAAGAAGCTCTGGATACACACACACACGGTCCCTCTTTTTGTTTTTTGAAAATTAAGATTTTTATTAAGAAATTTTTTTTCCAGGAAGGGGTACAGAAGAAAAAAAGGGAACTTGAGGGGGAAAAAAAAGAAGGGGGGGGGGGGACACAACAGAAAAATACACCAAATGAGATTATAATCACACACTGATCACATACAGATAAAAAGTCAAATCATAAAAAGGTACACAGACCGCATATACGAGTGGGACTCTCAAGAGGCATTCTCAACAACCTTACCATGGGACCTACCTTCTCCCCGTGGAACACATTGTTTCACTAGATATAGAGATATAGAGATTATATATATATCCCACAATTCCCATGGATCTAGTTTCGGAGGAGTCGTGTCAAGGATCCCAGTAGCCATCCTGTCAATCTCTAGTCAGATATGTTTTGAGGAGCGCCATAGACGGAACAATTTTAGATTTCCATTTTTGTGCTAGTAGCAATAAGGCTGTGGTCATGATATCAAAGGACATTCTGGTCTGTTGCCTAAGTTAAGGTGGGGCCCCTCCAAGCCCAATAATACGAAACCTGGATCCATAGGTAGAGGGGTACACACCACGGCAGTAGCAAAAACCTACAATTGACTTCCAATAAAGGGACCAGCAATGGACATTGCCACTATTAATGTAAGAACCTGATTGTGAACCACATCGCCAACACGTGGGGGAAGATGACTGAGTGAATTATGAGGTTTTTGGCTTGAGTCCAATACCACCGGTATGGGACTTTTCTACTTGTTTCAAGAAGTGTCGCATTTTTAGTCACCCCCACGTCTCTCCGATATATTCTAGCCCACATACCCGGCTCAATGGTGCGTCCCAAATCTTTTTCCCACAGTGTATGATAACGCCACAGGGGTAGCTCCTTATCCGCCGTGATCGCATACAGACCGTTAAGAGATTGAATCTCTGAGCATGTCACCGTTGTTACCAAAGTGCTTAATCACCGTTTGGGGTGGTTTATGAAATGAATAAAAAGGTTACAAAACCTTGTTTCTTTAGGTAAGAACGTAATTGACAGTAAGAAAGAAAAGAAGAGTCATCAATTTGAAATTTAGTCTGTACTGTCAGAAAATCTAGTATCCCATTCTAATCTGTCAGTTGGCAGAGGTTAACAACCCCTTTCACCGACCAACGCTGCGCATCAAAATGAGGAAGAATATACCTAAACATTCTTAATGGTGCGGCTCTCGATATTGGACCTGTACCCGTTATACGCATGAACATAGAGTCCCAAATCCTCGGAGAGCTTCGTCGTGGGGAAAGGAGAAAAACAAATTCGGTCTATTCGTCAGGGGAACCCAAAGTAGAATCCCAAGGTCATGAGGACTGAGAGCAGTCGCTTCCATGGTTACCCATTGTGGACGGGAAGCATAACAAGGGGTGTGGGAATTGTATTGCGCCGACGCCCTGGACATGAAGATCCGGGCAAGTAGTTTTTTTTGAGATGCAGACCGGCGGGCTAGAAGCCCTCCGGACTGCGGACCATTTCCAGGGACGCCCCCAATATCAGAAGCTTGCATTGAGCCAGCTTGCTGGCATCTGTTCGAATGCTCTATCGGCATTCAGACAGCCGCCCCTGGAGCTCTCCGGCATACTTACCTTCCTGAGCGATGCCAGCAAAGTTTCTGCGCTTCTGCACATTGAAGGACCCCAGCCGCGATCACGTGGGAGTCCCACGTGATCGCGGCTGGGGTCCTTCAACGAGCGCAGGCGTGAAGACTTTGTCGGCACCGCTCGGGAAGGTAAGTATGCCGGAGAGCTCCAGGGGCGGCTGTCCGAATACCGATAGAGCATTCGAAAAAGCCGCCCCATGCCTGGTCTGGGGAGCATTATCCATGGGCTGGGGTGGCAAATATCCATGAGAGCTGGGGGAAGGGGGGTGGCAAATATCCATGAGAGCTGGGGGCAGCATATCCATGAGCTGGGGGGCAGCATATCCATGAGCTGGGGGGCAGCATATCCATGAGCTGGGGGGCAGCATATCCATGAGCTGGGGTGCAGCATATCCATGAGCTGGGGTGCAGCATATCCATGAGCTGGGGTGCAGCATATCCATGAGCTGGGGTGCAGCATATCCATGAGCTGGGGTGCAGCATATCCATGAGCTGGGGTGATATATATACATGTGAGCTGGGGGCATTTTTATGAGGTCTGTTCTTATTGGAAAGTGGTCACATGACATAAAATAAAAGTATCGGTACTCTGTCTTAAAAAGTGGCATCGGTGCATCCATACATACAATAGTGTTTAAATAAAGGTCTTTATTCATCACATGTATCTGACGCTGCCTCTATAGGCTGTTATGAATAAAGACCACTATTTAAACACTATTTTGTTGAAATTATCAGGACAAGTTGATCGTCCTGAGGGACAAATAGATTGGACTACTACTTACAGGGTTATTCAGAGAGCGTGAAAAGCAGGAGAATGACTGGAGAATGAAAAATTCTAGGTCAAAATAGCCAAACCAGAAAAATTCTCCCTTTCATCTCACTTTCCAAATCGGCTATTTTGACTAGGGATGCACCGATACTAGTATCGGTATCGGGGCCGATATTGCCATTTGCACGAGTACTTGGCCCGATACATTCCGCCAATACTGGAAGCCAGCGCTGGGCCGGCTTGCCGGTATCCGCTGGGCTGGGGAAGCTGGCCGCGTGCATGAAAAGCACGCGGCCAGCGTTCCCTTCTGGCACGCCACATACTCACCCATCCTGAAGGTCCAGTCGCTTGTTGGCAGTGATGCGTTCCCGCGGCCACTGGGCGCTCCTGTGACGCTGCCTCTCGGCTGGAGGCAGTGTCACAGATGCGCCCGGCGGCCAGGTGATCGCATCACTGCCAACAAGCGACCGGACCTTCAGGATGTGTGAATATCGCGCACAGGAGGGGGAACGCTGGCCGCGTGCTTTTCATGCATGCGGCCAGCTTCCCCAGCGTTCGAGCTGCGGGCAAAGCCATGAGACATTAAATAAAAGTATCGGTACTCGGTATCGGTGAGTACTTTTAAAAAGTATCGGTACTCGGCCTTAAAAAAGTGGTATCGGTGCATCCCTAATTTTGACATAGAATTTTTCATTCTCCAGTCATTCTCCTGCTTTTCACTACGGTCAGAAATATATTGTCTCTAAGGGATGCCCATTTAATGCACACCCCCCTAATGACAGCCTTGTGAGCTCTCCAGAGTAGTTGGGTCCAATGAAGAATTTGTCTTCTCTGAGAAGTAATTGGACAATGTAGACTGCAAGTCTGACACCATCTCTGGATCACTCAGAAGGGTGTCATTGAGGCGCCACGGAGGCCTTCTATATACCTGAAATTCATCAGTTAATGTCAAAATTAAAAGGGGGCATGGTCAGAGAACGTAAAGCCAGAAATTTCCCAACCGCAAACAAATGGTAACAGAGAGCCCCGCACACAGAAGTAAATTTGGGTGTAAGCGTTGTGGTGGGGAAAATAGCGTATAACCCCTTTTCTCCTGGATGAAGTACTCGCCAGACATCATATAAACCAAAAGGAGATAAAATTTCCTTCAACTCTCTACATGGTTTTCTAATATGCGCATAAGGTGGGGCAGACCTCTCTAGTGTTGGATTTGAACATGCATTAAAATCACCCTTTAACACAACTTCCCCAGTTAATACTGGGGACATTTTAAGTAGCACATGTTTAAGAAATGAGAGCTGGGAGGAGTTTGGGCTATATACATTATAGTAAACAACTTTTGGTTAATCGTGCACACCAAAATAAGACAGCGGCCCTTTGGATCGCTGAGTTTTCTATGAAGCTGGAATGATAATCCATTATGTAACAAAATAAATCGATACCCCTCAAGTCTTGGTGGGGCCTGTTGCATGAAACGGAGTGGTGAAGCGGGGCACCTGCAAGATCGGGTGAGACAATCTCCGAAAATGTGTCTCCTGGAGACAAAAAAAAAGGGGAGATCCTGACCTGGTCTATCTCAGAACATAAGGCGTGTCTTTTAAACGGAGCATTTAAGCCCCGTACATTAAAAGGACAACCCAAATTGATGGTAGGTGAGAAACACACACCACCGTATTTAGAGAACTTGCAATTAAGGAATAGTGATTAAACCCCATCAATTGAAATGATACGGATTCCTTTTAAACAAGAGAAGGTTTCCCATTTGTTAGAATTAAAATATAACCTTTATTAGATACGGTTTAAAAAATTAACCCTTTGTGAAATAAAAAAATGATGTCCAAAGTTAACCAGGTGGCGATATAATAATGAATGCAGCTTCATAACAGGTAGTGTCAGTCGGTTAAATGCAGCCAATGGTGATAAGAGTAAAAGGTGCGTCCACCGATTACTACAGAATATAAATAAGTGACATATATAATGCAGGCAAAAGAAGATTGCAGCACATAAATTACCATCAATATCCATAGGCAAAACACTGCTTCGTTCATATATTTTTTGCAGGATAGATATTTATTATACCTCAATGGATACAGGTATTCAGTAAGATTTGAAACAATATGTTCATTAGTCACACACACACACACAACACCAGGCCGCTAATAGAGTTGCCTCATTAGGCAACAAACTATTGAGACACCAGTATAAAATGATAGCTCGCTACTTGTCATCACCAGCCATCACAAATAAGACATTTAAACGCCTAAAATTTAGGCACGATAGATTATCGTTCATAAGGCTCGTCCACTTAATGATGCCAGAATTTGAATAGAAAATTAATGACCTGAATTAGGCATGAAAACATTATCGCTCAAGACTCGTCCATTTTGACAAAGTCAGACAAAATCAATTCAAAGCCTGTCAGACTCACATTTTTTTCCAAATGTTTCTCGTCTTAAGAGATCAATTAACTCAACTACATTAAAAAAGGACATATGTTTCATAAGTAGCCTTAAGATCACCAAAATTAACTTCATGGAGTGACCAGAGTGTGTACAAGAGCGAATTTTGAACGGTGATGAAAAAAAGACAAACTCAAAAAAAAAGTACCTGAGCCCCTAGGGATAGCCTCGCTTGAGAGAGGCCCCGAGAAGCAGGAATACCTCTCATACTCCAATGAGGAGCGAGAGTGGGGAGCCAAGAAAAAAGGCCAAAAATGCGACTGAGCGGAGAAAAAGAATTTCCCTCTCTCTGCATGGCTGGACCCAAAAAAATGTCAAACAAGACCCAAACGTTAACCATCATAAAGTCCAGAAAGCAGTATTGCATTGCAGATAATACAATACCAAATCGAAGAATGGCGAGCCAAAATTCACACCACAGCCTTTATGATCCGGTGTCATCAAGAGCTTATATGTAACGGTAGCTATATCGCTTCCAAGAGTAACGGAGTTGAGATCCTTAAGGGCAACAATACTTTCTTGATAATTGCATAAAATACAGGTTGTAACTCAAGAGCCAAGGGACTCAAAGGACTAGCTGAATTGCCTCTAGGCTCCGAGGGTTTCGAGACCGACAGAAAGCCTAGGACACAATCAGAAACATACGTGGAACGACAGTCCGTGAAGTATTCAAGGTGCAGGGCAGTCAGATGCAGAAACCAATCGTTCTGGTTAATACTTGTGGTTAGTAGATACCTTGGGACTCTCGGAAGGTACTGGCTTGCATACAGGATTGTTATTATGTACAGAGATGCGATTAGAAATAAACAATTGTTTGTTATCGTGGTCTTTGCAAAAACATTAAACATGAGTAGTAGCCTGGGTAAAGGGACCCCGGAGGGTTACAAACGATACCCCTAAACATGATGGGACAGAACCCAAACAAACAGCGAGCGATCAACCAGCATGGGGTTAAAAATCGCTAAAACACGCAAACAGCGTAATATACACGATAGAGAGTAGTCAAAGCCAAGCCGGGTCAAATAACAGGAGCAGGAATCTCATACAAAGCAGGGTCGTCAACAGTAAATTCAAACAGATTCAGGAAGTAGCGGTGCGTGAAGTAAACTCCACAACAGGGCGATGAGGCAACTCCGAGCACCGTTTTAAAGCCTGCAGCTCCTGGTAACCATACCTGACCCCACCGCCTCAGATACCGATCTGCCAGTAGAAAGTGCTGGCACCCAGCCAGCCAGCGGTCCCCCTTCTTGCCCAGAGCCCTCAGGGGGCACAGTGGGGGCTGAGGATGGAACCGTATATAGGCAAACCGAACATTTGGGGGGGGGGGAAATCACTTATGCCATTCTGGTTCCAGACGTTGTGAATAGTCTTGGCGAGGTGGTACGAGGTGCCATTCCCCAGTCCTTTAAGAGTTGCATGCCATCCGACACCAATGTCAGTGTGAAAAACACCGTTGCGGGATACCAGAAGCTTGGTCGGAAACCCACCCCATCTATAAATTATATTGCGGTCACGTAGTACAGTCGTCACCGGTCTATAATTGCAATGTTTTTGGAGGGTAGTTTTAGAGGTCTGGAAAAAGTGCAATGTGTTCCTATTCTGGTGTCGTTTGGAGCAGACGGTTTAGGCTGCTGTCAGACGAGCGTAGTGTTCACGTCCGTGATTGCGCCTAAAAGTACGTCCGTGATAGCATGAAAGAAAGTCCATTGGAGCCTGACACATGAAGTACGTCCGCACTGAACTGCGGACGCATGACGGACGCTGCAAACGGACGCAGGTTAGGCAAGAACGTAATACTGCTAGAACGGACGTGCGGAGTGCGCCACGTCCACAACGTCCGCATAGCTTTGTGTGTGATGGAGCATGGTCAGACGGACTGCATTTATACGTCCAGCATTTTTGATGGACAGAATGTTTTTTCATTGTAATTTATTTTTCCCTCCTACATCCGTCAAAAATAACTTCAGTGAAAAAACGGACTGTGTGACCACTACTGCGTCAGCCGTACTGACGATGTCCGTACTGCACGGACGTACAGTCCGTAGAAATCACGCTCGTCTGACCCTAGCCTTAGGGAGACGATGTATACGATCAAAAAGAAGGGAGTCCGGGGTGGTCTCCGGGAGGAGATGTTGAAAAAGTTCAGTAACATACGTTGGACGTTGAGTGACCGAAACAGAATCAGGGATCCCCCTAATCTTCAGATTGTGGCAGAGCGATCGATCTACCAAGTCCGCAATTTTATTAAGCGCCCCTTGAAGTTGGTCCTGTAGTTCCTCTACTTTTTTTGCCATGCTGTTATGTGCCCCTGCAAAATCCGCCATTTTCACTTCTAGCCTATCCGTGCGCTCACCAATTTCTTTAAGATCTCATTTTAATGTCCGCCGCCATGGTATCTAGTTGGTTTGATAGCGTATCGGACAGGGCCGCAAGCAGGGGGTGCCAATTTAGCAGTTACTGCATCCACTGCAGGGGGTTCCTCAGCGAAGGAGCAGCCGCACGTGGAGAGGAGTGTGAACCGTCGCCATCTTGGGATGCCCTGCTTCCGCACTGTTTCTGCCTCTTTAGGGGCAAAAAAAGTCTGCGGATCCCGCTTTTTTACTGCTGCTTCAGGACGTCATTATGATCCCGACACTTCCAAGGATCGGGAGTCCTGTTATTGCGGTCAGACGTTCGCTTTACTTGCGTTTAGAGGGTCCTGTGTGTGGAGCTCCAGCACTACACATCTACCATCGATCGGAGTCAGGCCACCCCCACCGGTCCCTCAACATTTTAAGGAAGCCCATGGGTTCTTGTTCGCTTTTTGAAGCTTCTCCATGTAGTCATATTTAATGCCACACATTTCAGCTAAATGAGTGGTCACCAAAATACCCTAACCTCATAACCATTGATTTAAAGGTTGTAGTTTATACGAATATTTCTATTGAAACCCAATATATTTATTTTAATTTAGGTATAATTCTCCCTTAACCTTCTCTTTCATATATCAAATATCCCTAACATCGCTTACATTTCCCCCTAACCTTTTCCGCTCACCTGCACATAAAACCATTATTACTTTAGTTATTTGTCTGGTCACTACCACGAATATGAATCAATTTGTTGATCTTATATTACAGATGTAACCTAATGTAGAGCTCAACAAACCCGGGTGCCAGGGTCGCCATAGCGACTAAAAATGCTGTCCTGGCGCTGGGTTTGGATAGACTCACGGGGATAGCAGCGGACACGTTGTTGCATTACATGCCAGGGCGATCGGCACGTCTTTCTGGGGGAGTGAATCAGACCCCAGACACAGGCTGTGTGTGAAGGGGCTACTGGCCCACTTCCCCACCCGGCTGCTGAGTGATGGGAGCATTCCAGCAAATGGGCAGCTCTGGCCGATGAGTAACACGTGTCTGGCTGCAGCTTAAAGTGCCTGTGACAGACAGTATAATACAGCCCGGCTAGCTGAAAAACCGTGTCAGTGATGAAAATTAACCCCCAGATAAGCAGGGGAGGAGCAGCTAGAGAAAGGAGAGGAGGGAAGAGGGCACAATGGTCACACACAACCCATACACAGCCTTCATTGGTGAGAGCAGGCAGGCACGATCTATTTACTGTAGAGCCACGAGTCCAGGGACAGCAGGGTGAGATGGCCTCAAATGGATCGATTGCCTGCATGGCTACCTCAATCAGCAGCTCCTTGCAGGACCCTCCAGCCCCAGCACTCTGTACATTCCCGATGAAGCAAACAGCCAGCCTGGAGGTGTCAGACAAAATGATTTTAGTGACACCTCAGCCACTGCTGGACTGCTTTAAGTGGACTGGGCACAGCATGGAACTGAGGTCAATGCCCTGCAACCCCACCAGTCCTGCATCCAGGTGAAATGAGAACAAAACACCAACTTCAAACAGGCTCTGGATTAACCATCACAAATTCCTTAAAACCCTCTCTTATTCTACAAGTATATCGCATCATCCATCGACTCCACTCCTATTACCCTATGCGGCTCCCTTACATATACCCTGTTCCAAATTATTATGCTATTTCACTGTCGCAAAGATTAAATATTTTGTTTTTCAGTGTTACTCATGGATGGCATTGGATCTCAGGGCTCTTTTGATCACTGAAAACAATCTGGGACACCGGAGATAATTAGATTGCCAGGTGAGCGCAATTAAAAAGGAAAAACTACTAAGAGGAGGATGTTCCACATTATTAGAGCACCATTTTCAAGCAATATGGGGAAGAAAAAGGATTGCTCTGCTGCCAAAATTAGTGAAATAGTTCAAAACGCCCTGGCCGAGGTATGAAAACAGAGATTTCACGTAAATAGTGCGATGATCACGCTTAAGTTAACAGATTTGTGGCTGATTCAGAGCAGACGGGTTTGTGCAGCTAAAAAGGCACATTGAGGAAGATTTCTACCAGATCCATGCATCGGATCAAGAGAGCAGCTGCTAAAATACCATTACATAGCAGCAAACAGATATTTTATACTGCTGGTGCCTCTGGAGTACCACGGACATCAAGGTGTAGAGTCCTCCAGAGTCTTGCAACTGTGCATAAACCTTCCATGTCGGCCACCACTAACCAATGCTCACAAGCCGAAAAATACATGAAGACTAATTTTCAAACAGTCCTGTTCACTTCACTGATAAGTGCCGTGCAACTCTGGATGGTCCAGATGAATGGAGTAGTGGATGGTTGGTGGACGGCCACCCTGTTCCAACAATGCTGTGACGCCAGCAAAGGCGGTGGTGAAGTCATGTTTTGGGCCGGAATCATGGGAAGAGAGCTGGTCGGCCCATTTAGGGTCCCCGAAGGTGTAAAGCTGACCTCTGCAAAGTATGTGGAGTTCCTGACTGACCACTTCCTTCCCTGGTACAGAAGGAAGAACTATGCTTTCCGTAAAAAAAAACATCTTCATGCATGACAATGCACCATCTCATGCTGCAAAGAATACCTCTGCATCAATGGCTGCTATGGGGATAAAAAGGAGGGAAAGTCATGGCGTGGCCTCCATCCTCCCCTGACCTCAATCCCATCGAGAACCTTTGGAGCATCCCTCAAGCAAAAGATCTATGCAGGTGGGAGGCAGTTTACATCCAAACAGCAGCTCTGGGAGGCTATTCTGACATCTTGCAAACAAATTCAAGCAGAAACTGTCCAAACACTCACAAGTTCAATGGATGCAAGACTTGTGAAGCTGCTATCAAATAAGGGGTCCTATGTTAAAATGTAACGTGACCTGTTAAAATTAGGGATGCACCGATAATTTGTCATGTGACCACTTTTCAATAAGAACAGACTGCATATAAAAATGCCCCCAGCTCACATGAAGATGGATCGATATACAGAATACCCCCAGCTCACATGTAGCTTCCCCCCAGCACTCATGGATATTGCCCCCCAGCGCGAACGTTGGGAAAGCTGGCCGCGTGCATGAAAAGCATGCGGCCAGCTTTCCCCTCCGGCGCGTCGCATACTCACCCATCCTGAAGGTCCGGGCGCATCTGTGACGCTGCCTCCAGCCGAGAGGCAGCGTCACAGGAGCCGCATCACTGCCATGCGACCGGACCTTCAGGATGGGTGAGTATGCGGCGCGCCGGAGAGGAACACTGGCCGTGTGCTTTTCATGCACGTGACCAGCTTCCCCAGCCCTGCGGATACTGGCAAGCTGGCCCAGCGCCGACTTCCGGTATCAGTGGGATGTATTGTGCAAACGGCAATATCAGCACCGATACTAGTATCGGTGCAACCCTAGTTAAAAGTTGTTCAAAGTTTGATTGAAATTAGGGATAGACCGATATCATTTTTTCAGGGCCGATACCGATACAGATTATCGGCAACTTTTCTGGCCGATAGCCGATATTTGGTGCCGATATCTGTAAAGTTAAAGTTCTGAAAAAAAAACAGCACAAATCTGACTATGCCATGAACTCAATGGCCTAAACAACAATCTTCGTGCAAACGTTTGTGCAACGGTGCAATAAACATTTAACGCGAGGGGCCAAAACCCTTTACGCCGAATGCCATATTACATAGTCAGTGCAACAAACGCACGTAATTGTCTACCGCGGGTGAACCTGCGAACCCTGCGTGAGCTTACTGTATGTCGCGCGATCTATACTTAACATTGTGAGCGCAAATGCGTTTGTGCGCTGGTACGCGGATGGTATTACAATCTATGCGCAGTTTGTAACGCACAGCGTTTGCGCGTATAATTTTAGCAACTCCTAAAAGCTGGTGGTAACGGCAAATCTGAACATCCTGGCCGAAACCAAATACACCAGCCCAAAAAAAATGCAGCAAAGTATAGTTACACATTCTACACATACCCAAACCAATAAAATGGAGAAGTTGTGCATGCATGTATTATTGATGCAGCATATATGCTCAGATTGACTTGTGGTTGTGGTTCTTAATTCTGATTGGCTGACTTGCGTGAAAAAAAAATGACAGTAAGCACACCGATTTCTGCGCGCAACTGTACGAGCATTTGGGCGCATCCGGTTTACGCGCGTTATTGATCGGATGCAAAATGCGCGAGGATTGTAATTCCAGCGGTGATTTGCGCACGCAAACATTTAACGTTTGGCGCAAAACTTCACGCTTTGCGTGAGCGTTTTTGCGCAAAGATTGTATATAGCCCAATGTGTTTAACATGTAAACATTGCACCACATCCACTTCATTTATTCAATTTAATAAGAATTTTTATTTTACTTAATCTTTTATTTTTTACAAACCAGCAGACCATGTCTTTGGCTTTCTTAAAGATCTCTCATATGACCCTGTATATAAGGGGTTCAGCAATCTTGGCCCTCCAAGGGATATATTACAAAGTTAGATTACAGCTCTGGTTAAGCAGTCACTTTGTAATATTGCCCCACGTTTTGGAATTACATCTGCTATGATGCTCATCTTCTGCTTAGGTTCTTGGAACCTCATGGGAAATCCAGTTCCAAAACATCTGGAGGTCCCAGGTTGTTGGACCCTGCAGTAGGAATAGACCCTGCATCTCCTGTATAGGGAATTCCCTGCCGATGGATGGAAGCCCCATTTCTGTTGCATCACGCTCATGCCAATACGGTCCGTGAGCAGGAGTCATTCTGCAGTGAGGGCATACAGCCTGATGGGAGAAGCCCCAGATTCGCACAGTTTTGTGGGACTTGCGTTTCGCAGCTGCAGTGAGCAAACTTGTCCAAATATCGGCAAATGCGGTACATAAAATGCCGATACCGATATCAGTAATTTCTGAATATCGGCGCCGATAATCGGCTAAACCGATATATCGGTCTATCCCTAATTGAAATAGCTTTTGATTTCAGCAAATATGCTGCAAACAACAATTAAAATTTTCAGTCCTTTACAACCTATAAAGTGTTTTGAAACTTACTGTGCGAAATAATTTGGAACAGTGCATTTTAAGTTTTTTATTGTGGAGAAAAAAAAAAACTTTGTTCAATAAAATTTGAATTGTACTCTTAACTGAGAATTATGCTGACTGTTTACATCAATTATTTAAGAGAAAAATATCATTGGCATAATTTGGAACAGTGTGTAGACACATCCTCCCAAGCGTCCCAATTGACTATGGTTAGTCCCTATTTTGGTAACCTCTCCTGTAAAAACTCTGCATATAACGCCAACGTTTAAAGGGCCACTCTGCTAAAAATTACCCACTTTTTTTATCCCTTTAAAATAATTCGGCAGATCCTGCTGACCGCATCTGCCTAATTTCTATTTAATTTATAAATAAACACTTGGTTTTTAGTTTAGGTGTAAATAATAGATTATATAATGAGGTTGTGTGTGGGGCAAGGTGTGCAGTGGGTAAATTGGAAAGCGGTCACATGACTTTAAACACATCGGTACTTGTACTCAGTCTTTAAAAAAAAAAAAAAAAAAAAAAAAAATCGATGTATCTTTAGTTGTTGAATGTAAAGCTTTGCAAGTCTGATGAAAAACCTGGCTCCCAACTTTTGTAGCTGGTTCCTAGACGCTAAGCAAATTTGTCAAGCCCTGACCTAATGTCCTAATCTTAGTCATCACTGTATAAACCTAATTTCCAACAGTCATTTTAACTCAGAATGCTTTTTTTCCCTCTATCCTCTTTATTAATTTGTAATCAATCTTTTCTTGATATCAGCACTCATGACTTTATGTGGTCATGAACACGCAACATTTGTATGTTACTTTACTCGATCACTATATAATATCCTTGTGCTGTACGTACCTCTATACACCAAGGCTCACTTTTTAAACCACACCAGTGACGACTTGTTTATACATCGGTCTAAGCCAGTGTTTCCCAAACCTGTCCTCAGGAACCTCCGCCTCGCCAGGTTTGTAGGATATCTGAAGCACAGCACAGGTGATATGATTTGCTGTTCAGTGATTGCAGGATTCAGTCTGTATTTCCCCAAGGTGATCTGCAAAATCTGGCCTGGTTGAGGGTCCCGTGGACAAGTTTGGGAAACACTGGTCTAAGTCCACACATTCTGATTTTGGGCGCTTTAATCTAGCGCACAAATTTCTTGCATACTTTCCACCAGGGCTTGACGAACCCGGGTGCAAGGTCGCCATGGCAACAAGAAATGCTGTCCTGGCACCCCGGGTTGGTCAGGCTCCTCTTGCCGCGCCAAGCTGCGTCTCCTACGCAGTCAATCACTGCCACACGTAGAGCAGCAGGAGCTGGAAGATGACCTGTGGGAGGTGAGCATGCACAGAACAGACCAGATGAGGAGAGCGTCACGGGGATTCTCTCCCCAGCACCAACGACGCTCTCCTCAGATCCGCTCTGTTCTGCGCATGCTCACCTCCCACAGGTCATCCTCCAGCTCCGCGCGTGGCAGTGACGAACTGCATGGGAGCCACAGCTTGTCGGGGGAAGCAGCATACGTGCGCCAGGTGCTGACCAAGGAGCGTACTGTCCCGGGACAAGGCGGCGTCCTTTCACACCCCCCCGTGGACCCTGTACACCCCAGCATGAGCCCAACCAATGGGGAGGAAGGGGGCACCGGGCAGCCAGCGTTGGAGAACCCAGTTAGGGGACCGACTGCAGGAACTGGCTCTGGGATACACTGCGCACACTGTGGAGCTCTGGGATACAGAGCTCTGGGATACACTGTACATTACCGTGGAGCTCTGGGATACCCTCACACTGCATCCCAGAGCTCCACGGTAATGTGCGGTGTGTATGAGGGCGAGTGTTATTGCTGTGCAGCGGTTATACAGTAATGTGCGATGTGTGTGAGCGTGTAACAGAGCTGCACAGCAAATAAAATGTATTGCGAGTACGTGATAAAAAAAAAGTGTGTGTAACGGTACTCCGTCTTAAAAAAAAAAAAAAAAAAAAAAAAAACCTAGTTGTTGAAAGTAAAGCCTTGTTAGTCTGAAGAAAAACCTGGCTCCTAACATTTGTAGCTGGCTCCTAGATTCAAAGCAACTTGGTCAAGCCCTGATTTGCACTATCCTAAATAGCATACCTCTTACCAATTTTTGAAAAGATACAATTTAGAAAATCAACCCTCTCAACTTTTAACACAGGTCACTTCATTATGATTATAGCCTGCCAATGATGGGCACATTTTAATGTTAGGGTCCTTTATATCCCCACATTTGTGTACCATTATTGTATTTTATGTACAAATTTAACAAAATCGCCAACACTGCATATCGAAAGAATGTGCACTCCTTTGTTTCGAAACCGAAAATAATCATGGCATCACTTTGTGTGCGACTGAAACGCACATCCATCTTCCCAGCTGGAATGCACAGACTTCAGCGATGACCTCACACGCAAGCGCATTACCTGTTGGCGCCAACTCTAATTGGGAAGGCTTTCAATTTCAATCTTGCACGTCGCAATATTTACGGTAAAGCCTATATAAACATTCTATGGACTATTTTACAGATCACACACCTACTGGAGGAAGCAATATTTTCGTGAAACGCGTTTGCCTGTTCCTTTTACTTAAAGTAGCCTCATTTAACCCAACGCATCCTGGTCTATGCGGAGCGGGATAGACGGCTGCACGAGAGTCCGGTGCCCCCTAAAATATCACCGGTTGCAAACTACATCTGGTGTCTGATCCTAGACACTGAAAAAATGAGCGTGTACCCCTTCAATTTATTGAACCTTTACAGGTTTTAAAATGCTACACCATGGTGCCTTTTTTGTTTTGAGATATGCTTGAGCAGAACGTGAAAGGAGATTGATAGCATAGAGGGGACCTCTATTACAGGAAACGCTTATTCCACCACCAAAAGCCTCTTTCTGTCCTGTACAGTACATTTTTGTTAGTGGTATATCCAAACCCACCTAGTGGAGGACAACAGCTGTTGATTCATAACAAAAGCAACATTTTTATTCATAGCATGATTATCAGTGAAACACTTAAATCAATAAACTATTGCGTAGTCTCTATATTGAAAGCGGTTTCCGTTTGATCTATTCGTACAGACTTATTTCCTCAGTCAAATTTGGGTTTATAAAAACCAGGTGGCAGAGATACAGTTCTGCTTTGCTCTATTTCCTACCTGCATCATAGAATCGGATGAAAGTCTCATTTGGGGAGACTGTTGTGGAAACTGGCTACCAATGGTCTCAAGAACAGACCTTGCATATCAGTGCACTGGAAATTATGGTGGCTCTTTTCGCTCTGAAGTCATTCATGAAAAGTTAAAATCAATCAGCGAACAATATTGATTTGCACAGACAATTTCCCAGACCGTTCACTACATCAATGACATGGGTGAACCTTGAGACTGCCGTCAGAAGCAGAATCCCCCCCCCCATTTTCTTCCTAACAGCCTGTTAGTCTCTGCACAATTGATTCCAGGCTGGAACTCCCGGCACTGGAGCCTTTAATCAGCTCTCTATGCGTTCCAGCTGGTCGTCACCCTCTCGCATGCTGTACTATACCTCATACCTGGCATGTCACGCCTATACCAAATCATGCACTGATAAGGACTTACAATCAGACAATTAATGCTTCTGTGTTTGGGGTCTTGTAACACGTGGGGGATATCAGGACTCTGGACTAGGGATAGACCGATATGTTTTTTTCCAGGCCGATACCGATAATCGGCCGTCTCTCTGGCCAATAACCGATATCAGGGGCCGATATTCTGTGAGCTTAAATTTTTGAAAAATAACACAATTTCATACAAATCTGGTATAAACTGAACATGTTTATTCATATTTTAAACATTAAATTAGGGGGTGCATGCAGATCTCGGAGAGAGCAGGGTAAGACCCGGTCACCGGCCTGAAAAAAAAGGTTTACTGTATGTTTAACTGTAGATCGCTAGCTGTCTGTTCCTTTAAGTAATTACAACCAGGGTGTGCTGCTGAGTGTTCTGCTCCCTTCACTAGCCCCACGCATGCTGAGTGCTCTGCTCCCTTCACTAGCCCCACACAGTCAGGCACTAACCAACCCCACTAGCTGCAGCAGCTCCCCCTCCTTCCTCAGCTCCATCCATCTTTAAAGCCCCATTGCTCCGTCCACTGACTCCATCCATAATGAGCAGTTACGACCCGGGACACAGCACTGCAACCCAGAGCTCAGCCTGACCTGAAGCCCCCTTAAACACAGCCCTGGAGTTGAACCTGCAGCAGGTGAATAAAAAATGGCCCACAGCTGTGTGTGTGTGCAGACTGAAAGTGCACACACACAGCTGTGGGCCATTTTTTTATTCACCTGCTGCAGGTTGAACTTCAGGCAGGGCTGTGTTTAAGGGGGCTTCAGGTCAGGCAGAGCTCTGGGTTGCAAAGGGGCTTTAAAGATGGATGGAGCCGAGGAAGAAGGGGGAGCTGCTTCAGCTAGTGGGGTTGGTTAGTGGGTGACAGACAGTGACTGCGTAGGGCTAGTGAAAGGGAGCGGAGCACTCAGCAGCAGCACACCCTGGGTTGTAATAATTTAAAAAGCGATACAGACATACAGTAAAAAAAATTTCAGGGCGGTGACCGGGTCTTACCCTGCTCTCTCCGAGATCTGCATGCAGGGTTTCCGGATATGCTGCTGACGTGATGACCATGTGGTGGGCGGCGTAAGCTCCTCATTGGTCGGCTTCCCCTGCAAAGGAACAAGAACACATCGCATGCGCCGCAGTGACCGAGCGCGCTGGGGAGCGGCGGCAAGCAGGGGAAAAAAAATAAATCGGTAATATCGGGGGCCTGAACTCCGATACCGATATACTTTAAAAAACCCAAAATATCGGTAGCACCGATAATCGGTCGATCCCTACTCTGGACCAGTGTCCATTGCTTTACGTCAGATGGACATTTTGGTACATCTAGGAGATGTTTGTTTCAACACCATCTCCTTTCAGGCTTTCCCAGATGTAGGGCTGAAAGAACGAATTGATAATGAGAATAGTTTACAACTATTTTCATTAAGCGATTTCTGTACAGCACACTGTCGAGTCAGAGTTAGGTTATAGCCTCAGATTCTGCTCCGGAGCCAATTGATTTAGTTCTGGGGTTATGACGGACATAACCAGTTAGTTATTAATCAGTTTACAACTATAGTTGCACTATAAACACAAACCCTGGGATATTGCCACCAGGTATGGGCACTGTACCGCTGGCTTTTTATGCTTACTTGAAGCTTGAGTCCTGTGCCATCACCCCACCCTCCCTGTCACCCCCCCTCCTCTTTGGACTGGAGCTGCCATCTCCCCCCCCCCCTTTGGTCTGGTCCCTTCCCACAAACTCCCTCCCACACTCAGGTCTTGTATTTTGCCCAAACTCACACTCGGGTTAAGTCCCTTGCCTAATCTCACTCCCACCTCCGGACCCTCCACCCACTCAGTTTGTTCATGAAATTGTAAAAAAGGGACATTAATATGCTAAAGTGGTTAGGCTGCCTGGAGAGTCCCCTCCCCGTTCGCAACCTGCTTTCGTGCTGACATCATGTCTGAGTGCTTGTAGCAGCTGTCGATTGGGGAGAAAGACATGGGCTTAAAATGGTGTACACAGCATAAATCCAACTGAGTCGGTGCTGTTGTGTGAAAAGTAGGCAATTTCCAGTTGTACGTACGAACAATACGTACACTATGCAAATTGCTTAGATAAAAAAAAGAAGTCAGCCAACTAATCGATTCTGAAAATAATAGTTGCAGCCCTAGTCAGTTGTCTCCAATCCCATGAATTGCGCAACCCCCTCCCTCTACGTCAGACTCCTCCTTTGGGTCTTTTGTATCCCCATTTAGACCAGTCCAGCACGGTGGGTGTGTCTGGCTGTAAACTGGAGGATTTGAGGAGATCTGTGGATTGGGTCTCAGGAATCGACCTTTCATACTTACGATTTTAAACCTGGTTCTCATTGAATTCCTCAATTTTCCTATTCCATGAAAGGAAAGTCTGAATTGTATTACGAACAACAAAAGGTGACTATTCCCACCCTCTGATACATCTCCCTTGTCGGTGTTTTGTGCCTTGCGTTGATGTTCAGGTTTCCGCAGTTTGACGTTTCATTAGTACTTCGGTTGGTCTGATAGCGCTTGCCGCATCTACTTCAATTATACTTTGTGGTTTTTATAACGTCTGCGGATTTATGTCGCTCAGTTTCCTCTTCCCGTTCATGAGCCACTTCACACTTTGTGCCCAGCCTCAGACCACTTAAGTTTTGGCTCCCGTTTGCTCTTTTTTGGTTTGATGTCTTGGTGGATTTTACTGCCTCGCTGACAAGGAAGTGCTATACTTGAGAAGGACTTCTGTGGGAAGGGAATGGACTATTCAGAGTGGGGGGGTGATCTATTTCCTATGGTGGGCAGAACCCTTTGCAATATGAAACCTCCGTTAGAATGGCATAGAATTGAACCGTGAACAACAGTGCAGCATTAATAAATTTTAAAGTAATTTTTACAAACACAACCTGGTCCTGTTTGGCATCATTGGAAAGCTTGCTCTAGCTGCCACCGATTTGGAGATATGGGCAGCTAGAGGTTAACTGTGACGTCAACTCTTTAGAGAAAGAGCTTGCAACATTTGCCTCCGTTGTCCTTACGTGTCAAAATTTCCATGGTGGAATAGGGAAAGAAAAAAAAACTCCAAGGAATTCTAATGTGAACAATGATGCTGCAGTAAACGAAAAAGGTTTCAGTTTTAAAAAACACAAGTCAGTATTTTCCTGAGAATACAATAAAAAAATAAATAAAACAAAAACCACGTGTACCCCATAGACTATATAACCTAAAAGGCTTGGATGAGAAGATGTGAAAAAAAAATTTAACGTGCTGTAGACTGAAATTAAATGGAAATTACATTTTTTCTAGCAGGACATGATGTATACATATACTGACCCATTATGAACCTGCTGTAGTCTGCCGTAAAAGAAAAAAAAAAAAAAAAAAAAAAAAAGCTATATAAAATGTTAGATCTCTGCTGATCTTTATATAGCCTGGTCTAAATTTTGTAGCTTCCTTTCCAGCTGCTTCCACTTTGCCAATCACCCTAATTAACCTAAGGTTCTACCCCTTCCCATGAAATGTTAAATCAGTATATTTGTGTTCTTAATGTCTTGCATTTATTACTTTGTATTTCTGTAATAATCCAATGTTCTTGAACAAGGACGTACTTGAAAACGTGAGAAATCTCAATGTATCCTTCCTGGTAAAATCCTTTGCAAATAAATTTTTAACACGCCCATCGCCGGCTGCGCACGCACCCATCACAGCTGCTCACTCAACTCCGACGAGTAGTGATGGGAAGTCCGGATTAGTGAAATGATTTGGGTCATTATGAGTGACTCGGTTTATGAACCAGATCATTTCATCAGAATTGCTGAGGGGGAGGGGGGGGCAGTAACTGCTCCTTTGAGCTACTCTCCTGGCTGCTGATTGCCTGTGTGCTCAACTGCAGGTGTAATGTAACAATTTGTTTCAGAAACCAAGAGGGATAAAATTAAGAAAATTAACCCTGTGCTCCAATACCATGGCATGCCCTGTGAGATTGTATTTGCAGTCTGCCTGCAGATTAGAGAGAAATCTATCCAGAAACACAAACAGGGTTATTCCGAGAAAGGTGAAAACCAGGAGAAGAGAACAGTCTAGACCAAATAACAGATTTGGAAAGGGAGATAAAAAAAAGAATTTGTTTTTTGGCTATTTTGACCTAGGAAAAAAACAGGAAATGAGAATTCAAAGTTTCACCTTTCTTAGAATAGAGCTACTTTCTTGCTGCTGCAGCAGAATAATAATAAGTATCTCCGTTGTCATTTACTGCCCTGTTGGATTTTTGGCCGCCCCGACTAACTCAGGGCAGCAGTGTGCCACTTTGTGGGTTGGTCCTTGTTGCCGATCGGCAGTGGGCCCGTGTTTTTTGCACTCTAAGGCTGGCGGCACACGAGCAGAGGAAGGAACGTCCGTAAAAGTGGACGTTCCTTCCACTCTCTGCGCTCAGCGTACAAAGCGCGATCCTCCTATGGAGAATTGCGCTTTGTATCCTTTCAGCGTTCGTTTAGCTTTTTGACGGGGAGGGCTTTTTCACGTCCGGTGGATGGCCTTCCCCATCAAAAACCCACGGACGCAGGGAAGTGCGGGTGCACATGAGCCATAAATACGCTCGTGTGTCGGGGCCTTTAGCGTGCGTCTCCCTCCACTGACTGGATCATTTGACCTCGAAGAGATTCCCACTGACAGCATTTTTCGCCGCCATTTTACCAATTCTGGGGACAGTTCCCTACAGACAACCAACTCACGGCTATTGTGGATTCTGATCCGGGAAGCTCAGCCCAGTGCCTGCAGTTAGGTTAAAAAGATGTGGGCGCTTACACACATCAACTTTCACTCTAAAGAAAGGTCTCCCAAAAGAAAAACTTTTTTGCCAGAGCTGATAGATTCAAGGTGCATTCTACGCCGTCCAAGGGCCACCTCCAGACCCAACCCTAGCCCCACCACCAACCCTTCCAGTAACTATCTGGATCCTTCAAATAAGTGGGTAGCCATGGCACACCCGAGGATTCAGGGGCGCTAGAGGTTCCTTTCGTGGCAGAAGTCCTTGAATTATTATGTGAATTTATTTAGTAGCCCATACAAACTGTACGCCTAAAGTTTAGTTCACTTACCATGCAATTTAATTCATGGGACGGGCATGACAAATAGTCTGAGAGGTATTGCACATACTACACTCACTCGCTGCCCAGCGAGTGACACTAGTGCGTTTTAGGCCGCTGCCACACGAGCGCAGTGTCTTTTGCAGCTTTCTTAAGCCTTGATGGGAATGGCAACACTGTAACGTACTGTACATAATCGAATCATATGGGATGTGCTGAAAACCACCCCGTCCAAAAGCTACGTCAGACGGGCCTACAAATGATATCCTCCATAGGACAGGAGGTGGCTACAAGGGGGTCAGAGTGGAGAGAACACCTGTTCTCACGGATGTTCCATCCGTGCTCGCGGCTTAATCAATGTTGTTTCATGGATCATAAAATGCTTTAAGGTTTGTGTCATTTGATAATTTATTAATCTACAGGCCTTTATCTTTTACCATTATGTAAAATACCAGTATTAATTTATATATAAGCCTTATCAAGAAGAACCTGTGCCGGTGCAGTCTTCTCTTGGCCACGAGCTCTACCACGGGCCCTCGCTCTTCCAGACATTGTTTAGTGCTGAAACAAAAGAACCATCCGATTAATATTTTGTAAACAAGCTTCCAGACAGAATCTTAGCAAATAATCGCATTCCTATCATAAGTCATGTTATGTGGACCCGAGGAAGAGGGCGTTTTAACCCCCGGTAAAGGGGAAAACAAATTTACATGTAAAATGTTTCCATTTACTAGGAATGCAGATACCATTTTTTTTTTTAAACCGAGTACAAGTACCGATACCTTTACTTAAAGTCATGTGATGCTTTCCAATAAATAATTTAGGAGTTTGCTGAAATGTTAAAATGAGACGTATGGCCAGACACAGACGTATGGGACACACACACACACAAAGTGTGTGTGCATACATACATACCACTGTAGATATATACACACACACACACACACACACAACTTCAGACCAGAAGTGTGTGCGTGTATTATATATAGGGATGCACCGATCATGCAAATGGCCCGATACCGGAAGCCAGCGTTAGGCTGGTATCCGGAGCTGGGGAAGCTGGCCATCTGCATGAAAAGCACGCAGCCAGCATTCCCCTCCAGCAGGCTGGGATATTCACCCCTTCCGAAAGGTCCAGAGAGACAGAGGCATTTTTATATGAGGTCTGTTCTTATTGGAAAGCGTTCACGTGACATAAAATAAAAGTATCGGTACTCAGTCTAAAGTGGTATCGTTGCATCCCTAATTATATATATATCCAGGGAGAGAGCACTCTAGTCAACACATTCAAAAACCAGCAACAACAAGCTCATTAATGGGTACATACCAGATTTTACCACGTTGAAAAATTCTTAAATCTGGCTTTGTTGAAGAAAAATGGTGGAAATTTAGTTTGCAAACTAAATTTCCAGCATTTTATGCAATAAAGCGGCCGCTTGTTTTGTATTCATTACTGAGACGCACCTGCACTGAATGCTTAGTTTAGGTTGAGTGCTTCCTCATATCTATCTACACTCATAGCCCCTGCAGCTTACTGCGTTTCTTACAAATCCAACAAGCACCACCGGCAATGTCTCAGAGCGTCCGCTCGATGGGAAGCCCCCCATGTGCGATATTGAAAGATCGGAGTTCGCAGGATCAAGCTGGGAGGAATCTCGCAAGATCACGCCTGGGGGCTTCCCAAGGAGCATCCGCTCGAAGACTTTGCCGGCGGCGCTCGTTGGATTCGTAAAAAAACAGTAATTTGCAGGGGCCTGGCCGAATGCCGTTAGAGCATTCAGACAGCCGCCCCAGCCCTGCGGATGCCAGTAAGCCAGCTCAATGGATTTTAACCCATTACATAGCGGTGAGATTGCCTTTAACCTTGCTAGTTTCTATGGAATTCGTTGACATTTTCTATGGAGTGTAACAAGACAATGCAATCCTTATTTTTCCCCATTAAAAAGTCAATCATGGGAAGAGTACCACCCAGGGTTGCACAATCTGGATCCCAATACCTGGGTAACCTTAAACAAAACTCTGCAAAAAATACCAATGCCATGAAAACCGTGCTATGGAGCGGTTTGCCCTGACATGGCCTCCAGCGATTTGGCTGTAAGCTGGGAACGTGGGGTGTAAATTTACAGTAAAATAGCTATCCATACTTGATGGGATGGCACTACGCATCTTCAGTGATTTAAATTGTGACGTAACCTCCACACATGCCGCTCTGACCCCGGGGAAATTGTCCCTCAGACTGAGTCTGTGTGCTTAGCACATATAGAAGACAGTCCCCCTCGTTAACATTAAGAAAAGACAGGACTTTCCCTCCTAAAGCTGGCTGCACGCCATGGATTCCCCGGCTCCTACGAGCCACCAGCAACTTTACCTCACGATGGCCGCTCCACAAGATAACTGCCGCAGCTGCGCGTGGGAGGGCGTACACAAATGGGGCGGAGAGCGCTTTTAGAAAATCATTGCGCGGTGGCAATGGACGGCCGCCTCCCAGTTCGCGTAGATCGTCAGTTCTTGAGCGTTTTCAGTCCGTCCCAGCACATTCTTCAAGTTAGTGAGGCGGGAAACCGCTTCACCGTGTTTTGTTTTTTTCTAATGTGAAAACTATGGATGGACTCTTTTATGAGTGCGTGGAAGGACACGAGATCTAGTTCGTCTTCGCGCCCAGCCAAGCACGTGTCAGTTGGGCCAATGATAGGTGATGTGATTGATGCTGATAGGTGAAAGAAATGTTCCAATCCTATGGTTATTGTTCTGTTTCTGATTGGTCAATCAGGCGCGTTCAGTTCCTCAGCCGCTGCATGGGCTTAGTTAACAATTTAACACTGAACCCTGTGCTGCAGTTCAGCGCTCACTACTGCTAATTTAGCACTTGCAGCTAAACACAGAGGTGCTGCAGAATTGCTGAGTGTGACGTGGGAAAGATGGCTGCCTCCAAGGAGCAAATATTCCAATAAATAAGGAAATGTTCAGTTTGATGTTTTGGTGGACCAAAACACCAAATATTTATTGGAACATGGTAAACATTACCACAAAAGTGGTAATAACATGGACAACAATGGATATTGCTGAAACAGCACCGTTCATTAAGCAATCCTCTGCCCTTTTGCTTCAATATTCACAGCCAAAGCATTCAGTGAGACTGCTGCAGCAAACTGAACTGCTGCAATGTAGTAATTCAGCAGCTGCTGAGGAACTGAACAGGCCAATTGTGACGCCTCTCTTTGCCTGAGAGCAGTAAGGCCCCGTTCACACCTGTGCGTTTTAAAGCGCGTTCCTGTGCGCTTTAAAACACATGAACAGGGAAATCCCATGTTTTCCTATGGGACCCTTTCACACCTGGGCGTTTTAAAGCGGGCAGGAACACGCTTTAAAACGTCCTGCGCCCAAAGAAGTCCGGGAGCTTCTTTGGTGCGCATAGCAGTGCATTTGCGGCCATAGACATAGCCGCGAATGCACTGCAATGTGCGTTTTTTCGTATGCGCGAACGCTCATAAAAAAACGCGTGTATTGCGCACGTTTGAAAAACATGCAGGTGTGAACCCAGCCTAAGTGTGCTTTATGTGTGAGAACTGAGAACACACCGGGCCCTATTACAATCTTCACGCAAACGTTTTAACGCGAAGATTGTAATAGGGCCCACCCTGTTTTGGCGCCAGTAACGCCAGGTGCTCACGAGTAGGGATGGACTGGCAATTCGATTCGAGCATTGCCAGTTCGGCGAATAGCGAACATTTCCGCGTGTTCGCCCACAATGGACCACAATGCACTTTTCCACTGGCCTGAAGCTTGTAGGTCAGGTGCAAGACTATGCCAATCAGGGCTCAGAGTCCTGTTTGGGCAAATTTTGCCCAATCATGGGCTCACAGAGCTAAGTCCCGCAGCACACTATATAAGGCTTCCCCGCAGCCCCAACACGTGTTTTTTTTTTTTTGCAAGAGTGAATCAGAGAGGAGAGGAGATTGTTTGTTGCATAACAGGCTGTATCACTGAGTTATATCTGCTTTCTGGAAATTTGAATCTGTGTCTTGGCACTGCCAGAAGCTATAAGGGTGTATGACTGAGGCATAGCATACTTCTGGAAATTTTAATCTCTGTCTTGTCACTGCCAGCTATCAGAGACAGGCTGTATCACTGAGTTGTAACTGCTTTCTGGAAATTGGAATCTGTGTTGGCACTGCAAAGGCTATCAGGGACAGGCTGTATCACTGAGTTATAGCATAGTTCGGAATATCTTTAATCTAGATAACACAGTTGAATCAGAGTTCTACATATCTCCAATCTTTATACCAGAGTTGAATCAGAGTTCTGTATATCTTTAATCTATATATCACTCACCATGTCAGAAAGACCAAAAAGGACAGGCAGACGCTCCCAGACACAGATAAGAGGGCAAGCAGCCTCTGTGTCGGAAGGCTGTGCCCCTGGTCGTCGTGGACGTGGTCCATCCTCTGCAGGGTCACGCTTGTCCTTGTTTCTAACTGGTGCTGGCCGTCTTAAGCAGCAGCAACATACAGAGGATTTGCAGGATTGTCTAACCAGGCCATCCTCATCCTACGAGTCCTCTGCCAGCCAGGCTTGTAGTGGTTTACAGTCCACCTCAGCTGCCAAAACATCTAATTCAGCCTCCATGTCCACAGCTACTCCTGCCGTAGCCTCACTATCATACACAGACGAGTCAGCTGAATTGTTTTAGAGAGGGAATGGGGGTGAAGCGCTCACCGGAATAGTGTCTATCCCACTCGCTGAATGCTGTATAGGGGGTTTCTCTAAATACCCAAGTGGCAACAATGTGAACAGGAAAACAACACAGCGCTTCAAAAGACAAAAAGTCCAAAAGAAGACAGTGGGGTAGACACTCAATATGTCCTTAAACTGAAGTAATTGTCTTTAAGAGTTGATCTTCTCAAAACGATGTCGATGGAGTTGTACTGTAGGGAGGAAGCACAAACACAAAGGACCAAAATTGCGCAGTAAGACAGTACCCAGAGTGAGAGTATTATATATCAATAATCAACTCACATTCTGTGGAGCCCACAACCGGCTCTCAGGAATAAGGCGAGCAGGGACTTTATGTTGGGTGCCCATAAAACCTTCAAACGACTTCTCCAGGATTCGCCAGATAAGGATACTGTGAGGAGATTGACACAAACCAAAAAGGCACCCCCTTTTAGATAGATAAATTATAATTATAACTTTGAGTTAATACTACATAAGTAATTATTTATATAATTATTAGATTATAATTGCATTTTGGAGTTTCATTAATATGATATTTATATGCATGATTATCACCCTTTTCTCCCCTTTCACTACACACTATAGATCCACTTATAGCTCTTGGGTTAATCCCTGTATATACATATTGGACCTATTTTTTAATGCTAATTTATTTTAGTCCATTGGATCATAGGTATTTGTATGTAGTATAATTTGGTTACATTTAATGACATTTAATGACACTTGTCCACAATTTTAGTCATTGTGCCTCATAAATGTGTCCTGTGGCACAGCGGCATCATCGAACAGCGATCTAATATCCTAATGCCATGCACATTATCACTTTACATAGATTAACTATATATTCAACCCAGACTATATTTATGATTCTGAACTAATATCACATAATTGAGCATTTATATAATTATTAGATTACATCTGTATCTAGGAGTTTTATTAATTATGATATTATTATGCTTTATTTACCATCTTCCCCTCTTTTCACCACACACTATAGATCTATTCATAGTTTTTGGGTTAATCCCTGTATGCACACATTGGACCAATGTCCATATTTTGAATGCCATTTACTTTAGTTTATTAGATTTTTAGGTATGTAATATACTAGATTATATAGAATGACATTAATTGACACCCATTCACAGATTTAAAATATTGTGCCACATAAATGTGTTCTGTGGCACAGCGGCATCACCTAATAGCGACCCTCATTAATGCAGTGTATTGTCTCTCTTTTTTAGTAGTTATTAGCCCAGCGTTGTAGGGGCTTTTATGCTTGTGTATTTTTCTCATTAAGGATGGTTTTAAGGCTATATCTGGAGACGTGCGGGTCCTTGGTGATCCTGCGTTTCAGCCTGAGACGCGGGGAGTGTGCGCATGCGCAAAATGGCGGGCGCAATGTTTATAATAAAGAAATTAGATTTCTTCCGTTTGCCGTGCTAAATCACTGCTTCCGCGTTCCAGGGTGACACGCAGGTCCTCCAATCATGTGCAAACGGTGGGAGCCACTTAAGCACACCTGAGTTTAAGTATGATGATTGCAAAGTGATTGATTTTTTTAAAAAAAGTTTTTTTCTTGAAGTGTTAATGGATTGTGCATTGTATATAAAGGCAGCAGCAAGACTAGACATATGATAACCAGCTGAGGAAGCCTTTGTAGGCGAAACGCGTCCTGGTCTTTGGTCTGGTAGATATGATCTATCTATTTTAAAGCAAATAAATGTTTTTATCTTTTTAACAAAAAAACTCTATTTTTGCTGTCTGCCTCCATAAACTCCTGTAAAGAAGGTCTGGGGAACACCTTATGATTCCCTAAAGTGTATTGTGACGGAGCCAACAGAGGCTCAACAATGTGTGAGTTTTAAATTGGCCATCTTCTTTCAAGATATAAAGTAGTGTGTGATTTATTGCACTAGGGGGTGCCTTTTTGGTTTGTGTCAATCTCCTCACAGTATCCTTATCTGGCGAATCCTGGAGAAGTCGTTTGAAGGTTTTATGGGCACCCAACATAAAGTCCCTGCTCGCCTTATTCCTGAGAGCCGGTTGTGGGCTCCACAGAATGTGCGTTGATTATTGATATATAATACTCTCACTCTGGGTACTGTCTTACTGCGCAATTTTGGTCCTTTGTGTTTGTGCTTCCTCCCTACAGTACAACTCCATCGACATTGTTTTGAGAAGATCAACTCTTAACCTTTCGCTGCTGAGGCTTTTCCCGCCCCTGTGTGCTGAGGTCATTTTTTACCTGTTTTGCGCATCATGTTTAAACCTGTTTTGAAGGCTTATTTTAGTATATGACATCGACATATTAATATCGTTCTTTCGTCAGACTCGGTAGATTCATAATATGTCATTATAATATGTATACGTTATGTCATGTTTGTATATTATAACAAAAAATGCAATAAAATATATTTTCAATAATTTACAGCGTGTAAAGTGTTTTTTTCCACATTTTAAACATGCGAGCAATTGCGGTTATATTTTGTATGGGGTGCTTGTTAAAAAAATTAGAGATGGGGTCTCGTTACATTTTTTTTGGGGAAAATGACACCCATTTTTTAACAAACGCACCGCATACAAAAATCGTTAATGCAGCATCATTGTTCACATTATAATTGAAATGGGAACAATATTGCTGCATTAACAAAAAAAAAAAACAAAAAAAGTGTTTTTATTTTTTTTTTTTTAATTTTTTTTTTAATTTTTTTTTTATTTTTATTTTTCTTTTTTTTTTTTTTTTACAATTTTTTTTACTTTCATGTTTGGTATCGTTGGAACGGCCATGCTCTGGCCGATCCAACGATATCGAAATTTAACCCCTAACTGCCACGGATCGGGAGATAGGGAGTTCATTGGAACTCCCTATCTCCACAGTTCGTGGCAGTTAGGGTTAATGCTAGGACTGGCGTCATCGTGCTACGCACGATGACGCCAGTCCTCTGGGGGAGTTCCCGGAAGCTTGGCCGACATCCAAGATGTCGGCCAGCTCCCGGGAAGGATCGCAAATCGGCGCTTTTCAGCGCCGATTTGCGATCCAGCTCCCCAGGGGTTAATGCCAGGCATCATTTGGAAGGGCAGGCTGTGCCCTTCCAAATGATGCCTGGGTTAAGCCCCTGTGAGCCGCCGATCGGGAGGGAGAGAGGTCCGAAGGACCTCCCCCCCCTCCCTTTCAGGCGCCTCCTCCGCACATGCGGGGGGGCGCCTGAATTATGTGTCATCGCGGGGCGCGATGACACATAATAATGGCGGCCACTGCTCCGGATGCCGGGCTGACATCCAGGATGTCAGCCCGCACCGGAGGGCCAGCGATCGGCCGGACCCGGCCGAACGCTGACCCCAATGCGAGGACGCGCTCAGCGCGTCCTCCGCATACCAGCGGCAATGCTGAGGACGCGCTGAGCGCGTCCTTAGCATTGAAGTGGTTAAAGACAATTACTTCAGTTTAAGGACATATTGAGTGTCTACCCCACTGTCTTCTTTTGGACTTTTTGTCTTTTGAAGCGCTGTGTTGTTTTCCTGTTCACACAGCTGAATTGTTTGACTACAGTGACAGTGACGTGCCGCTTGAGGATGCGCAGCAACTCCAGTGCTCTGATTCAAACTCTGAGGAAGGGAGTATAATCAGCCTAGAGGGAGGGGGTGCCAGTGACACACAAAGAACTGGCACTCATATTCCCCCAGCAGCTGCAACACACTGCCAAGTTGGTTCTAGTGACGAGGAGATAGGGGGTGATGACGATGATGAGGTCACTGATTCCACCTGGGTGCCTGATCGAACAGGGGAGTCAAGGGAGGAGGAGGAGGCACAACAAAAATGAGGCAGAACGTCCTCTACGAGCAACCATAGCCAGTCCAAGGCATCAGATGTCAGAGCTGCTCAGGTGCAGAGCGCTGTTGTCACGCAGCACACGTCCAGAATCTCTGCTGTCTGGGAGTTCTTCACAACATGTGCAGCAGACTGCAGCGATGCTATTTGTAAGCTATGTCGGAAGAGGCTCAAGCGTGGGAAAGACAGACACTTGGGTACCACGTGCTTAAGGCGACATATGACCACCTGCCACGCATCCTGTTGACACAACACTTTGCATAGGTCCTCCTCCTCATCTGTCTCTACCCCCACTATATGTCCTGCCATGTCATTGCCTACAACCTCCACTGACAGGGATGATGCTTGTCACGGTGGCTCAGGGGATGGGGCGCCTGGCAGCAGCTTCCTCGCTGCTCGCTGGCCAGGCGCCGAATGTAAGCGCTTCCGGCGCTCACGTGGGACGCCGAGGGGCGGGGCCTGGCGCTGTGACGCGGACCCGCCGGGTTTAAAACCCAGTCTCTCCCATACTCCGGTGCCCTGACGTGGTATTCACCTCCCGCAGAGCTCTTGTGATTTTGGCTATCTCCTGTGTATGATCCTTGGCATTGGCAAACGAATCCTCTTGTGTATAACCCTTGGCATTGGCAAACGAACCCTCCTGTGTATGACCCTTGGCATTGGCAAACGAACCTCCTGTGTATGACCCTTGGCATTGGCAAACGAACCCTCCTGTGTATGACTCCTGGTATTGGCAAACGAACCCTCCTGTGTATGACCCTTGGCATTGGCAAACGAACCCTCCTGTGTATGACCCTTGGCATTGGCAAACGAACCCTCCTGTGTATGACTCCTGGTATTGGCAAACGAACCCTCCTGTGTATGACCCCTGGTATTGGCATTTACTCTGCTCTAGGTTCTGCCCTTAACGTTGGTACTGAGGTCAGTCTATGTGGCATCCTAAGCACGCATCAGATTACCTCTGCTATTACTAAAGTCCTAGGGAGGACTTGTGATCTGTTCTGTACCCCTGTCTGGTATTTCCCTTTCTTTGTCTGTTACCTGCTTCATTGTCTACATAGCTTTGCCGACCATTCAAGGATCGGAAGAGTAGAAAGGGAGCTACAGAAAGAGATATTATCTTGGTAGTCAGAAGGATTCGTGACGATACTCTATTCCATACCTCTGTCTGGTGTTACCCCTTGTCTATCTATTGTCTGGTTAATTGTCTTTCTAGTTTCGCCGACCATTCAAGGATCGGAAGGGTAGAGAGCGGTCTGCGTAAAGGGACCACACTTCTGGTAATCAGAGGGATCCGTGACATTACGTCAGGGCCAATGGATCCCGCAGACCTCTCTAACCAGCTGGCACGTATCGCAGCCAGACAAGAGGAACAAGACCATAGGATGGACCAGATTTCTCTCGCTCTGCAAACCCTGTTAAATCGGTCCAATACAGGTATCACAAACCCTCCAGATCCAGTGTTACCTAGGGTCAGTCCCGTCCCCCCTGAAGGACATAGGCTTAGTATGAAGGCACCCCTACGCTATGATGGTACACCAAGCCTATGTCGGGGGTTTTTGACTCAACTCGAGATTTTGTTTGAGAACAATCCAGGTTCTTGTATGTCTGATAAAGCCAAAGTAGGATATCTGATTAATCATTTAACAGAAAAAGCTTTATTGTGGGCTACGCCGTTGTGGGAAAATAAGAAACCCATCATTTATGACTATGAGGGTTTTACCTCTGAGTTAAAACGTACCTTTGATCCCTCTAGAAGGGCTACCAATGCGGGTAGGTCCTTGTTTCACATCAAACAAGGTAATAAGAGGGTCGCCGATTATGCCATAGAGTTTAAGACTTTGGTTTCTGAAGTACTTTGGCCGAACGACGTTTTAACCTTAGCCTTTACCGAAGGCTTGAACGAGGCTTTTATGTTTGAACTGGCTCCCTTAAAATTACCAGAAAGTCTGGACCACCTGATAGATTTCTGTATAGCCATGGACGATCAAATCAGGGAAAGGAGACACCCCAGAGATAGACCCAGAAGGGTCTTGCCTCCTTTACCCTCGTTACCCAGACACCCCAGTACATCAGGTGGTTCGGAGAATGTAAAAACAGATTTACCGTCGTTGAACCCATGCAAATAGGGAGGACAGGTATTTCAGAAGCAGAAAAAGCTCACAGAAGAGAAAAGGGGCTCTGCTTTTATTGTGCAGGGGCAGATCACTTCCGCCTTCAATGTCCTCAGAGACCCAGGGTTGGCAGAGCTGAACATAGCAGAGTGGGATTCAGAACAGGAGACACCCAGGTTGTCGGTTCTCTGTGTGCCTCCTTTGTGGATAATGAAAAAAAAAATCCAGGATTCTGTTACCGGTCTCCCTAACCTGGGAGGGGGTTCACCTCAAGACTGAGGCGTTTTTGGACTCTGGGGCCTCAGGCAATTTTATGGATAAGAATTTTGCTGCCAAAAACCTCATACCACTGGTTCTCAGGAAAGACCTCTAAGGGTGGAGGCCATAGATGGTAACCCCCTGGCATGTCCACATATCACTCACGATACAGTCGATGTATGTATGAAAGTAGGAGTTTTACACCAGGAGACAATAAGATTTCAAATCATTGAATCACCCTCATGTCCTGTCGTCCTTGGGTTTCCATGGCTAACAGAGCACAACCCAGTAGTCGATTGGGTCCAGAGAGACATAAAATGTTGGGGTCAGAGTTGTCAGTCTAAGTGCCTAGGCACAGTTAATGTGATTGGTAGCCTCAATATTGCCACAGCTCCTCCTTTGTCCACGGAGGTTCCGGAATGTTACCTGGCATTAAAGGAGGTGTTCTCTAAAGCCAGGACTGAGGTCCTACCACCACATCGTCCATATGACTGTGCCATTGACTTGCTCCCCGGTACGATGCCTCCTAGGGGTCACGTATACCCTTTGTCACAAAGGGAGAACGACATTATGGAGGAATATATAAGGGAGAATCTGGAACGAGGATTCATTAGACGGTCCTCCTCTCCAGCAGGAGCAGGTTTCTTTTTTGTTTCCAAGAAAGAGGGAGATCTGCGACCTTGCATCGACTATAGGGGTTTAAATAGGATCACTATAAGAAATGCATATCCCATACCTCTCATAACAGAATTGTTTGACCGATTAAAAGGGGCTCGTGTCTATACTAAGCTTGATTTACGCGGAGCGTACAACCTGGTCAGGGTTAAAAAGGGAGACGAATGGAAAACGGCTTTTAATACACGTAGCGGGCATTACGAATACCTGGTGATGCCTTTTGGGTTGTGTAATGCGCCAGCCGTCTTTCAGGACCTTATAAATGACACTCTAAGGGACTTTCTGCAAGAATTCGTCATAGTATATCTGGATGATATCCTGATATACTCTCCTGATGTGGACACTCATCATGTCCACGTGAAACAAGTGTTGAAAAAACTATTGAAGGCTGGATTGTACTGTAAGCTAGAAAAATGTCTATTCGACATAGTAACTGTGCAATTCCTTGGTTATATTATAACTCCTGGGGGTTTTCAAATGGATCCCAAGAAGCTCTCAGCTATTCTTGACTGGCCTCTACCCCAAGGACTTAAAGCCATTCAGAGGTTTCTGGGGTTTACGAACTATTACCGAAGGTTCATTAAAGATTTTTCGGCCTTGGTGGCCCCCCTCACGGCTATGACAAAGAAAGGGGTGGGAAATCAGAAATGGACACCTCAAGCCACTCAAGCCTTTGAGGCACTAAAACAAGCCTTTACTACTGCCCCTGTTCTCCGGCATCCAGATCCGGCTCTGCCTTTCCAATTAGAAGTTGACGCCTCCGAACTAGGTCTTGGTGCAGTCTTGTCCCAAAGGGAGGCTCCTGACAAACCCTTGCATCCATGCGGCTTCTATTCTCGGAAGTTGTCCCCGGCAGAGAAGAACTATGACATTGGAAATAGAGAATTGTTAGCAGTCATCGCGGCCTTGGCTGAATGGAGATACTTATTAGAAGGGTCTAAGGACCCCATTGTTATCATAACCGACCATAAGAATCTCACGTACATTGGAGATGCCAAACGTTTAAACTCCAGACAAGCGAGATGGTCATTGTTTCTTTCAAGTTTTAATTTCGTACTCACCTATAGACCTGGGTCCAGAAACATCAAAGCAGACGCATTGTCGAGACAGTATGAGTCTTATGAACATAATATCCAAGATCAGCATCCCATTGTACCCCAGGAGAGGATTATAGCCGCTACCACGATTAGTGTTTCGTCTCCTCTAATGAAAAGGTTGCAGACCGTCCAGGGCGCAGCTCCTGGGGGAAAACCTCCTGCGAGACTCTTTGTACCTGAGAACGAAAGAGAGGAAGTACTTAACATCTATCATGATAATAAAACTTCCGGGCATATGGGTATCACCAAGACTGTGTCTAGTATCAGTAAACTCCTCTGGTGGCCCACATTGCGCCGAGATGTCAAAGATTACATTGCCGTGTGCGAAGTGTGCACAAGGCAGAAAAGTCCCAAAACAGCACCCATTGGCTTACTCCAGCCTTTGCCGATCCCCGAACGACCCTGGTCACATGTAGCCATGGATTTTATCGTAGAGTTACCTGAGTCAAGAGGGAATACAGTGATACTTACGATCATAGATCGATTTTCCAAGATGGGTCACTATGTTCCTCTTCAGAAACTACCTTCGGCAGCTGAACTGGTGCCCATATTCATTGCCAATGTGGTCCGCATTCACGGTGTCCCTCGGGAGATAGTCTCTGATAGGGGGACCCAATTCATCTCAGGATTCTGGAGAGGGTTTTGTAAGAACGTGGGGATAGACCTCTCTTTCTCTTCGGCCTATCACCCCCAGACCAACGGAGCAGCAGAACGAGCAAACCAAAACGTAGAGAAATATCTCAGGTGCTTCATCTCAGAACAACAAGATAACTGGTCAGATCTGCTACCGTGGGCAGAATATGCTATTAACAGCGCAGTAAGTGAATCCACAGGTCATTCTCCTTTCTTCACTGTTTATGGCTTTGATCCTCCCGTGCTCCCCGATACGTTTCCTGATTCCACGATTCCTGCTTTAGATAAACAACTGGCATCATTGAAAGAGACTTGGGGAGAGTGAGACGGGCACTGGAGGAAAGTAGTGCCATCCAGAAAACTAAGGCCGACAGACACAGGAGGCAGGCACCAGTGTATCAAGTTGGGGACAGGGTTTGGCTGTCTTCACGTAACATCAAGCTCTTAGTGCCTTCCATGAAGTTGGCTCCTAGGTATATCGGCCCCTATAAGATACTACGGCGACTCAACCCTGTCTCCTATGCTTTGGCGTTACCCCCCCATTTTAAAATACACAATGTATTCCATGTGAACCTTTTGAAGCCGCTGTTATGTAACCGGTACACCAAAGTCCATGCTCCACCGCCTCCTGTCTCTGTGGAGGGCGAGGAGGAATTCGAAGTTCAGGCCATTCTGGGTGCCAGGCTGTCTAGGGGGTCCTTGCAGTATTTGGTCGATTGGGTGGGGTACGGTCCGGAGGATCGTTCTTGGGTACCGGCTGCGGAAGTCCATGCTCCTAGGCTAGTGAAGGCCTTCTATTTAGCGCATCCCCGTGCCCCTGGGGGTCGTCCAGTGGCCGCCCCTGGAGGGGGGGGTTCTGTCACGGTGGCTCAGGGGATGGGGCGCCTGGCAGCAGCTTCCTCGCTGCTCGCTGGCCAGGCGCCGAATGTAAGCGCTTCCGGGCCCGCTCACGTGGGACGCCGAGGGGCGGGGCCTGGCGCTGTGACGCGGACCCGCCGGGTTTAAAACCCAGTCTCTCCATACACCGGCCCTGACGTGGTATTCACCTCCCGCAGAGCTCTTGTGATTTTGGCTATCTCCTGTGTATGATCCTTGGCATTGGCAAACGAATCCTCTTGTGTATACCTTGGCATTGGCAAACGAACCCTCCTGTGTATGACCCTTGGCATTGGCAAACGAACCTCCTGTGTATGACCCTGGCATTGGCAAACGAACCCTCCTGTGTATGACCCTGGCATTGGCAAACGAACCCTCCTGTGTATGACCCTGGCATTGGCAAACGAACCCCTCGTGTATGACCCTTGGCATTGGCAAACGAACCCTCCTGTGTATGACTCCTGGTATTGGCAAACGAACCCTCCTGTGTATGACCCCTGGTATTGGCATTTACTCTGCTCTAGGTTCTGCCCTTAACGTTGGTACTGAGGTCAGTCTATGTGGCATCCTAAGCACGCATCAGATTACCTCTGCTATTACTAAAGTCCTAGGGAGGACTTGTGATCTGTTCTGTACCCCTGTCTGGTATTTCCCTTTCTTTGTCTGTTACCTGCTTCATTGTCTACATAGCTTTGCCGACCATTCAAGGATCGGAAGAGTAGAAAGGGAGCTACAGAAAGATATTATATCTTGGTAGTCAGAAGGATTCGTGACGATACTCTATTCCATACCTCTGTCTGGTGTTACCCCTTGTCTATCTATTGTCTGGTTAATTGTCTTTCTAGTTTCGCCGACCATTCAAGGATCGGAAGGGTAGAGAGCGGTCTGCGTAAAGGGACCACACTTCTGGTAATCAGAGGGATCCGTGACAATGCTACAGTAATGGGTGTACCACGTCCTTCCTCTGAATCTGCCAGCATCCAATCAGCTGCAGATTTATGCAGTTAAATTTTGTTGCCCCAGCTGCTGCAGCGGAAGAAAAAATATTGTCCCAACCATCCACATACACAATGTCTAAATGCCATCTTGGCAAAATTACTCGCATTTTAGCTGCTGCCTTTTCAGCTGGTGGACTCTGCTTCCTTCCGTGAATTTGCCGAATGTGCTGTACCACAGTGGTAGGTTCCAAAACGCCATTTCTTTTCACGGAAGGCCATTCCAGCATTATACCAGCACATGAAAGACAATGTTATCGAGTCATTGGGAAAGGCAGTCAGCAGCAAGGTGCACAGAGGATGGTGAGCAGGGACAGTGCATGCATCAGTGACACAATTCCTTTAGTGTTCCTGCTGGAGCACACTCTGCGGGGAATTATAGATGTGGCACTAGAGGCAGAGCAGGGGGAGGAAGAGGAGGCCTTCCCTAGCTCTCAAGGCCCCAGTCTTTACGCAGACAGCATTCCTGCGGGTCCTCAGATCAGACAGGAGGAGGAGGAGGAATATTTAAGTAGTGGGGGCATTGAAGGTGGGGATTCCTCAAGGGAGGGTTGTGTGCCCAGAAACCCAAGGACTAGTACGTGGCTGGGAGGAGTAAATGCATGATGGGGTCATCCTCCTTGACCAGGAAGACTCGGAAGCTAATGCCACCTCCAACCTATGCTGAATGGGTTCCCTTATCCTGCAAAGCCTGCTAAAGGACACCAGGATTTGTGCTATCAAGGAGAGGGATCATTACTGGTTGGCAAGCCTTCTTGATCCACGATACAAGGGTAAAGTTGCAGAGCTCATCCTGCCCGCGCAGAGGGAGGACAGGATGAAACAACTTGAGGACGCTCTAAAGCGACACTTGTGTAACACCTTTCCAGGCACTGGTAGGTTACCAAGTGATGACACAGGTGCTTCTGAGGCTGCGGATGATCAGAGGAAGAGCGGTGATGGCCAGGGCCGCTTGACTGATGCCTTTTTAAAAAAAAATTAGTCCACGACGCCCAGGGACGTCAAATGTAGGCACCCATTGCCAGAGTCTTCACCATATGGTGCAGGACTACCTAGGGGAAAGGGCAGACCTGGATACCTTTACAGCAGATGATCCACTGGCTTACTGGGTGTTGAGATTGGATCACTGGCCAGAACTTAGCCAATATGCTCTGCAGCTACTATGTTGCCCTTCATCTAGCGTGCTTTCTGAAAGGACGTTCAGTGCCGCTGGAGGTTTTGTCACAGACAAAAGAGTGTGTCTGTCCACCGACTCTGTAGACCAGCTGACATTTATAAAAATGAATCAGTCCTGGATCAGCAGCTATCAATCCCCTGATGCTGACGTAACTGAATAGATCAGGGATCTCTTCTGCATTCCCAAAACCTCCACCACTGCACTCTTCCACAATACCACAGAGGGGTTACGGTGTGAAGGCACTTGCTGCCAAAGGCACAATATTTGGGTGTATTGCCACTGACGCCTATACCAGATTCATATCATTTTAATATTGGACCACAGGGTCCAACCCTGCAAGAGGATTCCACCTTCCCACAATCCATCTGATCTGTGACATGCCCACCAGGTGGAACTCGACATTGCTGCTTGTGCAGACCCTGCAGCATTGCCAGAGGGCCATCAGTGAGTACCTGTGTGAGTATGGCACAAGGACAGGTTCAGGTCAACTTGTTCCATCCCCCCCTGCAGTGGCTGATGATCAAGGATGCATGCACTGTACTGTCACCATTTGAGGAGGCAACGAGGATGGTGAGCAGGGACAGTGCATGCATCAGTGACACAATTCCTTTAGTTTTCCTGCTGGAGCGCAATCTGTGGGGAATTATAGATGTGGCACTAGAGGCAGAGCAGCGGGAGGAAGAGGAGGACTTATCAAAAAAGAAAAACTTTTGTCACAAGGACAATGGAGTCAGAACCAGCACATTTAGGATTAAACCTATAATACAATTACAGAAAGCAAAAAAAAGAAAGATTGTGGCAAATGTATCGCAGCTACATGAGCTGGCTAGTACCACTTGTGCTTGTGTCAAATTACAGACATAAAGTAAACATATAAATTCTTCAATTTCAACACAGCTGGCTTAGTTTATTTGCTTATTTGTGGTTGCGGGAAAAATATGTTGGTAAAACATTTCGTCCCTTCAAACTAAGAATTAGGGAGCACATTAGATCAATCAATGGTCCTCTCGATACGCCAGTAGCCAGACATGTTAGACTCTGTCAGAAAGGTGAAACCAGCCATATTAGGTTCTGTGGCGTTGAACTGGTTAAGCATCAGAGGAAGGGTGACTATGATCTAATGTTGAGACGCAGGGAATGTTTCTGGATCTATACCCTGCATACTTTGGCTCCAGAAGGACTTAACGTGGGTTTCACATATACTCCTTTTATTTAAAAATATGACTGCAACCCGTCTAATGGTTAGCCTCTTAATTGGCATTTTGTAAAAAGACACACTATCTATATATTTCACTGTTCAATTTATTTATTATTCCATTCTTTTTTAATTTACAGAACTCTAAATTAATACCCTTCAAACCCATATATAAGACATGTTGGTTTTGGAGTCGGTTATTGAACCGGCCTTTTTAGAAACCACATTATGTCTTATGAGATGGGATTTATACCCAAGCCCCTGGTCAACTAAGCGTATTGCTGCCTTTAGCATCTAAATTAAAGCTAAATTAATGAGGAACGCTTGCCAGCTTTTGTATCAAGAACCGGCAACAGAGTATTATGTTTGCCCATGTGTTACAGTGAACCGCCATCCGATTGGTCTAGAGGAGTCACGTGGTCTATTTGCTGGCTTTTGGATGCGGAAATGCTCATACGCTACGGGTAATCGAATTCCAGCCGACACAGGTGGGGGACGCTCAATTTATGGGTATAAATATGGGTATAGGACGAGCTTCTGGTCATGCTCTGGACGAAGCCGCTCTTTGTTAGTGGCGAAACGCGCGTTAGCGTTTGCTATCGATGATGTTACATTGATTTTAGCAGTCATTTTGGCACTCTTACACTGTTGTTATCGGTGACATGGTTAACTAACAATTTATTGCCCTTGGGGCTACTTTACTGCAGCAATTAAGTTGTTTTATTACTTGTGTGGCATTGTGTTGCTTTAGATTGGGTCAGCATAGTACTTTCCATCTTATTCAGGGCTGTACTTTCTGGTTACTATCTACTGACCAATCGAATGGTTGACATATCTATGGTATATGTCGGCGATATCCAATCTCTATTCAACATAATACAATGGTTATTTAATTTATTGTATTATCCAACTTTGCTATAACATGTTTTTTCATGTGACCAATACCTATTAAGGTGAACTCTTGGTAGGTTCTATTCCTTCTATATTCTCATGCCTATTAAGGAGTCTGAGCAACTCTTCAGAATATATCTGTTGTGTGATTTTCATTCCAGAACTGAGGCTTAATTAATTCTAGAAGCAAGACGATTTTCCAAAGTTCAGGTATTAATATGCTGCTATCTAACAGTAATCCCCGTTGGTGGACTGTACACCACTTTTGAGTTGTGTCAGTCGTTACAATTTTTTGTTGAGTGATTTTTCTAATCATTCCATCTAACCATACACTATTAATAGTGTTTGTTCACATATCGCAGGGAGACCCGTTTTCCTGACAATGATTTAACTAATTAATATTGAAATTGTGATCAGAGGATAGGGGTAGTGTATAGTGTATATCTATGTTCCCCATTTACTTCCCACTGATGTGGGGTAACTAACAGTATATTGAGTATCTCATTCCATATTAGATCTGTTTGTCAATCTATGTTTTTAGAATTATCCAATAAAAATATATATGTTTACTTTATGTCTGTAATTTGAAACCAGCACAAGTGGTACTAGCCAGCTCATGTAGCTGCGATACATTTGCCACAATCTTTCTTTTTTTTTTGCTTTCTGGAAGAGGAGGACTTCCTTAGCTCTCAAGGCCCCAGTCTTTACGCAGACAGCATTCCTGCGTGTCCTCAGATCAGACAGGAGGAGGAGGAATATTTAAGTTGTGGGGCATTGAAGGTGGGGATTCCTCAAGGGAGGGTTTTGTGTCCCCAGAAACCCAAGGACTAGTACGTGGCTGGGAGGAGGTAGTGCACGATACGGTCATCCTTAGCGACCAGGAACACTCTGAAGCTAATGCCACCTCCAACCTACGCTGCATGGGCTCCCTTATCCTGCAAAGCCTGCTAAAGGACCTGTTACATCCTCAGCCCCCGCTGTGCTCCCTGGGGGATCTGGGCAAGAAGGGGGACCGCTGGCTGGTCGGGTGCCATCACTTTCTGCTGGCAGATCGGCATCTGAGGGGGCGAGGTCAGGTGTGGTTACCAGGAGCCGCCAGCTTTAAGACAGGGCTTGAGGAGTTGCCTCGTCACCCTGTTGTGGAGTTTGTGTCACGCACCGCTACGTCTTGCATCTGAATGTATGAGATTCCTGCTCCTGTATTTGACCCGGCTTGACTTTGACCAATCTCTCTCTATCCTGTGTATTATGCTGTTTGCGTGTTTATACTATCTCAAGTATTTACCAGAACGATTGGTTTTTGTATCCCTTACTGCCCTGCACCTTGAATACTTCACGGACTGTCGTCCCATGTATTGTGTTTCTGAACGTGTCCTAGGCTTTCTGTCGGTCTCGAAACCCTCGAAGTCTAGAGGCAATTCAGCTAGTCCTTCCTTTGAGTCCCCTGGCTCTTGAATTACAAACTGTATTTGTTGATATTTCTGTGTTGATCAATAATATATTGTTGCCCTTAAGGATCTCAACTCCACTACTCTTGGGTAAGCGATATAGCTACCGTTACAGGACCCCAGGATTCGTGCTATCAAGGAGAGGAATCATTACTGGTTGGCAACCCTTCTTGATCCACGATACAAGGGTAAGGTTGCAGAGCTCATCCTGCCCTCACAGAGGGAGCACAGGATGAAACAACTTGAGGATGCTCTAAAGCAACACTTGTGTAACACCTTTCCAGACACTGGTAGGTTACCAACTGATGACACAGGTGCTTCTGAGGCTGCTGTTTATCAGAGGAAGAGTGGTGGAGGGGGCTGCTTGACTGATGCCTTTTCCAATTTTTTTAGTCCACGACGCCCAGGGATGTCAAATGTAAGCACCCATTGCCAGCGTCTTCTCTTCACCATATGGTGCAGGACTATCTAGGGGCAAGGGCAGACCTGGATACCTTTACAGCAGATGATCCACTTAGCCAATATGCTATGGAACTACTAGGTTGCCCTTCATCCAGCGTGCTTTCTGAAAGGACGTTCAGTGCCGCTGGAGATTTTGTCACAGACAAAACAGTGCGTTTGTCCACTGACCTTGTAGACCAGCTGACATTTATAAAAATGAATCAGTCCTGGATCAGCAGCTATCACTCCCCTGATGCTGATGTAACTGAATAGATCAGGGATCTCTTCTGCATTCCCAAAACCTCCACCACTGCACTCTTCCACAATACCTCAGAGAGGTTACGGTATGAATGCACTAGCTGCCACCAAAGGTCCAATTTTAATGCACCTGTTGTTACTTTCATCCAAAGCCTGCATAAGTTTCACCGTAATTTAGCCAAAAAAATCATTAAACTTGTTCTGCGTGTCCTAAAACATCTCCTCTTTTCATACGGGCTGCCGCCCCAAGCAGTTGTTTATGAATAGATTAAAAGGAAAAACATTTACCGTCCTTTGAAATGTCATTTTTTTCTTTTTAAATGTTTCTATACATCCGACAAATCCGCCACTTCACGGGCAGGTTATGGGGACCTCCTAGGCATGATATTTGAAGGAATTTTTCGTTTTTATTCTTAACCTTTATTTCATGGAAAAATCACTGTTCCTTTAAAAATGTATTTTTTAAACTATTTGTCCTTGTTTCCTGTCCCCCAGGGCACTACCCGGACCCCCATACACCTATTATGGCAAATATCTTGCATATATGCCCTCTTGCAGGGCACTCTAAAAATCGAACGTGCGAGTCCCATTGACTTGCATTGAGTTCGGATCGTGTTCGCGTCCGAACTTGAACTTTTGAAATTGTTCGAGTTCGAATGCGAACTGAACATGGGGGTGTTCGGCTCATCCCTACTCACGAGCGCACTTCAGAGTGGAAGGAACGTCCGTGTGAGTGGACGTTCCTCCCACTCTGTGTGCTCAGCTCTGCAAATCGCAATCCTCCTGTGGAGGATCCTAGCGCATCAATGGAGAGGTTCTCGACACGTACGCTTGCTGCGCATGCAGTTCGTGCGAGCGCACAAGCGTGTGACCAGCCCCGTCGCAGCATCACATGGTAAGTGTGGGCGCACTAGGTGCGCATGTGTGCCCCAAGCCTAAGGCCTAGGTCGCGCGTAGTAGTGAGACTAGTCCTGTGTTTTTTTTTTTTAACTAGGCAGGTCCCCCCCCATCACGGCTCACCAGATCCGGCCTCGGCTGCTCCCCCACGCTGGCTCCGCTCATCCTCTGCGCTGGTGCCTCCTCTTCTCGCATGGTGACCCACCAATGTGAATCTCACAGGTCACGCGAGAGGGGGCGGCGCCGCCAATGTAGCGTGCAGTTCTCAGACTCGTGTTACGAGTGTGGGAGGCACACTGCAGCCCACCGCCGACCAGACAACTCCGGGTTCGGACTCTGAGAGTCCGATACCGGAGCTGTCGAATTAGAAGGCGGTGGCATTAAAAAGTAATGGGCTGCTTGCGGTGAGGTGCCAGTACTGCGTGCTGGTGCATACCGCCTGAAAAAAAAAGCCCTGGTTATTACACATTTGTCCATCTAAAACACAAGCCGCTTCGCCTTCGATGACAGTAGGGGTACTTTCCGTTTTTTTCACCCCAAAGTCATGTTAGGGGTCCTTGGACAGGGCAGAGTCTGGCCTTTCTTATGATATTAACACGACCATGTTGAATGTCAGGTAAAAAAAAAACCACACAAACATAAAAAAAATTACATAAAATATTTTTTTAATTTATTTTTGTTCCCAACCAGGGCAGCCATCAGAAATGATGGGGCCCCTTACTAAACCTCACAATGGGGCCCCCCCCGGCACTCCCTCAAACTCTAACAGCTTTCCCCCCCCTTCAAAAAAAAAGGACATGGGGGCGTGGCCGGCAGTGGACCGAGACGGACGTACAGCAGTGGAGCTCCGATCCAGCATAACTAATCAGCGGCCCGACCGAGGTTTAGAGCCGGGAAAACTCCACCAAAGTGACACTGCTGCCGGCTATCGGTAGGTGGACCTCCGGAGTCCATTTACTCCCCTCCTCCGGACCGGCGTTCGAGTCGGGGGGCTGCTGTGTTGCCGCATCCCCTGTCTCGTGGTGGCCATTTTGGGGCCTGAGGAGACTGACACCTTCCCTCGCGCTGCGAGGAGATCTCCTACACCTGGATGGGGAAGAAATCCAGGACAGGCGAAGCGGCGGAGGGCACCCGTACCCCTGATATCCGCCTCTCATTGACGGGTGGACCGGTGCGACGGCTTCAACGCCCTGCTCTGCCTGACGTGGAGGACCTACCAGTTTTGGAGACCGAGGATGCGCCACCTGCTCCCCACGTGGCGACGCCGACCCGGGGGGAAGATGCTCTCCCCGCCACCAAGGGCGATATTCGCGCTCTCCTGGAGGACGCCAGGAAATCCTGGCAAGCGGATTTCCAAGCCCTCGGTGCGGCGGTCGCAGAGACTCAGACGCAACTGGGGGATCTCCAGAACCGCACCAGAGCGATAGAGAGCTCACAGGCCGTTTCTTCCTCCTCCATACACGCCCTGCAGCAGCAGGTCAGCGGCCTACAATCAGCAGTGATGGCAATAGAGACGAGGCACAGACGCCGAAACCTGAAGCTCCGGGGGTCCCGGAGACGGTACCAGACTCGGACATATTGCCCTATACTACACGATTTCTGGAGTCAGTTCTCCACTCTACGGAACACTTGCGGGACTCTGTCCTCACGGCACTCCGCGTGCGGAAGGCAGCACTGGCCCCAGCAAAAGCGACGCGCGACGTGATCGTCACACTCAGAGATATGGTCGTACACCACTCAGTTTTTCGTGCAGTGCGGAATGTGCCCACGGTCCTTTTTGAGGGGGCCTCAATCGCTGTATTCCGAGACCTGCCTTTTATGTTACTTGCCACCCGCCGGCAATTTCGGACTGTTACCACCCTCCTACGCATGCACGATATCAGCTATAAATGGGGTGCCTCTGGTTCTCTCATCATCACCACGGGCGATGGACAGGCACTCATGGCCACTTCATCAGCCGAGGCTGAAGGTCACCTGCGCTCCCTCGGTTTACCTCCAGCCCCCTCGTGTCAGACACCTGCAGGCTCCACACCGTCCCCGGGCAACCCGGATTGAGACTGGGACTTGTTATCATGACGTGGCTACTATCCCGACTCGTTATGGCATTCTGCCTTTCTCCCCTTCTATCCTGTTTGTGTTTCCCTAGGATACGCGTTCCACTGAGGTTGATGTTCTCCCCATCTCTCCCCCCCTTTTTTTTTTTTTTGCACCGGGTGACCACGGGGCGCACCATCATGGTACTCTTGCCATGCCTGGCCCTCGTGTACCCGGGCCACGTGACAGTACCCCTCCATGGCCTCCCTCGGGAGCGCGCCAGGAGAGTCACGGACATGGCCTTTGTCACTTCCTTCCCCTCCTTGTTGGAGGTGGTTCCTCCCCTTTTTTTTTTTTTTTATTAACGGAGCCATCTACCCCCCCTCACAGAGAGGCTTGGCACAACCCCCC